>CM053267.1:52728489-53398702 GCA_028583415.1 Protea cynaroides | reverse complement strand
TAATATCAGACATGTTCAAAGAGCTAGACGTTCCTGTCATCTGTCATAAGCATGCAATATGCATAATAAGCTTGGAGACTAAAGCCCATTCCATTTGTATAAACACAATGCAACATTGATCATTTGATGGGATAACAACAAAACAACAAAGAGACCTATGATTTCTCAAATCCCTCCCGTATCCGATGGGTGTAGGGAAGAATCCAATAGATCAAGTCTCATTAAGAATTAATTAAACTTTAATATAATGATATGTTAAATTCATCCCGTATCCGATGGGCGTAGGAAAGAATTTAACCTATCACCGTGTCTATCCGATGGACAGTGACACGAGGGATTTACATGTCTATCCACAGTCTTATCTCATCCATGTGATTAACCGATGGGTGTCAACATGTCTAAGAATCGAAACAATGAATGAAACAACCCCAAACTCAATTTACACAAGATATTCAAACTAACTCCTACTGAAATTGAGATTAGATAAAAATAAATATATATTAGAGTACATATGAATTCAGTTTAAAATTGAAGGTCCAATTAGTAGGCACAATATAGCTTGAAAAACAAATATGGCATTACCACATGTACCATTATTACGCACTTGGCTTGATATCTTGATGATTTAATGGTTTAATGGCTAAGTGGCTTGATGGCTAAATAATAATGACTTTATGTCTTCTTAGAATTTCCATCTTTCAATATCCCAAAATGTGAGTATTAATTCTCCATCCCTCCATTATGACAAGGTAAATCAAAAGATAAGTCTTTTTAAATTCCATGATGGTTTATCAATTTTAAGATGAAGTGTCAACTCACCCTTTGATCTTCCTCATAAAGCTTCTAATAAAATATCTTTTTATTTAAAAAAAAAATTTCAAGTCCCAATAAGACTATTCATTTTTAATTTATGAGATATTAAGCATTAATGATGATAAATTCAGCATAGCTATTAAACAAAAATTATTAGACTATTCATCTTCCATTTCTTGTTTTCTAATTTATGAGATATTATTAATAAGTATAAATGATGATAAATTCATCATAGCTATTAAACAAAAATTATAAGACTATTCATCTTCCATTTCGTGTTTTTGGAGAAAGCTTTAGAGAAAAACAAACCATGTTTAACACAATCGACTAAAATTACTATGAAGACGTCACAATTTGTCATAAGAAGAAAAACAAAAAGAAAACAACCACTACTCGTTGATATGATCAAACACATATATGAGAAACAGAGACAATTCTAAGATATGAATCTTAGACAAGGAGAATTTTAACAAAACCGTCATACTTGTGCTATTAGAAAAAACATCCTACATGAGTCTCAATGTTACTGTTAACCTCATACCAAAAATAAAAACATATCACGAATATCATGTCACTTGTTTAATCTAAGAAATTAAGAAGAGTATCATACCTTTTATTGACGATTTGAAATTTTCTTTTGTTGAAGCACTCTACATGTGATGAAGAACTCTTTCTTTTGTTGAAGAACTTATGATGATTAGACAAACAAAGCCACTTGATGTCCAAGGATCTCACAAGCAATCAGGGTGCTCACCCCAGCTGGACAGGTATACCATATCTTGGTATTTTGAGCTTTTTCCTCCCCTTGCCTATGTAACCTTGAGATGTTTTATATCTTTAGGGTGGAGATGACCAGCCATAAAGTCCAACCCTAAGTGAGATGCTAGCCTCCTAATGTCATATCAAGATTGTCTTTTGGCATACCTTGACAATTACCACAAGTGCCCCTAAATAATAAATAGGGACACAAAATATAAAACTGCCATTTTTTATAAAACCAAAAAATTTTGCAAAGAAAAATAAAAATAAATAATATTTTATATTTATAAATAAAAAAATATTTGATGCAAAATCAAACATGATAACATTATTCAAATTGACAGTTTGTAGGTACGCGTACACTCTTATAATTGTTAAGTCACTGGCAATGAACATTAGGCACTAAGGTCACCACTCAACGTACACGTGGTCTTATCATGAAGGACTTCACAGACCATATGTGCACTGACCGTCGAGAGACTAGTCCCCATGTCTCCCATAGTCTGAGCAATTTTGACTTGCACCCCTCAAACCTATCATGGTCCAATCAATGCCTATGTAAGCACATAGCGCATCATGATAGGTGCGGTCAAGCCAAGGACTACAAAGTGACTCATTTGAATAATCATCTGCAAAACCAGTCTATTAATACAATAGACAAAAAATAATGGTACCATATAACAAATTTATAAGCCACAAAACATGTAAGTCACATGTCACATATATATACCTCAAAATAGAGATAGAGATGCCCAAAGAGAATACATAAAAATAACATAGTCAACCTGGGTTGGGCCACACAAATCCAACAGAACCGCCCTTTCTTTTTTTTCTTCTGCTATTTCATCAGTCATGATGCTTTCTTCCCCTATTTCTTATCTGTATTCTTCTCTCAATCCCTATTTCCTCTCTTTCCTCTCTTTCCTCTCTTCTCACTTGATCTCCCATTTCATCGGATCCACATCCTCTCCTCCAATAGTTTTGAGAGGAGAGGAGGTGCCCCATTGGATGGATGACACCAGGGGTTCAAGTGAATCCGAGCCGACAAGCTGTGCCGACAAGGGAGTGTCGGCTTGGATGGTCATCCGAGCCCCAGGTGTCGTCCATCCAATGGGGTCGCCCCCTCTCCTCCCGAAACTGTTGGAAGAGAGGATTTGAATACCATTTCATCTTGGATACCATTTCATCTCAATCGGGTAAGAGAAAAATAAAAAAAAAAAAAAAAAAAAAACTCAACCCTCTTAGTTCTCCCTCTTCCCCTATTTCTTCTCCCGTATTTTTCTCTCAATCCCTATTTCCTTTCTTACGTATTCTTTTCTCAATCCCTATTTCTTCTCTTGTTTCTCTTATCTCTCGATCTCCCTCCCATTTCACCTCAATCGGCTAAGGAAAAAAAAAAAAAAACTCACTCATCCTTCTCTGTTATCCTACTTCCCCTATTTCTTTTTCCTATTTTTCTCCCAATCCATATTTCATCTCTTTCCTCTTTTCTCACTCTATCTCATTCCCATTTCATCTCAATCGGATAAGGAAAAAAAAAAAAAACTCAACCCTCTCAATTCTCCCTCTCCCCCTATTTCTCCTCCCCTATTCTTCTCTCAATCCCTCTTTCCTTTCTTTTCTCTCTTCTCACTTGATCTCACTAACTGGGTACGCTTTAAATAAATAGAAAATTTAAGTGGGGTAAAAGGATCTTTTAACTTATGTAGATGTATTTTAGGTATTAAAATTCTAATTTTTAGTTTTTTTTCTAATTAACAGAAATTCACTAACAAAATGAGTTTTTTGAAATTACTTTGATTTTAGAAGATGTCTTTGAAATTGTTTGAAAAGTTTAAAATATACTTAAGGCAAACTATAAAAAAAAATACATATAATTTAATCTAAAAAATGCAGAAAAATAGAGGATAGTGGGAAGGAAAAGCCTACGGAGGGTTCATCATGGGTGGGGGAATGTTGCGGTATGGGTTGGAGGGGAGGGGAAGGACTGTGGCCTGATCAAATAATAAAAGAAAACAAAAATCTGGAGAGTAAGAACGAATGATTGTCCGTTGATCCTTCACAGACGGATTCGGATTGTCTCCCTTGGTATTCGAACAAATGGCATCTAGATGCCACTTGATAGACGACAACTGGATGTTATTAAATCAGACGGTGCAGATAAGTTGTCTAAACAAAACACGCAATAAAAACCGTTTTTTGAATGGTTGCTTGTAAACCACGATCGAGAAGAGATTATAAATAACCCGAGAACTGAAGAGAGAAGGAGAGACGGAGAGAAGGAGAGAAGGAGAAAGAAAGGGATAGTTTCGCAAGTTCCTTTCTTCTTCTTCGAAAATTTAGTAAAACTCGATTCTCAGTTGAACCCGTGAACAGATGTGAGGTGAAATCCGTTTCTTCTGCTTCTACTGCTGTAAATACATAAGGAGGGTTGAAAGCTTGTAGTTCCCAAACGCTGAGGAGGAACGTATTTACTGCAGTAGAAGAAGAAGAAACGGATTTCCCAATCTGCAGCGTTTCTAAACTTCAGGTTCATTCCTAAACTTTGGTCTTTTTTTAGGCGTAAACTTATATCCATATTCACTGATCCCCACCAAAGTCTATGTGGAAACTGTTTCATCTGGACTACATCTATATTCGCATTCAAACATTTTATATTTCCTTTTACTTGTGATTGTAAATATGTCAGCTGATGAATTGATCTAGTTGGGTTTTATTTTCATTATATAAAGACCCTTTTTCCTCGAATTCTATGGTTGCAATCTAGGGTGTTGGTCTAGGTGGGTTTCTATTTCATTGTAGTAAGGTTCTTGTTCCTCTTTTTTCCTTAATAATTTGATAAAGATGTACTCAAAGTGCTTTAGCAAATTAGGTGACAGTGATCTTGAATTCCAAGCAGCTTGCTAAGTTTTTGACTGGGAATGGCAGAACACAAAAAGGATATTTTAATAATTCGATATGCTGGGGTGAAGCTTTTAATGGGTTGAGGAGAAATAAAATAGTTAAGATTAGTAGTGGAGAGAAAAGGTCATTCTGGGTGTGTAGTTCTGGTAGTCTGTCATAATTTTGGTTTTAGTGCTTAGCAATAGCCTTGTGAATTTCTCTGTTGTGTTTTACCAAAAAAAAAAAAAATTCTCTATTATATCATTCTCATGCAACTACAACAACAACAACAACAACAACAACAAAGCTTGGAATAAGGATCAGTTACATGGGTTCTTGTCCTCCAATCAGTTCTGCTCAATGTCATACTTGAAACGGGTTCACTCTTGCCACGATACTTACTTCTCATTCAGGTGCTTGTGGTTTAAACCGTGGGAGGCAAATCCACTCTCTCGTAATCAAGAGGATTTTTGAACCACACATACTTATTGAGAGCTCACTTCTTGACATGTATGCCAAAGCTGGTAGAATCCATGAAGCACGAGGAGTCTTTGATAGGTTGCCTGAAAGGGATGTTATTTCTTGCACTGCAATCATTGCTGGATATGCCCAACTAGATCTTGATGAAGAGGCATTAGAATTGTTCAGCCAGTCACAGAAAGAAGGGATGGAATCAAATTATGTTACCTATGCTAGTGTTTTAACTGCTTTTTCTGGCCTTGCTGCATTGGGTCATGGCCAACAAGTCCACAACAGGGTCCTCCACTCTGAACTGCCATCTTATGTAGTTCTCAAGAATTCTGTTGTTGATATGTACTCAAAATGTGGAAGCCTCACTTATTCAAGAAGGGTTTTGATGGGATGTCTGAGAGAACTGTCATCATATGGAATGCAATGCTTGTGGGGTATGGTAGCATGGGTTAGGAAGAGAGGTTGTCGAACTTTTCAGATTGATGAGGAAAGAAATGAGGTCAAGCCTGATAGTATAACTTTCATGGCAGTTATTTCAGGTTGCAGCCATGGTGGGTTGGTTGATGAAGTGTTGAGTATTTTTGGAAAAATGGTTAGTGCAGAAAATGGAGTTTAGCCCGAGACAGAGCATTGTGGATGTGTTGTTGATTTGCTTGGACATGCTGGACAAGTACACAGGGCTTTGGCCTTCATTGAACAGATGCCATTTATACCATCTGCAGCTATTTGGGGTTCACTTTTGGGGGCATGTAGAGTTCATGCTGATGGTACTGTGGGAGAATATTTTGCTCAATGCCTTTTTGATATTGAGCCACAAAATGCTGGAAACTATGTTGTTCTCTCAAATTTATATGCTTCTGTGGGAAGATGGGAAGATGTGACCATGTTGAGGCAGTTGATGATGGAGAAGTCTGTGACAAAGGAGCCTGGGCGAAGCTGTATCAAGCAAGGGCCGACGGTGCATAGTTTTCATGCCAGTGATCGGCCCCACCCAAGAAGGGGATAGGTAGCTGCAAAGGTGAAGGAATTGTCTGAGAAGATCAAGGAAGCAGGTTATGTTCCTGATCTAAGCTGTGTGTTGTATGATGTGGATGATGAGCAGAAGGAGAGGATACTTCTTGGCCACAGTGAGAAATTGGTGCTGGCATTTGGGATGATTGGTACTCCTCCAGGGTTTCCTATCAGGATCATGAAAAATCTCTGTATTTCTGTGGATTGCCATAATTTTGCGAAGTATCTAGTTGGGCATATCCAGCAATGATTCTGGCTGAAACAATTTGATTTCATCCCTTCTTACATAGAAAGTGGGTCTGTTAAGCTTTCAAGGATTGGCTGATTCTGATCCGGATAGGGGTAGACTGGACTGTCCAAATAAATAATACGGTGTTGATTGGCCTTGCACTGGCAAGATCAGATTGCATTATAGATTGACTGACCTGACCTGACTTGGATCAGTTGGGAGTCTTGGGACCAATCTGTTATCAAATCCTGAATCTGTAATCCATGAGATCTATATTCAGTCCTTTTCATTTGCCTATTGTGGAGTGAGTTAACAAATTCAGATTCGAACTTATGATATCTAAAGACTGGATTATGAAATATTTGTGGTTTAGTGTTACTTAGAAATTTATGAAACACAGTCAACATGGTTTTTGGTTAAACTAAAGTCTGTTCTGCACAATAACTGGTGGCAAAAAATCAAAAAGAGCTGACCATTAGCAGTTACCAGCCAGGGTTGAACTGTGAACAGCATACCGAAACATCTGGATAATAACAGACCTTAGAATCCTAAGTGGAAATACAGGGTTAGCAATGAGTTGGTCTTCCTATCGGTTTACAACAGTATTAATATTTCAGTCATGCATATGCTTTTAGCCTTTCTTTTTGGCTACGGTATGATTGGCATGGTGCTTTTACATGTTCTCTTGTAGTACATTGAGCTGCCAAAGGACGTGATTTCATTTCTCCTATAGAGAAATTTCCATTACTTAGTTGTTTATTTTCTGTTCAATCCATAATTTATCTGGACTGCAGTAAAAATCGAACTCTTAATTGGACGGTGAGAATTTGATGTGGGGAGCAACATATCGTATGTTTGAGAATAATCCCACATCAACTATCTTTGGAGTCTTGGATGACCTTTTACCAGTTGGGCCTCTCAACCTAATAGCTTAAATTTTTGGTGGATAGTTCAACATGGTATCAAAGCCATCGCAAACAACACTTTGATAGTAAATTTGTTGCTCTTCCTCCATCAAAATCAACGTGTATTACCTATTTATAAGGGGCCACACTTACCATGTGTAGCAAAGGAATAGTCTCACATAAACTAGGTTTGAAATGTTGGATGACTTCATATGCCACTTGGACTTCTCCTCCTAATAGCTCAAGTTTTTGGGTTGGATAATTCAACACATCAAAGCACTAATTTTTTTATACCTACATTCAACTATAAATGAAAAAGCAGAAATAGAGGACAATGTTGAACATAGACTTAGATTGAAGTTTAGAGGTGCTTTGGGACGGTTCTGTGATCGATATTCCTTTACTCAAGGAAATTTTATAAGACAGCTTTAAGACCAGCAATTTTATATGGAGTTGAATGTTGGACGGGTCAAAAACAAAATATTAAAAATTAATGTAGATGAGTATGTTGAGATTAATGAGTGGTAAACCTAGAAACAATAAAGTCAGGAATAAACACAGTATAAGTTATTTGGGTGTAGCTCCGTTACATGATTAGTTTAGAATAAAATCATTTGGGAATACATAAACATGTGCAATGAAGACCTTTGGATGCACTGGTAAGGATGAGTAATTATTCAAATTGGAAGAGCTAAAAGAGAAAGAGGCAGGGGCGGAGCTGGGATGGGCCAAAGCCCTGGGATAAGTAACTGAAAATAACTTTGGGTGAAGTGTGAAATGGCTTGCATATGGATTAGGATTTGCAACACCTATGGTTTTGGATAGAATTGAATGATGAATACAATCCATTTAGCCAGCCACATGTACTTAGGATAAAGCTTAGCTTGAGTTGGATTGAAATCCGAAATTCTAATCTCTGTACTGTCACTTTCAGATTGCAATAGATGAGAATGATTAATTACATTTCTTATTGTATTTCATCTGCCTTTTGAAATGGATTGAATTTTGGCATTCCTGAAAATTATTTTCTCACAAGCATATTGTGAAATTTGTGATATCTTTCTAGGAATTTCTTAGCTGAATTATGTTTATTTGCTAACCAGGTTGACCTGGATGGATATTTAGGGAGAAAGTAAGACAAACTAGTCTTGAATTATTATGTTGAAGCTAAAATGGACCAGTTTTTCATCTTTCAGTATCAACTCTGGTTACTTCCTCCTGTATATTCTTTGGGTATGTATTACTAACTCCTACTCCTTTAATTTGTCTTAAGCTTTAGAGGAAAACTTATGTTTTTTGGATTCTTTGCTATTAAATTTATTATCATGGAAGAGAGTTTTGTTTGAATACTAGTGCGACTTGTGAAACATTATTGACCCAAACAATACTTGTTGGAAGCTTAAGTGACTACTGATAAATGCTGTTCATAATACTGTTGTAATTAGTGATCACTTTTTTTTCTCCTTGCAAGTTATCTAGTATTAACTGATTGTTTGTATTGCTTTTCTTCTTGCAATTTACCCTTTCCATGATCTCTTTTCTTTGTTTAAGACCAGCAATTTTATACTATGCCATGCCAGTCTAGAAGACCACCTATGAACTGAACCACACTATTATTTAAATGGTTCACATCTTATATAACCTAAAACAAATCCATTTTGATCAAGTGCCTTAATTTTCTGGTCATATGCTGATACTTTTCTTTTCCTCAGGGTTGGTGAAATGTGTTTTTGTAATTTGTATTCAAGTTTTAGTTTCTTTGCCATATACAACAACTAAAGTTGATAACTGATGTGATTTTCAACTTGGCTATGTATGAACATATGCATGTGTGCTGTGTGGCATTATTACTTTTGGGGAAGATTGTTCTTCTGTAGGATATATTTGTGTAGTTATTTGTTATTCCTGTGTAAATTGATTGTTATTGTTATTGATGAAGCAATATGTTTACCTAAGTTAATCTGTGCATTTGATTTAAGATATGTATAGCCACCCTAAAATGGTCATGACTCAGAAAAACATTTATCTGACTCAGATTATCACATTATAAGAAACCGTTCAAATTTCAAATGGATGATTTAGATATGTCTTCCCTTCAGGCTGAATCATCTCTATTTGAAATACGGAGGACCCTCATCTATGATTTTCGGGGTTGTTCCAAGGAGCAAGAGTGATATCAATTTTATGAAAGCGTCTGAACAGAAATTAGTGAGATAGATTCTGCTTCACTAGTCAATTGGGAGTGAGATGAAATGGGGTCTTGGGTCCTGGCTCAACCAATCAATGGAACTACCAAACTCACTGAAAACCTTGAAGTCTAAGTGGAATCTTTGAAAGACAAGTGATTGGAATGGGGATCAGTCTTCCTGTTTGGTGACCTGGTTGCCCAGTTCAAGGTTAAGCCAGCCAGTTTAGTTTGTGTTCTCAAAACAATGTCATGAGGACTCTGGGTAATTTAGATTTCAGTTATTAGTTATTACCTTGTCATTGAGATCCATATGTGAATTTGTCCGTTTTAGATTGAAGCCGAGCACAACAGTGATCTTATCACTGTAGTTGTACTTTCCCGCCATCACAACCAGTGGACCGAATTTGAAGTGGAGTTCAAATGCTACAAGGGACATGCTATGGAATCCTGATTACTGTTCTTCAATTTTACCATCATGACTGAGGATTATGTGGCCACAATGCTACTAAATTTGGCCTGGCCTAATCTCTGGAGGTATGGTATATGTGCTGAAATTTATTAAAATTTCAGATACAGAGTTGATGATGCAAATTTATTGTCCATTTGTCCTTTTAGAATGCTAACAAAGCTCTTACATGAAAGGTTCCTGGTAACCTAAAGGGACATTTTTGCTAAACAAGCCAACCAGTAAATAAATATATACCTGTGGTTTTATTGAAAACAACTCAGTTACCCTGGTTGGGTTTAGGGTTTCATGCTTGCAGGTTAGACCAGTCATTAGCACCTGTGGTGGTCTGGTGGATGCATTGTTCAAGTAATCGGTATTCGGCTGGATCGGTCAGATGGGCCAATTCATATCGGTTTTGGACCTGGTCAATCGCTGATCCGATTTTCAATCGCAACCTGTTTTAGTATTATTTTAATGAGGATTGGACGCATGTTAGTTTCTCATTGGATTTGTACACAGATCCAAATCGGAACAATTTTGGACATGATCGATACTGTTATCAATACCTGGATTTAGAACCATGGGTGGATGGAACATGAGCCTGTTTTAATATGCAACTGTATCTTCTTCATTGAACATAGATCACTGGATCATTAATTCATTCACTCATTCTTTCTTTCTTGAATTTACAAAATCAATTCCTATTCAAGGATTGAAAACACAAGATGGCAGATTAGTCCAAACCTTCAAAATTTTCTAGATCATCGGCACATTTGTATGTATGAGTTTCTTGGCTAAGAAAGTACATACACACCCTACAAACCATGACCTTTCTACATTTTTAATTGAAAGCCTTCTGTAAAAGTAGTTAGATATGATAGAATTTAATCCTCCATCAGTCTCATCTTCATCTAGTTAGGAAAACCTCAAAGAGAAGGATTTCGGACAGTGATCTTCTTCTATAAATAGGGTAGCGAAGTGGCTAGATATACCACACCAGAACTTTTACATGGAGAGAGAAAACTTAGGATGGATTGTTACTGGTGTATGGTGGTGACACAGTGTTTTGATTTTTCATTCAGGTTTTTGTTTGTTTCTATGTAAAATGTTGGTATTTGTTTTAAATAGAATTTTTTTAAAATACAAAGAAATGCATTGAAAAAGTACAAAAAATTTCATGTAAAATATTATTTGCATGAAAATTTTAATGACAAAACAAATAGGATTTCAATGAACTTTCTTGTTTCCAAAAGAAAAAAAAAAGTTATTAAAATCACAAGAGGAATAGGTAAGATTGTTGATGCCATGGTTTCCACTTCTTTTTTTTCTTTCTTTTTTTTTTTTTTTTTTCTAATCGATTGAAGCTTCTCTTCTTTTGTTTTTGAGATGAACGGATTTTCAGAAGAACAGCAAAAGCTTCAATCCTTTTTTCCCCACCAAAATATCTCTGCAACATTTTTCATCATTGGGCAGATTTGGTCTCATCATCCAAGGATTCTTCTCTGAATACTCTCAATCAATGGATTCAACCATCCAGGATGTCCAAAACTTGAATCCTGTAGTATCCTGTAGTCTTATCCATGTTTTGGATAACTTGGAGACTATATCCCTCATCAAATCCCTAGGTATGAGAATCTTGGCAATGATTTGAGGGCCAATGAAAACAGGTGCTTCTTCTCAGGAAAACTGGTGAAGGAGAACAAATGATTGTTTGTTGATCCATTGCGAACATAAAAGAAACCTTAACTTCATTCCTAAAATTCTGTCTATTTTGATGTGTAAATTTATATTCATATTTACTAAAGAGTATTTTAATACCATTCCCCATGAAAGTCTCTGTAAAAACTGTTCCATCTCCATCTATATTCGCATTCACAAGTTTTATATTTCTTTTTTTTTTTTAAGAGGAAGACCCTTGACAAACAAGACAATTATTTTCACTATTTCTAGACCCGATATGGATCCCATAGGGAGATTTGCTAGCTTCATATGCGAGCTCGTGGGGTCTCGCATGTATCGGCAATTTATTGTAAGCCTTTTGCTCAACACTGATACATACAAACTCCGATCGAGTTGATCAATTTTTGTACTAGCCTAATGTACATAACTCTTGAACAACTTCTGCCTCTTTATTCCCTTGTTATTTTAAATATGATACTTATGCTCTTTTTGGTTCGATTTCTATTTTGATTTCATTGGATGATTTCAACTTCAGTGACTGTTTGGTTGGATTTCTCCACTCAATTTCATTAAAATTGAGATCGCTGAGTAAGTGAGATTCTTTCATTTTTTTTCCATGTCTTTTTTGCTTCCAGCCTTTTCAAATGCCGACTGCTATGTACAGTGGTGTCTGATCGCCCTCCCAGTTCACCAGATGTTGCTGGCATGGCATTCCAGCGGCGGCGCTACCATTAGCAGCAGCAGCAGAGCAAATACATACACTGCCTGATTCCAGCAATCACAAGTGTCTCCGCCGCTCTCCTCATCTTCCTCACTCCTGCACCCGTCGATAATGTCTAAACTGATACAAAGCATGATTCCCAAACTCTCATGCTGCAAATAGAATCCCGGTTTTGCAGTAGCCTTATACTAATTTCTGATCTTCTAAATTATTGACATGGTTTGGAACCAATCATATCAACAATCGGGTCATAGTTCCTGTCCCCGTCCCCGTCCCCGTCCCCTTCCCTTCCCCGTCCCCTTCTCTCCTCCAAGAATTTAATGTATTGATTGGAGATTGGTACAATGAAGACTATCGGATACATTTATGAAGATCATGACAATGAGCATGCCATTTTCTTCTCTCTAGTCTCTTTATTAGATTTCCCTGTTTAAATCTTGGTCTGTTTCTTGAGAGGAAGAAAATGGTTCATTTTGTTCACAGGAGTTGGGGGCTTCATGTATTAATCAATGGTTTTACCCACAAAAAAAAAAAAAAGTATTAATCAATTTTTTTTTTTTTTGGATAAGTAAAATAAATAATCAAAATAAAGAATATGATGCTTAATGACATTGTTGCAACCAATAAATTAGCTATCAGCATATTGAATAGTATTGTCAATCACTTCAACAAGACATCATTCACCATCAGAATACCAGTGAGCTGCAAGCAGGAAATAGCACTGAGATGTTACTAATAGTGGAAGAACAAGATATAAGCCCTCAAGAAAAAAATCTGCACCAAATCCCCCTGAAACTTAAGAAAGCCAGAGGTCTCAACCATTTTCTTCAGGACCTGGGTGCAATTCTCTGATCCATACCATCAGAACACAGATGAGTTTGAGGTCAAATGTTTTAACTGTGAGTCTGCATAGTCTGTCAAATGAGTTTTTTCTGTAAATACAATGTGATCATAACTATAAAAAATAAAAAAATAAAAAAAAAATAAAAAAAAAAAAGGAACCTTATTTTATCTGTATTCCAAAATCTAGTAACAGATATTATGAAAATTTGTAAAACATTTACTGCAAATGCATAATCTCTCTTTTATTCTCATTCAATTCAATGGCTCTTCTTATTCATTAAGGGTAGAAAGCACCTATGCAACTTACACTCGAGCTCAGATATTTAAGCTTCCATTATCTGCAAGGGATTATATACATCAGCTTGAGCTTGGTAACTCTACAACTACCATCTGGATGATCCACAACAAAGAAAACAGAAAGGGCTTTCATTGTGGAAATTGGCAGCATGAAAAGTTCTGCCTCTCAAAGTGCAATTAGCATAAAATTAGCCACAGAAGATTAATTATATGCTTGTTCCACCATGGTCTCTTCTGTTGATCAAATATCATCTCTCCCTTATCTTCCATTGGTCGAATCTATTCTGGCTAAACTTATTTGCCCTTCCAAGGTTTGAGGATCTGAAAAGAGCATAACAAACTTGCATCAACACTCATCAGTGCACCTGCATTGTCAAATTCTCCACAATAGTTTGGGGCTGAAAATATCGTAACCAGTTGCCTGTCTGCAAAGAACTCGTACCCGTCCTCAACAACCTGTTCATCAATTACATATAAACAAAGTATCAAACCATTGAAACATAGTTTCAATGTCTGGATGTCCCTTATGTAGATTGGAATCTAGGGCCTCTATCCACAAATTCTTTTATAGTGCATTCTAATTTGCATTATTAGTCATGTTGCATTACTAGACAAATCCTGTACCATCATTCCACCCAATGAGGTCAAACTAGCAAATTTTCAGGATCCATGCTAGAAGGATTAACTCCTTACTCCAGACAATGAACCAACAGTGTATAAGCATAAACATGTTTGTCCTTAAGCATAAAAGGGCAGGATGCCTCTTTTTCATTGAGTTAGCCTTTCTAGTCAATAAGCAGGACATTTTGGCCCTTCATTTATGAACAAAAGGAAGTTTTTTTTTCCTTACATGTATATATTTTCTGGGTTGGGAGTGAAATACCTGATGAGCTCGACAAACTAGATCAAGGTCATGCTTCTTCAAGAACTCGGTCACTTTGTCTGCACCAAAAGTGTAGGAAACTCCCCTATCATTCTCCCCCCATCCTTTTATGTCTCTGTCAGGATCTGCCCAAAGTAGATCACACAACAGCCCCTGATCTGGCACATCGACTGGCCTCTCGATTGCTCTTATATTATCCAAGCTCTCCATTTCTGGGGACAGCCCACCATGCATGCATAAGATCTTGTCATCAATGATTGCTGAAACTGGTAAACAGTTGAAACAGTCTGTAAAGACCTTCCAAAGACGAACACTGAACCGGCGCTTACATTCATCATAGAATCCATAGATTCTGTTGATGGAGGCACATTCATGATTCCCTCGAAGGAGGAAAAAGTTATCTGGGAACTTGATCTTGTAAGCAAGGAGAAGACATATAGTCTCGATGCTCTGTTTTCCTCTATCCACATAGTCCCCAAGGAATAGGTAGTTGGCTTCTGGGGGGAAACCTCCATACTCAAACAAGCGTAGGAGGTCAGAGTACTGTCCATGTATGTCACCTGTTCATCAGAAAATTTGATCAATGTTCAATAACCTCTTTAAAGAGGTAAGCATTATGAGGGTATTTGTATTCTCCAACAATGTGATGGAACATAAGGTATAGTGAAAGGGAATACAACATGATACCAGCAAAATATTAAGGGATTCCAGTACTAGTTACAAATATCTAGTTCAGATTGTACTAGCTGATTGCCTGATTCTAAGAATGCATCCAGATGCTGGACCTGATTTTTGTTTGCTTTTTACATTATGGAATCTATGATTAGACTGGGGTACAATCTAAAATCTAAAACCTTGTTAAAGATGGATTCCAGAATTGCCCCAGTTCCAGAATCTGATCCTTCTAAGTTGTAATTGAGTTCCAAAAATATTGCCAGCCCTTTGAGCAGTGGTGGTGTTATTAAGACATGAATTTGATGATCTTTTATTTATTTTTTTTTATTTTTTTTAAGTGACATGGAAGTGGGCTGGACTAATTTTACCATGATATCATATATTACTATCTAATGTTCTATATAATCCCTCTAAAATAATATTGGTGAATAGCAATGAAAATTCAAAATAACATTCTCCTGATAAAAAAAAATTCTCCCCAAAGTGACTTTGATGGTAAAATTTAAAAAGAAAACCAAATGCACTTTATTCCCATAAGGAACCAATATCAAAGATGCAGCATGAACCATTAAAATGAAAATGGCATTGCAATGGACTCTTTATAAGATCTAAACAATTTTTTTATAAGTAAAATCAAAATTTATTGAGAAAAAAGAAAAAAAACTATACATAAATAAAGAGGCTATCTTTAGATCTAGAAGGTTGAATGAGAACCAAATCTTATATTGCTCTAACCCTAATATGGATCATCATTAAGAAAAAATCCATTTGCTAAATCATGAAAACAATTGAGTAAAACTAGACCCAGAAGTTGAATTCACCAAATCATACTTTCAGGACTCAGTTAAAATCCAGATGAAGATATACCACAAACGTTCATGGGGGCTTCCAACTCCAAGAGATTAGGTTGGCGCAAGAATATCTCCTTGGCACTAATGCAAAGCTGGCGAATCTCATTTTCATTGAGCTGAATACGTTTTCCTTTGGCCTTTCTCCCGTCCAATAGCTTCTCAATCAATTCATCAAGTGCAGTCCCTTCCATAGCAGCCACACCCTTCTACACACAGAAGCAAAAGAAGAAAGCAACAAAACAAAGAACAAGGAATGAAAAGGAGAGAGAAAGATAGAGAGAGCGGAAAATAGTAGTTCCAAAAAGCATTTGACAACTCATGGCCAGGAGGGTGAGCCGGTGAGGGATTAGAGACCCGTATGCCCTTCATTCCCGAATCTTCATTCCCGAATCACACGCGTTTACTATTTCTGTCTTTTTGAGTTTGTATGAATGTCAGGCAAAATTTCGACTCCGGATCATCTCCATGTACCCAAAACCTATCCTGGAGATGAATCAGATAACAGAGAATTGTATGAGAAAATCCCTCTTTTTTTGGTAATTTTTTTGGTTTCAAGCTAAAAATAGTAGAGATTTGCATTAAACTAGGTAACTTCTCCACATCCTCTCCTGCGGCAGGTGGAATTGCCAGAACTGCCAGCTGATCAAGGGCTGGAGTTCAGGCAATCAAATCGTCTGTTGCCGACCTGTCGCCTGCCAAGGATGGGATTTTACCCAGCCCACCTCCCCATGTATTGGTAGGCGGGCCGACTGATCCCCAATCTCTTGGATCAGTTAGAAGACCCTCCTGCCGCAGGAGAGGATTTGGATCCGGAGTTCAGCTGGTGGCAACGCCCATACTAATACATCGGTTTGTACACCGGTTGAAATCCAACCTTTGGCAGCTGGAACTGCTGCAGGAGAGGATTTTTATCCCTTCTTTACAAGTGTCTGCTAGTATTGTAAGGGTGAAATGGTGACCATGTCCATCATCAAAATCTTCGCTTCATGGGATTTCATCTCCGTCGATGTGGCGTGAGATTCACTGGATATGAACGGTAATGAAATCCCAAGAAATATACAAGTACAGGCTGGTGAATTATTCTCAAAATCTTCTATCTGTTTCTCCATTATACAGAATCAAAGCTACAAATTCTCTTCTCCTTTCGATGTGCCAAACAAATCTCTGTTTCAAGGATGGCTAATATCGAATTTGGATCATTTGCATGTACATGTACTCTCCATGAGATTCTATCACCATTGATGTGATATGAGATTTACCTCCAGAATATGGGACTCACTGGATATGAGCGATGATGGAATCCCAAGAGGATAAAAATACATGCAGGAGAACTATTCTGGATAATATAAGCTGACGGTTCTGCCAATGGAGAAGGGGGAGCGTGGGGTGTCTCAAGGCAAAATGTGAGATAGGTTCCAGGGTGCCTACAATCAACTAGCAGAACAACAACCAATTGCACTATTCAATTGTTCTAGCTTACATAAAACCAATTGCCTAGTCCACTAACCCATGGAAGTACTACAGTTAAGCTTAGGTTCTTTTTTGAGGCAATATGTGTCGAGTATCTCTTCCTACCCCTGGGGCTTCGTGAGTACCAAAAAAGTTTTAGAAGAAGGGAGAATAGTGTTGTATGAAGTCGTGGACCACTTTTAAACACCAAATTTTTTCACCATCTTTTGACAAAAAAATTTAAGTTTAGAGTAATTATTTATCAAGTTTATGTTAAGAATTTTTGTACAAATAAAGGAGAAAATCGAAGATCAAACAAATACACAAATACAGAATTTATCGTGGTTCAACACCCCAACGTTGAATGTCTATCTCCACCCAGAGAAATAGAGAATTTTTTTTATTCTAAAAAAAAACTCTATACCTCTCTCCACCTGACATAGTATTCTCTTTGCTCACATTTTACCTAGGGTTTTTTTCATAAAGACAATAAATAGGCTCCCTAGAAACTCTAATTTTATATAATTACAAATTAATCCTTACATATATAATTGTTATAAACTAAAATACAATTACAACTCTAATAACTGTGTGAACCTCATGAAATATAAGATACAACCCAACAATTCCGTAATCAAATACCTTCATGAATGACCATATGTGTCCATAATTTCTTGTGCACCTTTTTGTAATCTTAAAGTTTTAATCCTATCATTTGACCAATTCAAATTCAAATGAAATTTGATCAAAATAAATCTACAAGGAAAATTTATTAAAATTAAATTCATTTCAAAAATTCAAATAAAAATGTATAAAAAATCTAACACCGTAAATAAATTATCCTAGGATAGAATTAAATCGTAATTGCACTCATCCCTATCTGATACCGATACCTTAAACCATGGTTCTAAATCTAGTTATCAGACACGGTATTGGTCATGTCCAAAACCAATTTGATTCAGATCTGTTCGGTATACAGATCTAATGGGAAACCGATATATGTCCAATCGACTTAAATCAGAATAAAACAGAATGAGATTAAGGATCAAATCAGACGTTAATTAGTTCTAAACCGATACGAATTGACTGATCCAACTGATCCGATATCAATACCTTGAACCATGGTTCTAAATCCAGGTATCAAACACGGTATTGGCTATGTCTAAAACTTATTCGATCTGGATTGGTTCGATGTACGGATCCAATAAAAAACTGGCATGCGTCTGATTTTCATTAAAATAATAATAAAACAAACTAGGATCGATAATCGAATTAGAAATTGACAAATCCCAAATCGATACGAATTGGTAATCCAGTCGATCCAATATTGATACCTTGAACCATACTCATCAATTATTAGAATAGGGATGGTACAAAAAACAAATCTCTTTCCTTCCATACTTATCACAATCTATCTTCTTAATATTTGTTCTAGTCATTAATATTACTAAATAAATCTACTCACTAACAATTAATATAATAAATAAATTATGGTGTAGAAAGTAAAATGATAATAAGATTAGTAAAAGAAATGGTATCTTATGAAAAAACATGAATACCATTTTAAAAGTTAATTTATAATACAATAATGAGATTATAATAAATATAAATAAAATTTCTATTTGCCCCCACCTAATTGATCACCTTCCTTGTTCATTGCATTATGGTCTTTTTCACCATTTTGGATCCAGTTCTCATGCTCCTCCTTTACAACCAGTTAGATTGTGGTTATTAATTCAAGGTTACATTAAAATTAATACTGATACTAGTTTTTCATCAAATACTAGTGGGTGGGATTTGTATTTCGTAATCATGATGGCCAAGTTACCAAAGCTGTTTCTTAACCCACGCTTTTTGACTCTATCAAATTGGATGATGCTCTAACTATTCAACTAACTTTACAAACAGCATTGCAAGATGGAATATTGGATGCGTAGATCGAATACAACAGTTTGGAATTGAAAAACATTGTCAATTGAAAGGATCTTTCTTGTAATGTGGCTATTCAAACCATAGTTCGAGATATTATCCATTTGACATCTTGTTGTCGAACTTATTTTTTTTTCTTATGTTTCAAGAGGAGCGAATACTTGTGCTCATACCCTTGCCTGAAAAAACACTACCATTTCGAAGTTGGTTAAGTGACCGTGTTCCATTCCCTGGCTTTATGATATAGTTAAGATCCCTCGATTGTTGTCCCTCGTGATCATGAATTAATTCTATGTTTACCAAGAAAAATCAATCCATATATAAAGATTAAAATAAAAAAATTAAAGATAGTAATTTTATTGAAGAAACAATGACCATTACAGGTATACATTGCTTCCGGTACCCTATCTAGCTAACTAGCTACTAAGACCAGGCATAGAAAACAAGTCCTTCATGGCCCTCATCGCCATTGTAACCATACAGCCCATCCTCTTTAGCAGACCAATTGCATACTGTTGGGCACCTGTCACCATCTCTCTGAGCTTCGAACAGGACAAAAGTGCCAGAATGAATCTGAGTGTCTTTCCACTCCAAGTAGCAGAAGAAGAGAGTCCTACCAAAGATATTCTCACGGAAGCTCCAACTATAGGATTCTTGGTTCCATATGGTATGCGATCCTAGATCATCATCCTTTGATTTGCAATGAATCGTCAGAGCATGATCTCCCAACTCATTTGTCACGTTTACAGTGTGCTTAAGACCAGGTTCACTTTGGACTTCATAAGGCTGGACTTCATAAGACTGAAACAAGATAGTCAATGCCATCAAAAATAGGATCACAAGGCAACTAGTTCTCATCATTCTGCCACTACTCTTCCCCATCTTCATCATACTTTGTTAGCTAATACTGTTGGCTCTCCTGGTCTTGCAAAACCTTCCATCGTCATCCTCCTTAAATAAAGTAAAATTAATGTTAAAGAAGAAAATCTATTAGATCTTGCATAAAAATGGAAATGTTAGATTTGAGAATCCCTTAAATCTCCGATGACTCTCTTTGGACTACACGTCTTCATCATTCCTTCAAAACAAGACCGGTTAAAAAGGAAAACAGGATGGAACGGATTTTAAAAGGAGCAAAACAAGAATGGTATGGTAAAAAAACTGTCAAACACTAGGAGAACGGCAAAAAATAAAAATAAATAAATAAATAAAATGGACGGTACGGATTTTAAATCGACGAAAAAAAAAGGCAATATATTCCCATAAATTGAAGAATTTATCTAAATCGCGAACACATGACTTTTATGATGTGTCAAGTCATAAAATGGTAAGAAAAAAATAATAAAATAATGAGTTTAGAAACAATTATATATGAGGAAGTGGCCAGTCTTTAACCCACATTACATGTAAAAAACAATAAGAGTATTAAACCATGTGGGATTAGTGGACTCATTAATCACGGAAGATACAGGTTAAAATGCAAATACGGATGCAAACACGGTACGCATTTTAAAAGGAAAGACTCGGAGTATGAAGTATTTACCATATATATGAGGTCAATACAGTAATATGCAAACTAAAAGGCCAAGTATGTATGGTAAGCATTTCAAATGCATTTTAACTAACATAGATCATTCCTCGTCAAATATTGAATGCTTCATCTCTTTAAGACAACCCATCTTTTTATGGTTGACGATGGATGGAAATCTTTCTCCTTACAAGTCCAAGACCCTCAATCCATTGGCGGCGTCCCTCTCCTTTCTGCTAAAGGCTCAGTTTAGTTGCAAGGAAATTAAAGAAAAGAGATTAAAATTTTTAAAGTTAAAAAGAAATTTTGTATAACTATAACATAATATGCTTGTTATAGTTATAAGTACATGCTGGTGAACTATTTTGGATAATATTAGTTGACGGTTTGGAACATGCTGCAGGTCAGAAATTGATACCCTTTTCTACCAATGGAGAAGGGGGAAAAGGGAGATCTCAAGGCACGATGCGAGATAGGATCCTGGGTGCCTACAATTAACTAGCAGAACACCAACCAATTGCACTATTCAATTGTTCTGGCTTACGGTACAACCAATTGCCCGAGCGTAGGTTCTTTTTTGAGGCAACATGTGTTGAATATCTCTTCCTGGCCCTGGGGCTTCTTGAGTGCCAAAAAAGCTTCAAAAGAAGGGAGAATAGTGTTGTGCGGACCACTTTGTAGAAACCAAAATTTTTTCACCATTTTTTGACAATGAGATTTTAGTCTAGAGTACTATTTATCAAGTTTCGTACTCAAATTCAATCAATTACCTCCATGAATGACCATATACGTCCATAATTTCGTATGCACCTTTCGTAATCTTAAAATTTTAATTATGCCATTTGACCAATTCGGATTCAACTGAAATTTGATAGGTCCAATCCATATATATATATATATATATATGGGGTAATTGACTCATACCCCTCCTTATAGTTTACATTTATTCCACATACACCCAAAATATTTTGAACTGGACGACTTTCCCCTTGCTTCAACTGGTTTTAAATAGAAAATATAAATAGACTATTTTACCCTTAAGAACACTATTATTTATTTTTTGAAATGTCTAAATTAGTCTTTTCTTTCTTAATTTAAAAAGAGGAGTTTCTGGATTTTTTTTTTTTTTTTTTTTGGGGGGGTGTGGTTAAATGGAGGGTTTCTATCCTGGTTCCAACAAAAGCTGATCGAAGGAGGTTCTTCTGCCACTACTACTACCACTACCACCACCATTTCCCTCTTAACCAGCTACAATCTCTTGGCTGTAACCCTCTGCAAGTTGGGTCAGTTCGAGGAAGCCATCCAAGTACTCCTCAAATCGGCTTCTCTCTGTTACTCCTCTGATTTCAATCTTGATCCAGAACTAGCCAACGCCTCATTCTCTATGTTCATGCAGCTCCTGGACATCTACTTCATATTGGCTCATTATGATGCTGCAATGGATTTCTACCGATCAGGTCTCGATGTCCTAACACGATCACTGGGGATTTCACATCCACGAGTATCCCAAGTTTGCAGATACAAAGCAGAGTCCTACCTGCAACTGATGAACTTCGAAGAGGCTGAGGAGCTATGTTCTCTAGTCCTCAAGATCCATCACGAAAACTCCAAATGTAGCAGCTCCATGGAAGAGGTTGAGATCAGGAGACTCATGGGTCTGATCTACAACAGCATGGGCAAAAACAAAGCAGCTCTGGAACAGCTGCTTCTGGCGAGCTCAGCTCTCTCATCCTTGCCAGAACAAGAACCAGAACAAATAGAAGTGCTAGCATTCCTTGATGCTAGCATCGGTGGCACTTAGGATCGAGGATCGAATCAAGCATCGATCAGTTCCAAATCGATACGAATTGGCTGATCCAACTGATCCGATACTGATACTTTACCATGGTTCTAAGTCCAGGTATTGAACACACTATCAGCCATGCCCAAAACCTATTCGATCTGGATTGGTTCGATGTACAGATCCAATGAGACACTAACGTGTGTCTGATCCTCAATAAAATAATAATAAAATAAATTGGCATCGATAATCGAATCAAGAATTAACCAAACCCCAAACTGATATGAATTGATCGATCCAATCGATCCAATATGGGTACCTTACCATGTCCATCAATTTTAGAACAGGGATGGTGCAAAAATACAAATATTTTTCTTTTCATACTTATTAAAATATATCTTCTTAATATTTACTCTACTCATTGATATTTACTAAACAAATCTACTCAAAAAAAGAATAATCTACTCATTAATAATTAATATAGTAAATAAATTATGGTGTAGAGAATAAAATGATAATAAGATTAGTAAAAGAAATGGTATCCTATGAAAAAAAAACATGAATACTATTTTAAAAGTTAATTTATAATACCATAATGAGATTATAACAAATAAAAATAGAATATCTATTTTGTCCCACCTAATTGATCATTGCACCTTTCTTTATTCATTGCATTATAGTCTTTTCACCATTTTATTCTTTTTTGAAATATAACCCACCCTTATTATATGAATAACAATGCGTATTTTAAAAAGGTTTGAAAAATTGGTTTGAGAACGATTTATGGGTCTCAAAAGAGACCCCAAAGTTCAAGAGGTTATGCTTCTAATTAATATGATCCATGCGGTTATTTAGAATATCTGGGGAAGAGGATAATCTCTACCTCGATCAATAGATTTTCTTCAATAATCCACTAGTATGGTACGTCATTTGCTGAAATATTAGAACAATTCCGATCATTTTGTGAACACTTGTTTTGAGCGGATACTAGAATGGCATTGGTCTCGACTACAACCATACGAGATTATCGATTAAGATGAAAAGACCACTGAGCAAGTCTTGACTGAGACACCACCACTACCAGACTTGGCCAAGCTTCCACTACTAGAACAGAACAAGATATGCCATGGCTTTCTAGCCTCGAGAACTGAATCCTGACATCACAGTCAATCGAGATCTTATTCTAAGATAATTGAAAAAAGCACAATCTTAAACAATACAAAAATTAAGGATAGCAACTTTATTGATGAAACAATGACCATTATAGGTATACATTGCTTCCAGTACCTTATCTAGCTAGGTGGCTGGCTACATGAAGGGCATATACTAAGACCAGGCATAATAAATAAATCCTTTATTGCTCTCCTCGTCGCCATTGTAACCATACAGCCCATTCTGTTTAACAGACCAATAGCATACTGTTGGGCACCTGTCACCATCTCTCTGAGATTCGAACATAACAAAAGTGCCAGAATGCATATGAATGTCTTTCCACTCCAAGTAGCAGAAGAAAAGAGTCCTACCAAAGATATTCTCATGGAAGCTCCAAGTGTAGGATTCATCATTCCATATGGTATTCCAACCAAAATCATTATCCTTTGATTTGCAATGAATCGTCAGAACATAACCTCCCAAGTCATTTGTGAGGTTTACAGTATGCTTAAAACCAGGTTCACTTTGGACTTCATAAGGCTGATACAAGATGGTCAATGCCATCAAAAAATAGGATCCCAAGGCAACTAGTTCTCATCATACTGCTACTCTTCACTACTTTTAGCTCTCTTGAACTTGCAAAACCTTCCATCTTCATCTTCCTATTAAATAAAGTAAAAATAATGTTAAAGAGGAGAATCTATAAGACTTGCATAAAAATGGAAATATTAGATTTGAGAATCCCTTAAATCTCTCCAATGACTCTCTTTTGACTACACGTGTCCTAATCATTCTGTTAAAAATAAGAATGGTAAAAAAACAAAATAGGACAAACGAGTTTTAAACGGAGCAAAACAAGAACAGTACAATAAAAAAAACTGTCAAATATTCCGAGAACGACAAAAGAAACTAAAACAGACCATACGGATTTTAAATCGGCAAAAAAAATGACAATATACTCACATAAATTAAAGAATTATACCTAAATCAATGGAAATACACTAGTTTTTAACCCACATTACATGTAAAAAGCAATAAGAGTATTAAACCATGTGGGATTAGTTGACTCATTATTCATGCAAGATGCAGGTTAAAATACAGATACGGATATGGATACAATACGGTACGATACGCTACGGTATGGGTTTTACACTGCAAGACTTGGATTATAAAATATTTTACCGTATCTTTGAGATTAATACGGTAATATACATACTAAACGGCTAAGGATGGTACAACAATATGGTAAGCATTTAAAGCGTGTTTTAATTAAGAGAGATCTTTCCTCGTCAAATATTGAATGCTTTAGATGCCCTAAAAGAACCGTCGTTGATGCAACCTGTTGTTTCTTGGTTTGTGCGGTTTGAGGCATTTTATTATTCCTCCAATCCTTCTTCAATATTCCTCTGATCCTTCAACTATTTCTAGGGTTTCTGACGTCATTCCCTAGCTCTTGGAAGGCCCTTTCGCAGTGCTTTTGATCGCTCGATTATCAGGAATCCTGATGAAGGGCCTGATATGCAGAGAAAGCCTACAAATAAAACATCCTGGGGCAATCGATTATTCTGTGGTTCTGATGATCATCAAGATGAAATAGGGCTACATTATGTTACCCGGATGGGAGAAGAAGAAGACAGGACACACAGAGGGAAATGCCTCCCCGATACCCAAATTAGTATGGGATTTCGGGGTGCGATCTTACATGGAAGGTCTAATACAATTGATTACCTTGTGAAAGGCTCTGGCCAACCCTTTGCATTGATTTCGATGGCTCCACTAAATTGATTCTCTCCAACAAATGAGGCTAGATTTCTTGCAATGCCCTGCAATGTCATTAATCAAGAGCAACTTTTAAACACTAAGAATGGCGGAAGGAAAGCAAGCAAGTTCACTAATCAAAATAGATATTAAGTTGAATAAATAACAAATCAATCAAACCAGCTTCTCACCACATATAAAAAATTAAAAATAAAAAAAAGCCGGTCCCAGATCCAAAATCCAACACCCTAGCTAGAGAAAAACCGGGTAGCGTTCTCTGAACCTACAACAAGCAATTTGATGCAATGAGAAAGGCTTTCGAGGTGAAAACAAGCTTTCGAGGTGAAAACCTAAAGAGAGAGCCATTTTATTTTCTTAACCTCACTAAGAACTCTATGACAAGAACTGTATATGGCGGGGCATGTGGGAAGCAATGTAAGCGACAATTTCATTATCTCTGTACTTAAAACCAATGCCTCTGTAAGTTGTCATACCTTTTTTGGGGGGTATGAGGCTCCGAAGGAGTTGCCCACCCCCTCTCCCAAAACCCCAACGGAATATGTGGTAATGTATCAAATTGATTTGGTGAGAAAATCCTTGAAGCAAGAGAACACTTCTTTCAAGTAAATAAATCCAAGAACAACGAGAGAAATAAGTTTCGATTTTCCACCGCTTCGACCGATCCATGGATTTGAGAGGATCTTCAACGAGCTCCTTTGAAGTGGAGGTGCATAATTGGAGATTTACATCCTTTATTTTGTTGAATGATGCTCAATACTTTTCTCTTTATATTAGGTTTCTGTTGCTCTACTCCGAATTTTAATTCATAAAATCCAAAGAATCAACAATTGCTGAAAGGTTGATAATTGGATTACGACGAAGAATAAAAGAGAACACCACACACAGAATTTGGACTATAAATATGAGGAACCTCTAACCGCGGAGGAATTTTTAGATGGCTTGTTGAAGTCGACCAGAGACGATGTGAATCCCATTTGGCTGCTTTGCTGCGTACCAAATTGTTTCAGCTGTCAAAACCTTCGATTTCCGCTTGTTCACATGCCTTCCTGTGAATGTTTGACAAGTAAGCGCTCGCATGGGAGGTATAATTATCCAAATGTTGAATTGAGGTTTCATATGGAGTAAACTTGCGGGGTAAATAGAAGTCGTTGGAAGTGAGGTCACCGTTGCAGGTCATGTCACCAGAGTTCGCAGAGGAGCCGATGGGGTTGGCCTTTCTTTGCAATCTCATGTTGGTTCATGAATGGGTTATATAACTTATAGGCTCCACTCTTCATTCTTATCAAAGGGTAAATGAGACATTTTACTGTCTCATTTTAACATCTTTGATTGTAATTGAATGTAATTTTTAAAATACAAAGGGAGGTAAATGTAATTTACCTTTTTTTAGGGGGTGGTAAGACATTATCATATTCATAACTTCACAAATCACAAGCATGAATAAGAGGAAAAGATTTTCTGTAGTGAGGCCAAAATGGCAGTGACGATCCTAACCATTCAAAATGCATTGAGATATATTCTCATGCAATTTGAGTGATCAATGAAGATATTTTGATACACTTTGAGTGACTAGGATTCTGAGTGCCACTTTGACCCAATCCTGAATAAGAGGGTATATTTGAAGTTTCCGAATATGTAAAGGGACAAATTGGTCCATTTGTTTCAGGTTCTCTCCAGGGGCTTAGGGTTAGGGTTTATATATTCGTATTCAGAGTCCAGAACGAATTACGAACTCCTTTACTCTCGGTCGCTCTGTTTCTGGTCATCTGCTGTTGGTGGAAGCTTCAATCGAAAGGGGGAAAAAATGGGAGTCTTCACTTTCGTTTGCAGAAGTTCTGGAAAAGAGTGGAATGCAAAGCAGCTCAACGGTGATCTAGAAGCTTCGTCTTCATCGACCTATGACTTGCAGAGAAAGCTTGTTCAGGCAGCTCTCTCCAGTGATTCGTCTGGTGGAGTTCAGTCTTCGTTCTCTATGATCTCACCATCTTCGGCCGTTTTTCAGGTGAGGATAACGAGAACTTGTGTGTGGTCTATTTTGATTATTCACTTTCATTGGCTTACTTTTACAGGACTTTGGTGAGGATGATTGTTTGATCTTTCTCATTTATCTTTTAATTAGGGTTTTATTGTTGGATGTCTTCTATTTGATCCGATTATCGTGGGAATTTTTTCTGTTTCTCTCTCTCTTTTTTTTCCGTTATCATTTATATCAAAGAACAAAAGAAAATGTTCAGGTTTCTGATTTACTGATTTTCGCAATATAATGGAAGCTAACTCTTTTTTTCTCTGATGAAGTGAAGAATGTCTCTGTTTAGAAGGCATTTTTGAGTGATCTTTTTGTAGTTTGTACAATAAGATTATGAATTTCAATTTCTTAATGGTTCGTAGCCGCTTTATATAAGGTACTACTCTGGTACTTTTGGGAAGTCGGTTGCTATATGGTCATTGCCAAGATGACGTGGCAGTAAGATTTGTATCACAGGATTTTGTTAAGGATCAGTTTGTTTATATGTAAAAAGTCGCAAAAAGGAACTTCCTGTAATAGGATTTTCTACTTTTTGTTCTTACATCAAATGCTCGAAGAAAGTATTGAAAGAGTAGGGGGGCTAAGGAAAAAATTGTTTTGTAAGGCCGTCTGGTTTGTGGACCTTTGTTTATTTACGCTTTCTGACTATTGGGGTTTGCAGTAGGATTTTTATGTGTCAAACTGTCGTGTGTCCTAAGATTTATGGTTTTGGTTTCATGAATTTTGAGGTGTGAGGTTTTAGATTTAGGATTTGATGGAGGTCAAGATTTCAGTTGTAGCAGCCTTCATCTGCTTATAAGTAAAGTGTGGTTACAAATAAAGGGACATAAATTGAAGTGAAATAATTTTAAAATTCCAACTCAAAAGTCGTATTAGATATGGTGTCCTACTTGAATCCGATTAATTAGGTTGAAAAGTGAAATAAAATGTAATTACCATAAGGCATGGTTTTCATCCATGGTCACATGAAGCCATCCACGGTTCATTTTAAATGGGGAAGGGTTTTGGTATTATAAGGGACATTTATTTTGATCTGGCTCTATGCATGATCATGCACAATGGTATTAAAAAAGGGCATTTATTGTGATCTGATCATGGGCATTTCTGTCCTTTTATTTTTGAAAAAAAAATTTAACATTAATTAACACATTTTCTTGTTAAACTTGGTAGATTTGTTTTGGTTCTTAGGAGTCACTTAATTCACAATATCTACTTGGCCAAGTCATTTTGCCTGGAACACAAGATGTTGATTCAGGAGTAAAACAAGTGTGGCTGAGTCCACTTGACTCTTAAAGCATCAGGAGCTGAATCAGTGTGTTTGCTCCTGCTGCCTAAGACTTGGCTGGATTGACCTTATGACTTGGATGAGTAGATGGGTTTTAATTTATGCCACTACGGTATAAGGCATTCTTCATATCATAAATCAGTTGTGTTGGCAAACATAGTGGGTCATTGGGATAGAGGGCCCCAGACCCAGCTCATTAGTCAAAATTTAGCTAAAAGCAATGGATGTGACCTAAAAGTTCTTAAAAGTTAAAAAAACTGCCACTTCTGGCATTCTTGTTATTTTATGAGACTTCAAACTCACTTTCTAACAGCCTCCTATGCTTATTCCAAGCTAAAACTTGACTAGTGAGATGGATGTGAGGTCCCCAACATATGGACCCGTTGTGTGGCATTTAGTTTCTCTAAAATAGACTACCCACCCTAATCCCCTAAATTGCTACTCTACCTTCTCTCTTTCTCCCCTGCCTATGGGTTGAAATTTTGAAAAATGTTTGGAAGTTCGGTATATATGGAATTATCTTATATAAACCCTTGGTTCTATTTCTTTCACTTTGATAGCTACTGGTCTACCTTCTAATGTGTGCCCCCTTCTCCAGTCCCAATATCCTAGAGGACATCCCATGCAAATTTGATTGTATCATATAGTCATCATTACTAATATATGCACAAACAAATAATTATCTTTCCTAAATGATTAATAGTTCAGAAGGCTTCTATTTCTGTGAATTCACTGCCTTCAACATCTATATGCCAGCATTAAAGAAGGAACACTTTAACTGGTTGTGGATATGCCCAAAAGCAGCTGACTATCTTCATTACCACAGTTTCTCTGCATTAAGGTTGAATGCTATGAAGTACAGTTGACCATCTTCATATCTCATCTTTTCCACATCCAAGTAAATGTTGCCTTGTATTTCATGAGGAGATTGGCATTGGAAATTCACTGCCTTCATTACTAATATAGTCATCATTACTAATATATGCACAAACAAATAATTATCTTTCCTAAATGATTAATAGTTCAGAAGGCCTCTATTTCTGTGAATTCACTGCCTTCAACATCTATATGCCAGCGTTAAAGAAGGAACACTTTAACTGGTTGTGGATATGCCCAAAAGCAGCTGACTATCTTCATTACCACAGCATTAAGGTTGAATGCTATGAAGTACAGTTGACCATCTTCATATCTCATCTTTTCCACATCCAAGTAAATGTTGCCTTGTATTTCATGAGGAGATTGGCATTGGAAATTGTTGTTATTGTCTTGAAGTATCTTGTTTTTACTTATGAACATATTCATGGACAATTTTTTTATTAAAATTTTCATAAACAATTTTGATTGTACTCCTGATAATCTTTTGGTTTTTTTAGTATCGTGGCCATTTAGTTCCCTTCCCTCCACATTTTAATCAGTCAAACGTGAATGAGGTATCTTAACTTCCACATTTTAGCCGACCACTTGAAACTATTCTGTGGCTTCAATGATATTACATTGGCTGCTTTTGTGATTCATGACCTATGACAGATAGGGGTTATGATGGTTTCCACATTTTGATGTATGTTATATGCATAGTCTGTTGTATATAATTGGTTTTCACACATTGGTTGTAAGTGACATATCCGCTGTGTTCCTAAATTGATGACTTAAATTTAACTTGGGTTCGGCTGCAGGTGGTCGTTGGAGGAGGTGGTGGTGGTGGTTTTATTGGAGGTGGAGCTGCTGCTGCCCCAGCAAGTTCCGGTGGTGCACCAGCTGCTGAAGCACCTCCAGCAGAGGAGAAGAAGGAAGAGAAAGAGGAGAGCGACGACGATATGGGATTCTCACTCTTTGATTAGTAGCTTTAGTAGCTTTTGTCTCTGTCAAGTTAATTTCATGGAACAAGAGATTTATGCTTTAGTGAGTGTTTTATTTGTCCTTTCGAAGGATGCCATTTTGTATTAAGTTCTTTTAAAAATTGCTGCCATTATTATGACACTGTAGTTCTGTTCTTACTTTGATTGGCAAATGGAGAGTTAACTTGGTTCTAAGGATTTGAATGTTATGCATATGCAATGTTTGCGCAGCCAGAGACTCTGACCTGATCACATTCAGTGAATCAGTATCAGGAATCCCTGAAAAGTGTGAAAACTCGACCTAACTGCATTATGTGATCTATTAACTGCTCCCAGTCACTCTTTTTCCTTTAAATAAAATTTTTGACATACATTCCAATCAATTAAGCTGAGAGGGAAGCGAGATCGGAGCACTGAGCTCTCTAAATCTGTGAGGGTTTACGATTGAGCATGAATTCTTGCCTATTTCAGTTTCGGTCAAGTGAATGCTCTAGACGATGCTTGGCGGCTTTTGAGGCATGGAGTGCTGATGAGGAGGATGCAAGTCTGATAGATTCTGAGAAATTTTGGTTGCAGAGAAATGATTGAACTGTGATGATTCTTTCTCCGTGTGAGATGTCATGGTGAAGAAGATGACCGGTTGTCATTGATTCTTCTCCAGAGGCTCGAACCAGATTCAAGCATCAAGATTGTTTCTATATTTGTATTTATCGAAAGCCTGGTTTTGGTTCAAACTTGTGAAGGATTTATATTTTTTTCGTCTAGATTTGTATTTATTAAAAGCCTGGCCTTGTTTGATAACACTCTGGTTCTAGGATTCCATTAATTCTGTCTCTTTGGGAGCAATTTAAGAGTGTTTGGTAAATTAGGTCAGATTCTAAACTCCTGGGTGAACTGGATTCTATTTGACTCTAGGATCCCAAAATTAGGAGATAAAAAAAACTAGCTATCATTGCTCCAAAACAAATGAAACAGAGTTAAAAAAAGAGTCGGGCCGAAATGAAGGTTGGATTGCCGCCGCCACCACCATCACCACCACCACCACCGCCACCTTCACCACCACTAGATCTAGAATCTATTCTAGAATCTATTCCAGATTCATTTTCATCAAACGAGATTCTATTCTCAATGAGTTCTGGAATCAAATCTAAAGCAACATTATCAAACAATATTTTGTTCTAAAAAAAAACTAATTCTAGAGCAAAAGCAATAAATGTATTCCAAAGCAAAAACAACGGATTAAGAACATTAGGAACATGAGTGTTATCTAACGGGCCTTGAAGGCTGAAGTTTAATCTGCTGCATTAATCTCTATGGCGGTAAATAGATAAGTTCACATCTCTTTAAGGGTGGGTTTGTCATTTAGAAAGTTAAGAGTATACTTGACGTCAGCAACTAATAAGTTTCAAGCCTAATTGGTAAATAATTTTAAACATTAAGGAAGTCGTTTCTCGTAACTCAGGGGGACCATGGTTGAGGTTGCCATTGGTTTGGGTAGGGCAACCAGCATGATATAGTGATATACTAATGTGAAATGACATTTCTGTAATTATTCTTATTATGTCAAAAGTGATAATAATATAATTATTTGGGTTAAGTGTGAGGTAATGATATTTATTTATTTAATTTTAATGGCAAGAATTAATTCTGTAAAAAGAGTTTTACCATTTTCCATTTATGTTCTTTTCTGTGTTGGAATATTTTTAAGAAACCCCTATAAATCTTCAACCAAAGAACAAAATTTGAGATCAGAAAAAAAAAAAAAAAAAAATCAACCGCATGGATTTGATTTGTATGTTGGGAACACATTCTAAAGATCAAAACTGACGCGGAAGAAAATCGCTCCCAATAAAGAAAAAAGAAAAAAAAAAAAAAAAAAAAACCCTCTTCCTCCTTCGCAGCAGTAAGACGCCGGACCCTCGTCTTCATCCCAACGAACGGAGTGTAGCAGGTACCTCGGCTCTCTTCCTTTGTCCTTCATCCTTCTCTTTCTCTCCTTCTCTCTTGTCTTCGGAACTGCAAAGGGTTTTGAGTTCTATCTGCCGCTTTTGTACAGAAACGACGATGGATACGCAGAGTTCTCTCGCGTCGTTTGTTCCTCTCTCTAGATCGCTCTTTATGCATGTCTGAAAACCCTAATCGTATTCTGTAACAATATTCGTTTCCCTCCGCTTGGAATAAGTTCTCTGAGACTGCTTACGCGCAGTTCCCTTTTGATTATTCATGTCCCTTATTTTCTGTAACAAACTTCGTTTCCCTTCGTATTAAGAAAACAAATGAGTTTCTCACCCGTCGCCTTTTCCTGCCGAGGTTACTATTAGAGGTGGTTATAATTGTTTTATCTTTCTTTTCTCATAGTTGCCGATGAATTTTCTTCCCATTGAACACAAATGGGTGTTGTTGCAGGGAATGGATCACTTCTGAAGGACTAATCTCATGCAATTTGGGTTCAAAAAGGTAATATTCCATTTCCCTGTTGTTATGGTCCTTTGATTTTTTTGGGATTAACACAGTAGCCGCATCAGATGAAATTCCTGAGTTTATAGATGGTTGAAGGTATTTACGCATTGTTCTGGTCTCAAATTACATGTGGGCCTCAATGTGACGTGTCTTGCTTTAAAAAAAACACTACTATGGTTCATCTGCCCATTTCACTGTTATTGTGCATGATAATTCACAGAGATATAGCCTTATGTTTGAACACTCCTTATCTTCTCCTAAAACCCTTTTCAGCTTTTCCAGTTTGTGAAATCATGATCCCTGTGTTGGAATAGTTCCACATTGCTTAAACAGAAACATTGAGTGTCTTTTATATATGAGAGATCCTCCACTTACTAATTCAAACTTTTGAAATGGAAACTTAATATGGTACTCAAAAGAGGGGCAACACTTGAGGGGGAGTATTGGGAATAGTCCCATATTGCTTAAGAATAGAACCTTGGGTGCCATATGTATGTGAGAGTCCCTTCAACTTTTGAGATGGAAACTTAACATGGTATTAGAGCTGTAGGTTTTCTCATTACAATCACCCAAAAGAGGGATCATGGTCACTCAAAAGTGGGACCACATTTGCCACGTGTATTGCTACCCACGTGAGGCGGAATATTGAAAATAGTTCCACATTGCTTAGACTGGAACCTTGGATGCCTTATATATGTGAGAATTCTTTCATTTACTAGTTCGAACTTTTGAGATGGAAACTTAACACTCTACTTTGGTCTGAAATCTTTTAAGAATTGGTGATTTCTGAGATATTGCTACCTATTTGTTTGTCCTTCGAATTTGTGGATTTTTGGATTTGCAAGGATGGTGAGCACCTTGAAGTTGCATATTCTTTGTGGGCTGAGACCTGGAAGAGCCCAAGGTTCAAAATCTCGAGTGTCAAGGTGTCTCGACCCTTTGAGAAACCGATATATTGGTCGAGATCTCGGCGAGACACTGCACAAAAGTTGCGAAGGCTTAAACTGTGTGTTTCAACTAAAATGATTATTTTAAGGCATAATACTCCATGGAAACCCTATTTTAGCATATATAAATATATTTAAACCATAAAAATGTAAAAATAATCACACATGGTGGTTGTTTGGATTTACACCAATGTTTGGCAGTATCAGTTTGAAGTTTAAATGTAAATCTAAGGTAATATTGGTTATTCTACATAATGTAGTAGAAGATCAAAGAAGACCAAATGAACTAGTAAAATTCTATTTTATGAGAAGAATAAAGTCATAGTCAAAAAACCCAAAGTAGTCAAGTAGACTATACAATCATAATTCATACATTATGTCCAGACCAGTTGAAAACTGATCGAAAATGTCGAGACAGGGTCAAGACTAGTATTGACCCTCTGTCTTGTCTCGAGCCACTGAGATCTCGGCAAGATCTCGCCGAGATTTTAAACTATGGTAGAGCCGGCAAGAGCATGGCCCTGGGTGCCATCCTTTCGGCTTGTTCCAAATAAAATTTGCTGCTTCATTGAATGAAAAGAAAAGAAAAGAAAAAATTGCATAACGAATATCAATTGGCAAACTGAAAGTATATTGTTTCTGGTTCCTCACAAGTAAAGCCATTTAAGTCCTTCCACTATGTAGTGCATGTTCTGAAGAAAAGGGAACCAGGCTGGTCGGCCGAACCAGGTTTACCAGAAATAGCCATTTTACAGTTCATATCTCATGATAGTTGGTGGTTAACTGGGGAATAAAACCGGAGGCCTTTATGGATTTTTGTCTAGTCCAGTTTTTGAAACTATGACATGGAAGAAAGTTTATTTACATGTGTACCAATCAGCACAGATGGAATTCATCACCAACCCAAGTATGTCAGTCCCAAACCTTAGAACCACTTCTTTGGCGGAATGTTGCATTGTAGGCTCACCAAATGGTGTGCTGTTTGGCATCTCTTCTATTTGGTGAGTTCTTTGTTTCTTTGGAGGCCAAGATCCCTAAAATGATGTGCCGGTCTTCGAGACCTTTTGGCTAAACAAAATGTTAAGAGGTCAAGAGTATGTTTTAAGGTTGATCTCCCTTTATAAGGAGATAATTCCTACTTTCTCTTTCCACCTTTCTTTTGGGAGGCTGCTGACCTGCTGCTATTTTGGTCTATAGATAGAGACCAGCTACATTTCATACATCTGTCTATAACCGATAATACAACTGATACTTTGAACATTTATTAATCTTCTTTTTTTTTTTTTTTTTTTTTTTTTTTTTTGGGTGAAGTTCATGTTCTTCTTTTCTTTTCTTTTTGCCATTTCTATTCAATTAATGGATATTAATGGATGTCATGTTAAAGATTTGTGACACAGATTAAAACCCAAATTTCAAAGATCCAACAAGGAGCTGACTCTGATTGTATGTGCTGTATATTTAATGTTAAACCTTGCCCCATATGTTGGATGAAACTGAGCCACAATAACTAAATTTTCTGTCTTACTGACTTGATTGTTTTATATTTATGAATATTATTCAATATAAATTTCCATTAGTAGAACTAGCACTACCAGTTTTGGAAATGCAGATGCTCTGCAACTGTTTACCCAATGAAGGTTGACATTGTGAAAAATTTTCCATTATGACTTGGCACTAAATATTGAAGTTTCAAAATTAGTATTATGTTCCCTAGCTTGTATCCTATCTAAGATGACCGAATATTATTATTTCACTTGTTGTCTCCTCTGAATTATGAAGACTATTTCTGATTTATATTTTGCATTCACAACCAAGAGTCATTTTGCTTCATTCTTCTCTTTACATGTACGGGGAATCTTGGTTGCTTATACTTCAGTATGCCATTCAAAGTTAAGATAGTTACTTGTTCTGGATCTGCTCATCCTTTCCTCCAACACCATTCTGAACTTTGCTCTTGTGGCAGCCAGCAAACCTTTTTTTCTGTATAATAATAAGGCAAAAGGTTATGTGGATGACCTTGAATGTGCACGATCATGCATATAGTCATCAGGTCACAATAAAAACACCCCCCATAGAACAAACTGATGGGGAGAATCTCCTGTGTGTGAACCCCTTTCCCTAATAATAAAAATAGAATTGGGGGTATAAAACCCTTCGCTGAAGAGGTATTACATACAAGATTATAATAGGTTCAAATTTCTGTCAATAGGGTTTTTTTCAAAAATGATTATTCATGTTTCCTGCTGAGGATATGTAGCAATAGGCTGGTCATTTATCTTTGTGTCTGATGTGTCATGTATTTTCTGGTTTTGTTGAATGTTAGAAGACATGGCTAGCAATTCAAATCCCAATTACGAGCCTGCAAAATGGTCCAAGAAAGAAGTAGATACGTATGTAAAGTTAATGGTAGATGAGGTCAAGAAAGGCAACAAGACAACCACTACATTCAATAAGGCAGGATGGAACGCAATTAAAACTCAACTTGAAGCGAGTACTGGTCGTGCTTTTAAGATGTTACAACTCCGTAACAAAATGAACAAATTGAGGATGGATTATAGAAGGTTTAAGAAGTTGCTGGAGACACCGGGTTTTGATTGGAATGCTGTGACTAGAACTTGTACTGCTAAGGATGAGGGTGTCTGGGATAGGCACATTAAGGTAATTTTTTGTTGAATCACTATTTTTTAATTTAAATCTATAAGAAAATTTTATGGTTTTGTTTAATAAGTTCTGATAAATTTATAGGCAAACCCAACCTGGTCAAAATTTAGGAGAAATGGACTAGCCCAATGGCCAGAACTACAAATAATCTTTAGCAATTCGTTTGCACATGGGGATCTAGCAATTGGACATGTAGAGGATCTTCCCAATGAGGATGAAGAGATTGATGTTGATGTTGATCAATCTCTTCCAAGTACTTCTTTGGACAGAAGATCGGGTGATTCTAATGATTGTGAGACAGAGGCAGCTCCTCCCAGTGTTAGCCAAAGGGTTGATAGAACACCATGTGCCCTCCAAACCATCCCTGATGCATCTCGAGCCTGGATTAGTACCTCTCCCACACCCCCATCTGCTCCTCCATCTGCTCGATCAGTGAGTATAGATTACAGCATTACTCAGTGTATTACAGTGCTGGACACCTTGACTGATGTCCCGAAGGATCTGTATATGAAGGCAACCAAGCGGCTGATGGAGGATCCGCACTGGAGAGAAGCCTTCATTGCGTGCAAGCCTGAAAAGAAAATTTGGCTTTTAGAGATGCTAGAGTGATGATGTGGAAAAAAAAATTTAATATGGATTGTAATTATGGGTTTTTTTTTCCTTAAATAGTTGTAGTTGTTTCTTCTCTGCTTTTAAACTAGATGGTGGATGACCATAGTAGTTGGATTTTTGTAACACTTATGGATGTTTATCTTGGTAACTATTTCATGATAGGTATGGATTCTTTTCTAAATTTTATGATGGATGAATGCTATGGAGATTCATCTTTAGGAAAACTGAGTAACAATGTTAACTTCTGGATGTGCAATGATATTAGATTTATATATTTTAGTAGTAATAATGGTAGATTCTGGATGTGCAGCAGTTATGGCAAGTGATTATAGAATTCCACATGATTCATCTAGTGAGGAGGAAGAAGAACATTGGTCTTAACTTGTGCAAGAGGATCATACCCAATCATTTCTTTGAGTGGATGAATATACGAGCACAAAGTTAATGCAGACAATGTAGCTCATGCATATCCACATGTGTCTGATTCTGCTTGCGGATGATATTTTCGCAGTCCAATTAGTAGGGATCGTTGTTTATTGTATATTTTTCTGGTTGCAACATCATTCTGTTTATATGGGTTCTCATTTTGACATCCATTGTTGTTTACATGCATGCATATGAAGTAATTCGAAATGCAATATGTTATAACAGATGGTAATGGAATTTTAGTAATTATTTGAGTTAAATGTAAGGGTAATGACATTGGTTGTAGTTGCAAAAGTGAGTCTTCTCTTTTTTTTTTTTCTTTTTTTTTTTTTGGTAATTATTTGAGTTAATAGATAGGATGGTAATGACATTTGCGGAATTATTGGCTGTAATGGTGAGAACTCAGCAGTGATTCTCAAACATTGTTTATGTTCTTTGTTCTTTTTCTGTTCTGGAATCACTTCTTATCCATTGTTATCAAACTTTAATCTTCACTCAAAGATCATTCTCATTGAACGGAATCAAGACCACTTCAGTCCCAACTCCAAGAACATTCTCGCAGAACGGAGGTCCAATCAAATGCAGCTAGAGCAAGCAAGAGTGCCAAATGAATCGTGGCACCCGATCTGACCCAAATATAACCCTGATCCCACTAAACAATCCCTCTTTCAAAAGAAAGGTTGGATTATTCTCATGATTAGTATTTCAATCTATCATTTGAGGGTATCATTTATCTTGTTTAATTTTGTGAGAATTGTAACTTCAGTTTTTTTTCAAGGGGAGTCAATGGGATTTGCTCATTCCTTTGCTCAGAAGGTCTGGACATTGACGGAGATGATCAATTGGTTTATTTGTTTTTTTTTTTGGTTTTAGGATCTTTGTAAGAATGATGCCTTGGTTTATCTGTTCATCTGATCAATAAAAATTTCTTTTTAAGAAAAAAAAAAAAATTCTTGTGATTAGTAATAATAATGGAGTAAAAGGCCTTTCAGTGCTTCAACACTGTAGTAAGAAGATAACCAAGGTTCTTGTTGCGTAATTTGGATCTTTTTTTTTATTTATGTATCTCACCTCTTAACTCATATGGTTTTGGTACGAGTCTAAGGTTTTTTTTGATATAGTTTATATTTATGTTTATGAGTTATTTATGATAAATCATTTATAAAAATAAAATATGAATCATAAATAATAATTATTTGGTACCACTAGACATAAAAAAAAAATAGATTATCATAATAATGATTAACAACTTCTAATCTATTTATAGATTTTATATTATATTTATTTATTTTTAATATAAATAAATACAGAACAAATACATGTCATAATAAAGGTAGGGCCTTAGGGGTTATGGGGTAAGAGAGTAAAACCGTGAGTGAGAAGTTGAAGGGATTTTTAATGGTCCGGGGGGTATTCTAAAAACAATGTTTTTTTTTTTTTTTTGGTCATTACTTCTCCTTCTCCATTGGAGTCTCTTGAAGCCCAAGTTTGGTGTTAAGAGTGCTTCCAGGATTTTTGCTGTAGGGAAGGTGGTTTTTCACTTAAGTGTTGAGGTAACATTGTATCAATTCAAGCCTTGTAGTATTTTGGTTCAAAATAGTAGATTCTTGCTGTCCTCCCTGTGGAGTAGCCTATAGTGGTAAACCACGTAATTCTTTGTGTTTGATTTAGTCATTTAGATTAATGTGGTTGCGTGTTATTCTTTGCTTTTGGGTTTTTTTTTTCTCTTTTTTATTTGCACCAGATCCTCTGAATTTTCTCTTCGTGTTTTATCCGGTGATTGTTTGAATCAACCCATGCCTTGTGTTGCTGTAAGACCCGCACCCCATAAACCTGATCTAAACCTCTATTTCATGTCGTAAAAGGTCTTCCAATCATCATCGGACCAGACAGGACGAGAGGATGATAATCATGTATGAAAACAGACCAAAACTTATGATAACTTTAATACCGGTCTCATGATATTGGTCTACATACCGGTCGACCGGTATGTCTGCGTGGGCAGACTAGTTAGATCTGGAAACGGATCTCTGTGGGTTCCGCTTGCCAAATCTTAGTCCTAGAGACTTTCCTAACGTAGGGAAATTTCCTAAACTCCAACCTAACTTATTTAAGGACCTCCAAACCTCCTTAAACCTCTTTGATTGATTCTCACAAACCATAGAGAGGAGAAGGAGATCTGAAGAGGAAAAGAAGCTGAGAAAGGTTGAAGAGGAGCCTCTGTTGGACGAAGAACACCATAGTTCGTGAACCAACGGTAAGTGCTTGAACTTCCCTCTAAGTTAAGCATTATGGATGACTGATCAATACCATACAAAGCTAGGTATTGATCAAAATCCCTAAATTTCTATTAAACCCTAATTCAGTCGATGAACCCTAGATTGAGTGCTAAACTAAAGTTTCTTAGAATGCACACCTTGAATGGGAGATAAAAACAACTCTAATACGTTGCTTAGGCCTAAAAGACATAGGAGGAACCCTAGAAGCCATAAAGGACAATCGACGAAAGACGAACACCAAATTAGTGGTCTTCCGGAGACATACCGATTGACCATACCAGTGGCACTATCTGCGATCAGTATATGCGACCGATACCTCTCGGGTAGCCTGCCAAGGCTATCCGATTGACTATACCAGTCACGCCACTGTATAGTGACCTGCGACCGGTATATGCGACCGGTATGTCCAGAATTGGTTGGTTTTTGACCCAGTTGGTTTCCGACCAACGTAACACCTATGGAACTAATTCTAACTAAACATTGACGTTGTGTAGGACCTTGTGGTAGTGATATTGGACATTGTGACGCAAAACAAGCTAGCAATTAAGCGTTAGGTAAGGAAATCGGACCTAAACCCTAATAACTTAATAACAGTAAAACGTTGTTAATAATTATTGTTCTATGGAATGTTGTTTATGCATATTCACATGTCATCTTTACCTTCAGTTATTATATTGTTCGTGCATACTCGCTATGCTAGGATGTAGTTGTTAGGGATGTAATTATTTTCGTTGGTGTATGGAATGGGAAGGACTGAGGGTTTTGGATCATTCCTCATACTAACACCTTTTCGTATCGCTACTATCTTAGCATGCTTGGTGCGGATAGGGTATCAGGGGGAGGACGTGGCACTGTGGTCTCTGGCTTGACCACCAAACTCGAGCCCTATCTCTATGCTGTAGGGAGCTTTGCTGGGATATGGCCTACTATGATGACATATAGGATTGGTTAGTTTCGAATCCGATTTGTAAGCCCTCACCAATAGGGGCTTATGCGTTGGTATGGGTAGGGTATCAGGGGAAGTGTTGACTGTGTGTGATCCGGACACTTTAGCTCTATCTCTATTCCATGGTGGGTGCATGTGGGACTACAACGGTGTTTGATCCATTGGGCGGATTCACACACTCGTGTATAGATATGCGGTGGCCGTCAATCTTTTCTATAACACATTACAAACTTACAAATCAGACCAAATGTGAACGTCACTCATGCATATTGCTTGTTGATTATCCAAGGAGGCGAGCAGCTATCATCATTGACCGGGCGATTCCTATTCAATGGAAAGAAAAGCTAGAAGAAAACTCCATCAGATGAATTTCACAAGGATTCTTCCGCAATACGAGGGGCGATAGCAAAGGCGTGGTTCATCCTCTCAGATAGAGTAGATGCGAAGGTTTGGATCGAAGATCTTCGCAAGAATGTGGGGAAGAATCGACGAGGAATCCAGGGAATCACGAAGGAAAAGCGTGACGAGAATTTGAATTCAAATATGTTAGAAGGTGCTTTGGCATTGGCCGAATTCTGGAATTTTTCTCTTTAACAATTGGGCTAACGCACCCCCAGCAAGCAAGAAGCCGGATGCGCTAACGCGCAACGTCTTCGCATGCCTTACTCGAATAGGGGCTCATCTATTGATTCTTGGATTCGCGTTAGCACTTTACTAAACAAGCAACGACTCTACTATACTTACTACTAAACTTACTACTAATAAATAGCTCTTTTCTCTTTCATAACATGTCTCTTTCATAGCAGGCGGTTAGCAAATTGATATTTGTATTTCCTTATGTGCCGGACTTATTTTGATTGGGAAGATCTCGACTTTGCAGAGGGATTCATCCTTGTGTACACACTATTTTTATATGTTGATACAGGTTATACTGTGGAGGACTACATGGATGCTCCGGTGTATAGAGGTACTGCTGCTCTAGAAGTGCAAGCAGGGGAAGACGAGCATGACACTTCATGCGAGTGCCCTTACTGCTGTACCTCTATGATGTTCTTGGTTTAGCTTATTTTATTTATTTCAGTTGGATTTTATAAGCAATGTAAAGATATTTATTTATGTTTTGATATTTGGATAATTGGATAATTTATTTTATTTATCAATAGAAGTACTTAGTTCATTTAAATTAAGACTTTCGTTGTATTTATTTATAATCTGATTATGGTTATATGTAATGGTTTTTTAAGTGGATACGGTCTCGTTGAGATCCTAGTGTGAACTGTTAATTTAGTGACGGTTCACTCACACTTCTAGTTTAGTCAGAATTGAGGTGTGACAATTGGGGGTCTTGGTAGCATCAGTTTTAAATTTAGGTAATTGAATCGGTGTACGGATCCAATGGGAAGCTGATACATGGTTGATCTACATTAAAATAATATTAAAATATAATCAGATCGAAGATTGGCCAGGTCCCAAACTAATATGAATCAACTGATCCTACCTATCCAATATTGATTACTTGATCATGACTCCACCAAGATTTATAATCTTAACATATCTATTCAATTTAGTGGCTTCCCCCCAATTATGATGAAATCCCCCGACTAAGCACTTGTTCCATTGACTAGGCTCTCTTTGGTATAGTTTATTTTTATATTCATGATCTATTTATGACAAATCATTTATAAGAAAAAATTATGATATATAATAACCATTTAATACCATTAGATACCTTCAAACTTTGTGGATTTTAGATTATATCAATTTATTTTAAATAAAAATAAATACTATAAATCATACCAAAGAACTACATATGTCATAATATATTATACAATTAACTCTATAATATATACCAAAGAGTAAGAAAATTTGATATTTCCTGTTTAGAGATAATTTCATATTTGTTTCAAAATAAAGGGAGATGATCTCTATGAGAGCGATGAATGAATTTTGTGTGTTATGTGAGATTTACCTACAGACCTTTATGCATATAGAAATACGGAAATAAATTTGACATACCCATAGTGTGGGGATCGATTCTCGTCATCTCTGTTCAACCGATGTATGTTGTCTTTTCTAGTGAAGCACCACTCCGAGCACCTCTCAACACTGCTTGATAGTCACAAGAAATGATGATAGGGTTTCTATACAATTACCTTCTCTCAGATCTGAGCTCAATGGGGAACTCAAAATGTTTTCTATATATGCTTGCATAGGGGGATCTCATCCCCTTTTATTTATAGATCAAACCGTCTTTTCCCATAAAGGATGAATGGTTGATCTGGGTGTCACGTGTCCCTAAGATCCGATGGCTATAACTCTCCTGAGGGGTTACCTATTGAATGGGTGAGGTGGCATGTAAATCACCCACTCACATTCTCTCACTTGCCCATATTGTCATTTAGTAAGCCATTTTAAAGTTATTAACATAATGTATGTCCATATATTAATTTGTTGATCCTTCTTATGGACTTGTTATATATGTTCATAATAAAACTCTCAATCCATTAATTATGGCGGTACATATCCATATAACAAGAACACTTCTTTCTATATATTATAATGACTTGTTCATTTTAAGATGAACTTTAATTGTAACAATCCGGCTTTATAAAATCAATTCAACAATCGATTCAGGGGTCCATTTTATTGCCTTCAAACTTTATAGGCATCTGTCATTACAAACTTTATGTATACACCAAATAAATGATAGAAAAGATAATAATTTTATTTCGAATCGGCAGACTTTACATTGTAATATTATAAATTAAACATTCAAACCCTTAATGATTTACCTAGTCTCATATGATCTAACTGAGCTACATACACCTTGGGCGAAAGGCCTTTGGTGAAAGAATCTGCAATCATATCATCAGTATTGATATGCTATTTGAACGCAATGATCTCGAATGTCTTCTTTAACAACAAAGTATTTTATCTCAATGTGTCATTAGTGATTCAATGAACATGTGTTGTTAAAGAAACGTGCCCCTGCAATATTGTCATAATACATCCTTATAGGTCTTTCAATAAAATTTACGACCTTTAAATCTGTGATAAACTGTCTCAACCATGATGCCTGAGAAACTGTTCCATAGCACACCACCACTTCTGTTTTCATAGTAGAATAGACTGTCTTAGGTTGTTTTACGTTGTGCCAAGACACTGCTCCTCTAGTTAATAGAAATGAAGCCAAAAGTAGACTTCCTTGTATCTCCATATCTAGCAAAATCTGAATCTGAGTAGCCGTTTAGCTCTAAATCATCAATATGTCTATATATGAGCATTTGATCCTTGGCACCCTATGGGTATCTTAGTACTTTCTTCGCTACTGTCCAATGTGGCAAACCAGGGTTTTTTTAGAACCTACCTAACACTCCCACTGCAAATGCTATATCAGACCTATTATAGATCTGAGCATACATCAAACTGCCTACTGTTATGCATAGGGGATATTTTGCATTGCTTGTTGTTCCAGATTGATCTTTATACATTACTCCAGACTAAGTCTGTCGCCTTTAACTATAGGTGTTATTCTTGACGAACAATTCTTCATCTCAAACCATTCTAAAATTTTGTTAATATAACATCGAAGGCTTTCCACAAATTGAGATTTGGCCGTAGAAGGATCGAATTGTATCCTAGAAAAGATCGATTGAGACTCCCTCCCCGGTCCCACGAAGATCTCTACGTACTTGTCCAGTCCAGGACAACTGAGATCTTCCGGTCTGCGTGCGTGGGAGCAGCTCAAACAAAGAAGAGTCTGGTCCGGTCTGAATGCAGGCCCGGCCCGCCGTCTGCTGCTAGGTCCGGGAATGGCGCCAGGCGAGGGCGCCGCTAAAGGTTCGTCTAGGGGAGTCTCGTAATCATTACCGCTCCTCCAGCCCTTCACGGGTTTTTAAGATTTTCAATACCCATGTTTCCCGAAGCGACACTTCGTTCCACTCCTTTCATTTATACTCCAAGTGCGATTGTTATAATATATACTCCCTCGACCACGAGCCCGTTAAACCGGTGGAATAAAAAGGTTTGGAAAATTGGTCCGGGAATGATTACCAGGTCTCAGAAGAGACCCGAGAGTCCGAGAGGTTATGCTTCTAATTAATATGATCCGCGCGGTTATTTAGAATATCCGGGGAAGAGGATAACCTCTACCTCGGTCAACAGATTTTCTTCAATAATCCGCCAGAATGCTTGTTAGAGGACAGGTAGTTTACTACTTGCTGTTGTTAGAGAGAAGGGGATGCTTGTGTATGGATGGAACTAAGAGCTTAGGGTTCAGACTTGTCTGACTGAAGACAGAGCGCTATTAGATAAAGAAGAACCAGTGACTAACCCAACATTAGACGAGAAAACTCAGACAGACGAGAAGAAAATGTATCCTGATCTTATGGATCCAGAACTGATAAAGAAGCTCATCAAAGATGATCCACCCAATGACAGATAACAATCGCTGTAGGACCGAAGGTTGAAGTAAAGCAATCGAAGGAGGACCAGGTCCGGATTGCTAGCTCCCGTTCATAGTTTTGCTACAGATGATACACGAGGAATCTTTTTATGGCGGTTCTTCCTTCTAATGACCGGCATATCTATGATTCTTTTCTCCCAAGGGGGAAAAGGCATACCTAAGGGTAAGGGCTTCAAAGGTAAAGGCATGATCGGCAGGCAGGCCTAATGGATAAATCCTTCACTCAGCTGTTCGAGGTAGCGTTGTCTCTACTATATAATGATTGATTGCTAGCAGTGAGAATAGAATATCCGATGCAGTTAGCTCGAGTGAAGGAACCGAGGCATTTTCCGTTCTATCTTGGTTGCCGAAGTGGGTTACCGCTGGGCTGCAAACTAAAACAATTTTGAAATTCACCTTTGCCTCCTGTCGGCCATCTCTTTAGGATAGTCCTAAGATCTTAAGAGACATATTTCGATGAATCTCTATGCTTAAGACATAAAAGGCTTCACCCATATCTTTCATGTCAAAATTTTGGGTCAAGAAGCGTTTTATCTCATGTAGCATCCCTAAATCATTGCTAGCTTAAGAGAATGTCATCCACATATAATACCAAAACGATGCAACTAGTTCTTTTAAACTTTATGTAAATGTATCAACGTAGTTCTCCACAAAGTCAGAGGAAAAGATTGTGCTATTAAATTTCAAGCACCACTGTCAGGAAGCTTGTTTCAATCCATATATGGATCTCTTAAGTTTTTTCTTTTCTTTTTTTTTTTCTTTTTACCTCCTCCTGAATCAGGGTTAATCAGGGTTAACTCGGCCCAACCCGGTCCTGTCAGGGTCAAACAGGGCAGGTTAGGGTTAGGCCCAACCCTACCAAGGTCAGGGTTAGGGTTGTACATTTTCTAACCCTGGCAGGGTTGGGCTGGGTTAAGGTTAAGTTTAAATAATCAAGGTTGGGGTTAGGGTTTGAAAAACCCGACCCAACCCGGCCCTGTTGCAGCCCTACTTATATAACTATATACAATGGCGTTCTGAATGTAATGTCACTAAAAGAGTGCTGGACTTTTAGCAACATTCAGAACATACCGTCACTACAAAATGGATTGAACCAAATTGAACCAAAACAGAGTGATCAAACCATCGGACCAGTCAAAATAAGTCAACTTGTAAGGCTTGAGTTGACTCACAGAGTGAACTCGGTATAACTTGGTCAAAAGAGTAACTCGAATTAGTTGGTACCCGGGCCACCCGAAAGGTCATAACTGGGTACCCACACCATCCGAAATGCCAACCGGTTTGGGTATTACATGAACCTAAGAGAAAACAGGTTGACCCAACAATCAGTATATTGGCTCGGTTCTAGTCTCAGGTTGTCTGATTCGGATTACCTGGTTTGGACCTGGGTTCTGGTTCAAGTTGAGCCGGACCATTTTAACATATAACCGTTTGACTTACAGTTTTTTTGTCAAACATAATTGGTCTTAAATGACCATTAATCCCATAACAAATGCTACCATTATAACAGATTAACCGTTTGACTTACATTTTTTTTCATTCCAAAAGTGAATGGCCTTAAATGACCATTAAACCCACGCAAGGATCCTTTGTAGTGAACCTAGTGATTGCCACCGGTGGCAGTGAAGGTCTGGCTGCTCATAGTGTATCGGAACACATACCAATGTGCTATGAGGGGTCAAGATCCTCACTATCGTTTGATAGTCATTACAAAGAATCTGAATCCCTTCCATCATAGAGCTGAGCATTTATTGTCAATCCAATTTAAATGGTCTTAAATGACTATTAAACCCATTCAAACTAATGCCATTGTTCAACATGCGTTTCAATTGTATAAAATAAAATAAATAAATAAATAAAACGCATGCAATTATTACAAAACGCAAAAACCCTGTGTATCATGTTATGGTACAGATCTTTGTAACGATTGAAGCCGTAACGCCTCCCATAACCATGCAGGAAATCCGGCCCATACAGTAGCATGCCATAGTGGGCTAAGGGTGTCAAAAATGAAACCAAACCATATATCAAAATTGAACCGAACCATTTAAACCGAAAATGTGAAACCAATTATTAAATAGTTCGATTCTAGTTTCAGAAATAAAAGTGTTCGATTATTTGAAATCGTTAAAACCGATAAACCTTACTTTAATCCCTTAGTGTTAAATGTCTTGATTTGTAGAAATAAATATTTTAATGTTTTCCACATGGCATACTTCTAAATTGTAAATCCACTTCATATATGATTAAAATTATTTTAATGATTTTATTAACTTTTCCTTTACTTTGTTCATAACTCTCTTCTTCTCCCAGCAAAGAAACTGTTTAAAAAAACAAAGAAATTGTTTAAAAATCAAAATCGATTAATAATCAGTTTTGGTAAGCAATTTGAAACCATTTAATAAATGGTTCGATTTTGATTTTATTCATTACTAAAGAATATTTAGCAAAAGTAGAAGATATAGACAAGAGTATTGATGATTCATTACATTGGACTTGAGTCCTTTTTATAGAGTTACAAATCTTATGGAATCCCTCATTAGTGGGATGTTGTTAAGGTAACCATTAGTGGGATGTTGTTAAGGTAAGTTACAACCAAATAGGTAAGATATGATACAAGATAATTTGTTAAGGTAAGATAGAACCAAAGAGCTAGGATATGATACAAGATAAGATAATGGATAAATCGGCATGGATAGGGTTATTTTCGCATGTGTTATGAGTTAGCATGGATAAGATTGTTGTTATCACATGCCGTAGGATGAGTCAGCATTGACTGTAGATTATCAATTACACACTGAACCGAAATCGAACCTCACCGTTAAACCGAAACAGCACTGCTTAACACCCTTATAGTGGGCTAACCTGCGCTTACGGGTTGGCCTGCAAAGCTGTTGCTGGCCGCGCATGACTGCAGCTGGCGTAGTCAGCGGCATTGCTACTGGTTGTTGCTGCATGGGCTTGCGATTACAAGTGGTTGTGGGTGCATGCTTGCTGGCCTATGGGTTGGTAGCCATGCGGGTGCGTGCCTGTGGGCTAGCTACTACCTACGGGCTCGTGTGGATGCCGCAGGTTGCCCTTGCTGGTGGACTACAACAACTACGCAAGGCTGTTGGCAGAGGCAAACTGGCCGTGGCCGCCAGGCGAAAATTGTGTTTATTCATTTTTTTTTATGCTCAACAACATCCAGTCATGGTGGACGAGTGGCGGAAACACCACTCTAATACCAAATATGAGATTTACTCACCGATCTATACGCATGTTGACTTGCGTAAATAAATTTGACATATCCGTAGTGTGGGGATCGAATCCCTCCATCTCCGTCCAACCAAGGTGTGTTGTTTTTTCTGGTGAAGCACCACTCCGAGCACCACTCAGCACCGCCTAGTAGTCACAAGAAACAACAATAGGGTTTCTATGCATTCACCTTCTCTCTGGCCTAAGCTTAATGGTGAACTTAGAATGTTTTTACCAGACTTGCATAGGATCCATCCCCATGTATTTATAGATCAGACCGTCTCCTCCCAGAAAGGATGAACGGTCGATTTGGGTGCCACGTGTCCCCAAGATATGATAGCTATAGCTCTCCTGAGGGGTTACCTATTGAACAGATGAGGTGCAATGTAGGCCACCCACTCACACGTTAAGCCCTAATTTAACACTTGTTCGCCTTCCTCAAACAATTTGAACCTGTTATGTGTTACAATCTACTTTCAACACGTATAGATTGAAGAAATTAGATCGTTTAGATAAACAAGATTTTAGTTCTAAGTATCAAATTCGGTATTAGCCATGGTCAAAACTGATTTGACATCAATCCGAAATCCATACCAATGACTAAAATGACTCTAGGATAAATGGTGAATAAAAAACAAGCATAAAAGATCAATAGAGCTTAGTTGAGTTGAATTAATTTGAGTCATGGTTCAGAGTTTCGGCCGAAATTTCGGATTTGGACAGAAACATATCGGTTTTTAACAAAACCGAGACAAAACGGGGTGGCGGTACAGTTTGTACCATATTTCGGTCCGATTTCTTGATTTCGGCCATATTTCGGTCCAATTTCTTGATTTCAGACATATTTCGGCCGTGGAGCTCGGGCAGATCACACCAGGACTCACTGCAAGAGCAACACATCTAGAGCAGTCGGGCATGGTGAGATCGTCTCTGCATTGATAGAGGCCACCAACGTCCTATTAGTTGGTGACGTAGATGATGAATTTGTTAAAGGAAGAGTAGGTGGCTGAGTTTACGAGCGAGATGAGCCGGGGAGAACCTGAGTAGAGCAGCCACCAAAGATGAAGGAATATGTGGCTGCAGTTGATGGGTTTGAGAGAGATGAGAGAGTGAGGAAAGGGAGAAGAGACGAAGGATTCTCTGGGCATGGATTTGTTTCTTTCAACTCCGTTAACGCTTTAAAGACTGAGTTGTGAGAGAGGAAGTGATTCCCCAAGACTCCTGCAACAACAAAAACATAGGAAAACGAAGGGTTATTTCGAAAAGGTTTTCTTTATTCAAAGATGATAAGTACAAGTCCCAGTTGATTTCTTATCTATACTCTTGTAAAGCTACTGATTAATTCTATATTCTAATCTACTAATCAGATGATGCCATCTATATTAGAAAACTCTAGAAGACGTATGAGTTGTATCTGGGTTTGTATCTTGGGCCTCAATGGGCCTAATTGTATGGTCTCTCGATTTCATACAATTGTTTTTTATATTTATTTTTCAACAGGCAACATCAATACAGTTTAGTTATTATCGGAACCTCATTCGAAATATTTTTCCTTTTTTTATCAAGTTTGGCTGAAATTTTAATCAAAATCATCGAAATTTTGATTTTTGATATGATTGAAACTAGGCGCGAAATCAAAATTACGATTCTTGATTTGACGACTTCGGACCGAATGAGCAAAAGAGTCAATTTTTCGGACTTCTCAACCGTTTGACACTTGTCGCTATTACAGTTAAACCCCTGACAAAAATGGTTGTCATGGCGTGGCGGACATTTCATTGTAAAAGCTGTCATTTAAAAAGACTTCAGTTTCTTCGTCTCTCTTTCGCCAAAGCTTCTTCTCTCTGTATCAAAAACGTCTCTTCTGCCTCAGTTCATTTACTAAAATGATTCACCAGTCCATTTCAAAACCCTTAATCTCTTCAATCTCAATCTCAGATGCAAAATCTAGATCCATATATTTCAATTTTCGGCCGAAAATTCGATGTGAAGCCGTTGATTCGAGGGAGAATGTGAAGGTCCATTCCGAGCCCGTTTCTTCTTCGCCTTCAAAGCTGTTTGAAGCTAATGGGTCTTCGTCGAAGCGGCCATACCCTGGTGGAATGGGCCCGTTTACAGGCAGAGATCCAAATGTGAAAAAGCCGGAATGGTTGCGACAGAAGGCACCACAGGGAGAGCGGTTTCAGGACGTTAAGGACTCGTTATCGAGCTTGAAGCTCAATACTGTTTGTGAAGAAGCACAATGCCCCAATATTGGAGAGGTAAAAATTATTTGTGTGTGTGTGTGTAATGGGTTCTTCCAAATCTGTCTTAATTTGCAGTCGACGTCTTAATTCTAAGTTTGGTTTCCATTTTTTTGGTTCATCGCTGTTAGAATTTATGTCATTGTGGGTTTCTAATGGGGCTTACGGTTTTGTTAATTTTTTTGAAACTTCTAGCCAAAAAATACAAAAGTTTTTCTTTGGTTCTTGTTTTATTGGTTGGCTATGTTTGGTTGCACGGGAAATTCAAAGGAAGGAAAGGGATTTTTTTCTTAATTTAAAAAGAAGATTTTATGATTGTAACACAAAATGATTGTATAAACTACTTAAATTTCTTAACCTATTAACATATTTAGTAATGATACAATTTATTTTACATTTTAAATGCAAAGTGAAGGGTAAATTAATAACCAAATATGGAATGATTTGGAATTAGTTACATAGTAATTGTGATAGCATGTGTTGTAATCATTACAAAAGTTTCCATTTTAAGTTTAAAAATTTCACTTCCCTTCCCTTCAATTCCCCTTGCAACCAAACCCATGGGTCAATAACAAGTCTTTGATTTAGTATTTATGTTGGGTTTAATGAAAACTCCCTTTATTTTTCTGAATAGTGCTGGAATGGGGGTGGAGATGGTATTGCGACTGCAACAATAATGCTTTTAGGAGATACTTGCACTCGTGGCTGTAGGTTTTGTGCTGTGAAAACCAGCAAGAATCCAGCTCTACCTGATCCAATGGAACCTGAGAACACTGCTAAGGCTATTGCAAGCTGGGGGTAGGATGCTTGAAGCATTCAGCTTCTTTTTTTATGGTCTTCAAGTTATGGCAGAAAAAGGAAGTATTTTGTTATTTTATAATTTATGATTGCTTGCTTTACATCTGTTTTTCAAAGATGGGGGATAGGTAAAGTAGGAGGGATTGGTTCTTCAGTGGGAGATAGATGGATAGATGGACCCGGCAGAACGAACTAACTAGTATAGATGGGCCCTGAAGAAGTGGATAGGATGGTTGAGATGGATGATGTAGAAGTGGAAGCAGGAAGAACTGAACTAGTATTCCCTCTAGTTGGCTCTAAGGACCAGAGAAGCATATTATATGAATTTGAGCAGGGAAGAATTGAATTAAGGAACAAATTGAGTTTGATGGTACCAGAAAGAAACAGACACTGAAAGAGGGATGAGGTTCAGGATTTAGAGGACTTTACGTTTATGCCCCTGCTTTTCCCATCTTAGCTCATTGGGGTGGGAATTTGACTTTCCAAGTGAAGTTATGATATCTACCTCGAGGTCTCTGCATGCCATGTACAAAGGGAAGGATAAAGGGAGGTTAATTTGTACCAAGACCCTTCCACACCAGCCATGGTACCAACAAGATGATTTATATTTTGTATCAAATGGTGATTGTATGGTTTCAGCCATCCTGCAAGTATATATTTTTGTGCTGTAGTGATATTCTTGTCCATTTTTGTTTCCTTATTTGCAACCTGAGCATTTCAAATGTTTCTTTTAAATGTTTTCAGGTTTGGTTATGTAAGGATCTATGTGATAATTAGTGTTTTTGTATCCCGTACTTTCTGCAGCGTGGACTATATTGTGCTGACGAGTGTTGATCGCGATGATCTACCTGATGGAGGAAGTGGTCATTTTGTTCAGACAGTCAAAGCGATGAAGGTTTATTCATTTCTACAATGTTTTTAATTGCACTTAGCAGCCACGTGTATTGATGTAAGGAACACATGATGAAACCAATCCATATCATGATTTAAATTCACAATTTTCTGTGCAGGAGCTCAAGCCTGAGATTATGGTTGAGTGTTTGACTTCTGATTTCCGGGGTGATTTAAATGCCGTAACACCTCTGGTACACTCAGGGTTGGATGTGTTTGCCCACAACATTGAGACTGTGAAACGACTTCAGCGACTTGTCAGAGATCCACGAGCAGGGTCGGTAGCACAAACACATTTCTCTTGTTCAAACATGGTGTTATTGTTTGCTTTTGTTTGTCTGCTCTGAAAATTTTGTAGCATTCAAGAAGGAAGTTTACTCTTGTTTGTTTTGTTTCGTTTTCTTCTTCTTCCTCCTTTTTTTTTTTTTATTTTTTTTATTTTTTTTTTATGAAACCCAATTCAACAAGTAAGCACAAAACATGTACTTGAGTTTGACCAGGTATCAAATGTCAGTGACCCTTTGCAAAGTCATGTGGCTGACAAACTCATTCTATCCAGATTGATCAGCAGTGAGCCATCTTTTGCAATGACCAGATAGCTTATCTACCCTTTTACAAACTATTTTCTCAATAATTAGCTCTATTTTATTACCTGTCCTTGATTTTTTATCATAAGAATTAAAGTAAAATAGTCAAGATGCAGCACTAAGAGGACAGGAGATATTACAAGTAGCTAACTATTACAGCAAACATCAGTACTTCCTGAAATGCATAATTTCTAAGCCCCTCCAAGCTAATACAAGTGCATCATTGCATATCCAAAGATAATATTGCTCCTATTACCTGTAGTTTTTAACCTTTGTCCCATCCTATTTGTATTGTACTGATTGCAATGTCCAGAATGGTTTGCCATGTGTACTGTCGGATGTACAGATCATTGAACTGTATTATTCCAATAGTTAATATCTTTATTCAAAAGCTTCTTTGCACAGTCCACATTGGAAGGTCATCCTATGTGGTCGGCCTAATTGTGCCACATGAAAGGTATGTTTTGCCCAATCTTAAAGTGGCTAAGCAGGCTTCCTATTCTGCCCAATCTAAAAGTATAAGTCCTGTTTGAATCATATTCTTCTGGTATGTGACAGATCAATGTGTCTCAAATATGAATGTGGGCAGCAGTAGGGTGTAGAAGGGTCACACTTGGATCATCCTGAATCCATTAGTTGGAAATGGGTCATTTCATGTGAGGTTATGCTTCGTTGGCTATACCCAAGTACCTAAGTTATCATGCTACCCTTAGTTTCCTGCTTGCTTGTGAGGGGCTTGATGAGTTATATCCATCAATTTTTCTGCCTCGTGCAGTGTCTCCATGAGACCTGCTTCATGCAGGACTGCTCCTGATGGAAGTCAGACTGAATAGGTAGTGGAGCCTCTTATGCATTTTTTTCCAATCTAGCTTTAATCAGGAAAAGTATCTTGTGCCACATTTTTCATTGAATCATTTCCTTTCTGCAATGCATACAATATGGATTCTGTAAAGGATGTGCTGACTTCAACTAAGTTTTGACTCGGGCAATGCATGAATAAATCTACCTTGAACACTGCATAAGGACTTGATCTGGATCATTGACCTGGTTCGAGTTGAAACTAATCCAATAAATTAGCTGGTGAAGTTCCTCTATTTTGATTGATGTACATCAGTAATGCAATCTTAGTCTGATGAAGCAGGTATGAGCAGAGTTTATCTGTTCTGAAACATGCAAAGCTCTGCAAGGAGGGGATGATAACAAAAACTTCTATAATGTTGGGTCTTGGTGAATCTGATGAGGAGTTGAAAGAAGCCATGGCTGATCTAAGGGCCATAGATGTTGATATTTTGACACTTGGACAGTATTTACAGGTGAAACAAGTTTAAACCTACTTTCATGTGGCTGGAAAGAGATGTACATGGGCCAGGCTTGGGCTGGTTGGCTTGTCAGCTCTTGGTGCATCGGAAGTTCTAGCAATCTAGGCTACTGTGCTTCCTATTGCAATCTTTCAAGATTCAAGCCATCCATTTAGTTCTGGCCTGGCCTGATATTATTCTTTATTAAATCCATCCTGTTCTGGCGATGCCAATTTGGGCCTAAAGTTGTGGCTCAAGCTAGACCATTAGGGATGGCAATGAGGTAGGTCCAGTACCTGTACCACCATAACATGCATGGGGCTCCGTAATTATACAAGGTAACTGGGATGGGACCCATGGGCTGAGGTGGGATGGGTTGGGTACCTTCACTTTGTCAAATTCTATCTTAATCCTTACCCAAGGTCATACCCTACCCTATCCTATATGGGCAGAGCAGGATTTTTACCTGCTTTGTCTTTCCCACTTGCCATCCCTACAGGTGTTGAGAATATGTTTTGACAAAGCCTGATCAGAAGAGCCTGAGCTTGGATTTCAGATCAGGCTGGCCAGTCCATGATGAGCTTTAGGTATTAACATTTCTAGATGCATGGACTTATTCAGAGGTTGTTATGTTCTTGCAGCCAACTCCATTGCACTTGACTGTAAAGGAGTACATCACTCCTGAAAAGTTTGCTTTCTGGAAGGAGTATGGAGAATCAATCGGTTTCCGTTATGTAGCCAGTGGGCCCTTGGTAAGCTCATCTTATTGCTATTCTTTCAAAACTATTTGTTTCGTACTTTGTAGTCTGAGACTCTGTGAAGTAACTAATGAGCAAAAGAAGCTGACAAGGTTATCTTCAAAACAACTAAAAAAACCAGGCTTGAATGCACAAGCTTGACTGTATCATAGTTGGGTTGGTTAAATAGATCCATGGATAAGTGCTTTTATTATCAACTTTGTAAACTCTGCCAAAAAAAAAAAAAAAAAATCGTGGCCATTGTTTGATTCTGGGATTCTATTTTGAAATCCACCCACTGAATCTATCTGAGGTTGGATCAAAGCAAGTATTTTGCTTACTTGATTTGCCAAGTTATTGATCACTGCATTGGGATACTTTTGTTCCAACAGTAACTCAATTGGTTTTCTCTATGAACGGGTCACTGCATTGTATCACTTATGGCCTAATGGTGTTCTAACTGTGTCTTCTGTAATGTTTTGAAATTTGCAGGTTCGATCCTCGTACCGGGCTGGTGAGCTCTTTGTTAAGTCCATGGTGAGAGAAAAGTCCAAAAGCCTCTCCAGCAGTTCCTAGAGACTTGTCCATGGCATGAATGAAACATTTCAAATCCAAGCTAGGTATGAGGAACTGAGGGTGTAAAGAGCTTTAAATATGTACATTATGAGTAAATGTAATGATGGATGTTTTTTTGAGTTGATTGCTTACAGATCTGCTTGAGCCAAGAAGGCCCTGTTTTTTTGCCCATTCCTAGTCATTCCCATTTCCAATTACCGAAAACTAAGAGTGTCAATTCGGTACCGGTATTGTATATCGAAACCAAACCATACCGAATACCGAATCGAACCATACCAAATTAGAATTGGTACAGTAACAGTATGGAAAAAAAAAAACGAAACTGGATATGGTATAGTATTGGTATTTTGGATTAAACCAGTCAGTATGTATTGAATATCGAAATCGTATCAATTATGTACCGATAGTTTATGCCAATTTTCTCTCTTATACGTCAATTTTTTGTATAAAATCATATATATATTGGATAAGAAACCGTATATATACCAAATACAAATCATATATGATACACAAATAAAAATCATGTGGAAACTCTAGAAGTTGAGCCCCAAAGAATACATGTCTGTAGAAGAAGCTACCTTGCATTCGCTTGAAGCTTAACAGAATGGTTGGGGGGAGATTAGTAAAAAAATTTGGACCATTTCTCGATTTGTGCATGTCATCCTTGCGTAAGGGCCATGCTAATCTTCTCTGTATCATTCCAATTTTTCCAATTTTATCGGATGTCTCCAAAGAGACTAAAACTAATTGCAGATATATATACCTCTAGAAATTCCATTCTCTTCCAATCCAAGACTAATTGCAAGACTAATTGCAATTGCATTTGAAGTGATCCTAAAAATGATAATTAATTAAAAGGGCACCTTCATAAGTCCATCAATGTACATCTATGGATTCAAATCCATACCTATGTAGAGTTTTTTTTTTTTTTTTCCTAGAAATTTGGTGCTCGACTGCATCTTGGACAATTGTTACAAACTGCCTACGTATCTCGGACATATTCGAGAATCAAGCCTAAAACGTAGTTCGATCCCTTTATAGAGATGTTTGTTAGATTTATTGGCCTACAGATCCATAGAACACAATGGTACACAGAGAACAACAACCACAATCAATAACGTAAATACATACCTCTTGAGTTTAACCTTTGCTTGAGTCTCCACGGTCTTCCACAACCTTCAGAGGATCCCCTTTTTATCTTGCTAATGGGTGCAGAGAGAATTGTTTCACTAACTATGACTGTGGGGACCCTAATCAGTATTTATAATAAAATACTACTATAACCCCTAATTCCTTCCCATAAATAGAATTAAGGTTATCAATCTCAAACCAGTGGCTAACCAACCAAATCGATTTTTATCGTGTCAATCAAACTCCCACTAACCGACTAGTTTAGTAATTAATGAAGCTCATAAATCTAACAATCTCCCACTTGGGAAAAATTAATTACAAAACTATCATCAGTCAGTGTGGCCACGGAATCTGACACACTAAACCACCACAAAACTTTGACCCATCCCTCAAGCATACCAATGTGAGCAACAGTAGACAATACACCTTGGCATATGGTGTACAACCTTCTGTCAACCACAACAGAAGTCTACTTAATAAATAGATCACCTGAAATATTGCATGAAAGTAAATCTCCCATACAGGTCCAACTTGATTAAAAAAACCTTTAATCAAAATTACCCCAAAACCTTTATGGGCAATATACCATGGTATTTAAATAATCTAAAACTATAATACCATACATTGGTTAGACACCGCCTTAAATCTTTAGCTAAATACTGCCTTGAAACTTTGGCTAAATACTGCCTCATATTTATGATATGTCAAATAAACAATAACAATAGCAATAACAAATAAATGTTAATGTAAACATGATCATGATTAACATTCAAACTATAAATGACCGTGTCTGAATGAAATCATAAATAAAAGTCAATGAGTAAATACAAAATCTCCTACTAACTGAGCACACAAAAGAACTAACAACACCCATGCTAGGTACACGTCCTTTGAAGACTCCCAGCAATCATCTGATCTGTCGAGATGTGCTCCACCGTGATCACACCTCCAGTCATTTTCTCTTTTACCATCAAACATTTGATTTCTATATGCTTGGAAGCACTTAAATTTCTGTTATTCTTTGCAAATGACACTGCTAGTTCATTATCACAATATATCATCAGGGGTCTGGCGATAGAATCCATAATCTTTAAACCTGAAATGAAACCTTTCAACCAAATGGCTTGCTTAGAAGCTTCATATAAAGCTATAAACTCTGCATGCATAGTTGATGTTGCCACAATTGACTGCTTCGCACTTCTCCAGGAGACAACACCTCCTGCCAATGGAAAAACATACCCTGAGGTAGACTTCAGATCATCTGTGCAACCTCTATAATCTGAATCTGTGTATCCTACTAACTCAATGGTATCTGTCACACCTCAATTCTGGCTGAACCAGAAGTATGAGTGATCCGTCACTAAACCAACGGTTCACATCAGGATCTCAATATGACCGTGTTCACTCATACAAATCATTGCACATAACCATAATCAGAATATAATTAAATACAGCGAAAGTCTTAAATTAAATGAACTGAATACTTCTATTGATAAATAAATTATCCAATTATTCAAAATACCAAAACATAAATAATTATCCTTACACCATTTATAAATCCAATTGAAAATAAATAAAATAAACAAATCAAATATCCTAGAGGTACACGCAGAAAGGACACTCGCATGAAGCGTCATGCTCGTCCTCCCCTGTTTGTACTTCCAAGGCAGCAGCACCGCCATACATTGGAGCATCCACGTAGTCCTCCACAGTGTAACCTGCATCAACATCTAAAAACATGTATATATACAAGGGTGAGCTCACAACTTAGCTCAGTAAGACAATCAGACAATGTAACACACATCATGCATGAGTAGCATTCACATTATGATCTGATTTTAAGTTTGCAATGTGCTATAGAAAAGATTGACGGCCACCGCACCTCTATACACGAGTGTGTGAATCCACTCAATGGATCAAACACCATCGTCGTCCCACATGCACCCACCATGGAATAGAGATAGAGCTAAAGTGTTCGGATCAAACACCACCAACACTTCCCCTGATGCCCTACCCATACCAACACGTAAGCCCCTATTGGCGAGGGCTTGCAAACTGGGCTTACAACTAACCAATCCTATATGTCATCACAGTAGGCCCTATCCCAGCACAGCTCCTAATGGCATAAAGATAGGGCTCGGGTCTAGTGGCCAGACCGGAGACCACAGTGCCACTTCCTCCCCCTGATACCCTATCCGCACCAAGCATACTAAGACAGAAGCGATACCAAAAGGTGCTAGTGTGAGGAATGATCCCAGACCCCATGCCTTTTCCATTCCACACACCAACGAAAATAATCACATGCCTAACAATCACATCCTAACATAGCGAGTATGCATGAACAATATAATAACTGAAAGTAAAGATGACATGCGAGTATGCACAAACATCATTCCACAGAATCATAATTACTAACAACGTTTTACTGTTATTAAGTTATTAGGGTTTAGGTCCGATTCCCTTACCTGACGCTTGATTGCTAGCTTGCTCCGTGTCACCGAATCCAAACTTGCTAACACAGGATCCTACACGATGTTAGAGTTGAATTAGAATAATTTTCTTAGGGTTCACGTTGGTCGAAAATCAACTCGTATTGAAAACACCCTCACAGTTCATATCGATCGCAAGTACCGGTCGCGGCACTGTAGGAAAAGGTGCAACTAGTATGGTCGATTGGTCCCCCACATACCAGTCTCCAAGAGGTATCGATCGCAATACCGGTCGCATATGGTGTGACCGGTATACCTCCGGGAGACCACCAACTTGGTGTTCGCCTTCCGTCAGTCACCCCCTATTGGTTCTAGGGTTTCTCCTATGCATTTTAGGCCTGAACAAAGAGTTAGAGTTGTTTCATGTTCCATTCAAGTCTTAGTTTCGATGATCCTTAGCCTAGAATGTGAATTTAGGGTTCATCGACTGTATTAGGGTTTGACGACAAATTTAAGGGTTTTAGATCAATACCTCGCCTTGCATGGTATTGATCAATTCATGATTAATCATCTATAATGATTAACTTAGAAAGAAGTTCAAGCACTTACCGTTGGTTCGCAACTATGGTATTCTTCGTCCAACGTCAGCTCCTCTCTCACCTTTCTTAGCTCCTTCTCCTTCTTCGATCTATTTCTCCTCTCTAGGGTATGTGAGGATCAATCAAAGAGTTTTAAGGAGGTTTAAGGGTCTTTAAATAGACTAGGATAGATTTTAGGAAGTTTCCTTAAGTTAGGAAAGTCCCTAGACTCGAGATTTGGAAAGTGAGACCCACGGAGATCCGTTTTCGGATCTAACTAGTCTGCCCACGTAGACATACCGGTTGACCGGTACCATCGACCGGTACCATAGACCGGTATGAAAAATATCATACTTTAAGTCTGTTTTTGTACCTGGTTGTCATCCGCTCTTCCCGTCTGGCCCGGTGATGCCGTCTGGCCCGGTGATGATTGGAAGACCTGTTACGACATGAATTAAAGGTTTAGATCAGGTTCATGGAGTGCGAGTCTTACAATATCACTACTGCCATAAATAAGCATGTAGTCCTTGGTGCTCTGTAGATATCACATAACTTTCTTTGCCACTGTCCAGTGAGTAGCTCCAGCATTTGACTGAAATCGTCCCAACATATTCACTACAAAAGCTATATTAGGATGAGTGCATACCTATGCATACATCAAACTTCCAACTGTAGACGCATAAGGCTTGTTTGCCATCGACCTCCTCTCAAAATACTTTCTTGGACATTGTTTCTTGTTCAAATTGTCTCCCTTAGTCATAGGTGCATCCCTAGTAGAACAGTTAGACATATCGAACCATTTGAGAACACGATCAATGTACACTTTTTGAGACAATCCCAGAAGAACTTTCTTTCTGTCACGATAAATTTGAATACCAAGTACAAATGTACTCTCTCCCATGTCCTTCATTTTAAAATTTTCAGAAAAAATCTTCTTTGTCTCAACAAGTAATCCCATAGAACTGCTGGCCAATAAAATAAAAAGAGCATCCCAGTGCACGAGGCTCCCACTACTACAAGGTTTGGGGAGGGCAGAATGTACGCAGCCTTACCTCCAATGTAGAGAAGTTGTTTCCAAGATTCAAACCCTTGACCATCAGGTTGCAATATGACAACATTACCGTTACACCAAGGCTCACCCTCTAAAATGTCATCCAATAAAATGTCGTCCACATATAAGATTAGGAATATAACTCCCAATGACCTTCGTGTAGATATACTGATCATTAATATTTTCAATGAAGCCAAACGAAGTTATAACCTGATGAAATTTTTTATTCCATTGCCTAGATGCTTGCTTTAGTCTATAGATGGACTTCTTGAGTTTGCAGACTTCTTGAGTTTGCAGACCATATTCTCTTTGCCCTTTACCTCAAAACTTTTTGGTTGGAACATATACACATCTTCCAATAATTCTCCATTCAGAAAAGCAGTCTTTACATCCATCTGATAAAGCTCCAAATCAAAATGTGCTACCAATACCATTATTATCCAGAAGGAATCCTTAGCGAAAACAGGAGAGAATGTCTCATTGTAGTTTATTCCTTCTCTTTGCTTGAACCCTTTTGCTACCAGTATTGCTTTGTAATGTTCAATCTTCCCTTGGCATCACATTTAGGCTGTGTTTGGTATCATTTTTTTAAAATTTTTGTCTATTTATCAAAAAGCATTTTTGAAAAAACCATTTTTTATCATAAATAAAATGTTGTTTGGTAACTACATTAAAAAATAGGTTATAGAATGAGAAACAGATTTGATATCCCTATCTCTAAAAATAATTTGTATAACTGAAACTGAGTTATAGACTCTGCTGCAGTTGCAATGGTAGCATTACTTTCCCCCAATGCATCACCAATATTATGGGCATCAGCACATCTGGTCAGAACCTCAAAATCCTCTTTTGTGATTTTCTAATGGAAGCTCCCAAAGAAACCTCTCACCTCTACAATTTATTCACAGAAAGAAAAGAAACCTTACGAACTCCACTCTCTGATTTTAACGTAATGGAAAACCTCCCTAGCTTATTTTTAGAAGAAAAAAACTTAAACATCTGGTTCATTCGCCGCTCCCACTCTCCTTTCGAAAGCTAAGCTCCCTTGCGGATTTTTTTTCTCTCAAAAATATCAAACATCGGCCGCTCTTCCCTCTTCTTCTTCCTTTTCCAAAAGAAATGCAGCTCCCTTTGGACTAATAATGCATGTATACAACCAAAATACCGCAGCTCCAGGATACTAAGATCGGAACACTCACTCTACGTATACATTCAGTTGTAACAACCCAGATCTCTCCCTACGATTATCTTCAATTGCAACATATCAGATCTCAAGAATATTCTATGTATATGAGAGTCCACAGGAATTCAAACACTTGTACATCTCAAGAATATTCTGTGTATATGAGAGTCCATAGAAACTTAAATACGTTGTACAACTATTTCTATAAATAAATACAAACCAGATCTACCCAATAATCTACCCATATCGGGTAAGACTGAATTCATATCATCTGAGTTTTCATATGAACGAGGTCTTCTTCCTCTGATTTCTTCCTCTGATTTTTTCCAAGTTCCTCAAGACCCTTGCTTAAGCATAAACCACTTTATGTGGCTCTATTCTCCCTCTCCCTTCGAAACCCCTTGCAGCCCCTTTCTCCTTCATGTATCCAATGGTAAAAAGACACCATCCCTCTTCACGCAGCTCCCTCTAAATGAGGCATTCTTCCTCAAGACCCTCGTTGAAGCATAGACCCCCTTCTCCAGTGAGGGCTTCATCGACCTTGCACTTGACGCAGAGACTGTGACGATGCTCAGACCACTTAGAAGAAGAAACAATAGTTGAAGAAATTGTTCCCAAAAACTAATAGAAACGAGGATAGATGATATGCAGTGCATTATAAAAAGGAAATAACAACTTATTACTCGAAAACCAGAATAGGAGCAAGAAGTATTTTGCTTGATTCAGAACTCACTGTAGTCTGAGAACTCAACGTCATTTGATATACTCGGAACCAAAGCAAAATAGAAACAAAGAATGACAAGATGCATACCAGCTATCATCGAAGGCATCGTCGAGATGAAATCAAATTATGTACGACAAGAGAAAATTTCGCAGACGTGATGAAAATTTCAGACAAGACGCAAAATTTGAAGGATGTTATTTTGGAAGAGAAGTTTTATATGGTGAGGAATTGAGTTAATAAAGTTATTTACGTTTTTACTCTCAACTTTCCAACCTATAACCCACATGCAACTTGAAGTTGCGCAAAAAACAATCAAAACTGATTTTTAGCCAAAAATCAAAAACAGACTTCAACCTATTTTTGAATTTTGGCCTCTTTTTGTTTTTTGTTTTCATAAATAACACTCAAAAATCAAACCAAACACTTACAAAAATAAAAACTTGTCAGAAAAATAAAAATAAAAATTAAACCAAACACAACCTTAGTCTTGTATACCCACTTTGAACCTATAGGTACACAGTTCTCAATCATCTCTATAAGTTTTCATACTTTGTTGTTATCCATAGATATCTACTCATCTTCCATGGCTTCCAACCATTTGGGTGCATTGCAACTGTTTACAGCCTCTTGGAAACTTGTAGGGTCATCCTCATGACCATTGTCATAATCAGCTTCTGTCAAGTAGAGCAAATAAACAGATGATATAGTCGGTTTACGTGCTCTTGTAGACATTCTCACTTCCTGTGCAGACTCTTCAATTGGAATATCAGGTTGAACAGGTACAACCTCAGGTGCTGTATCAATGACTTCAAGTAAAGTATCAGGTAAATTCTCATCTGGATGAAGTGATTCAACAGCAATCTCAATTTGTTCTTCATCAAATTCCAAGTTCTTTGGTTGAGATTCCTCACCCTCATTCTCAATAAATCTAGCATGGCTAGTTTCCACAATTTTATTTATTGAACCAGGATAATAAAACCTGAATCCTTTGAATCTAGTTGGATACCCCATAAAATAATAGCTAACAGTCCTGGAATCAAACATTTTCTCATGGGGATTATATAATCTTGCCTCTGCCATGCATCCCCAAACATGTAAATGATCTAAACAAGGTCTTCTACCAGTCAAAAGCCCAAAAGGTGTCTTTGGGACAGATTTACTAGGTACTCTGTTAACAATATACGCAGCAGTCTTTAAAGCTTCGCCCCATAGAGATTTAGGAAGGTTAAAGTTGCTAATCATACTCCTTATCATATCCTTAAGAGTATATTCCTCCTTTCAACCACTCCATTCTGTTGTGGAATCTCAGGTATGGAATATTGAGCTATTATTCCATATTCCTGAAAAAAAAAACTTTGCAAATGGACCAGGGAGCTGTCCTGAGTCACCTAGTTTGCCATAATATTCTCCCCTTCTATCATACCTGACAATCAAAATTTCATCTAACCCCCAAAAACTATGTCAAATTCGATCTAACCCCCAAAAGTTTCAAAAGTCTCATCTAGCACCCAAAAGGCTTTCATATGTCTCATCTACTACCCAAAATTTTTTCACCGTTAATCAAAGAGACCCCACCCGTTAGTAGAGTCTTGTTAGTTATAAATATTAGGACAATAATACCCTTATTCCAAAAGTAAAAGACAATAATGCCCTTATTTCCATCTGTTTTTCAAGTTTCTTTCTTCCCAAACCCTAAAAATTTGGAGACGAAGAACAAGAAACAAGGGGATCCTCCTCTGATCATTTCCTACGTCGGAGTTCAATGTCTGTAAATTTTTTTTTCGTTTCTCTAAAGATACTTCAGTTAAAAGTGTTTTTGTTGCTCTGTTTTTTTTTTTTTTTTTCTAGTTAAAAGGTTTTACAGATGGGTCCAATCCAAGCAAGAAACGAAAGGGGATCTATATAGAGATTGAGAGAAGATTATGGGAGAAGAAATAGGGATTGTGGGAGACAAGTGAAGGAGAAGTAGGAAGGAGAGAAGATAGGGAGTGGGGCCGTCAGTTGCCAGAGTGAGAGAGAGAGTCCGAGAAGAGGGGAAGGTAAAGAAATTTTAGGAAAAGAAAGAGGGATTGTAGGAGAAAAGTGAAGGAGAAGAAGTAAAACGGAGAGAAGATAGGGAGTGGGGCCGTCGATGGGCAGAATAAGAGAGAGAGTCCGAGAAGTGGGACACATGATTTCAGAACAAAAATTCCTCACGGCTCCACATCATCTCTATAAAATCGGGGACAAGTAAAAATAAAATAAAGCTTCATTTAGCGAGATTTGCAGAACATCGAGCAGGATAATCGAGATCCGAAAAGGACTAGATCTTCTTGACCTAGATTTCGAAATGACCAAGCAATTGAAGTGAAATATATATCTTTTTAATGAATCTGGATTTGAGTTGGAAGGGCTTGAGATCATTAAAGATTAGGTAATGGAGTGCTAACGAGGATGATATAAAACCTGCAACTCTGTCCGGCCATGGTAATCGTTATCGATCATGAATGATTCTCAATTCCCGATCTGAGATACAACTTGCAAGTGATGAAATTTTATGATTTTTTTTTTTTTGAGTCTCGTTTTAATGTTTTAAAGAAAGGGTAAATTAGTAACTTTATCTCATTTTAATGTTTTAAAGTTTCAAATAGAAAGGGTAGGAATGTCTACTCACATGTTCAGTCAAGTCTGTCAATTAAATGGGGCCAGTTAGAATTTCTGAAAACCATTGGGTAGTAGATCGAATTTGACATAGTTTTTGGGGGTTAGATGAAAATTTTTCTTATCCTTTTATCAAATAAGTTTTCCACCTCAGCTTTGAAAATCTTGAAACAATCAAGTGATTCAGATTTTTCTGAGATAAGAAGAATATATCCATACCTAAAAAAATCATTAGTAAATGTTATAAAGTATCTATGTCCACCAAGGGTAGGGGTAGGAAAAGGTTCACAAATATCTGTATGAATGAGTTTCAAAATTTTTTACTACGTACAACAGTTTTCTTCCTTGATCTAATTATCTTCCCCTTCATACAATCTATACAATCATGCATATCATCAAAATTTAATGGTTTCAAAATATTAGATTCTATAAGCTTTCTCATCCTCTCAACAGAAATATGCCCTAAACGTCTGTGCCATAACATAAAAGACTTGCTATCAAACATAAATCGTTTAGAACTAACATTCAACACCAATGGGGTAACAGAATTCAATTTATATAGACCATCAACATTGCGTCCACTACCAATAAAAAAAAAGAATCACGTAATAAAATGAAACCATCCTTATTAAAATTAATATTGTATCCATCCAAAGTAAGCCTTGAAACATAAATTAAATTCCTTCTCATGGAAGGTACATAAATTGTATCCACTAAGTTTATGAAAAAATCTAACTATAAATGAACCCTAACAACTCATATGGCTTCGACTCCCACTCGCGCTCCATTGCCCACGTACACGCTGATTTCATCCTTGTTGGGCATCCTACTGCTTAGAAACCCCTGCAAAGAATGAATAATATGGACAGTGGAGCCAAAGTCAAACCACCAAGAATCCACAGAAGCATCAGTTAGATATGATTCAAAACAGACAAAGGAATGATAAATACCAGTATTCGATTTCTTTTTCTCCAACCAAGCTGCTCTGGCCCTACAGTTTTTCTTCATATGGCCAGATTTCTTGCACCAAAAACACTTAACAACACTCAGATCCTTTTTCTCTTTTTGTTCCTTGGCACCCTTATCATAGGGTTTTCTGCCCTTATTCCAGTTATTCCTTCCCTTTCTGTAAGGCCCTGATCCAGACTTTCCCTTATTTTTATCATAATGCCCCTTATTGGTGGTCAAGTTTGCATTCTCAACCTTTTGCTTTTTGAAGAGCTTCTCCTCCTCAGAACAAATTGATATGAGCTCATCCAATGGCCATTTTTCTTTGGATGTCTTGTATGCTGTTCTTATATGATTATACTGCTCTGGAAGGGATCTCAATATAAAATATATCAAAACATCCTCAGTTATAAGATTTTTGAGTCCCCTGAGCTTCTCAGCCACTCCGTCCATGTGAGTAATGTGATCTCTCACACTCCCAGTCCCATCAAACATATTACCAATCAGCATTGTCATAAGTTCACCTACTTTTTCAGTTTCAGAAGCTTCATGCTTTGCTTGTACAGTTTCCAACAATTTCTTTGCATTGTCCAAATCTGGAATGCTATCTAAAACAGACTCTGGGACAATCCTCTGAATAACTAAGGAACACTTTTTATTAGTATTTTCTTATTTTTTTCATATGTTGGATTCCAGCCTGAGTACTATTTTCAGTTATGTCTTCTAGTTTCTTTTCCGTGATGTCTATGTCCAAGTCAGAGAGACCAATTGCTATTTTTAGTTCCTTAAGCCATTTCTTATAGGTTATAGCAGACAACATGGGTATTGTAGCTAGGTAACTGGATTGAATAGACATCCTGTGGTATTTAATCATCATAATAAATGTCAACTACAATACATAATATATAATTATGATTCCAAGATTAATACCAAATATTAGCTAGCAAGTAAATATATATACTACATCAGCAAGTTAATTTGTTTTCTTTGAAAAGTTAACCGAATTACATATATATCCTTTGGGACGATACATGCACTGGTCATTTTCAATATCTGTGCAAAACAGCAAAAGAGTAATGGTCGTCAGAATTCCATCACCTTTGGGTGAATGAAAAATCCCTAGGCTAATACCCCTTAAACCATGTGCATAAATTAACTTTGTTTAATCTTAACAATGCCATCTTTGGGTGGACATTGTCTAACTGGGCTGTCAATAAATATTAAAAATACTTTGAATTTGAAAATATTATAATCAAAACTGAATGTGCCACTTTGGTGGTCACCATCCAATCCCATCATAACATTCACAAAATCGAATGGGATAATAAAATAGAAATTTTAACACATATGTTAAATATATTTAAGCATTCATAAAACTCAAATAACTTTACATCATGCACTATAAATCTCATCATGCATATGGTAAATAAAAACTGAAACAAATACTGCATAAAAATCGCAAACCATGTTCTAAAAATGTCCAACAAGTACTATTTTATAAAAAATACCCTCTACAAAGATCAGAAATCACTGATACAGTATACTACAAGAAAAAGCATGACGAGACAAATCCGATGGAACAAACAGCAGGTCGATCGGACCTGCCACATGTCGGCACGTGCCGGTTAAAGAAGCATGTGGTTTTACTCTCCGGAAAACCTGGTTCAAGACTTGAACCTATCTGAACTAGAACCGAACCGATACTAGTCCAGTATGAACCGAACCAGGCCTGGCCAACCATAAACCAAGGTCAAAATGGGTTGAAATTTTGGGTCATCGGGGCGGGTCCGGGTCAACGGTCAACGGGTCGATCAACTGCCCCAGGTTAAACGAGTATCCAGGTGGCAGGTCAGCGGATATTCAAGTCACAGGTGTTGACCCGCACATGTGCCCCCGCTGACCCAACCAGCCAGCTTGCCTTTCCAACTCGCTAGGGTTTCCAATTCGGCGGCGGTCGAAATTATTTTTTATTTTTAGTTTTTTAACCTAGAGCTAGTCTGGTGTGGAACGGCCACAAAATTTTTATCGTTGTGACCGTCTCGACGAGATCTACAACCTGATATAAAAATCTTGACCTTTCACCAGTCGAAAAAATTTTCTTTCAGGCAAGAACGGGATTTGGCTATGTTCGTTCGAATGGGTTGAAAATTTTTCCATTCAATTCAATAAACTCATAGGTAGATATGATTACAATATTCTACCATTGATTCTAGGTTTGTAGGTTAGCTTTGATACCAACTATTAGATTTTTTAGCCTATAGATCCATAGAACATAATGGTACATAGAGAACAACAATTGCAATCAATAATGTAAATACATACCTCTTGAATTTGACATTTGCTTGAGTCTTGAAGCTTTGATCGCAATCCTTCGACCATGGTCTTCTACAGAATCGGTGCAGAGAGAATTGTTTCACTAACTGTGGCTGTGGGGATCCTGATCAGTACTTATAATAAAATACTACCATAACCCCTAATTCCTTCCCATAAATAGAATTAGGGTTATCAATCTCAAACCAGTGGCGAACCAACCAAATCAATTTTTACCGTGTCAATCAAACTCCCACTAATCGATTAGTTTAGTAATTAATGAAGCCCATAAATCTAACAATGTTAACCTCCCACAGCTGAGACTAACACTCATTAGACTCATACCCATAGTTAGTTAAAATGGGAACGACAATAAAATGCAAATAAACTATGGGAAATTGGTCGCCATGCTTGGTGTGGTACATGCTACCCAATTTCAAGGGACTTACCCAAGTTCACTCATTGGTCATGACATTATGGTTGCATTTGGCATGTATTATTGGAATGTATTCTTAAAATACATTCTCAACACGAAGAATGCATTCCTACTATAGAATAGGAATATACTAAAACTAAAGTGCGAGGCATTTCTCTTATTGGCTCAAATGTATAATGGAGAGAAATGCATTCCAAAAAATAAGTCTTCAATTATTAACACATTTTATGATCCAATAACAAAAATGTATACCAAACTTTGTTTTTATCATATCAGAATGTGTTTCAAGAATGCATAGCAAATGCAACCTATGTCTATAAACGCTTAACTAAAGAGATTCAAGTCGCTTCGTGCTCTTCTAGCATCAATCTCTCTTTTACTTTGTTATCTATGAGGTCACCAACATCAATTGAGAACCTATCTCGTTTATGGAGCTTATCTTGGTCGAGGACAATTTTCTGCTTGATTGAGATTTGAACCACTTAATAATATTTTCTTGGGGAGATGTTTTCCCACGCCACTGGCATGGGGGAATCTCCCACGCCACACCAATGATGGTGCAGGAAATATTATCATTCACATAGGGTCTACATGATTAGAAAAGGAGAGAGAAAATATTTAAAAAAAAAAAACATATGGGATGAATGTATGGTACCATGACTCTGGAAAACTCTTTCCTATTTTGTTTTATGTAAAAAGATCCCCATAACACCATTGTAGGGATTTTCTTCCCTGCAACCTCTCACTTGATTCACATACTCTCTCTCTCTCAACAGTTTTTCTTTCATCTCCCCGACCTTTTAGGCCCCATTGAAGATACCAATTCCCATATATTAATTTGTGCTTTGTGAGATAGTGGCATTGTAGGGAACCTTCTCCCTTTGTTTTAGGCATGTTTAATTTAATCTATCAACTAATAAATTTAAAAATAAAAAACTTTTAAAGTTGTACTCATATTTGATTTGGGTGCTATCAAGGGTGTCAACGGGCCGGTCTGGGCCGTTTTCGTCCGGGTTGAATCGATGTTGGGTTTTATAAGCCCAGCCCAAAACATGTCCATTAAGAGTTCGGGCTGGGTTGGGTTGCGCTAGACACAATAACTAACGGGCTGGTCCGGTGTCGGTTTGTTATCGGGTTGGGCTTATTGAGGTGATTTCGGACTAGTTCGGTCCAGACCGGGCTTATCAAGCTTATTGGGTCTATTTTATATGTAAGATATATAGCCTATTTTATCATTTCTATCTATAAAATTAGCATCATTCCTTCTATATATATGTAATTCAGTAAATTATAACAATTAACATACTCTTTTCAACTATAGATTCACATAATCTTTCGGATTAAGAAGTGAACTATAATAGAAGTGAACTATAATAGTGTAATATAATCCATCAAAATTTAAAACCATTAAATTTAAGAAACTGGGCCCAGATGGACCTTACCGGTGTTCGGATTGGGTATCATTGATTTGGGCTAGTTCGGGTTTCTTAACGGGTCGGTCTGGGCTGAAACGGTGTTGGGCTCTACAAGCCGAGACCAAAACATGTCCATTAAAGTTCGGTCCGGGCTAGATTCGGGTTATATCGGGCCGGCTCGATCCGTGCTACCGGACCGGGCCTATTTTTGACACCCTATTATACCTATGTTTGGGGAGTTATCTTTTTTTTTTTTTTTTTTCTTTTTTTTTTCCTCTTCAATGGGTTCAGTGGACATTGTATAAGGAGAGCTTGTAAAAGGGAATACTTTGTATAGACGAGTGGCAATGGGATTGGTGATTCTCGAATGAAGGCGGGTTACCATTGGCTGGTTAGGGGGTAGGTTATTGATGGTGGGTGATAATGGTTGGGCTGTAGGCACAATATATAGGAGAAGGGGGATTGGGTTCAGTGATGATAATAATGGGTTCGATTGTTTGGCATTGGGTATTGGGTGGCCTTGATGGAGGTGTTGGGAAGGCTTTAGAGGTGCACGGGTGCACGACTTCGTTGGCACCAAGGGTGAGTGGTGTAGGAGTTGCATTGGAAGGAACCACGGCTGCTGAACAAGATTACCATATGGAAGGTGGTGACATAGATGCGCCAGCTATGTGGATTGTAGCAGAGGTACCCTTTACATGTGGTGCTATATCCCAAGAATACGCATTTGGTTGTGCGAAATTCGAGCTTGTGGGAGGTGTATGGTCATAAAAAGGGGTAGCATACACATCCAAAAGCATGAAGCATATTGTAATTTGGGATTTTCTCAAATAGTGTAGTAAATGGAGATGCCATATCCAATAAGACCATAGGCAGCCGATTGATAAGGTAAACAGCTATTGTGAACGCATAATCCCAGAAACTGTTAGGGACATCGACACGAGCTAGTATTGTGAGTCCGGTCTCAACTATGTGGCGATGCTTATGTTTGGCCCTACCATTTTGTTCGGATGTATGAAGGCAGGAATATTAATGTGTTACGCCATATTTGCACAAGCGAGCATCAAATTTGTTATATTCACCTGCACCATCTGATTGAAAAACTTTTAAGGAACATCAATTCAACATGCTTGGATAAAGCTTATGAACGGTGTACTAAAGGAAACATCCATGTGAAAAGACTATAGTCATCGATAAAAGAGAAATAATAGTGGTAATCATTGACAGAGGTAATAGGTGTCGGTCTCCAAATATCAGAATGAACCATCACTAAGGGTGTGGAGCACGTGCTAAGTTTAGAGAGAATGGAAGTTTGTGGCTCTTTCCCATTTGACAGGCTTTACAAACATTTTTTGAGGATGCCAATTTTTGAGAGTGGGTAGATTATTGGTATGCAATACATAGTCCATAGTTGAAGTTGCAGGATGTCCAAGCCAATCATGTCAGGTAGAACATGTGACACGCTCACCAACCATTGCCTTAGGTGGCAGTGGTGTATTATTCTTTATTGAAACACCATCCAGCCAGTACAGACCATTGTCATTCAGTCAGTCCTTGGAGGAAGATCTTCCTCATGGAATTGTCCTTAACATAACAAACATTTGGATGAAATTAAAAAATGACATTTTTGCCCTTGGTCAAATGACTGACGAATAATAAATTCTTAGATACGGTTGGCACATGCAATAGATCAGCTAAATTGCGTGTAGTTGAAGGAGTAGATAATAAAGAAGAGCTGATGTTGTGAATAAGCAAACATGCTCCATTACCAACACAAATCTGGTCATGCCCATGATAGGGAGTACCCATATTCAAATTCCCAGATCTGAGGTGAGATGGTGTGTAGCGCTAGAGTCTGGATACCATGTGGAATCAAATTGGTGGAAGGAGAAGCTACATATGTCATAGGAGATGGTTGTTCTTATTGTGGAGATAGCGAGAAACGATAGTAGCAAGTAGTGGTATTATGATTTCAACTGTGGCAACTTTGGAATGGCTTTGATGAGGGAGTATATCCATGGGAAGGGGACAAGTGATAATTACCTCGGCCATGGCCCCGACCACGACGAAGATTATTGGAACCATTATTATAAGGACCAGAGAAAGCACGCCCACGAGAGGAATTGGGAGTGGGTAAAATACCATCACCACGGCTACTGAGGTGAACTTTTGGTGAGGAGACATCAAATGGTGATGTATGACACTCCTTAAGAAGTTCTTGATTAAGAAGAAAGCCGAAGAAGTCATCAACCGAAGGGGATCTATGCGGGTTGTGATTGATGTGGCACACACTTCATAATCAGGACCAAGTCCCCGAAGGAGAACAAGTATGATATTAGGGTCCAAGACTAAGCAAGCAGCAACACTGAGGTTGTCGATGATGCCTTTTGCCTTGTGGAGGTAATCAATCATTGTTAGAGAGCCTTTCTTAAGTTGTAGTAGTTGATATTTGAGCTACATTATTCTGGCTTGTGATTGGGATGTGTAGACTTGTTCTTGAGTACTAGACCAAACGGAGGGATAGGTCGAGAGGCCCATTACCTGAACAAGAGATTGCTCACTTAGAAATGAGATAATCCATGTAAGGATTATCTAATCTTGCTTATGCCAAACAGTGTGGTCAGGGTTAAGATCGGTGGTAGAGGTGGATATCGTGGAGGGAAGAAGGTATTCGCCTCACCAGTGATGTAGCCATGTAAATCATGGGCACCAAGGATGGGTAAAAATTGTGATTTCAATAGTACATAATTGGACTGGTCCAGTTTGATAGGGAGAAACTGAATGACACTGGTGGGAGAGATAATGGTAGATGTGGAAGAGGAATAAGGGGAGGTCGTTGGGGGAGTTGTTGAGGCCATTTGGATCAGAGACGTTTGTTCTTGAACAAGCTCTGATACCATGTAAGACAAGGTTTGAATGTTTTTCTACATTTTTATCAGAGATTGTATATCATTATATAGCTTCTTCTAAGTTGATGTTACATGTGACAACCAACCGGAGAGAGAGAAGATACGGTTGCAAGATAAACCGGAGAGATTTCAGTGAGAACAAGGATTTGGATTCAAATTCAAGTTCTCTTGCATGAAGAAGTTGAGGGAATCTCAACTTTCGATTTCTTAGGTGCAGTTGTAAGAGGGTCCTTCACTGCAAGACATTCATTGTTCTCTATAAATAAAAAATAAATAAAAAAAAATCTTTAGTTTGGGTAAGATCTGAAGATCCATATGACTTTCTTAGCTAGAATGGGTATTTGTGGCTCAAGGATGGAAGATTTGAGATGGTTGATTGTGATGGTATTGCCACAGGGTAAGCCAATCCGTTCTTGGCAAGGATTCAATACCATGAAGATCATACAAACTTCTGCGAAGAACTGGTGAGAGACAGACTGAGGGTCCTTCCCAACCGAAGTGGATGCCGATAGAAAGTTCATGGGATTCATGCAACCTGCATAAGGAAGCGAGACAAGGCTTCCTTGAGAAGGATGAAAAGATACGGGCTAAGTGAACAACCATGTCAAAGTCCTTGCTATGGGTGATTTTTCCAATCATGGCGCCATTGAACTTATTAATGTGATATTCTACAGATGAGACATCACAATCACCTCGAGGAAACGCCATTCAATCAGATCATAGGCCTTAGACAGGTTGAGTTTGACTGCCATGAGACCACATCGGCTTTTACTTTAATTAAGCTTATGCACGACCCATCAAAGAATAATTGGTGTATTGCAGTGGTGACTGCAGACTCCATCGTTTCCCAATGAAGGTAGGGGGCCATCATGGCCAGGAGCCTTATAAACATCAATTTGGAAGACTATCCGCTGAATTTCGACCTTCTATTCAACCTTATGTACTTGCTTTGAAACTCTCTTTGAGTCAATGAGTCAATAGCGCTTTTCTATTTCTATTAAGGCACTCTTTGAGTCGTATCTTCTGCACAACCCCGGATGAGTCCCATGCTACCATCGATCTAAAAGGGAGGAGCCCATTCTTATCTACTATCTTGTCTACTTGATTATCGCCTTGAGTTGAGCATTAAATCAATGATGACAGCCTCGACACCGTAAATGATCCATTACATCTATTGCCTTATACCTGTACGTAGATGTTTGTATCTCACAAGGACGAGGCACACCCTCAAGTCGATTAAGTAACCAGGAGGGAGGGGGAACTTTTGAACTAAATGAGGAATTTGGCAAGTTTAAAAACTTTTCCAATTTGTGCCTAAGACCTCCTTAAGAGTACTGATATATATAATTGTTCACAACTATGATATATGAAGGTGGTGGAAAAAATGAGTGTACACAATGACTTTATAGTGGTTCGGATGGTTTCTCCCTAGATCCACTCTTCAAGCCTTTTGCTTGCATTGGAATCCACTAAATACTTAATTTCAAGGTCCCTTAAGTCTCCCTTAAATAAGAAAGCAACCAATAGTAAAACTATTAGAGTCTCCAACGGCTCTTTTTAGAGCAGGGACAGCCAACCACGCAACAGAGCTGGGTTGTCCTGCTGTAGATCCATGCGTTTGAAACTAGCTGCTAAGGACTTTTTTACTCAGTCAGTCGTCGACCATTCAAAAGGGCCGGTTGGCCAGTCTATTCTATATGAGAGAACCAACCACTCGGGGCTAGGCCAGTCGACTGTCCACATCATTCGGTCTTGACAAGATCCTTTAGGTAACATAGTTATCGACCAAATAGTCCTCAATCATTGAGATGACTTTCATGCTATGCCATATATACCATTTTGGGTCTCTTAGCTTACCATTTGGCTCTGTCAATGGTTTTATGGGCTTGGTCAAACTTTTGGTCTATTTTTACTCAGTCTAGTCTACTCATTATGGGGGTTGTGTGAGATCTTACAACCTAGGACCATGCAAGCATATACAAGATGAAATTATAATCCTAACTATATTCAAACATCTAAAATAATCTTCAAGTACATCTTCATCTTAAGATGCTTGAATCTTCATGGATAACTTCACTTATTATTCTTCAAGTTGAGTCTACCAATCCATTACTTGTGTGTCTCTTGACCAAGTTTGGGATCATCATGTTGAAGCATGGACTCAATAACATGTTTCCAAATGCTTAGAGCTTTGCTCAAGCTAAACGATGCTTGGAGGGTACAATTGCAATTTACTTTTTTCACTTTGGTTCCGTTTGTTCTAAAGTAAAATTTTACGTGTGGGAGTTTATATGTTAAACTTTTTTTAATGTTTATTTTCCCTCTTTAGAGATCACTATATTTTATTTCTTGAAAACAACCATTGGAAAAAAATTAATATATAAAATATTACATGTAAAATTTCAAGTAAATTTTTTTTTTTGTCAAAACAAATGGAACTATTGCAAATATGTTTGTTAGCACCATCCCAAAACATTTGTCATCTCATATCCCAGTATCCACATGACATGTCTACCTGCCCCTTAGCTAAAGGTGATGTCGATGAAAATCTCATATATGCATATTCTCACCAAATCAAGAACCAAAGAAATGTAGAACGTATTTCAAATTTCAAACCCTTCAAACAAAAGCTCATTTGCTACTGAAGGAAGAAGCTCATTCATGAACTCTGCAAATTCGAAGTAGATTTTGAATCTCACGAACTCTGCAAATTCAAAGCCAAAAAATGGTACGTTCGATGCATCCCGAGTTCTACATTTATGAAGTTCGTCTCTCATTCCCATTTTGAAACACTTAAATCTCTGTTAAGTAGAACATAAGAAGAAAAAGGAACGAAATGAGTCATCTGCATCGACTGGAGGATTGAGCCTTTCTTTTCCTAGTATGTTTTGGACTTCGCCATACTCCCTATCCTTTGAACAAATTTGGTATGGCAACCTCGAAGGTCGTGTATGTGGCTCCTTAACCTCGAAGGTCATCGTTGCTGCTCAACTATGGAAGAACTCACTGGTCATCGTTGCTCATCGAGCAACAACTGGATGCTGACATCTTGATACCAAGCCAACAAGACATGAGATGATCCGAATCCCATATGAAGACGTGGAATGTTTACCTCAACACCCCAAACACCTAAATAGCTGGGTGTGGTCCTCCTTCCATTGGTCCCAACTCTTGCAATCCCCCCTGAAATACATGAACCACTCCCTTTGTCCTTACACTTGACAACGTGGGACTGAAACAAGCTATGTACACGGGAATGAAATAAGCTATGTTTGGATGAAAAGAAAAAAAAAATTATATATATATATATGTTTGGATGGAAAGAAAAGAAAAAAAAAAAGATAAAAAAAAGAAAATTATTTTAACATAACCGAAAAAGGCAAGAGTATTTTTTTCTATTTTAAAAATCATTTAAAATAGAAGATTAATCTGAATCTTCTCTTATTACCCCTTGTGTTGGTTTCCTCCACGCCAAGCCATCTGAGTGTCCTGTATACACTCCACCTTTCCTTTCTCTGGTATCTGATGAGAACGATCTTATTACCCTTCCTCACATGGGTATAAAAACCACCTAAAATCTGTTTTTGGGCATCATTTATTTCTACCTTTCCTCCTCTCTGTCTCTGTCTGTCTCTTCTCTCTCTCTATTTTTTTCTTACCCCTTTTTATTTGATCATCTCGTCTTTCTTTTACTTGTAATGCAAAAAAACAAGCCCACATAAATCAACATAAGTGAACAGACACAGAAGAAAAACGAAGGCTTCTTTGAGGGTTTGGTCCATTACACATCTTACTTGGTTTATGCATTATCTGTGAGGTTTTTGATAGATTTCTTGACTGGGTTTTTAGCCCCTTTTGACCTTAATCAGCACAGACAGAAAAATAGTCTGCTGGATTTCCTAAATCCGATTGTTTCTTCTATACGGAATTTCTGTAATTCTTGCAAGTTTCTCGTATTGGGGTTTGTAGTTGGGGTTAGATCCAGGGAGACTTCATTGTTGGGTTTATTTCAGGTAGAATTCTGCTCTAGATTGATCTTGTTATTGTTATGAAATATTACTGTGGCGTTGTTGGGGGATGGGTTCCTTCTGTTCATTGGTTTTGATTCTTCGTTATTGGAAATTTTTTATGGATTTTCTTGTTTCTTGCCTTTTAAGTGTAATCCGAAAAAAATAAAAAAGAACTTTTAAAGTTATTGTCCTTTCTAATTCCTGGTAGATTACTCTTTGTTGTTTCACTGAAAATATTTTTGGGTATTTGGAAGTTCTAATTTTTATTATCATCATCGTCATTTACTTTTAAGGGAATGATATATCTGCTTTGATGAAGCGGGAGTTGAGATTTCCCTGTCCATCTGCTAAATCTTGTAACTAAATAAAAAACTAGAACTAGCTATATTCTAAATCTACATGAAACTTCAGTGAAACTGCATATCAGTATCGCCATTGCTATCTAAATCTGCAAACTCATTTTAGATTACTATTAATTTAGAGGCGGTTCTTCTCTTAGTTTTGTAGTTTGTTTATTTATGTAACTTGATAATTGGTACTGGAGTTGCCCGGTTACTAAGTTTCCTGAGGAATCCCTGGTGGTATATTTCTTATCGTGTCAACTCCTTGGATAAAGGGGAGGTAGGTGACACCAAGTCTTTGTAATGTCAGTTACAAAGGCACATGGCGCTTTACTATTTTAAAGTGACATAACTTTGATGCATTACCCCCTCTCCTCCCTCCCTTGTTTTTGTTGCTCTTTTTTGTTCTTTTGTTTTAGCAGTATACTTTATCGTAGGCTAATGGAATTTTGCAACGTTTCTGAAGTGGGCTTTGTGGTTTCTCCGCTTACCTATGTTTTCTGTTTTTAATCGTTTCTTTTGGCTATGTGATGCAGGAACGCCTATCTTGTGAGTTTTGACTTGTGATTCACCAAGAGGCATTGAAGACAATATCTGTTTGCTATTTCACTATAGTCGTTCACCTTTTCCTGGGTTATGGGCTGAGTTTAGGCATTTCATGGGAGGTGTAGAGGATGATGAACCACCTACAAAGCGTGTAAAATTGTCCTCAGGTGAATTGAGGAGCCTCTTCAACAGTTCGTCTCTTACGGAGCCCCTTGCTGGCTCTTTAGGAGACTCAATGGCTAGGCCTCTACCTTCACAAGGGGATGAAGAGATGGTTGGTACTAAAGGAGTTATTAAAAGGGTAGAATTTGTCAGGATCATAACAAAAGCATTGTACTCTCTTGGTTATGAGAAGAGTGGGGCTCTTCTAGAGAAAGAATCAGGAATACCTTTGCACTCCTCCCTGGTTAACTCATTTAGGCAACAAGTGCTTGATGGAAATTGGGATGAAAGTGTGGCCATATTGCATAAAATTGGTCTCACAGATGAAACGGTTGTAAAGTCGGCATCCTTCTTGATATTGGAGCAGAAATTTTTTGAGCTTTTGGAGAAGGATAAAGTTATGGATGCTTTAAAAACATTAAGGTCTGAGATAGCACCTCTTTGCATTAATGCAAGTCGGGTGCATGAGCTTTCTGCATGCATTGTGTCTCCATCTCCATGCTTATTTTTTGGGCTTTCCAGTCAAGATATTGTGGGTGCAAACTCACGGTCAAAACTTTTGGGGAAATTACAGAAATTGCTTCCCCCAACAGTTATGATACCTGAAAGAAGGTTAGAGCATCTAGTTGAGCAGGCTCTTAACGTGCAAAGGGAAGCTTGTTTTTTTCACAACTCTTTGGATAGTGCGTTGTCATTGTACTCTGATCATCAATGTGGAAAGGATCAGATTCCATCTCGTACTCTACAGGTCAGGATTCTATTTGGAAGTGAGACATTAGCTACTTTTTGTATGCTAAATATGTTGCTTATTATGTGCTCCTTTTGGTATGATTGGTCTGGTAATGGTTTGCTATACTAGCTATTGCTGTGGACCTCAATGGTCCTGATCTTACAAAGCCATTGTGGTTCGAAAGATTCTTTAATACCATTATCTCATGTCAATACTGTTGCTCTATTGGATGCTAATTATTTTCAAATGATATCTTTGCACAGATGATTTTATATTCATCCTAATAGAAGTATGTGCAAACAAAGTTTTCTTCAGTCCACAATCCACGCACAGTAGATTGCAAATTTCTAATTCACATGACTGGTTAACATAGACTTTTGCAATCATGAGATTTTTAGTTCACATGATATTGGAAGCTGAATTTATTAGTGTGGATGAATTTAAACTTGGATCCCAATTTCATCTGATTCCACCTTTGAGTTTGACTTTGGTATAGTGTAAAAATGGAATTTTTGTGATATATAGCTGGCAAACAAATATTGATGATTTTGGTATATGAAATGGAGTGAACAAAGGATGGAGGCCTTTGACAAGTGTTAATCATTGAGTTTATCTATACAATGTTTCTTAACTACCCAACATTTCACACCATACGTCATAGTTGGTTGATTGACTGTCTTATAAAATTTTTCTTTTTAAGTTTTAAAGAAATACGTCAATGACACAACACTCCCAGACGCACCTCTTCACTTCATCTATCCTATTTTAATCTTTTTTGAAACATCACCCTCTATATCACATTCTTTATTTATGATTGAGCTTAGATACCTGAAATAATCACTTTGTGGTATCTCCCTCTCCTCTATTTTCATTACCTCATTTTCCATCCTCGTGTGAGTAAAGTTACACACCATGTATTCTGTCTTCGTTCTACTTATCTTAAAACCTTTTAATTCCAAGTTTGATCTCCATAACTGTAACTTGACGTTAATCCCTGCTTTTGTCTCATCTATGGAAACAGTATCAACAAAAAACGTACACCAATGAAATTCATCTTGAATGTCTTTGGTTGGATCATCATGTCTACGGCAAACAGATAAGGGCTCAAAGTTGATCCTTGGTGTAACCTAATTGTAATTCGGAATTCATTACCTTGACCCTCCACGGTTCTCACACTAGTCACTACACTATAATACATATCATTGACTTTGTCTACATATTTTCTTGAAACATTTCTCTTCTTCTAGTACTTGCCAAATTAACTCTCTAAGGACTCTGTCATAAACTTTTTCTAGGACAATAAAGACCATATGGAGGTCCTTCTTGCATTCTCTAAATCTTTCCATGAGTCTTATAAGTAAGTACATAGCTTCTGTCGTGGATCTCCCTGGCATAAAACCAAATTGGTTATCCATAGTAATAGTTTTTAATCTCATGTGAGTTTCAATAATTCTCTCATAGTTTCACAAAATGACTCATTAGTTTTATGCTTTATGGTTTTGATGCTTTGAATATCACCTTTATTTTTAATGTTACTTGTATATTGTGTAACTCCAAGTAACAATAGGGCTGAGATTGGAGTGGTGAAAATTGATGATAGAGAGTTACCACAAAGTGAGCTTTCATACCTAGGTGTAATCATAAATAAGGGAGAAATAGAAGATGATATCGTACGGAGGATTAGATTAGGATGGATGAGGTGGAGGGGTGTGTCCGGAGTGTCATGCAATCGACGTATTCCTGTAAAATTCAAAGGAAAATTTTATAGAATAATTATACTTCCAACAATGATGTGTCAAGTATGGGCTGGATGTTAAGCAATAAAAAAAACATTTAGACAAAATTAGTGTAGCTCAAATGAGGATGTTGAAGTGGATGAGTGGTAAAACTAGAAAAGATACAATAAAGAACGAACATTTAGAGTATACATAGGAGTTGCCCAAATTCGTGATAAGTTACGCGAAACTCGTTTGAGGTGGCATGAACGTGCAATGACGACCTCTAAATGTCCAGTACAGATAAGTGATTTATTTCAAATTGAATGGGTTAAAAAAAGCTAAGGGAAGACCTAAAATGACGTTAGGAGAAGTGATGAAGAACTACATATATAGCTTAGGATTGGAATCACATATAACCTTTGAATAGAGTTGATAGGAGGAAAACAATTCATTTAGCCGACTCCATTTAGTTGGTATAAGGCTGAATTCGATTGAGTTGAGTTGAGTTGAGTTGTATGGTTGGTGCTGAATCCAGTTCTACAGAGTTGAGATCTCTTATATAGTTTTATGTAATTTGAGATCCGCAGCACATGTCCATGAATCGTGACTGGTTCAAGACCAGTTATTGCTTGGGTCTCTTCTGTAGAGTGTGGTCTATGGAGGTTCTCTCACTTCATCTAGGTTTGACTAGCTGCATCATATAGCCTTATGTTAGTCTTCTGTTATGCTGCCACTGCTGTTATACACTTGTACTATTACAATCTTTCTTTGTTATTTTTGGTAATTTCTGTTAATCTATCAAAATTAAAAAAAGGGGACCTTCCAAATGTTGGCCAAAACAGAATCTGCATTTTGAGGCATCAAATGAGCAAAAGGGTCCTACTTAGGTTTCATGCTAGTTTACTTTGCTGTCTAGGGCCCCAGATTCTCCAGCAGTTGAAACAATAGTCTTCCACAATAGAACTGATAAATAATAAAATGAATTAGAACTTATCTCAGCTGTAGATCTCCATATAAAGCCAAGATTTCCCAAACACTTTGTGCTAGAATCCTTCAACCTTGATAGAAAGTAGTTCCATAGTTTGAAATTTGGACCGGGCATTGAACCGAGAAGTGTCCATTTTGGTTTGACCAGTCAGACCATAGTTGTTAAAGTTTTCCAAATAATTCGTGAATTATTCACTTGAATACAAATTCTTTCTAATGATTCAAAAAAAATCAGGCCTTTTTGGAATGCAATTAAATGTCCATTTTAATTTTGATTTTCCAAATTATATGAATAATTTCGTGTAGACGGCGAGCCTTGGTGTGACGGTAAGGTTGTCATATTGCAACATGGTGGTCACAAGTTGGAAACACGGAAACAACCTCTCCATGCTGTGGGGGATAAGGCTGCATACATTCTGCCCCTTCCCAGACCCTGCAGTAGCGGGAGCCTCATGCAGTAGGACGTCCTTTTTATTAATAATTTGGTGTTGCAAAAAATAAGAAAAGGAAAAGGTCAACTAGAATGAGATTGAGATCCCCCCATTCGTCCCGTTCACTACAGTGGTGGTGTTGGATCTAGATCTGATGCTCTTATTGCTCTCAGATGCAATTGGGTTGAGAAGACCAAAGGGAAGAAGCAGGAGCAGAGTGACAGTGCTCGGTAACTCTGCAAATCTGGCATCAGTGTGTGTTCAGTCCATTACAGTCAGACGTCTCAGATTCAAGGGAGGAAAAATGGGAAAACTTGAATGAGAATGACAAAGGACATGAGAGAGAGAGAGAGAGAGAGAGAGAGGATCTTATCACCAGAGATGGGGGTTTTGTGGGGGAGAAATCAGAAGCTTCCACTCGAATTTGTCGTCTGTGCTGCCATACTTATGATTATTGTCTCCCAAGTCCCATCTGATGCTCTTTTTATTAGGTTTTTTCTTATATTTCTTCTTTTTGTTCTGATTCATATCTACTCTCTCTTCTTAGACTGAGAAACCCTTAAACTGAAGCAAAGCGAAGAAGATAGGCAGTGCTATCTGTAGTAGGCTTAGGAACAAAGAGAGAGAGAGAGAGAGAGAGAGAGAGAGAGAGAGAGAGAGAGAGAAGTGAAGAAGATAGATAGTGCTATCTATAGTAGGCTTAGGAACAAAGAGAGAGAGAGAGAGAGTGTGTGAAATGGTCTATGATCTGTTTGCCGAAGGCAGAGGGAAACTGTATGGCTTTCAGAAACTTGTCTGGTATGATTCCTATTTCAATGAGGCGGTGCTATGTCCAGACCGAACAAAAAAAATGAGGCTGGTCCTGAATATTCCTATTGGCTCAATCATTTGTTTGGTCTAGTTTTCAAAACTATGGGTAGCTCCATGCAAATGCCACAAATTTTATCAAATATTGCGAATTTGAATTTTGAAGCACATATGATAGTCCCTACATCTACAACTAATGGAGAAATTTCTCAAGAGTGTTATGGAGCTATGGACGTTTTCCATAGCTGTTGGTATTTCTATCATGTGGAGGAACGTATTGATTGTTTTTACATTTGGACAGATGAGGTATATTCTAGATTGTCCACATGTCAAATATGGTAATCCATCTCAACTTTGAATTATAGAATTTCCCCTTGTTTCTTCATTTGTCCACAATTTACAAAATAATTGACTTCTCGATGTGTAAGCTTAGAAATATGGCAAAGTCGAAGTTGACTAAAGAGTATTTTATTTTATATTGTGGTCCTACCTATCTTTATGCTTAATGGGACTTTTGACTATAGCTAATAGAGTTGTGTTGTGAGAGAGAGAGAGAGAGAGAGAGAGAGAGAGAGAGAAGGGAAGGGGAAGGGCTGGGTGCCTTAAGAGAAAATGTAAGACAGGAGAGTCAAATCCATGACCTCTTAGGTGCTTGCACTCAACTAGCAGGACATTAACCAACTACGCTAGGCAATTGTTCACATTAGAGAGTAATTAATGCTTAAACGATGATGTGCATGTATCCACAAAGTTTGAGTGCTAAAGAAACTGCCATGTGGTAGCATAGTTATTAAGGCAGCAAGTCGCCCTTGAGATCCAAGGCAACTAGGCACCTTACATGCCCATGGATCCCTACCCAAAACCTGATGATCTTCCTTTCTTCTTCTTATAAATTTGAATACAATCTCACGTTTACTCCTCTTTATCTTCTATATTTTAACCTTGTAACAAAATAGAAAATAAGAGAAGATGGAATGAATGATGTGTATTCCTCTTCTCTTAGCAGTCACTATTTATAGACAAAATAAAAGGAGTAAATGAAAAGTCTAGGACTCCACAAGATCAGGAGTCCTAGTTACAAAGTAAATAAGAGTTCTACATGTCAACATGAGAAGCACTCTCATGATTAAAAGGATAAAGAAAAGCAATCCTATTCTAATAAAGAGAGGCAGTCCTATTATAATTAAGGAGAAGAGAACTCTAGAAGAGAGGGTGGAGTTCCAATTACTTTAGGAGGGTAAAAGAGGATAAGATATAAGAAACTAATTCTCTATTGTCATCTGTCCAATGAGTCAAAATCTTCAAACCAGCAACCTCTTATCTTCTGATGCATCTAGAATGGGCCTATGAATGGAGCCATATTTTTTAATTTTTGTCTCTGGTTAATAGAACTTTGTAATCCTACACCATACATTTATTTAAACTGAGATGACAAAATGCCTAGGAAATATTGCCCGGGATGTAACATGGTGCTCTTGGGTGCCTTTGTCAGGCCAAGATGTCACTTGGATGTTAAGGTTGCTTGCCATCACTAAGCCTTAGCTTGGTGCCATGACAACTATGCATTGAGGGCGGACCTTGGTGTGACGGTAAGGTTGTCATATTGCAACCTAATAGTCACAGGTTTGAAACCCGAAAACAGTCTTTCCGTGTTGCAGGAGTGAGGCTGCGTATATTCTGCCCCTCCCAGACCCTGTAGTAGCGGGAGTCTTGTGCACTGGGATGCCCTTTATAATGGCTTCCATCTATATATATATATATATATATATATATATATATATATATATATATATATATATATATATATATATATATATATATATATAGCGGGAGCCTTGTGCACTGGAACGCCCTTTATAATGGCTTCCATCTATATATATATATATAGCCTCTTGATAAATTTATCCTGTTTCAACCTTGGAGTTTAGAGGGAATACTATATCGTCCTTGTGGTAGGTTTCCATCTACAGACAACTTTCAAAACAAATTTTCATGGGAAAAATTTCTTTACATGGTTGTTGGTCTAGGAAGGCCTCCCTTGAATTGGCATATTTTCCAGAAGTCAGCTTATTTGGTACTGATGTTTTGTTCGTATGTTGTCCACTTCATTATTGATATATCTGGTAAGTTTCAGTTAAATTTTAAACCTTAAAAATTGGTAGGCCAAATGGTTGCGATCAGATGTGAAATTTAATATGTAGGTAATCTATAAGCTCCACAGCCTATCCAATATTCGGTTTGTAGAGCTGAGCTGCTTTTTTGGGTTTTTTTTTTTTTTTTTGTTGGGGGGGAGGGGGGGGAACCTTTTTCATAATGATCAAAATGTCACTTCTGCTGGGTGAAATCAGAACAATAATAAATAAATAAGAATTTGAAACCACCAAAAAAAACCCTACTACCAAGGGGGCAACTTCTTGGACTTCAACACTCGAAATCCAACCCTTAAGACTCAAACATAACTAATGCAACCTAGTGCAGCCCACAGATAAGCTCTCTATATTTCTTTTATTTTTTGGTATCTGATACTCCATTTAATTCAGAGCTTGAACCTTGTTCCATGATGGTTGGATCTCTTTAAATGCAGTTGAAGAGCTTTACTATTATGGCTTTAGGTCCCTAAAGGCTAAATGTAAATAGTTCAACATGGAAACTTCTATAGAACGTGACCACTTTATTGGATATCCGGGTTGTCCAAGGGGAGAAACTACGAATTCTTGATGATCAATGGGTAGGTCCCCAAAAATATTCCTTTTTATTGGCTTTCTTCCTCCCATGAATTTGTTGGATTGAGTTGGCTGAGTTACTGTAACAATTAGTGGTCCATCTTGAGGGACAGTAGATCTGATCTATTGATATGTACTGTCTTTTTCTTCTTCTTTTTTAATCTTTATCCTTTTTGTATCTTGCTAAATGATACCCATAGGAATGCATTTTCCCTTTCTTAATTCCAGTGCTTGTACTTACATATCAATACATTTTTTCGTTGTTGGAAAAAAGAAGCCAACAGTGATGGAAAAAAAAAGACCCACTATGAGCTCCTGGAGAGCTTTATTGCCTCTTAGCATGAGATTTTAATTTTCTGAGATTTTGTATGCTCCATGGTCTGTCTGCATAAAATTTGTTTACTGAAAAGATCTTTATTATGATCTGCCTTTTGCCCACTTGAACATAAATATTGTAAAAGTTTGTCGCACTCAAGAATGCATTTTTGTTTGTTGCGAAAATTTGCTTTTTCTAGTTTGCATTTTCTGTCAAGGGGTTTGTTGCCTTAAATCTGTTGGTATCATTAATCTGAGTCTTGATTCATTACGTGGAATAGGTCTTGCAAGCACACCGTGATGAAGTCTGGTATTTACAATTTTCACATGATGGGAAATACTTAGCTTCATCATCTAATGATCGATCAGCTATCATATGGGAGGTATTCTTGCTTCTAAATTTTGATCTGGAATTTTTCATTCCAGTATTTCTTTTCTCTGTCAATTTATGTATCTTCCTTTTTGTTAGAACAGAGTCCTGTGCATTTAAATACTATTGCATTGAAGTGTATATCGTCCAATGATGCAGTTGACTTTTCTATAAATAGAACTATCATTACCACATGTAGAATTCATCTTCTATTCTGTTGATTTTTGGGGAGCTTCTCTGGATTCTATTAATGGGGCTTCTGTTAATGGATAACCTTAACCCACCTATTTGGGTTTAGTTCTTCTTTATATCAATAAATTTTTGCTGTTATGATAATTACATATCTTTATGAATACTATTTATAGATCCAAATATAACCGAAAAATAGTTATGGTATTTTTCTTTTTTACTAGCTGGAACTTTATTGCAAAATAATTTGTAGTACCAATGTGGAAGGGATCAGACGTAGATGATACTTACGAACCAAAACAAGAAAAGACAATTGTGAATTAATGGGCAACAAAAATGCTTTAAGAGGCAAGTATAATGGATATGAATTCCTGAAACAAAGTCTAGATCAGAACACCTCTATTTGACTGAGACTTCAATTATCTTTTAGTTCATCTGGACCTGCTGTTTGAAGATTCGCATATTTCTACAGATAATTGTATTAGAAAGTAACATAATGTAAGGCAAAGTTGTTTCTACTAATTTTGCCATCTTGGGTTCATGGCATAAGGGCTGCCATCTGTCCGGCCAGAATGTTCCTGGTGGAAGCAGAAAGGTAGAGAGAGAACTTGGTGGGGCATTTCTTAGGAGGCAGCCTCCCCTTGAGTTCATCAAGAGCAGGCTTTTGAAGCAATAAAATGATTCTGGTAAATGCGACTCACTTCCTAGACAGGGTTCTTCCTCTTCTGCTTCTCTCGAGACTGACAAACTTAAAGTCCTTGAGGGTGGCCCGTGGCTTGTGGGGAGGACACCTTTTATTCTACAGCAATGGAGTCCCAAGACTTGCTTGAAGAAGGTTGAGCTCTCTACAATTCCTATGTAAGTGAGAGGTTACCGAATCTACTTATCTACCCCTCAATTATTGGTCCTTTGAAGCATTGTGTGCCATCGGGAGTGTTATCGGCTTTCCTCTTTTCTCTGATAAGAGAACCAGAAAGAAAGAAAGGCTAGCTTTTGCTCACCTATGCATTGAGGTTTCCGCTGATGAAGACCTCCCAGATTTCATCCCCATTTATTCTGACGGGGTGGATTTATTCAAGCAAGAGGTGGTGTTTGAATGGAGACTGTTAATGTGTTTGCTTGCAAGATTTTTGGTATTCAGTAAGACACTGTAACAGAACTGGTCAGGCTCCATCCGGTCGGAGTGAGACTATTAGCAGAGGGAACAGGTCTGAAGGAGGAGATGTTTAGTATTCCAAGCGAAACAGAAGTTATATGGCTAGAGCTACTTTTTCCATTTTCCCAGTGCCAAAGAAGACCATCGGAGATGGCGATGTCAGAAATCTGGGTCCATGAAGGGTTAAGTGGGTGTGTTCTCAATGTGGGAGATGTTTGTACCTTACCTAACCCTATTTTGCAACTGCATGAGCAAGACAGCTTTCAAATCTCAAAGACCCTGCTTTACGGTCGAGGGAGAACTGCTTCGCTGTGCTCGGAATTACTTGCAAGATGATGACACTTTAGGATCCTTGTCAGATGAAGATCCCATAAGGCCGTAAGCGACAAAGGATCTGGCCCCTCTAGCCTAGCAGGTGATGCTTGTGGCAGTACAGTAGCTACCAACTCCCTTTCACCCTTCGGCAATTCTCGTCTGTCGATTTCTCTGTGAAAGAGACAAGTCTCCCCTCTTTTTGCTGATGCCCTACCGCTGGCTCGGGGGCTCTCCGAGGTCTGTAGGCCTTATAACATTTAAGAAATTGCGTTCCGCTTTGACTCCTAGGCCGAACCTGTCCAAAACTCAAGCAAATTTCCGCCCTTGTTGAAGCTAGTTCTGCTGCGGTTCATGGGTCGGACCGGATCAAACATCCAGTGTTAAGGACTGCCCCTGTCAAAGAGTCTTTGCCCACATCTTCAGTAAACCTAGGCTCTCCCTTACTAGGCCCTTCCGCTTCAGGCCCATCACTACCAAACTCTACCAGTCTTTGGGCCTTGAGTGACGCCCATCGCCAGTATCCTCTTTGTCATTGGCCCATTTAGCCGATATGCCTGGGTCTTCTTCCTCTCTCGATTGAACTTCGGCTTGTGTGGAGTTGGATGCTCATGGGGATTTATCTATCAAAAGCGATACTCTACTGCTAGACATCACTACTCCCTCTGGTGAACTGTCTTCCATTGACACAGCATGTTTCTGCCTATGCCCTTGCTGCTTCTTAGCCTGAAAGTCTAGCTCTGACCTGTTGTTGTACCAGAGAGATCACTTGTCAAGGGACTCCTCGTCTATCAAGGAGACTACCCAGAACACCAATGAGAACTCCCTTCTCGCCTCTTTACCAACCCTCAAAGCTCCCCCAGCTACCTGTGCTCTTCTTCCAACTCTTCTCGGGCTGATCTGACTGCCTCTTTGGGATACAGTGAGTGTAGCAGAATGTAGAAAGAAGGTCTCAAGCTAGGTGAAGGGGGCAGACCACCTCCTCTATGATGCCAAAGAGGGTGTGACCTTGCAGTCATCCTATGCAGGAGCTATTGACCGGCTGGACTATTATGACCTCTTGCGGAGGCCCAAGCCCAAATGGAGCTCGAACAGGGTCCAAAAAGGGGATGGTAGAATAATTAGGGAATATTATTACTTGCTTGGGTAGGATTAATTAGGGGTATCTTTCCTAGTTTAAGGTTTCTTATTTTTTTAGTCTGTACTTTCATTAGTTTCCATTTTGATTAGCTTAGTTTTACTTTAAATGCATGTAACCAGAGATAGAATGGAGGAATTGAAAATGGCATAGTGAATAGAAGTTTCAGCGAATGGGCTGTTGAGCTGCTTACCCTCCCTGCGTGATCTGCTTCTTCTTCTACTACTTTATCTCTCTCAGTTACCCTTCCATCCCTCTCTTCTCAGGTATTCTTCCTTCTTCTATCTCTTTAATTCCTGTTTCTGGTTCTCTTTTACTTTGCTATTACTTTCCTTTCTTCTGTTTTCTTTAAACCTCGTTGCTGTCCCGGTACATCCCTGCAACTGGTTGTGTTTACTGATTCTTGTGAACTCGTTAGAACTCCACCAACATAACTTGGATCAAGCCAAGATTTTTGGGTAGTAATTCATCCCCTGGGACCAACTCAAATCATATTTCTTCATGCCTGAAATCCATCCTTGCTGAGAAATATTTCAGTGAAACCAATTCTGAAATTGCACCCATCGCCCAATCTGGTTTCAGGTACTTAGTAGCAGAATATTGGTTTCGGGGATTTCTGTTGCCTGGATTCAATAGAGCATTGGATTACGACTCTGCTCTTCAAATTTCAGATTGAAAGGGTTTTGTTTGAGAGGGAAGCCTCAACTGCAAGTACCCTGGTATTGCCTTCGTCTTGTATTCTTGAGGTTGAAGCATTTATGATTTAATTTTTTTTTCACCTTTTTTATGGCCTGTTTCCAAAAATACACCTGCCCTTTAAGTGCTATTCTATTTTATCCTTTCTTTGTTCTAACTTTCAAGTCTGTCTTCTCTTATTAAGGCTTCTTCCAAATCTATCCCTGTTTCTACTTGTTTACCAAGTGGATCTTGAGCTATGTCAGAATTTACAGATTTTCATTAGCTTGTTTGGACTTTGGGAAAATTACAATTCTGCAATTAAGGTACTGAATTTTTTTTTATTTACTGTTTTGCCGATATTGCTGAAATTTACGAAACCCTCTCTATCTATCCAAGGGATGGAAGGGCAGAGGCCTTTGGTGTCCCCTCCAGTCAAGAATCTGTCACTATACTTCCAGTTTGAGTAGCTTAATACTTGAATGGGGCCCAGAGCGACCCAAATTAGGGTTTTCCAACCCAGGTTGCACCATGATCTCTGTATCAGGTTAGTAGTGCTCCCATCCTTTTCCTCCGCGCTTGGAAGAAGAAGTAGAAAAAGGAATAAATACAGTGAGAGTTTAATTCTTCGTTTGTCGTGCTTCAGTCAACCATTCTCGCTGTGATTAGTTAGAAGGGAAAGAAATAGTAAAATCTCGTAATTTACGATCAATTCATTATTAACCATGATTAAAGGTGTCTCTTGTAATATTAGGGGCCTCCAAGTTCTGACCAAACAATCGGAAGTCAAATCTCTTTTTGAGAAGACTCATGAATCCTTCTGCATCTTGGTTGAAGCTAGAGTTAAAGAAATCAATGTGTCTAAGCTTTCCATTTTTGTCACTACTCACTATTAATTCCTTGGCGAAATTTATGTCAGCTGGATTTTTTTTTTTTTTTTTTGGATAGGTGGTCAGTTGGATCTTAACAGTAATTTATGCTTTGAGTTCCCAGTGGATAGGCTGGGTTTATAGGAAAACCTTTGGAAGCTTGCAAGTTCCATTGGAGATCAACCTTGGGGCCTTCTTGGGGATTTTAATGCTGCCTTGCCCATGAGAAATTGGAAGGTTGGTTTGATGAGGGTGCAAGCGGTGATTTCAGTTCTTGTAAGGATGCCATTGGAGTTGACGACTTGAAGTGGACTTGGTAAATGACAAGTTGCTGCCTTCCTTCAGCTCTTCAGAAACTTTCTTTGATAGCTTTGGTATCTCAGATCACAGCCCAATTCTCCTTAACATTTGGCCTCATGTTTCCTTTGGTCCGAAACCCTTCAATTCTTTGATATGTGGAGTGCCCATGAGGACTGCTTATCAGTTGTGAGAAAGACTTGGAACAGGTCAGTCAAGGAAAAGTTTCACCCCCTCATCACTTTTGCTCAAAACAAAGAGAAGTCAAGATTGGCTTAACCAGATGGATAAAGAAGTATTCCACAATATATCCTGTTCATCCCAGGAATTTAGGAAGAAATTGGAAGACATCTAGAGAAACCTCCAGCATATCATGGGGCCCTGGGGCTGCAGGAAAAGGAGGATAAGAAGGAAGGGTAGGACTACTTCAGAGGCATTTATAGTCTTGAAGATATTTCCACTCATAAATAAGTGTTGCTTACTTAAGATATTATTCATAAATAAATGCTGCCTACTTAACAGTTAACTGTGGACACAATCCTAGGTATCAGCGTATATTAGCAAATTTGGGTCTACACAACATATTTTCATTTTGGCTGTTTTTTTTTTTTTAACTATATGTTAGAGATATGTGTAAAATTGTTAAAATATGCTACACAAAAAAAAAAAATCAGATCAAGAAAAGAGCTTTTGGGCCTCGAAACCAAGGTTTCGAGATGTCCTAGGAAAAACCTGGTTGAAACCTAAGACAACTCTGTTTCAAGGCTGGTCGAACTGGCACCTGCTATGTCAGATTTTTGGCCCATTGCCTTGTGCAATAACCTTTACAAATTTGTCACCAAAGTTTTGGCCAACAAACTCAAGAGGGTGGTGGATGACTTAGTGCCAATTAGTCAGCTTTCATAGAGTGAAAGAGCATCACTGATAACATTCTTCTTTGCTAAAAGCTAGTTCGAGGTTTTGACAGGCAACCCACCCCCAACAGCATTGTTTAATGTGGATATGCACAAAGCCTATGACTCCATGAGATGTAAATTTCTTAGAGCGGAATGGCTCAAAATGCAGCATCCTCTCACCTTTGTGAACTGGATTCATCAATGCATATCTTCAACCCAACTATCAATCCTAGTCAATGGAAGTTTGGTGGGCAACATCAATAGCGAAAGAGGTCTTCGGCACCCTATGTTCCCCTGCCTCTTCAGCCTTGTAGAGGTCTCTCTCGCAGCCTATAGAGCAATGCAGAGCACAGTGATATTGATTGGTTCCCAAAATGCAAATTATCCAAGTTGACCCATATGGCTCTTGCGGACAATATTATGATCTTCTCCATGGACAATGCCAAGTTTGTGACCTTTGTTTCTAGTACTTTTAGAGTTTGGGGCCTTGTCAAACCTTTGCATTAACAGGCATAAATCTTCTATATTCCTGACATGGGTTGATGAATTTCTAGAGAAAACTTGAGCATGACCTTAGGATTCACCTTGGGGCACCTCCTAGAATCTAGACAAATATCTCGGACTTCCTTTGATCTCTTCCAGATTGTCAGCTCACTACTATACTCCAATTTTGGATCGCCTCCACAAGAAACTCAAATTGCGAAAAGCTAGACTCTTATCCTTTGTGGGCCAGTTGGAGTTGATAAGGGCCGTTATGAGAAGTTTATATATTTATTTTGTAGGGGTGTTTGAGCTTCTTCATTCCATCTCTCAAAAGATTGAGTATTTGATGAGTGCCTTCTTTTGAAAAAGGGGTCCCCAACAGTAAGTTCTTGCCACTATTAGCTAGGCCTTTTCTTGCATTCCCAAGGAAGAAGGGGGATTGGAGCTTAAAAGGGTCAAGGAGGTTAACATAGCCTGCAAAATCAAGTTGATTAGGAAAGTGGCAGCTAGAAAAAGAAGTATTTGGGTGGAAAGGGTCTATACAAGATATCTGAAGAATGATTCTATATGGACTGCTCCCTATGGAAGGGGTATATCGTGGCATGGAGAAAGATGTTGAACTACGGATACTTGGTGAGTGACACCATTGAGCAAACTACGGAGTGAAGAAAACACATTTCCTTTATATAAAGAATCAATTCCATAAGCCTAATTATTAGTAAGGTGTTCTCCGGCGTCAAACGGTCAAAGCATGCTAACGTAGCAAGAAAACCAAAACTCTAACATAGCATCGTAACGTGTCAAAGCATGCTATCGCGTCTTAGTAATAGATTTGTATGCTAATCTACAAGCACCCTTGCACATGGATTGATGATGGAACTTCAACCCTCTGATGACTAGGTAATTAGCATCTTCATGGGGTTCTCCTCAACAGGTAAGAAACTGGATGCCTGGTTGCCTTTCCTCTCCTAGTCTGACACAAGCTTGGTCAGCGGTATCAGACATTATTAGAAGACCCAGTGGAAGTAGTGAGCTTGTTATGTGGACAGCCTCGTTGATGGGTTTATTCTCTTCTTCCTCAGCTTGGGATTTAGTTAGATCAAGGACGCCTAAAGTCCCTAGTTTGACATTAATCATTTAAAGGTTTTCTCCCGAGTCATAGTTCCATACTTCCATTTGCTAGAGAGCTCTCACAGGGACTCTTTTGACGCGAGCCTTCCTTCAGCATGGGCATATTCCCTTGCAAGCAAATTGCTCTTTCTGTTGGATGGCAAGGGAAGACATCCAGCATTTATTCTTCAAGTACCCTTTCCCTCAAGTTTGGGAAGGGATGTTCCAATGATGCTGGCCTTCCCGCAGGTGGATCCGAGTCCTTTATGGAGAATGGAAGTTGATTAGCAGAGTTTTCAAAGGGAAAATCATTTGTGATCTCATCGGTTAACTTGCATTCTGTGCAACCATCTATCGCATATGAATGGAGCGCAACCTTAAAGACTTGGACTGGTTAAATCCAAGAGAATTGAGATTCTATTCTCTTTGATGTCCATGGAACCTTGATGTCCACCGAGAAACCCTGCCCAGATTCACCTCGAAGCAGATTCATAATTAATGCATGGGATCTTCCTATCCAATTTATTGAGGCCAGGAGATCCCGTGACATCTAATTGTGTATCTTCTTTTTTTTCTCCTTCAACTCTCCCAAATTGGAGAGTCCCTGATATAGCTTGTTTTTTCCCCTTATGTTAATATAATTTTTTCTGTTCATCCAAAATGAAAAAACATAAAGGAGATCTTTAACTTTCTCCACTTTATTTAGTCTTTGGGCATAAAATAGTGGTCCATCGTAGAAACAAAATCTTGTGGTTAAATATATTAGATTTTTTTGAATTTCTGCCCATTGACACCAAACAAATGAAGCCTAAATTTAAATCTCTGGGAATATTTTACTCAAAAAGTTTTTATGAACATACTTTAAAAGAAATGTAAAAATCATACATTTAAATTGAATCCAATTGTCAACTCTATATAAAATGTCACTCTTGACAGCCCAGTCTAGATAAGCTTCTTTTGGTGGCTGAATGTTGGATAGATAGGGCAACGTCTAGATTGGCTGCATGTCAAATTTCCAAGCAAAACTTAACGTGCCCTCTCATGTATTGGCATGAGGTCCCATGTATGTAAGTGCACCCTGTCAGTAATCTCAGATTGTTCTATGCTTTGTTTTGCCCCTTGACCAACTCGGATTGAGCTGAAATTTGACATGTTGGCATGGGACCTTGGGGAAGTCTGCCACTTTGGGCCTCATCTGACATGTCATGTGTTAGATAAGTTTGGGCCGAACAGACAAGCTTTTCTTGTGGGCTGACCAGGTAACTTTGTCATTCCCTATTTGCCTTCTATAAAATCGAATAGAATAACCACACACACGCCCCTTTAGGAACTGAATGCTTTGATGCTCTTTAAGGACCATCCAGCCTTTATTTATAATAAGAAAAAGAATAAGAAGGAAGAGTTACAAAAGAACTAAAACTACTACCCACCCATGACCGACTCGTAATAGGAGGAGGTTATATGTGATGGATCTGACCACTATGCCTTTGCGGGCCACATATCGCAATAGGAACATTAGTGGATGAATTAAGAGTAAACATCATTTGCAACTTTTGATTTCTAACCTGTTTGATGTTGTCTACTACATTGTTGCATGATTTTTTTCATTGAGGAATCATCTCTAACAAGAATGAGCACTTCTTTTTTTTTTTTCCCGAAATTGATAAATGAATGAGCACATGATGGATGCTAATACAGATCAATTTTAGGTAAATGCTCCATTTCTGTAGCCGATTTTAAGGATACATATTGGGGGAATAACTAATCATAATTCAGGATCACTCCTATAATCAATTTCCAGACTGAACAGATTTTGAGGCTAAAATTATTCAATCAAATATTACATAGTTCGGTACTCAAGTTTTCTGGACAAACCCTCTTTTTTATTTCCCTGTCATCACTTAAGTGGCTTTAATATTTTTCCACATTATTTTTCTCTACTCTTTCCTTGATATGAAATGCCAGCCTGCCAGTTAGTAGTGTTAGTATCCAGTACATGGACCCAGGGTCGAGTATATAGGATTGACATGAAATGGGATATTGTGTACATGGCCTACCTGGAAGATTACTTGTTTATGAAATGGGTAGTCTGGATTGGCTTTATCTTCTCTTTCTATGTCTCAAATAAAGACGGGTGGAGCTTTTTCCACTTTCCAACAAAGCAGCCTTGGCCTACCAGTCCAGAAAATGTATTCCCATGCCATAAATCGTCTAAGGACAGTGCATTCTTCAATCTCTTCCACTTTCAGAGATGATACATTATTCTCAGATGGTTAAGCTTCTTACCAGTTGGAGCTTTGCACTAAATCTCCTTGGTAGGACCCCATTGTCTCCATATTGCAAGCATTTATCTGTAGTTGGTGATTAAATATTTCAGTCCTTTGGAGTTTGGCCTATATTGTATCTATGTAGTGTTATGCTTCTACGGTATCTTTTCTCCCTTTAGTTTCACTCAATAATGTGGCTATCCCTTATTCTAAGAAATCAAATATTACAGGTTAATGAGGATGGTGGAGTCTCCTTGAAGCATACACTGACTGGCCACCAGAAACCTGTGCTGACTGTTTCTTGGAGCCCTGATGACCGGCAGCTCCTCACGTGTGGAATGGAGGAAGTTGTCAGATGTTGGGATGTGTGTTCTGGTGAATGTCTCCATGTTTATGAAAAAGCTGGTGTTGGTTTGATCTCTTGTGGATGGCTTCCTGATGGGAAACGGGTTTTCTCTGGTATGACTGACAAGAGTATTTGCATGTGGGATTTGGATGGGAAAGAGGTGGAGTGTTGGAAAGGGCAGCGGACACTGAAGATCTCAGATATGGCGATCACAAATGATGGTAAGAGGATTATAAGCATGTGTAGGGATAATACAATACTTCTGCTTGACAGGGTAACAAAATTGGAGAGAATGATTGAAGAGAAACAAACAATTACTTCATTCTCATTATCAAGGGATAATAAGTTCTTACTGATTAATCTTCTTAACCAAGAAATCCATCTGTGGAGCATCGATGATGATGATCTACAGCTTGTCTCCAAGTACAAGGGTCACAAACGCACTCGATTTGTTATTAGGTCTTGCTTTGGTGGCTTTGACCAAGCCTTCATTGCTAGTGGAAGTGAAGATTCACAGGTATGAATATTTCTTCTGCTTTATCTTTTGTTTATTCTTGGGTTTGAAGTATATTGCTGTGAATTTTAATTGAAATCACCCATTGTAATTCTATTCAGATAATTTATCATCATGAGCATACCCCCTAATAGTGTAAGTTGGAATTTTTTCCATATTGTTATTAGTCAGAACTCGTAAGTGGAACCTGGTGGGGGCTGTGACATCTATTGTTTCTCACGTATTCAGTATGCCCTTTGGCTAAACATTCATTAAGGTCCAATTGATGGGAATTTTGCATTTTCTATATATAAAAAAAGCTTAGAAGAATGCACTGTTTTATCTTACGAGCTTTAATTTTGCCGCAAATTGTTGTATGGCATCTTGCCAGTTCGCAGAGTTGCATACCATGCTTTACTGCTTTATGCCAGAATATGTAACTTGAGTGGAGTCATTAATTTTGGTGTCAATCAAACTGACCTCAACAAACCCAAACCATTGACATGATTGCAGTTTATATATATATATATATTGAAAAAAGGGAAAAAGAAAATATCGTCAAGATTAATGCTTACTTGTTTGTACTAGCTTTGGGCATTTTTAACCACAAAAAAGGTGAGCCCTGCTGTTCTACTTTAATATTTGTTGTAAAATTGACTGTTGTTGAGATTTGGCTGTTTTACTTGCATTTGACTCAATAATAAACCGATATTTAGGCAAGTGATGTTGCGAATGTCCCACCTATTGGACTAGTGTTTGTGGAGTGCTTGAGAACCGACCATATATTTTCTGTTTGTTCCAGTTAATCTTCCGTATCCTAATTGGACCCATCATTTCTAGAATGCTTCAATAAATATCTTATTTACCCAGAAAAGGGGAAAACTGCATTATATTCGGGGTTAATGCATTTTTAAGAACCAACCATATGTTCTTTGCTCTTTCCAGCTTTCTTTCACCCCCTAGGTGGACTCAGTTCTGTAATGCTTCACTGTGCACTTCATTTGCAATTATTGCTGTTGTAAACCTTGGTGATGGGTGCCCTGCTACTATCAACAGGTCTATATATGGCATAGAGGAACTGGGGAACTCCTGGAAGCATTGCCTGGACATTCTGGAGCTGTTAACTGTGTTAGCTGGAATCCTGCAGACCCCCACATGTTGGCATCTGCAAGTGATGACCGTACAATTCGAATATGGGGTTTAAATCGGGTTAACCTTAAGCGCAAAGACACTTATAGTAATGGGATCATCCACCACTGCAATGGAGGAACATAAGACCAAATGAAGAGGAAAAAGAAAAAAAATTACTTGAATTAGTCAAGTATCATTGTTAATTTCAAGCCCATTTGGTGTGTAAATTCTCTTCTTTCTTGTCTTGGCATTCATAGCAAACAAGCATGTAAATTATGCAACTGCTATCTGCCAATAAACCATTTACTGATGAAATTTTTTTTAATATCTCCCAATTTGTTTTAGCTAATTGAATATTGTTGGAAGCATGGATTGCTTCACTAATTAGTCTGAAAACTCTGAACTGTGAACTGTTTACAGAAATGCCAAAACTTAATGTTAGGAGACTAACAGAGCACTTAAATCTTGTTAGAACAAAAAAAAAAAAATTGGCTGGTGTAATATCCTTCCCAGGCATTACATTCCTTGGCCCATCAGCATTTTTACTCAATTCCCTGTGTCATCCTTACTGTAACTCCAGAAACTGTGAAATCATAACCTGTTTGAGCCCATTCTCACCTCAATCTCTGGTTTTGTTAATCTGGATCTTTTGATTTATTTTATTTTTCACAAATTATTTTGCCTGCCTTTGCTGCTGTGGTAATGAAGTTATCTATTTGTGGTTTTCCATATCAATTATTTATACTGTCTGATGATCTCCGGAGTCTAAGCTGTTAAATCTTTAACTCTCATCCCCTTAAATACCAAACTACCCCCTACAGCTCTACTGAATGTAGGGACTGTTACTTTCATTCGCTATACTTGTCCTATAATTACTCAAACTCTCCTATCTTGACTCTTTTATTAAATTCCCCCTTTAAAATCCATACTTTCATCTCTTTCTCTCTCATCAGTTCTATGTGCATAGGCCTAATGCACGTCCCCATATCAAATTAGGCTCTCTATTGTGCATTAATCTTCTCATATTTTAGGGTTATGGTTCCCCTAGGCTCTTTTTTGTTTTTATGTAAAATTTTACCTTTAATATTTTATATATAATTTTGTTTTTCAATATTTGTTTCCAAGAGATAAAATACAATAATATCTAAGGGAGAAGGAAAAAGAACTTCATATTTCTTTTACCTATTGGTAATTAACATTGAAATTTTTTTACTCGTATAAAATTTTACACGTAACATTTTACCGTAAATTTTATGTCAAAACAAATGGACCCTTAATGAAAAAATTATTTACACTACTTAATATGCACACACAGTCTCTCTGCTCTAGAGTGAGTGAGTTTCCCTTCGCACACTGCTAGAGAGACTTTCACGGCACACATGCACACCTATGCTAGCCCTAGTGCGAGACTTGAATCACGTGAGTACACACACTATGCTACAATGAGAGGGAGAGATACCTGAATCATGTGTTTCTATTTTCATACATTCTGTCCTTCATCAGATCCTGCAGTAAAGGAAACCACGTGCATTGGGATGTCTTTTTATGATCCCAAAACCATTGGGTATCCTGTTGTTCCTATTAGAATCTAGGAGATCTTGGAACTCTCTTTTGATCTAAAATTTCCATTATCAAATAGTGAACACCAAGGATACACCATGGTCAAGGTACCCGAATCTTCATGATGAGAGTAGCCATATATATTGGTGGAATCGTGAACAAATTAATGTTCTCGTGGGTATCAATTTTTTTGTTTGTAGATGTTTGGAATGATTTTTAGGTGTTTTTGAGAAGAAAAAAATAAGAATAATTCAAGAAATACCTCTTTTTGATTTTTGGCCAAAAAGAGTTTCTACTTAAGACTTCAACAACCACGTGGGTGCATTTCAACGTTTCAAAAATGAGGGCAAAATTGTAATAGCCCATTCTAACGGCAGTGGATGAATTAATATTTTTGTTTTGTATAGTTTTTTTGATGAATTTAACAATTGGTGGGTTCTATTTTGCGTACTTTGAACTGGGGCCCTCATTGTTTGGTCCCACCTCTTGGTATGCTATAGATGGGTAAAGTTATATACATTATTATGTACATAGGCATACTAAATTTATTTCTCATGCTACTATCTATTATGCTTAGTAATTATCAAACAATTTTAATTTTTTTTGGGAAAATTTCAACCCCCCCCCCTTATCCAACCCTACATAATCCTACTAAATTTATTTCTCGTGCTACTATCTATTATGCTTAGTAATTATCAAACAATTTTTTTTGGGAAAATTTCAAACCCCCCCCCCCTTATCCAACCCGGATGCACATCGTCTCCTCCCAATGATTTTGGGAGGACGCGGCAACCCATCTCGGATGGCGCCACGTGGCTCTCGGTTGAACCCGAGACCACGGCCTAAGCCGACAACCCCCGTCGGGCCGGCTTGCGGACGGGGGGTTGCCACCGCCCCCCTAACCCCGGGAGGACAGGATGCGGATCCTATCCAACCCCAACTTTGCAATTAATTTCATGCATCCCCTTCATTTATTAAATACATATTAGACAGACCCTATTATAACAGGTAGGTTTGTTAAGTGATGATGATGTGGTATGGTTTATAATTTTTTAATGACAAAACTATCATTTCAAATTTATAAGTTATTATCTTAACTTCTCCTAAACCACTAATAAATGACATATTTACCTTCTTAAACATTTTTTTTTTCTTTTTTTTCTTTTTTTTTTTTTTGACCAAATTCCCAATTTATTATTTGATTATCAAGTTATTAGGGAGGAAATTTGGGTAATTTTGCATTTACTGTTAGTCAACTTAACAGCAGAGAGCACGAGTGAAATTAATCGCGAAGTTGAGGGTTGGGTGATTTAAGAGCAAAGTACAAAGGGTGAAAATTTGTCCTTTTATTTTTTATGGAAAATGATTTTTATAAATATTTTTTGATAAATAGATAAAAAAAATATAAAAAATAAAAAATAAAAACAAGAAACCAATTATCATTTCTAAAACAATTGTTAGAGTGGATAATGTGAGCAGCAGTTACCTCTACTATCTGATAGTGGTGATCATCCTTGTGATATTCTTATGGGTAATTTACACCAAAGGTATCCGACGTTTTGAGAAATCATACCAAAGGTACTTCACGTTTCAAAAATCATACCAGAGGTACTTCTTCTCATATTTTCAACTTTAACCCTATTTAACGTTGGCATCCTCTAAATTAACCATTATATCTACCTCAAATTTTCAGGGACTGATCGTTTCTTGTTGAACTACCCTTATTTGGTGTCTGATCGTTGGTACATCAGCTGGAAAAATAATAAGTTGGGGTGCAGAGTTTTCACTGGAGGTGTGTACTATAGTCGAGATTTGTGACTTGGTGATGAACAACTACCGGTGAGGAAGGGTCACAGGAGAGGACAGGGGCAGGAGAGGTGGTGGGCAATTGAAACAGCAATGAGCACATGGGAATCCGAGTGGTGAGTCATTGCAGCAATGAGATGGTGAGAGAGTGAACCAAAGGGGACCAAGAAAGTTATGCTAAACAGGAGTAAATTTGGAAGTACTAAAATAAAAGGTACCCCAAGTGTAATATTTTTGAAACGTGAGGTATCTCTAGTATAATTTCTCAAAACGTCAGGAACCTTTGGTATGATTTTTGAAAAATAAGGTACCTCTATTATAATTTCTCAAAACGTCAGGTACCTCTACTGTAATTTACCCTATTATTATTAATTTCAAACTATTTTTTAACTAACAAAAATTAACAATAACCTTCTATAATGAGATTACAATTGGAAAATAAAATAAGAAGAATCTTCAAATCAAAATTACAATCTTAGGAAAATATTAGAAAAAATGACAACCTAAGAAAAATAAAATTGGTAAAATTTTCTTGAAAAATAACCTTAAAAAAAAAAAATCAAATGCACAAACACCAAACTACTGTAACATTTGATTAATAATATGCAAAGTAATTCAAAATGATTTCATTGCATCAAGTAATTCAAAATGATGCATCCAATACCCAAGTAAGATGTGCACCCCAATCTCAATACATTTGTCAACTCAATGTAAGAAAATGAAATCAGTCTAAAAGAAAATTAAAATTAATATAAAACAAAAAGTTTAAGATATTAAAGTGAAGGGGATCTACATGTTGTTGGCATGTAAGGGGATTTATTGGGAAAAAATCGTCTCATGTTGTATAATTTGTTCAGTTGTGATCTAACGGTTGAAGTTTATTTGGGATACATATCAATTTATTGATATGCATACCAAGTGAACTCCAATCGTTGGATCATGACTGGACACCGTCCAATGATAAGAAACGTTTTGAGTCTGGATTTACACACCCGGATTATATACAAGAGGCCCACATGTATCACGAAGACAGAATATGAATGGGATGTACACACACCAGTATATTAAAAAAGGTATTAAAAGAAGATTTGAAGGCCTAGCTAGCAAGTATGAGGGGGTATCATTACACAGACAGGTTGACTTTAAGAAACAAGAAGCTAGAAGCAACAAGGAACCCTAAACCTAGTAAGAATGAAACGATGCACTGTGACTTTCATCTTGAGCTCCATTGCCTCTATTCAAAGGTTAGAGTGTCTCCTTTTTTTCTTTTTCTTTTTGTGTGTGTGTGTGTGTGTGTGTGTGTGTGTGTGTGGGATGATGGTAAAGGGGCCACCCAGGGGGGCTGGCCCAATTCGGGAGGGGGGAATGATGGTAAAGGGGCCACTCCAATTAGGCTTGAACTTGCCCCGTGGATCATGAAGGGGTGCCCTCTGTTCTTTCAGCACTAGGTCTCCAACTTGTAGCTGTCGAGGGTGAACCTTTTTTATTAAATGCTCTAGCTACCCTGAGTTGATATTTTTTAGTACGAAAACTTGAACTACGCACATACATACTTTTAAAAAAAGATAAAGCCAACAGACATATAGAAACTAGTGCTATTGTGGCTACACCTCCCGATTTGTCAGGTATACTACGAAGAATGGCATGGATCGGTAGGAAATACCATTCCGCCACAATATGAGGCGGGGTGGGCATCGGATTAGTAGGTATATAATTGTCGGGATGCCCCAAAACATTAGGAGCATAAAAAATCTAAATGGAATAAAAGATAGCAGAAGCTACCCGACCTACTAGATCCTTTACATAAAAATAAGGGTAAGGAGCAATTTTAGGGGTAGGTAGAACCCCTAGGGAATTGAACTCATGACCTTTTCATATTGAGGTGTTGGTCTTTTGTCAACTAAGCTATCCCCTTGGGATGTTAAGAGTGTCTCCTTGTTCCCTACGAAGTCTTATGCATCTTTTGTTTAGGAAAAATATCTTTAGTTAATGCACTAGAAGTCTTCCATGATATGATACAGCAGTTTTTTTTTTTTTTTTCCTAGAATCCAAAAAGATTATATTAAGGAAAATAAAAGGAAATACAAGACACCCAAATAGAGTGAGAATCCCCACCTTCGGCATTGCCATAGCAGCGGTCACTCCGGGTGAACCAGCACAAGAACAATACAATTATTGAAATCTGAAATGTGGTAGGTGGGAAGCATCCCATACCACTCTCTAGCTACACAAGAAGGACAAGAACTCCAATCTTGTGAGCTTCGTTCACAAGCAGCAGTCTTGGCAAGTTTATCTGCTACAGAGTTAATTTCTCTACAACAGTGTGAGCCCCTATACATGTAATTTATAGAGTAATCTTCTCTCCAGAAGCTTTTAAAGCAAGTGGCTAAATGAAGCCCAATAACCTAATGGGGGCGCAACCACTTTAATGGTTGGTGGGCTTATCGAAGAGATTCTAACTGATGCCCTGCCCACACGAATCCCAGTTTTTTTTTTTTTTTTTTTGGCAAAAATGGATCCCAGTTTATATCTTTAAAATTGCTTTGGGTTAAACCCATATGAATGTCTCATGGTCTAACTAAGAAATTCACGTATGCCTTGGGAATTTCTTCAGGAGTGGGGGGATTATTTGCTTCCCTAGTTGATTGTTAGCTCAGGTTCACGTATTGTTTTAGGGAAGTAAACACTGTGGCAGATAGACTGGCTAGGAAAGCTGTTCATGACAGACAATCCTACCATTGGACTAATTGTCTAGATTTTGTTGCTAGAGATATAGTGTGGGATGCTTCTTGCAGACCACCATTCAGATTCTCATGATTTGACCCTCGGTGCCTCTGCTGATAGCAATGCCGAACGTGAAGGTTTTACACCCACAAACGGTTTTCTTTGTACTTTTCCTTAGTTTTTAATTCAAAGTATCTTTTAGCCAAAAAAAAAACTATGAAATTCATGTTTAATATGAGAATTATATCTGTTCCAAATTTTAAATTGTATTTTTATGGATTATTGCATAGATTTTTAAAAATCATATTTTTTAATATTGAAAAGTATTAAACACGGTTTAAATACGTAGCCCTATTAAACATTAAAAAAAAAAAACAAAAAACAAAAAACAAAAACAAAAACAAAATTTCCCCTTTATTTCTTCCCCGATATTTCTTTTTTTTTTTTTTTTTTTCAAAATCCTTGAAACCCCACCACCGAATAAACCCTTCCAAATTTGATATGTGTTTTATGTTAATGAGATGGTGATTTTATGTGGAATTTCATAGATTGCAAATTTGTTTGTATATAAATTTATATTTTTATGTTATTATTCTATTTGTTGAATGATATAGATATCAATTGCATAATGAATATATGCCGTAATTTTAGTAAAATGTTGTCGTATTAAACATGTACGTATTAATGCCATATGTATTTTTTAACTGGATTTTAAATTCCCAGATTGAAAACTAATTGTGTTTAATACATGTATGTATCCGTACCCGAATTTTTGCCGTTTTCAAATTTACTATGAATCCAACTCAGGGACATGCTCCGTACTTTAATAAGAGCCATGGAATATAATTTTTTTTTCTAATGAACATTTTTTTTTTTTTGAATGAGAAAAAAAGTACAAGTAATCCTCCAAATCCAACCCTCCTAAGATGAAAACAAGCTTCAATCCCAAGACCTGGCACCACCAAGGTTGAAGGTTTATGAGAGTTAACCATTACTCCTTGTTATCTTTTAAAAGGGCATCACTTTCCCTACCATAATCAGCTGAAAACATCAATGACCAATCCACATAGTCCCTGATCAATCCAACTGTCATAATAGCCACATCAGCCATCCATAGTTTGACAGCTGAAAACACAAAGCAAAAGGATTCACCGCCTAGTAGGGCATAAGGGAGAGAGATAAACAAAAATTTGCTACTTATAGCTTTCAATGCCATACAAGGTGGGAATCAAGGAGAAGTTGATTTCTATATAATGTGGATCGACTGATTCATTCGGGTTGATAGGCAAAATAGTACGTAAAGAAAGGGTTCCTTCCTTCCCAACGAATTTCGAGTGAAAAGGGGGAACTCATAGATAATTCATGGGGAGTTTTAGCTATCCAAAGGTCATATTGGCAAAATCAACCTTCATCCCACCAAGACTCTCCATAGAATAAAAAAAGGTGCCCCAGTGCATGAAACTCTCACTACTACAAAGTTTGAGGAGGAGCAAAATGTATGCAGCCTTACCCCCATAACACAAAGGGACTGTTTCCGTACTTCGAGTCCATGACTACGAGGTCGTAATATGACAAGAACATTTGGACTAAATGAGAATAAGAATGGTAACAATAGGAAACAGTTTGAGCTGTTCTTCACTAGCCAATGGAATATGGAGTCCTGCTCCAAAGAAACATTTTTCGTGATGAATGCTCCAAAGACTCAGGACAAGTGGAGACCATTCCATCGATGGAACTATGTGATGAATTATGACAAAGCATTAATCACTCCTTACCCCTTTTCCTTAGACTGGGTGCTCTGCAACAAAATTGGGCCTGAATCGAAAGTTGAGAAAAAAAGAGGCAACTGAAGGGAATAATGACTTTGGTTTCATTGTCAAAGGTTGAACAGAATCACAAGCATCTAAAAATTTTCAAAGACCAAAAACAGTAAACATTCTTGCTGAGAGAAGGAATTAAATCTCAATGGGTTAAAGACGGGTATGAACTCACCTCACAACATCTAGCAGTGCTGCCCACCTCCGATTACATCCTCGCGATACCAAAGACATCTTGCCCGAGTTCTTCACTGGTCCAAACTCCAGACGCATTTGGTGGCGGGCGTGATCATGCATTTGGAGAATTTTGGTAGGAATTCTCACGCGGATTCTGTCGGTGAGTTGGTCGATTAAATGCTAACAAAGAATGCAATTTGACCAAAATACATCCAACCAATGCATTTCTGAGAGTTGGAATGTAAACACGGACGAAAAAAGAAAAGATGCACCAAAAGATGATTGAATGTTTACAAATATTAATGAAGAATGCTAATTCCAGAAATTTATTTTTAACTCTTGATTCTTCTAACCAAATCTTCCTGTGCATCCCCTGCAATCCTATTTTATTAATGCAAACTTTATATTTGTGCAGGTGGGTTCCGGTTTGGGGAGGTTTCTCCCTTGTCCATGTTTATGGGACGAATCTCTTTGATGCCATTGATGCTAAATCAAAATTTAAAGGAGCATAATCTGGCTAAATTTCAGGCAGCTGGAAACCTGATCTGTGCTGCATATCTTGAGGAGTTTACAATCAAATCTGGAATTATGTGATTGGATCAGCATGTGATTGTTTATCTATGCATGGGCTTTTCTGCTGAGAACTGGGTAGCTTCTTGTATCTGCTGATCTCTAGCATCCACCAAACCCTGACTTGCCTTGCAACTGTGCATTGTAACTGGCTTCTATCCAACAGGGAGTTCATCCTTCTCTTCTCTGTCGACAATTTTGCAGGACTTCTCCTCGATAGATTACTACAGGCAGCACTTGTAAGCAGAGATGTTTTCTATAATTGTTCAAAAATATTAAGCAAGTAAGCTTCATTATTCTCATTAAACTTACCCCATGCTGGCATACACATTATGGATCTAGATTTTCTGTCAGTGAGCACAACATGAATGAAGCATTACCTCAAACAAGGTTTACCAAACTGGATATTGTACCAACTTCTCAGCCATTGTTATGGTTGTCCAATTTTTAGGTTTAGAGTTCAAAGGCTAATATCCACTCATCGGTTTATTTCCTTCCAAATCATAGCAAGACATGCCTCATTGATTGAACATTTCATATTTTTAGTAGGCTACTGTGTGTGGGTTGGACTGGTTGAGGATGGTTCTCAAGTCATGAAGTATGATTTGGATTGTGAATTACTGTGCTTAGGCATTTCAGGAGATCTCAGAGCATAATTTCCAACCCTTGGGGAACAGTGAAGTGAAGGAAATATCCCTTGGTAAAGACACATATTTGTAGAGATTTTTAATATAATTGATTCCTTTTTCTTTCTCTTGCCCACTTCTTGTATACATTATTTGATCTTTTTCCATAAAAAAAAATGTTATCATAAAAGAAAATTGAGTACAGCCAAATACTGAATCACAATGTCAAACATACAACACACACACAGAAGGAAGAACCAGCATGAGATCCCGACTGAAGAAAGGCCAAAATGCTGCAAGTGAATAAATAGAATATCAAATAAGAACCCTGACTTGCTCCATAAGTTAAAAATAGGAATTACCAATTAATAGTATCTGATTCTTACCTGATTTCTAAAGAAAAAGATTTATGTGCAGAAGTAATATTTAGATCAATCATATTAGCCTTGGCCGAAAATGAAAATTAAAATCCCCAGCTTGTTTTCTTCGGCAAATTATCAACAATCTGCAACCCATTCTCTGAAGCAATTATTGCTGTGCAGCTGCAGCATATCCACAACAGGAAGTTAACTTTAGATAAAAGTTTGGAATTTGTAATCTAGGAAGGCTCTCAATGCACTGCCAGTGTAAAACACTCAGGATGGAGATTTGCATGTTATATACATGCAATATACATATACCATAAACAAAAACATGCACAGCAGTTTTGCGCAGTATATTTAGCATGCTAGTAACAAGAGGTATCTTCCAATTGTTATATAGAATTTAGAAGATAGAAGACCAACGGGATTCCAGATACAATTCCATGGTCCACAACCCCATCAATTTTATTTAGGCTTTCGGCCACTTCCGCTGCAATTAACATTGAAAAACCATCATAAGCGACAAGGAAGAGAATAAGGTGGTGAGAATATCAAAGTAGCTAAGTTTGAGCATGCACGCAATTTTAAGCTTCAAAGTAGCTTATATCTATATTTTATAGAGGTTTTATCAATAAGTGTTAAAAATATTGAAAATCAAGGCAGATTCATGGCAATAATATACCTAGATTCAATATGGGTGAAGTGAAGATGAGATCAAGAACATTATGTCCATCTCTGGTAGTTAAAGGGAAGTCACCTCCCAGTGGACCGGCAAGCCCTGAAGCTGATCTCCTCCAAACCTTCAATGATTTTAAAAAACAGGGTTTTTTTTTTTTTTGTGGGGGGGGGGAATAAAGAAAATTAGTATCCTGAAATGAATTGCTTCTTCTGTCTGATGTCTCGTCCATGTCCTTTAAATTCAGAGAACCCTGGGGTACTACTTATGAGTCTCATCTTGTGCCTTTTCACATTGCTTTTGTCATGGATGCACGTTCATCTTTTGCTTGTGTTAAAATGTCAACTCTCCTCTTCCTAGAGTAGAAGGCCATCGTTTTGAAAGTGATGACAACATTTTCAGACATAACCATCTTTAATATAGGTCAGTGAGTATGCTGCAATGGCCAATGGATCATGTTTTCTATTTCTCATTGATATGCCCCAGTCCAAAGGAGAGTTAAATATGGGCATCAATAAGAGAAACAAGAAGATTAATGGATAACTGCGCGGAGGCCCTTTCAGTATTCAAAATCTCATGAGTCTCTCATCAGAAGGTTCTTCATCTAGACACTGAATCAAGTGGTAAATATAATGTCTCATGAAGAAGAGAATAGTTACTTTCTTTCTTTTTATTTATCTTATTTTTTTCTTCTTTTTTTTTTCTTTTTTTTTTGTGTGTGTGTGGAGGGGGGGTGTTTGTGGAGGCAGGGGCAGGTTTGTTTTACTTCACCAGAAAAAAAAAATTCATTAGTTGGGGGGAGGAAACGTAGTTCGATTACATTACGAATGATTGTATTGTTGAAACTGGGAAGGGGTGGAGTACGCAGAACTGCAAACAAAAATATGAGCAGGGAAAAGATCATTGTAATAACATAGTGCCTGACTTTTGTGAGAGGCAGACCTCTGCGTCTCCTAGAAACAGGTCATCGATTTCCTCTGCAGTTTGCATCCAGTTATACTGACAAAAGAAAAGGAAGTGTTAACTGTATGCCATTCTTTTAGTAGAGTTCATTTTTCTGAAAAGTTTCATCAGAGGTGGAAATCTTACAGTGTGAACCAAGACTGGAACAGAACCATCTACATGTCCTGTGTATTGCCTTTCAATTACAATGAATGCAAGCTTACCAGCTCCCTCTACAATAGACTACAAATAAAAAATGAAAGGAAATTCATAGTTAAGCCTTCCAGATCCACGAAACCAAAATCAAAATTCAAAAGAAACCAGTCTTACAAATTCATATATTTTGAGCACTAAAATTATACACATGGATTGAAAATTCCTCAGGCTTAAGCTTGGTTTCTAATCAAAACCCACCGAAATAGGACGCGTAAGAGGATGCTGACTCACCTTCTCTTGGATTATAGACTCACTACCTTGCCATTTCCGGCGACCAATGATGGCAACCAGTGTTCCCTCTTCCATGATATCAGCATCATTAAATGCAAAATCAATCTGCAAGTTAGCAATATCATGACAAGCCCCAAGACAAATTATACTTGGACCATGTTTAAGGATCAAGAAAAGAATTATGAAGAGAGTTCATATGCAGTTACATTCAATTAACATGCAAGGAGATCACACTAAAACATGTAGTACTCACAAAACCCCATAAAAATGCAACTTATTGGACAATAAGAATGCGAGCACACTTGAGAACTTTCTTGGTATTGATCTAATGGGATTCCTGCATTCGCAGCTTCACTCCCACTAAAAAGAGACCTGCAGCTTCCAGTAAGTTAACTTTTTTGTCAGTAAGAAATGGAACAAGTAACTTCACTCATTAAAAAGTTAAAAGAGACCTCCAGTTCCAGGACGTATAACTTTTTTGCCAGAAAAAGATGGAAAACGTAACTAGTAGCAAGGATAAAAATATCATGTATCGGTAGCGTATCGGTAGGGCAATTTTAGGAAACGTATCGTATCGTATTGTGGATACGGTGGATACACTAAGATACTAGAATACAGGGCAAGATACACATGGAAATGATTAGGGAACATGCAAAACACAATTTTTAAGCATTAAAATATATATATATATATATATATATATATATAAGCAATCTTAAAGCAATCTTAAAGCAATCTTAAAGTATTTCCAAGGATTAAAGACATAGTTGATGATATTCAATGAGCTACAACTTTCGGTTTCCATGAACTGTAGGTTGTTAGCAAGGAAGAAGACCAGAAAAGTGGAATAAAATCAGTTGTATCAAGCTTTATAAGTGTGTATTGACCGTATCGAGGTGTATCGGTCTGTATCGAGGTGTATCGGTCCGTATCGAGGTGTATCGAGCCATATCGGTAAGTGTATCTTATGTTTTGCAAGAATGAAAACATAAGTGTATCGACATATATTGAGTGTATCGATCGTATCAAAGTGTATCGAGCTGTATCGGTTCGATACAATCGATACATGTGGATACACTTTTTGTTTTAAAAAAAGAGATACGTATCGAAAAGTATCGTATTGACCACTCCCGATATGGATACGTATCAGTGGATACGAGGCATATCGTATCGATACTTAAAATCATAACTAATAGAACAATGAAATTGAGAGAGTAGGGGAGGGGGAAGAGGACTAATTTTGCATGCATCCTAAATGTTCCTATCTGTTATTGTGTTTCCATGCATATCCTATATGACAGAAAGTATTTTCGCTTGGCTTGACTTGCTTGATTAGTAATGAAAGAGCAAATGACCTTTCAACAAGAGACAAGGATCACTTGAAAGTACTTCCAGCTGCTTCAATTTTTCCCTTTCTATCAATTTTCACATCTACTCTATGTCTATTAATATTGGCTTGCAATCATGCTCAAAATGGATACTTCAATCCTTGACATGAACAGTAATTTTAGAGAAAGGGATAGCAGAAGAAAAGAAGAGAGAATAAAATAATAGAAGATGAGGAAGGAAAATCAACAAGGGTAAGTTTCACTTGTGTCTCCACTAGAATTCTATTTGTCCCACTACCATAAGAACATGTGGAGTATATCATAAAACTTAAAGTTTTAACCTGACCCTATGTGTCAAATTTCAACCGTAAGTTAAATGCAGACTCAATAACATATATCCTAATTTGCCTGAAAACTAGAAACTGATTAAAAATAGGAAATCTGGATTATGATAAATAGTTAACCCTTTACTCAGTAAAATAGTGAAATACTTTTTTTTTTTTTAAGAAAAGAATTATTTCTTTTGGTAAACTAGTAAAATTAACATAAAACCCTCAATAGCCCTTAAGAGAAGACCAACTGCAATATTATCTCCACTAGAAGAATACAATAAACCCTGTTTTTTTGCCACATGGAAACAACCCAAAAAGAAAGCCACCATGAAAAATACTTGGCCAGACAGGTTGGCTGGTCCCACGTCTGAGTAGAGCAAAAATGAACAACTGGGAAAGCTAATAGAGATGTGATAACATACGACAAAACCTTAAGCTACTTTGATGATCTGTATATTTTCACCATGTACGCTACCAGATTCCCATCTAATGAGGAGAAATACAACACAAAAAAAGGGTATCATTTGTCTTATGTGTGGTTAATGTGTTTGAACATGGTGAATCTGTTTCCTAAGGATTCATGCTAACTTTGCGGTGAATATCCGCCTGTCATGCTTGGTTGTATTCATTTTGAGTTGGGTATCTTCTCTTGACACTTTTCATTTTGTAGTTTTTGCCCTTCAAGAAGAGGGCAGACTCTTTCTGAAGGTTTTACTAATTATAAGGCTATGAAGTAATTGAAATCTCAGTTTGTCACAGGAGTATGTTATTGACTGTAATTACCATTAAATTTGATTATTAGGCAGTTATAGTTGACATTTTCAAGCATGTAAAGAATCAAGTGTATTTGAGTAGCACGCTATATTCACTCTTCTCATCCTACAACAATTGCCATGCCTTGGTCTACCCTAGGAGAATCACATCAAGTTTTTCAGCCATGTTAGTTCTGTAGGACCCTTAGACCCTCAAGGAAAGAAAAACAGAAAATTCAGGGTCATTTCCAATAGCTTTTTGAAGCCAATCAGTGTTGGGGATATTCATTGTGACCAACTGTTTGTTGTCTTTCAAAGACTTATACGTATTCCATCTGTAAGGAGCTAGGGTAGTGTAACTGAACAGGATTCCATCATTGTGAGAAGGCTCTTTCCAGTATCAAAAGCCTTTGATTGTTGTCTTATTCCATGTCAAAATCTGCCAATTATATAATTGAGTTTGCTAAATGAGAACTCGTAGGCAGGAGAAGTACATCACAAAGCTTTGAACACCTTTTTTTCTTTTGTGGGGGGGGTAAGGGTAAATTTTGTTCAAGTTCAACTTTCCTGTCTCTAATTAAAACATATATTAATCAATGAAAAAGAGGAAAGGGTTAAAAAGAGAGAAAGATTCTCTCCCTATTCTTCTTATATGGGGAAGAAAGAAAAGAAACATAAAGCTTTCAGCATTAATGAGATGAGTAAAATCAACTCACATGGGTATCCCTACAATATCTTTTAAAGTTCCTTCTTTAAGTTGCCGGCCCAAATATTCTATTGCCAAACAAGAAGCATGACCAGATCCTAATCCAACTCTCATCCCACTTTTGATGTAAGTATCCACCTGCAAGAAGCCCAAAATAATACGCATATTGTTCTTTAAGTTAGTCACACCAGAATAGCAATTGTACTTGAAAAGAATTAACAAGGTAAACCCACTTCCATTAAGTGCACATAAAATCTAAATTAATCCTGTACAAACTCCACAAAATGTCAAAATTGTATATCAATATACTGTGTTTCAATTCTTTTAGTACAAAAGCTCTTCTTAATATTATTCGGAAAACAAAAATCGTTATGTATAGTAGTCATTGTAACTGAATCATCTCATTAAAAAAATGTAAGTGAATCATCTCATTACAAGAAATATTGTAACTGAACCACTGGCTAAAGAATCATTTTGAAAGATATGGACAAGCATTTTGGACACAAATAGGGTTTGGAACCATGGGGCTAGTTTTTCTGTATTGTTAGATGCCATAAAGGAGTTGGTGTCCATGTCAAGAATATCATATATACAAGTAAAAAAATTAAAAATCAAAATCATGGCAGTATGTAACACATGTTTCATGATTGCATCTCTTCCTCTGACAAATGGTTAAGGTTCCATGAAATCACACTGTCTACATTAGGGGATATTCAATGATAAAAGGCCATTATGCCTCACATTCATCCATCCATTTCAACAAGGCAGATATTGTTTGGCTCCTCAAATGGTTTAATATAGATCATGTACCCTCTTGACCTCTCAGATTCACCTTTTAGACCTATCTCCTCTTCGATTTAGTGATAGATGCAGTGGGTGCAAATATTTCTTTCTCTTAAAGTAATATCACCATTCCCTGCAACGGGAAGATGAAAAGATTCCCCATGTAATCCAGGGACCAGAACTCATACTCACAAAGTACCATAATTGGAAATCTAACAGCATTCGGAAGTGTAAGATATTATTGATTTGCACTGATATTTTAGAATTACAAACATCAGAAATCATACTCACAAAGAATATATGGTGGCAGCAGTGCTTAAAGAGCTAACATATATAATTTAAAATCAAACTAGGTGCTGAAAAATCATACATTAAGTTTATCAGTAAAACTGCTTCCCTGAGTTCCCGTCATAACCTAGTCTAAAGTTCAAATTATGTATACTAACTGCCAGAACAAAAACAATTGAATGCAACAAAAAACATCAAAGAAAGGAAGAGAAGAAGCAGGATAATGCCACCTGAAACTAGGCCACACATCACAGTTGACTGTTCTACTAGTTGTGAAATGGGATTTCCAGTCTGTTAGTTTGTAGACTGTCTGCTTCATCAGAAAAGGTTCTCGAAGCTTGGCATGGTGTCCTCTCTATTTGAGCACCACTGGGGGTTAACGTGGCTACTCCAACCATTAGATTGGCAAACCCATTCAGTAGGCCCCATGTCAAATTTCAAGGCCTACATCCATCTTATGATCCATCGTGTACTAGACTTTTCATATTGTATTATCAGACATGAAGCATTTTTTTTCAACCACTTCTCAAAATAGTAGACATTTCAACCATGTTTCAAAGTTCAAATGAAATGCATTATCTCCAAACTTAACACACGATTAGATGATTGTCACCAAATGAATAGGCATATACAATTAAAGAATCTAATGGAGTTTAATCTAATAGGGTTTTGACAGAGTTCTTCAGCCCAAGGGCCAAAACACCTCCAACCTCTCCCAACACCAACTCTAACTCCCGCACTATCGCACCTTTATGAATGTCAATGGTATTACCAGCAAACCAAAGCCTCCAAGTTGGACCAATTCACAAATTAATCAAAGCTTTAAACCATTCCAACACTTTAGACTTGACAAATTCACTAGATTGGTCTTGTCTCCCTCAAATTTTCTACTGAACAGTAGAATTACAGAAACAAACTTCAATCCCATAATAAAAAAAATCAGAGACAGAAAATATGAAGACTATTAAAAGGGGAATCTTACAGTGTACTTGGCTGCTTTAAGCAGGGCAGCACCGTCCGATAGAGTCGCCCTCAACTTTCTAGAGTTCTTGCTTCGTCTCCAACTGAAAACTTTCCGGCAAGGCTTTTGCAGTGGCATGGAGGAGCCTAGAACAACTGATGCCATTCTCTCTCTCTCTCTGCTTTCTGTTCCTTATGGATAGGATACGGGAAAAATGTTAAACAGAGAAACAAAAGCGCTCTGAGTCCAGAACCATTGCCACGTGGAATATTATCCCTATCATTCAATCAGACCTTAGAATAGGGAAAAGGCCAAACCGGGCCGGACCGTCTGATCATCCGATTTGACATGCCAAATCTTGCCAATAATTTCTGTGAATAATGTTGCAACCTTTCTGGCATTGTAATGCTTGTGCAATGGACCAAAATGCGCAAAGTGAGTGATGAAATCCATACTAATATCATCTCAAATCTGATCCGGAACGGCGGGCAGGGGTTGTAACAGCCCCAAGGGAGATGTTGTAGGACTCTTGATTTGCTGACAAGTTAAGACATTGATGCACAAAGCGAAGAACATCGTCTCATACCCTTCCAATAAAAATTAGTCGCCAATTTGATAAAAGTGCGGGTGATTCGAGCATGGCATCCCGTCGGAATCGAATGAAACTCATGGAGTAAAGAAGTTTTATGTGAAGATTAGGGGCTGAGATAAATCTTGCTCTTATAATACAACAACCCATCCTTGAGTTGCCATTGGACAAAGTTGTGAGGCTGAGCCAATATATCTGACTGTAACTGTAAGGTGGAAGGATCATGCATATTCTCCTCCTTAAATTCCTCCAAAAATTCAAAAATAGGTGAAGAGGAGGACATAATACTGGAAAGAGCATGCTGGCGAGATAATGCATCAGCTGGAGCATTTTCTCCGCCTGGTTTAAACTTAATTCCATACCCAAACCCAAAGAGTTTTGGAAGGTAATGTTGCTGAGCTGGGGTCTGTATAACCTAACCCATTAGTCCTCGTAAGCTTTGCTGATCGGTATGAATGAAAAATTACTTCCCAACAATGTAAGTAGATTCTCATTGCATCCAGGGACACATTTTCTTGCTAAAATAAGCAATGGGATGCCCATGCTGCAGTACCACAGCTCCAATACCAGTACCCAATGCATCAGTCTCAACCGTGAAGGGTTGTGAAAAAATCAGGTAAAAGACTAACACCTGTGCAATCGTCATTGCTAACTTCAGTCTTTCAAAAGCATCCTGAGCTAAATCATCCCAAACAAAAAGCATCCATCTGAAGCATGTAATTCTAGAAAATTCCAAAACAACTTCTTAAACCCATATGTATCCAATAATGCCTATTTGCAGGGCACATATGGATAGTAAAATCTTCTCTTCGTCTGGTTTAGTTTGATCCTTGGCCTGGCTAAAGTTGACCGAATTCCCTCAGTTGAGTCCATTTCGGATTCCTAAACTGGGAAATGTCATAGGATCCACATCGTCTCCTCCCTGTCGTTTGGGAGGACAGTGGCAATCTATCCCGGATGGTTGCCACGTGGCTCTCGGTGAATTTGAGACCCATATCCGAGCCAACACCCAGCCGACAAGCCAAGCCGACAGAGGGTGTCGACTCGGACGTGGGTCTCGGATTCACCAAGAACCACATGACAACCATCCGAGATAGGTTACCACTGTCCCCCCAGAACCACTGGGAGGAGACAATGTAAATCCAATGTCATATCTTGCAATCCGTAAATAGGAACAATGCGTAGTATAAAATACAGGGATTGATTCTATAAAAGTTGGTTGTGAAATCTCAAAATTACATGTCTCTTCCAGGGGTTTGGATCCTCCCGTTGTTAGAAGGACTCTAGTCATGATCTGGCAGCCAAAGTTCACACGATATGCACCGAGTGAGCTTTGGCCGCTAGATCACAGTTGGAGAGATTGGACAACAAGAGTGGATTTTTTTATGGCAATGATGAAATTTTTTCTCAAAATGTCATGTGGTCATTGTCAACCCTAGTTCTAAAATATGGTCTTTATAAAGAATTTCAGCTCGTCTCAAGTTCAGTTTGAACTTGACACTTGCCAGTGTCGGCTGGATGGCCAACACCTAGCACTCCAGCCGATCCGACGGTATGAGAGTTATTATAAAGAAAAATAAAAAAAAATAAATTCAATAATCCTCGAACCATTGGATCAGCTGGAGTGCCAGGTGTCGGCCATCTAGCCGACAGCCGACACTGACAAGTCTTAAGTTCATTTTGAACTTGAGACGAGCAGCTTTACTTTATAAAAAGGAAAATTTTACCCATTCCCTCTGTACTTTGCTTTTAAGTCACCTTTACTAACACAAAATATAAAATTGTCAAATTACCTACCCTAATAACTTGACAATCAAGTAACAATTTGGGAATCCGATCGAAGAGAAAAGAAAATGAGAGTTTAAAAGAGTAAATATGTCGTTTATTAATAGTTTGGGAGAGGGTAAGATAATAACTTAATAAATTTGAAAGGATAATTTTACCATTAGAAAATCATAGACCATGCCACTTCGTCACTTAACAAACTTGTCTTTATGACAAAGTCTATCCGATATATATTTAACAAATAAGGGGGTCCATGAAATTAATCGCCAAGTTAAGAGTTTGGTGGCTTAAAAGCAAAATAAAGAGGGGGTTGTAAAATTTTTCCCCTTACAAAATAATGATTTCTGTGGTTTTTTAGAGGTTGGACCCACCAATGGTCAAATTATCATTTGTTAGGGTTTTCTTCGCGAGGTCAATGGGGGAAATTTCTATTACCATACTAAGGCCTCGTAAGGTCAAAACCAAGTCTCTCATGCATTTCAACACTAATATCATCATCGAGTTTCTAATAGGGTGACGAAATTAGATGTCTACTAAAACAAGTTATAAAAAAGTATACCAATCGGTGTATAATCAGATTCATACCAATCTACTCAGTGGCGAATGATTAAACTACTGATTTCCAATCTATTTGTTATCATTCAACAAATGACTCTTATTTATAGATTTTTTTTTCCCGTCTTTTCTAAACTTTAGTCACCAGTTGATGTGAGATTAAAGCCCTAAAGACAACAAATGAAGGGAATGTATGGATGCACAGTGCTCGGGGGAAAATTTCGAGTCCCACATTGGTTGGAGCGACGAAACCGCGTAGGGACTCTTCGTATGTACCGGAGCCACGGGAGCCATCAGCTTAGTCCGCCCCCAAAACCACTGGGAGGACATGATGCGGATCCGAGAATGTATAGGAGGGAAAAGAAGGAACTCTTCATATGTACCTGAAGGAGATAGCTCAGTTGGCAAGAAAAAAAAAAAAAAAAAAAAACCTTTTCGTATGTATTTATTTACAAAAAAAAAAAAAAAACTCTTTTTATTGACACGAGACATATCCTCTAATAATACCTTTATAACCAATTAGTCCCATATCGATTGGAGAAATAAAATATTAGAGAGATACATGTCATAAAAGGATATGTAGACATTTAAGTGAGGCATATGACCACTTCCCAACATTTAACCAGTCTTTAATTAGTCGATCTAATTTGTTTCTATATTTAGGTGATTTTTTGTTAGGGCAATATCGGTTATCTGGTTAACACTATGAACGACCTATTAATAAATCATCCAATAATATTAGTTTCTACCGAAAATAAAAAATAAAAAATCAAAAACTATTAAATTAATGATTCTGATTTGATATTTTTTGAATTAGGTCCAATCAATTTAACCATGCGGTCTAAGTTTTGATGCTCGTAGATTCTACTTATCCTTATGTACATTCTATCATCATTGAAATGCCAAACGCCTAAACCACTCTATTAGGATCAACTTAGTGAACAAAATGAGACTTGGCTTTCTGGCAGTCTCATCAGAGCACGTGCCGAGTTGCACTCTCAACGGCCTAGATGTGACTGTAGACGATCCAGGTCGAACAAAAGGGGGTATTCCCATCTGGGAGGATTCAGTTGGCTCAAACCGTTTGACCACCGAGCCGGCTGAATCAGTGGGTTAATGGCGAACCACTTTGTCTATAAGTGGTGACCTTCTTAATCAAATAAGTTATTAGTTATTAGAATATTTTGATTGTTATATATTGCCAAAGTCCAACCCAAAACAGTGTCTATAGAACCTGTGAATCAATCCATCGAACAGAGAGGATCGGATTAATCTGTAGTGCAGCCGTGCGGCAGTAAGGTATCCGACGGTTGGGAATGCATAGGAACACGCATCGATACAAAGAATCTTACGCTTAAGCTTCTAAGACTCCAAATAGAGAGAGGGAGCTCCAAGACTTCAGAGGGAGAAACCTGAACTGAAGTCGCCGCCGGCATTGAGGTAAAACTTTTTGAGACTTTTGTTATGTTTTCTGTTTTAGAAGCCCTGTCTTTCGCTCTTCTCTGCCTTACTTTTTAATCGATTTTTTATTTTTTTTTTTAATTCCAGAACGGATGATTTAGCACAAACTGGGGCGTCTCTAGGTTTACAATGTTGTCTTTGGAGCTGTTACTGTTGCCATGAATGCAGATTACAAGCAAAAAATCTGATTTTGAATCACGGCAGCAGGAGAAGAGGATTGGGTTCAAAAATAGCGGCAGAGATTTGAGCTACTCAAGTAATGGGTTTGCATTCCAGATGACCTTCCTTTTCTTCGCCACCTCTCGATTACGGTTTCGAGTATCTGATATATCCATTGCCCGGTTCCATGATCATGCTTTCAGAGGTCCTCGCCATGGAGAAATAACCCTTGACCGCTCTGATGCTTGGGTTATTAAGGTTGTATATACTCTCTGTGTTCGTTTAAGCTCTATTGATTCTTGCTTGCATTATTTCAGTAAGGTTTTGAATCCTTCTATTACTTACGGGGTCATTCGACGCTTCAATGATCCGAAGTTAGCATTGAAGCTCTTTGAATTTAGTAGAGTGAAGTTGAAGCTCGATCATTCTGTGAAAACTTACAGTTATCTAGTAAGGTCACTTTGTCAAGTGGGACTCCATGAGGCGGCGAAATTAGTTTTGGATTGCATGATAAGTGATGGGCATTCACCTGATGATATGTTGGGTTTTTTGGTATCTTCTTGTGCACAAGTGGGTAAATTCAGTATTTCCAAAGAATTACTTACCCAAGCTCAAGGCATTGGAAGAGGTGTGAGCCCTTATGCATGTAATAAGATATTGGATTTGTTGGTTAAAAGTAATCGGGTAGATGAGGCTGTTTGTTTCTTTAGAGAGATTTCAAAGTCTTCTTTCTGCCCAGATACTTGTACTTTTAATATTCTAATCAGAGGTTTGTGCAAATTAGGAGAAATAAATAAAGGTTTTGAGTTTTTTAATGACATGGGCAATTTTGGATGCTGTCCTGATGTTGTTACCTATAACACACTTATAAATGGATTGTGTAGGACTAATGAGGTAGATAGAGGGCATTTGTTGTTAAAGGAAATTCAGTCAAAACATGATTTTTCACCAGATGTTGTGACCTTCACGTCAGTCATATCAGGTTATTGCAAGTTGGGCAGGATGGAAGAAGCTTCCTATCTTTTTAATGAGATGTTCTGTTCCAAAACCAAACCAAATCTGATTACTTACAATGTTCTTATTGATGGTTTTGGTAAGGCTGGTGATATGGAATCAGCAGCAGCCATTTATGACGAGATGCTTCTTCGGAGTTGTCTTCCCGATGTGGTTACATTCAGTTCCTTGATTGATGGTTACTGTCGAAAAGGGCACGTTGAACAGGGTTTGAAGCTTTGGCATGAAATGGGCATACGGAATCTTTGTCCTAATGAATATACCTTTTCTATTCTCATTAATGCTTTGTGCAAAGAGAATAAACTAAAGGAGGCTCGTGAATTTCTGAGTCAGTTGAAGTGGAGGAATATTATTCCCCAACCATTCATGTACAATCCTGTGATTGATGGTTTTTGTAAGGCAGGCAATGTGGATGAGGCCAATTTGATTGTGACAGAAATGGAGGAGAAGCAATGCAAGCCTGATAAATTGACATTTACTATTTTAATAATTGGGCATTGCATGAAAGGGAGAATAGCTGAAGCAATCAGTATTTTCCATAAGATGTTAAGTATCGGCTGTACTCCAGATACTATCACTGTCAATTCTTTGATATCTCACCTTTTGAAGGCTGGCATGCCGAATGAAGCAAATCAGATTGTACTAATTGTCTTGGAGAAGAACTTAGGCTCGGGTTTATCATCTTCAACAAAAGCCCTTGCACCAATGGATATTTTTGTGGCTCTATAGTGGAAAAGTTGAGCTAAAGTGTCCCAGAACCTGAAGTTGATGGGGAGCTCCATGGCTTCCTGGAGGTCCTTGCATTATTACCTATGAAGCATTTTCAGCTCGTGGATTTTTTTTATGGATGATTGATTTATGACAGAGTAAGTACTATACATTTTCTCGACATCATCTGTTTTTCCCCTTTTTTTGTGTTTTTTTTCAGATTCTTGTAAAGTTATGTTTATGTTGTATGCGCATATATCTTTTGCATTTGTGAGTTTCTTTTTAATAATTTTTTTGTTTGCATGTCAACAATCAAAAAGTGTTCATCTGTTGGTATATAGTTGGGAACACATCTCCATTCAAGATTTATTGGTTTTAGTAGTCTGATATTTAATGGCTCATGGGTTCTTGGTGTTATTGTAGAGTTGACTAAATTTTGAATTATAATCTGTGTCTTGACAATGAGCATCCTGTTAGATACAGTGATGACTAATGGTTGCAAACATGGGATCAAAATTATCCATATGCTTTTTATCAATGTTTTTATTTTGTGCACTTATTTTTCATCTCCAAGGCTTTCAGGTGCATTTAAAAAACATGGTTTTTAGATAATGAAATCAATCCAACATGACTTGGAGCTGTTGGAGAAAAGTAGTAGTGACAATCAGTAACAACTAGTAGCTATAATGAAGCTTGACCACAGCTAGGTAAGATCTCCCACAGGAAAGCAGGATTTTGTCATTTAAAATTATCAGATCATTTTGTTATATAAGCCCCAGTTTCTAGCTATATAACATGTGGTCTTCTCCACCAGATGGGCCCAGATAACTAATTAAAATACAAAATAACCCTTCTGATCCAAAATGGTCCATATGGTATACTTCAATTCAAGCTTTTGATTATTTGAGTTCTTTTGTTGATTTCCCTGGATGGACTCACAGGTATTGGAAAATCTTTTCTATGGCTGTGTGAGGTAAAATAAGTCTCATATACCAGCTGGCTCCTTCTCTATGAAGCGATCTCTATTTGGAGAGATCCTTCTTCTTTTCAACCTTCTAGGCAATAACAATCAATCTTTCAAGTCAAAGACTGTGAAAGTTGTCAAGTAGGGTTGCCTCCTTTATTGCATTCGCCCATGTTAGATTATCTTTGAGTCCTATAAGGGTATCCCCACCTTAGCTAGGAAGCAGTATACTAATTATATGACTGGCCAAAAGTTTAACTGCAAGCAAGCAGCCGAGCTTTTATTATTTAGGTTCGTCATTTTTGTAATATGCTTCAATCTTGTTTGAAAACCTATTATTGTTAAACCTAAGTCATCCATATTTTTTGTCACTACTTCATCCCCATGTAATCTTTTGTCAACCCTTTGTTATTTTAGCTTTTCTAATCCACAAACTACAGTCATCCTTGTTGGTGCGTTCAATGGACTCCATATGCATTCAAACTTTAAGAATAGTCCCTGTTTTGATGTTAGTAGTGGCAACTAGTAATAAATAGCAGGTATAATGAAGCTTGATCACCGCCAGCTAAGAACTACCACATAAAATCAGATTTTCTCCATTTAAAATGCGATTTCTAGGTTGACACTAAGAAGAGGGGGGGGAATCAGTGACCTATAAAAATTCTCTCCTTAATTGACCGGCTCTATTTTTGATTGAGCAGAGCTGCATTGAGTTCATCAACTATTTGCCTCAAAATATGGTCACACACATAAACACATTCGTGTGACACACCTTGCCTCTCAACCACAGGCAACAGAATCCTATGACAAGGTCTACCTAGTGTGCACACCTAATCCGATCAAAAATTAAGAAGTTATGCTCAAAACCATTATAACAAACCAAAAAATTCCAAATGGAATCTTCTTGAGGTGAACCATGCATCATGGAGTACCCAATCGCGCCCTGTGTGACATATGGTGCTTTACTTAGTCAAGTGGCAGATCATGTTTCGAACCCACATAGGTTCGGTCAAATGGATCGAACCTTAGCCATCTGATCAACCCCGGTTCGTGGGTCGTTCCAATGCCATCAGATCACACTGATTGCGTCAGATCACTATTTATCGATGCAGAGACAATAAAAATATATGGAATGGAATCTTTTTATTTACGCATATACCTAGACGCAACACCAGATCAAGCTCATACTAATGTGCATCGCGATGCACCAACTTCTAGTGCGCTGAGCAATGAGAATCTGCATGGGAGCATCAAGCACGTCGACTCTTCGCATGTATGGCTTGCCTTACTGATGAGCCTTCTCGTTTGACGTCGGCATCCCCCCCCCCCCCCCCCAAAATCCATCCGATCGAGATTTAAATGAAAACCTCTTAATTAAAGCGCCGCCCATTGACTTTCCATATGGAAATTGCATATAAATATTTGCACAAAGCCCCTGAGACTTATAAACGACCTGAGAGATCTGTTTTTTCAATTTTTTTGATCCTTTTCTGCTTGTAGTTACGAAAATGCTTATAAATTCTTTGTGTGACATCGTAATTGAGTGATTCAAGTTCCGTTGCGAAGCCAAATTGATGAACTATGACGTTTCAGTACAGAGTTTCCCATGAAACTGTCGTGGGACCCACCAAAGTCAGCCTCAAAGTCAACTTCAAAATGAACCTTTGGATTTGGACCCAAAATTTTTTGTATGTGTTACCCGGTGCTCCCACACACTACCAATCACAGTTTTACAGCTTATAATACTATTGAAATTACGTAGGAGTTGATCAAATGTTGCATCTTTTTCACTGCCCAGTCAACTCAATAAAAAACCTATCAACTCGCTGCTTGGCCTTCCCAACACCTCTTTGAAGCTGTAAAATATTGCGAAAGCTGCTCACACATCACCAACTCACTGGTAATGTGTCCCAGACACTGCTATGTCATCATAGCCCTCTACCAGCTGCCCAGTAATGCTCAGAAGAATTGCCCACAATGACAATGACAACACACACACCATGGTTCCAACATAAAATTATCAGGTCCTTCTGTTACATAAATCCCAAAACCTTTATGTATAATATTTGGTCTTCCTATTCCAAATGTGACCACCTCTTTGAACTTGAACCTAGTTAAAAAAAGGGTGTTCCAGCGGACAAGGCTCCCGCTAATGCAGGGTTTGGGGAGGGGTAGAATGTACGCAGCCTTAACCCAGCAATGCGGACAGGTTGTTTCCTTGTTTCGAACCCGTGACCACTAGGTTGCAATATGACAACCTTACCATCACACCAAGGCTTGCCCTCTAACTTGAGCCTAGTTAAAAGTATCAAATAAACCTTCTGATCCAATAAAGTGCATATGCTGGATTCCTGTGCAACTTCAATATTTAAGTCTTGCTTCTGATTGTTTGAGTTCTTCAATTGTATCCATGGATGGAATTACAGGTTCACGGCGGCTGGAAAAGCCTTTCTCATGTCTGGGGTAAAATTTTTTACCACACCAGCATGTGTTGTTGTCACTGTTGTCAACACATTGTGTCAGCAGAGGTGTGGTGATCGTTCAGTGCAGTGATCAGCAGTGTGAGGTGGGAAGTTGAGTTAGGGTGGTCAGTTGTATGTTCAGTTGGAAGCTTGGCTCAGCAGCATTTGGGTAGTGATAGTTGTCCATGTGGTAGAGCAGCCAGTGGTAGACGACAGGATGAGGTGGACAGGCTTAGACAGGGTCAGGAAGCATATCCAAGTTGACCAGGTGAGGAGACTTAGATATCAACAGTGTTGACAGAGATTCGATGGCTAGTAGTCTTGATCCTACGCAGAAAACTTAGCGTTGACGTCTACGGGGAGTATGTTGACATCATGTGCTTCAGTTCAACTGTGGCATTTGAAGGTCGACATTGGACCATGGTCGATCAATGACTTATTGACATGACCAAACATCGAAAGTTGCTGTTTTCTCCATGTGCATGGAAATTGCCTCTAACCTCGTCCGTCCAATTGAAATCTTTGTTTTTGGCTATATAAGAATTGCCTTGGATGAATTCATTAGACTTTCTTGAGAAAAATAGAAGCCCTAAGTGAGAGAGAGAGCTCCCATCTCTAAGCCCTGGAAGACTTACTTTCTTCCACATTGTTTGCTCCATTAATGGTGGTTGAAGCTTTGGATTCAAGCATTTGTTGGGTTGGTAATGTGAGAAAGAAAGAGAAAGGAAGAGAAAGAAGAACGAGAAGAAGGAAGGAAGGAAGGAAGAAGATAATGAGAGCTTCATTGGTTGAAGATACTGAACCGAAGACATCTGTAGATGTTACCTGGTATTGTTAGGTAACCCTCTTTGGAAAATCCTACATTGTTGTATTCCATTGTTAGGCTCGGGTTTGATATTTGTGTTCTAAGGGAATACCTGTAACTCTGGGCGGGATTTGTATCAATTGAGCTTTCATTTGGGGCATTCTATAAGCCCATTATTTGTAATTGAATAAGCTGTCCATGGGTGCGGATCAAGCATAGGGGTTGGTGCTTCTTTGTGGTAGATGCCACATAAAATGGGGGTCGGTGCTCCTTGATAGTTGTAGCTGTCTAAACAGTGTGTTGTACATTATAACTGAATGTCACATTTGGGTTGTAGCCCATAGTTGTTTGAACCGTGGACATTGGCAGATAATCTGCTGAACCACGTAATTCTTTGTCTTGTGGTTTGTGTGCTTGTGCTTTTTGCATTGCTCTATTATCTCCTCTAGGATGGTTTGTGGAGGATGGGATAATTGATAGCCCGGATAGTGATAGCTGTATATGAATGTGTATGTATGTGTGAATGTATGTGGTGTGTGATTATGAGCCTGTTGAGAAGACATCTTGGCGTTTGAAAGATCAATAAACTCTGAGCAGCATCAGGCCTTCTAGTGATTGAGAAGAAATTGTTTTGAGTATCACCAATTTTACTCTCATCTTAGTGGACCATATAGTTCAACAATTGGTATCAGCCAACAATAGTGTCAGCTTGATTAGCATATGAGAGATCCAGTGAACAGACATGGCATCAGAGGAAGGTTACAGGTCTAGTGAAGCTCCATTTTTTTATGGCAGTAATTATGCTTTTGGAGAATCAGGATGGAGACATACCTAGGTTCACTTGGGTATGATGTGTGGAATACTATGGTGACTGGATATACCCTTTTGCATTACACCTCCTACAAATAACACAGAAAAGAAGGAATTTGAGCATGACTTGAAAGCAAAAAATGTCATCCTCTCTGGGTTAGTTGGTACTTGATAGAGAGTTTGTGAAGGTCATTGGCTGCAAGCCTGCAAGACCTCAAAGGAAATGTGGGACAAGCTGCAGATTGCAAAGTGTGCATGAGGGAGAGGCCAAGCTTCAGTCACACATGGCACAGTTTGAGAGTTTGAAGATGTATGACTAGAGAACATAGAGGGCTACATGTTGAGAGTAAATGAGACAGTGGACGCCATTAGGGGCCCCATTTGGTGGTGAAATCTATTGTGGTGAAGAAAATTCTCAGATCCTTGCCTCTCAGGTTTGACTCCTAGGTCTTGGGAGTTGAAAAGGCCAAAGACTTGGATGTGTTTAGCATGGATGAGATGCATGTGTCTCTTCGGTCCCATTTGATAATACTCCGGATTCTGACCCTTAGGGAGCCATTTGGGAGTAGAATCATGGTTGATAAACCCTGTTGGATTCTAGCTCCCAGGGAGTGATCCATAAAATGTCTTTGGAATCCAAAATTTTGAAGTACAAAATATATGCTTTTACGTTTTGGAGAAACTTTTTGAGAGAACAAAAAATGTAAAAAGAAGCTCTCCTCTCTCACGACTCCACTCTTCTTCACAAAACAAAGGTTTGCCACCGTCGCCGCCGCTGCCTCCATCACCACCACCGTTACCACCAGTTCTCTAGACTTCAATTTGCGGGATATTTTCAATGTATTTATCAAACATGTTTCTGTTCCAAAGATGCTCTGGAATCTATTCCAAAACTGTATTATCAAACATGTTTCTACTCCAAAATAATCTTGGAGTAAAATTTTTGCTCCAAAGCAATAGTAAGGAATCTAAAGCAGAAGTATTATCAAACGGGGTCTTACTGCCTATGAGATGAGAATTGGTAGAACCAAGCCCACAAATAAAGAAGCAGCTTTCAAGGCAAAGAAGAACCAAAAAGCTTGGCAATAGTCTGAGAGGAGAGCACAAATGCCAAGAGTTGATTTCTCTTCATCACAATTGTCTCTTATTGAGAACCATTTTCTCCCAACTGGTCCATTTTTTAATCCTTTAGTTGTATCAACAGTGTTTCGTGTGTTTTGGATTTGGCATTAACCTTTTCTTTGATTTCCTTTTGTCATCCTAGTCTATTTGTCAGCATCAAATTCGTATCCAATATTTCTTTTCAATTTTCTTTTGCTATTGCTTTGTTAAGTGAGTAACTTATCCATGGTTTTATTACCTAGACTTACACAACCTGCGGGTTTTCCTTGTTTTTAAGTATTTTCTGGATAAGATTTCTCTTTGCTGCCACCTCTGTATCCATGAACTTTGACTTCCTTCTGTTCCTTGCCAAAAATTCAGTTCTGAATATATTTTTCTGGTCAAGAGACTTGAAGGTCAAAACCAAATGAGTTCACCTTAGTTCCTAAACCACATACCATAATACCATATATTGGTCTGGTGCTGATTGCGCCTATCTGGGTTATTCTAACAAGATAAAAAGTGGCATCTATTATTCTTGGCTTGAATTGTGTGGAATGGGTTGACAAGGTTAAGAAACGGTCAGATAGGCAGCCTAATGGCCGCTCTTAGTTGGCGTCTTTGGTGGAAGCTAAAGCTAAATAGTGCAATTTCTCCTTAGCCATTAACCAAGGTTTGAATGTTAGTCTTGGGGGTAACTCAAGCTTTAGGTCATGTTTCCACTGCTTGTACATTTAGAGATTCTGGGTAAGGGGGTTCTAGATGCTGATGACTTAAAATTGTTTGTCATCTGGTTTTTTCTTGTCAGAAGTTTCTTTTTTCTGATGAATTTTTATTTTGAGGAAATATAATCCTATACTTGCCGATACTGTGACACCCTTGAAACTATAGAAATGGGGTGGCCTTTCGGGCTTTTATTTATATTTTTGAAATGTCTTCAGTTTCTAATTGCATTCTTTTTTCAGCTGTTAATTCCTTGTATTATTTGTTCAGAATGGGGGACACCAAGGGAGCAGAGGGAGATAAAATTGCTACAAACTCATTTTGGTAACTTTCAGATATCCGCTATTGAAATTGTGGCAGTTATGCTTTTTCCTTAAATGTGATTCAACCTATTATCAATATGCCAGGAGAGTTCTGGTTCTTGTATGCCTAATTTTCCACTACACCCCACACATGATGCTTTTCCACAATATGGTAATCCAAATTATGTAATGTTCGGGTCAGTGGTGAATGAGTTTCTTGATATTTATTTTTTTATTTTTCGATTTTTAAAATCAAGGTAAAGAAAAGAAAATTTTGTTTATGAAACCTTTTGAACATGTGGGTAAAAAGTGTCATGTACAGTTTCATTATTAAAAATAAGTGCCTTCAGTTTTTTTTTTTTTTCCTTTAGATAACAACCACTTTTATTGAACCAGAAAAGAGGATTACATAATATACACCAATGACAGTGACGACAGGGCCGGAGCCTACAGACCCCACTAAGTTAAAGTGATAGGAAGATGACCCACGTACGCAACATGTATCTATTAGGCCTAACTAATGATCTGCTACAGAATTAGCAGATCTCAACCTCTAAGAGAAGGAGAAGTCCTTCCAAGAGTATAAAAATCTTGCCTTTCTGATGACAGAAAATAGAGCAAGGACCTTCTCAACTGGCTTGCATCCATATAATCACTGGAGTCCCTTTTTACCAACATAGTCCACCAGCCTTTGTCAAGAACAATCTCTAGACCTGTAATGATTGCTTTTGCCTCTACCATGGTTGAGTCTGCAATACCAATAGGCCCAGAAAAGATGAATAAGATCATCCCATCATGGTCTCCAGAGATTCCACCAATACCAGCTGGAACAGGGTTACCAGGAGAGCTCTCCCATCCTGTTATGCTTGATTACATTCACAGGTAAATAAGTGACTTCATCAATGCTGTGAAATACAAGTAAAAGCTCCAGTCCTATTGGTAGTCCAGCACAAGAAATATTAAAACTATACCAGAAGAGCAAACAACTCTCCCCTCCTCCCTAACTCAACCACATACCTGTTGCTCCCTTCATTTCCAGTTTTTACCATTTCCATTTTTATAAATTGGCAACACAGATTATTGTCTATGTCATGCAATCATATGATTAATACTGATGGGTTGCCAAGAATTCTGCATATGGTGTGACAAGATATGGTGGCAGAAATGGATTTATTTTGATGATTTGAACCTGCATAGCAGGTTGGTGCTAGCTAGGTTGCAACTAGGCTTTGGTTAGTCTTGTGTTTTTATGGTGTGGAAAAGGAAGTATATATATTTGGGAGTGGGGTCTCTGCATGCCCTCACCTGGAAGTAAAATATCATGCCTAATGAAAATTTTTGTATAAGTGGACTCCATGGTCCTCTGATCAATAATTAATTCAATCTGATCCTGCTGAAAAAAATGTATTGATAAAATGAGGGACTGCCAAGGGACTATAGTGGATGCATGGACATAAATGAGGATATTTTATACATGAGAGGATATATTAATCTGTATCTAACATTTGATATGTGGCATATCCTCATGTATTTTTATCTTTTCAAAAAATAAATAAAAATATTGTTTTGTGGGGAAGTGTAGTCCCGCACCTTCTAACCCAAAGATCATTTGCCCCTCTTATATTGAAGAGCTAATGGATTTATTTTGTGGTAATCTTTGAAAGTTGGGCATGGACATGATCCAGCAGCACACTAGGGTTAGTTTTCTAGTTTTTTAAAAATGATTTTATTTCTTTCAAACTTAATATGTGAATCGGATTTGGCTCGGTTGGATCGGCCAATTCAGATTAGGATTGGCCAGGTTGGATCGCATGCAGCAGCCCGAGTCAGCAAGGCCGGTACTGTATTCCATGCGTTGAAGTGTAAGTCAATATCTGGCATTTCTTTTGGCCGATTCAGACTGATCTGACTCGAAATTGGATCAGAATCGTTTGGTGTGCCTGCGTCCATGCTCTTGAACCCTGGTGCTAGTAGGTTATAAACCCTATCTGCTTGCTTCCGAATATATCTAGTAAAATCACAGTTCTTGTGATTCAATCTTCTTTAAGCGGAGATTGTAAAATTCCAACCCTGACATTCTAAAAAATTTTCAATGTTATTTGTAAAATGTTCCTTAACACCCTAAAATGAAAGACATGTGCTGCCTTGGCAAAATGGGTAACCGACATATGTATGTCCATAAGTTCAGACTGATCATGGAGTCTGCACTTGAAATATGGTGATCATGGTTTAAGGTATTGGTATCGAATAGACTGATTTGGTCGATTGGTATCGGTTTTGGACCTAATCAATTCCCGATCTGATATTATTATATATAGTATGGCCAGTTTCCTATTGGATCTGTACCTCAATCCAATCCGGATTGTTGTTGGACATGGCCAATATTGTCTGATATCTTGATTTAGAATCTTGTTGGTGATGGGTGTTAAGAATGTTTGTTTTTTTTTATTTTATTTTAACAAGGAACCTACGATGGCCAGAAAGGATGAAAGAACAAAGGGGGGAAAACCTGCAAATTATGCCTACCGGTTGCATCTTCTGTTAGGAACATGCTTGTCGGGGTATATTTGTCATATGACATTATAAATATATTGTATTGTTTTATGGGTGGTTATATAATTTGAATCTTTTAAGTTAGTGATTCATAATATAAACGAGACATATGATCAAATTTGACATAACACACTCTTCTTTCATTTCACTTCTTCTCTCTCTTTCGCACTCTCTCTCACTCTCACTGCAACTCCTCCTTTCTACTTCATCTTTTTCCTTCGTGGTTGGATGAATCAGGTAACTTCGAGTAAATGTAGACTCTACCATCCACATATATCAAGTCAGTTCAAGCCTGTGTGAACCACAAAAACTTGTCCTTAAACTCCTCCTTTCTGTTTCATCTTTTTCCTTATGCTCGGATGAATCAGGTAAACTTTGGGTAAATGTAGACTCTATCATCCACATGTATCAGGTCAGTGCAAGCTAAGGGTGTCAAAAGTGAAACCCAACTGTATACCGAAATCGTACTGAACCGTTTAAATCGTAATCGATAAACCGTTTATTAAATAGTTCGGTTTTGGTTTTCAATTTGACACCGTATAACCAAATCGAACCGAACCAGTTAAACCGATTAAACTGACGGTGTGAATCCGATTAAAACCGTGTAACTAAACCGTTTGTAAAATCTTTCAATCAAACCGTTTATAAACTAATTATCCTTATTAAAACCTATTAGCCTAGCCTTAATTTACACAATTCTCTTTTTAAAAATTTACACAATTCTCTTTTTAAAAATTTACACAATTCTCTTTTTAAAGCTCTCATTATTTGAAAAAGGCTGAGTTTATTTTTCATTACTTAACAACATTTAGAACCATGTAATACATTGACATTTGACTTTTTTATTTTCCAAGATTAGAGTAAAGTTACATAGAATACCACAACCCTTCTTTTGAAGTTTTGAATTAATTTCTCAATTTTGAATTTAAAAAGTTATCATTTCCCGATACTAAAAGGTTAAATATAAAACCTAAAAATAATAAAAAACAAGTAATGGTGTAGTTAAAATTTGAATATATTAAATCAAGTCCCTACATCCTCTCTCTGTCTCTCTCTCTCTCTCTCTCTCACAAAACCATTTAAACCGTTTAACCCACAAATCATTTAAAAACCACCAATCGAAACAGTTTAACCTGTTAAACCGAAAAACCATTTAAAAATTGGTAAACCGAAACCGATTAATAAACCATTTCAGTAAGGACTTTCAAACCGTTCATTAAATAGTTCGATTTCAATATTACTCTTTGCGCACTGAACCGAACAGAAAGCGAGCCGTGAATCCGAAACTGAAATCGTGAATCCAAAATCGAACCGTTTAACACCCTTAGTTCAAGCTTCATGTGAACTAAAAAAAACTTGTCCTTAAACTCCTCCTTTCTACTTCATCTTTTTCCTTCGTGCTCGGATGAATCAGGTAAACTTCGGGTAAATGTAAACCCTACCATTGACATGTATCAAGTTAGTTCAAGCCCATGTGAACCACAAAAACTTGTCCTCAAGTGGTCCCATAAGGGAAAAAAGTCAAACTCAAAGGACTTGCTTTATTGGAATCTAATTCTAGGGATCCTTCAGAGAATAAGATTCTCATCTAAATTGGTGAATTCAATTCAGCTTTGCATTTGCCTTATATTCATTCCCCTTTGAGATGAATGGGTAACTGCTCAATAGCTGTACTCCATCTCGGAGAGGTTAACTTGAACTGGGATCCTATGTAGTGATGGTCAAACAATAGTTTGGATTCCAGCTATTCATAGTGAATCGGAATACATACCGATGCACTATGTGCGATTGGGATCTTCACTACCGCTTGACAAGATCTTTTTTTGGGTTAACTTAGGATGAACCTCTTTCATGCATCTCTCTTGTTAGCAAAGTGTTGTGAATTGTGATTATCTGAATAATGTAAAATTAATCCTAATTAAAAAAAAAGAAAAAAAAAAGAAAAAGAAAAAAAGTGGCAGTACCCAACCCAACTCATCCAAAGATGAAGGTGAGATTCGATCCCAAGATTTGACATCACTGAACCAGAATCTTTATTGACAAGCCAACGAAGCATCTTAGAACAACACCAATGTTGCTCTCAAAATATTTGGAAGAGAAAAAGGGAGAAGGAAGAGAGATCCTTCTCTATTCTCTCCCTCCAAATTACCAAACAAAGGAAAGCAAAAAAAAAGAAATTAATTCAAAGACCATGTGAATAAATTCCAGCCATTGGATTGATCATATGTTAAGCAATCTATTGGTTCCAAAATATTGCTAAGCCATGTTTTTAAACACATTTCAAAGAGGGATTAATCAAAAAGGAAAGCAGAACAAGCATGTGCTAAATTCATGGCCATTGAATTTGTCAAATGATGAACAAAAAAGGAAACAAATTAATTATTTAAAATAGAAAAAATTTCATCTAGACTCCATCAAAGAGTGATAACATCATCTACACCCACAAGAATACAAAAACATCACCTAGGTCCATTTAACTAACGAAAATCACTAAAATTGGTGAAATACAGTTTTACCCCTCATATTATAAATTGAAAAATTTAAAAATTATATTGATTTACTAATTTGTCCTTCAAACCAAAATTACATTTGATATTCTCATTCAACGACTGATCATCATGACCAACCCTGGTTTCGCTATGGTTTTCAACCCGACCCGGTTAAACTTCGAATATCCATTTCAGGTTCTTCCTTGCCCAGTATGATTTCTGTGATTATTTTTTTTGTGGGTTTTCTCAATCTTTCTCCTTCATCTTATCATCTACCGAACCATTAAACACAAAACCAGAGGAAAATGAGAACAATCTCGTGAAAATCCATAGTTTCTTCTTCTTTTTTGTTTCTGGAGCTTTCCCTACATGAACCACAAAATCAAAGAGGGATGGAGGGCAAGAAATGAGAGAGAGAGAGAGATTTGGGGGAAGAGGGATGGAGGGCAGAGAGAGATGGAGGGAGCCAAACCAATCGGGAGAGAGAGATTTGGGGAAGGGATGGAGGGAAGGAGGAGAGAGAGATGGAGAGCAAGAAATCAGAGAGAGAGAGAGATTTGGGGGAAGAAGGATGGAGGGCAAAAAATCAGAGAGAGAGAGATTTCGGGGAAGAAGGATGGAGGGCGAGAAATCAGAGAGAGAGAGAGAGAGAGAGATGGAGGGTGAGAAATCAGAGAGAGACAGGCCAAAAAACCTCTGAATCACAGGTGAGAAATCAGAGAGAGAGAGATTTTGGGGAAGAAGGATGGAGGGGAGAAATCAGAGAGAGAGAGAGAGAGAGAGAGAGAGAGAGAGAGAGAGAGAGAGAGAGAGAGATGGAGGGCGAGAAATCAGAGAGAGAGAGGCCAAAAAACCCTGAATCCACAAGAGGGAGAATCGGGAGAGAGAGAGAGAGAGAGAGAGAGAGAGAGAGAGAGAGAGAGAGAGAGAGAGATTTGGGGGAAGAGAGATGGAGGTGATAAATCAGAGAGAGAGAGAGAGCGACTGAAAAAACCTCTAAATCACCACCAGACATCAATGGCGTGGCTCCCTCTTTCCTCCCGGTGGCGAAACCTCTGAAAGCTCTTCACCACCATTGCTGAAGCTCTTCACCACAGCTGCTACCACCGACTCTTCCCAAATCAACCATTTCGATCTCCTAGTCTAGCAGAACAATTTTTTTTTACAGACAAGTTGAATACCAAAATCCATTAAGTGTTCAAACATGTCATGGTCAGGCTCTTCCAAATCAATGCGTGGTTATCTGATCGATCATCTTGAACCTTTACAAAATCATCCATTAAGCCAAACAGTTCCATTCCTACCTGCAACACCCATTTGCTTTCTCTGGAAAAAAAGACAAAAAAAAAAAAGCATTTGTATATTGACGAAGACACTTGCTTCTCTCATTCAATTAGCAATGTTGGAAGAAAATTAAGAACTAATATGTAGTTTCAGAGTGATGAGAAGAGAACGCAACTCGAGAGAGAGAGAGAGAGAGAGAGAGAGAGAGAGAGAGAGAGAGGTAGGTGGAAAGGGGTTTGGTGAGGGTATAATGGTCTTTTCAACAGACTATAAGGGTATTATCGTCTCTAAAAATATTTTAATCCTCCTGACGTCAGCATCTAACGGTATCAACTGATGGAGTGGACTTCTTTGATTATCACAACCAAAGTTTTAAGATGTAGATGATGTTTTTGTATTCTTGTGGGTGTAAATAATGTTAACAATCTTTGATGAGATATAAATGAAATTTTTTCTTTAAAATATTATATTAACATCTGTCAATAGGGACTAATAAAATAAATAAATTATGTAAAACTAGAAACAATTAAAATAAAAAAATAAAAATTTGAATTTCAAATTATAACATATTTATAAGAATTTCTTTCTAACCAACATAGGATGGCTAGATGATTTCTTCTTTGCTAATGATTTTTCTTTTTGGCAATGGCATAGTTGAGGGGTTGGAGAATTGAAAAACATATTCAATTCTCCAACTATATTTTCTATTGTTTTGGATAAGAAATCAACTATCCATCCCTACAGATGAATATTCTCCTTCCCTCTGAAAATGGTAAAGTCCATATCTATAGAGGCAAACATTTAACAATGGTGGGTCCCATTTCAATAGATGCAACAACAAAAACAGTTGCTACACATGTTGCATGGAAATGTCCCGTTGCTATAGACACTACTTGAGACACTGATCGCTGTCTGTCCCTAGTGTCCGTGGTTACCATATGTTTTCCCAACAGGTGGGAATTTCCATTGCACCAATTAGCGACAACAATTAAAGGGTTAGATTTGGTATACTCATGTTTCCGTCCTTGCTGCACGATATTCTTGTATTGTAGATAGAGTGGGGTATCTTTCATTAACAATACTGATGATGGGATAGTCGAATGGGAGTTATTATCGTTTTCAATTGCTGGATCCTTCAATTGCTGGATCCTTCAATCGAAGATCCTCGATCTCCAATCAAGGATCCAGCGATCTCTCTTAATCAGACGCACCTACCGATGTATTGATAGGCACGTCGAGTTAAAGAGAGACTCCTCCAGCAGTTGGAGAGATTAATGACTCGCCAAATGGATATCTAAGGACATGGAAATATAGAAGGTACTAACTATAACCTTTTTTTTTGGTAACTAGACGGTACTTATAACAAGTACTTGATAATTCCATTATTTTAATCATCTTTTTAAGAAATCATGAGTTCAACTCTTTTTGGGGATTATCTAACCCTTAAAAAAAAGTCATTTTCATTTATCATTAGAAGACTCGAGGAACTCGGGTCCATGTCACTTTCTAGGTTGGAAAGAAGAAACTGAAAATGCGAACGAGACAAGCTACCTCACATTTGACAACTACTTCAAAGACCAATATCAATTAGGAAAGAGAAGTATAGGGTGGTGGTAGATCAAGGGTGAAAGTTTTATCTCTTATAAGGCTACAATCTTGGAAAGGGTATTTGAATCCGTTTATTATTATCTTATTCGAATCTCATTCGAAATCCAACAGATGTATGAAAACCAATTTCGAATCCGAATTCGAATTCGGTTAAAATTCGATTCGAATTTAGAAAATGGAATTAGAATAGAAACTGCAAGAAAAATGAGAAGAAGCCCTAGTTTTAAACAACGTATAGTCTACCTTAAGAAAATAAGAAACAAAACCTTAAATGATTATATAAACATTAAGGTTATATGTGTCTGAACACTCTAAAACCTAAGGTTATATGTGTCTTAACACTAGGCTAAACGAAACGGATATAATCTTGTTCGTTTGAGTGATATTTGAATCCATATCCTAATCCGACTCCGCTATCAAAATTTGAATCCGAATCTAATTGTTCGAATTCAAATTCCTCTAAACGGATGCAAATTCGAATCGAATCCAAATATTCAACTATCCATTTAAATCCTTACTTATACGTAATTTCTTTGTGAATAAATTTATTTCTTAAAATAAAATAAAATAAAATAAAAAAGTATAAATTTCTTTATACCTTGGTTTAGGAATGAGAGTGGCTAACCTGTAGTAGGTGACTCAGCTAATTCATCTGAACAACTTAAGCAGAAAAGGTAAGTAGCAGCATTTTCACATTTTCTCATCCTTTGGTTTTTAATTCTATATTGTAAAATATTAGGACAGCCAGTCAATATCTCTTTCTTTTTTAACCATGAAAAAGATGGCAGGCAGCATTTTTCAGAACATTATTGATTTGGGCAGCATGTGTCCCTAAGGAAGCACATGTTGTGCAGGTGGTCCCCATGGAAGTTGGCATGATCATCCCTCACAATTAACATGTTATATATTCAAATTCTTTTAAAACCTACCACCCAAATAAAAATCAAAACTTCAATACCTCAACTTCTAAAAGTATGATCCCTGTTTGTCAATTGAGTTAAAACCCTTTGAGATTGAATTTAGAAAAATTGATTAACCTAATTGATATTTTAATAATGGAAAATGGTTTCTTAGTTAGCTATAAAGAAAGGGAAAATTTAAGTTGACCCTGTTTGTCAATTTCTTTTTTTATATATATATATATTTAAAATGGTTCATTTCATACCAAAAAAGTCCATGTAACAACAACGACAACAACGATTAATTTAACTTTCGCATCTACCTATCATACGATGGGGGTAGGTCTCAATAGGAAAGTTACAAATATTTTTCCATACTTTGTGTTTAGGGTACTTCATTTAATTTCCTCTATAGTATTAGGGTTTGGTAGTATTTATCATGCACTTTTCGGCCTAAGCTTCTAGAAGAAAGCACTATATGTCACGTTATAGATGAGATAGGTTAAAACTTTGTGGTCAGTTAAACCCCACCCTTGCTCAAATGTCTACTTGTCAACTCAAGTAAGTCGAGATAAGCCTCAACATTTGACTTGGAATCTATTGATGTTGATTCTGATTAACCTAATTATATCTATACTAGGTCGATCAAGTCGGGCTGAACCTAACCTTGACAAGCCAACCCGATTCCAAGGGTTTTAAGGGGAGTAGTTCACGTCCATGTTTTTATACTCTCCAAGGGACTCCATCACCAATTATGGAGCTTGGAGAGTATACTTACATGTGGAGGGGATCTAAATTCATTTTCAACATTATGGTTATTTTTATTGGAGGATACTAAAATTTGACAAGTGGCCAATTCACATCCATCCCTAAATACCCAACAGATAGAAGTACAACATCACTCTTCCATGTGGCAAAATTAGATCATCTAAATCATTTTATTTACATTTTTACACCGATACCTTCTTCCACCATGTGATTAGATTGGGTGAGCTTGTTTGCACAACCAACGAGTGATGGACTCAGTGATTGAGGAATCAGATTGAATCAGCAAGGATTGACTGATTTGGATCGGTATCGACTAGGGCCGATCTTGTGCTGCAACTGAGTCGGCAAAGATTCCAACGACCAATCCCATAAAGTAAGGCAAAAATCATGGAAGATTGGACTGATCCCGTGTCCAACTCTATGCTCTAAAACCTTGGATGGAACTACAACCCTTGCATGCATTGTTTTAGGTATCAGTATCGTATCGGTTGATTCATATCAGTATCAGTTGTGATTGATACAGATACCTAGCCAATATGATATTGTTTTGCTTAATCAGTATGGAGACCGATATCTAACATATACAGTCCGATATTAACTGACACATGACCTATATAGGTAGGGGTGTCAATGGGCTGGTTCAGGTTGTATCAATGTTGAGCTTTATAGGTTCTGACCGAGACATGTCCATTAAAAGGTTCGGTTTGGGTGAGTTGCACTTTGCACATTAAGTAACGGGCCAATTTGGTTTTGGGTTGATATTGGGCTGGTTCGGATTGAAAACCCTGTAGGAAACCCATTAAGCCCATCTAGAAGGCTGAAGTAGTGAACCTAAGGTTTAATATTCGGTTTAAATTGGTCTAGTCTGGGTCATTATCGGGTTCAGACTCATCGATCCGATTTTTTGGACCAATTTTGGAATAGCTCAGACCGGTAAGATATGCCATAATTCAACCTGAAACACGTCTGATAACTGTTTGGTTTGAGTTGGTTTCGAGTTAATTTGGGCTGGCTCGGTCCAAGCTACCGTTTCAATCCCAAAATTGACACCCCTTTAATACATGGCCGATATTGGGTGACACGTCACTAATACAAGCCGATATTGGTCAACACATGATCGATACTGGCACGTGTATACCACATCATATATGATCGATACCAAAAATGTATGCCACATTAGCATATAACCAATACCGGATGAATACCCGTATCAGATATCTGATATCAATACCCATCCATCGGATCCACATCCTCTCCTCCCAGGGGTACGGGAGGAGGGGTGGGGGTGGCACCCCCGTTGGATGGGGAACACCTGGGGCTCGGGTGAATTCGAGTCCTCCATCCTAGCTGACACCCCTTTGTCGGCTCAAGGGTGTTGATTCAAATGGAGAGTTTAGATTCACCTGAATCCTAAGTATCGATCATCCCATAGAATTATCGCCCCTCCTCTCAAACCTCTGGGAGTAGAGGATTTGGATACCATCGATACCATGGACATGGTGGCACAAGAAGGGAAGATTTGCATGGACATTCCCCTTTTTTTTCCATCATCCCCTTTTTTTTGGGTAGGTGGATCCAAATCGTCTCCTCCCTGAGATTTGGGAGGAGGGGTGGCGACCCCACTAGATAGTCGCCATGTGGAGGTCGAATGAATCCGACCCCTCTGTTCTAGTCGACAAGTCGAACCAATAAGAGATTATCGATTCGAACAAAGGGATCGGATTCATTTGACCTCCACCATATTGCGACCATTCAATGAGGTCGCCGCGTCTCCTCCCTGAAGTACAGGGAGGAGACGATTTGAATAGTGGGGGGGGGGGGGATGATTCCCTATCATCACGGGGTGGTAATGTGAGAGACTGACAGATAACCTGGAAGACATTGATGTTTGTTGACGGTTCGGTATATATATAGAGAGAGAAAGTCATAGAGAATCCAAAAATAAAAAAAAGAGGTTTCTCTCACATGGGACATTGGGTGATGGATGGCGAGTGGACAGAGAGATATACAGCTGGCAGGAACCGTTAAGATTCAACGTGAGTTCATGCTGGCATTCCTATGCCTTTCTCTCTCTACGCTGATACCGTAGATTTGTCGTTTTTTAGTTTCTCTAAATATAATATTAACGCCCGTCTCTCTCTCTCTATCTGAACCTCTCTCACTGCACATCCTTCGTCACTCGCTTCTTTTTTCTTCTCCCTCCACGTTCAATTCAACATTCGATTCCGTTGGAGGGAAGCAGAGAGAGAGAGAGAGACGCAGAGAGAGGGAGAGAGAGAGACGCAGAGAGAGAAAGAGAGACGCAGAGAAGCGGGGAACGATCTCTCTCTCTTGGGTTCTCACATCCAAAGCAGAATCTTAGATCGGACCTGCTTCTCTCTGGTTGGTTTTTATTTCTCTTCTGTACTCTTGTTTTGATTTGGGTTGATTTTCTTATTTATCTTGGTTTTTAGATCTGAGCGGGTGGGCGCTGAAAATTGTGTTATTTTCTATAGTTTTGATGTTTCTTGGGGGTGATTTGTTATTCTAAGGGGTTTTTCGGAGCTGCATTGTGTGCTTTTAATGATTGTTTTAGAGAGTGATACTTTTTTTTTGTTCTGGGTATGAAGGGTGTAAAATAGGTTTCCTGTTATTATGGGTTGAAAAGATTTGGAATGCTTCTTTGCCGGTAATGTAGATCTTGATGTTTGCGTGAGGATTGATGGTTTTAATTAAATCGGTGAAATATGGTTGTGGTGAGATGATTCTGGTGGTTAAGTTCTTATCAATACATTGGGGACTAATGTGTTTTGAAATGGGCCTGATTGATGTGGGAGGTTTAACACATCAAAGGGAATCTAATGACATAATTTTTGTTTTTAAATTGTTAGTTTAATGTGATGACACTGGAATGCCAATTCAATGATTGTTATTGAAAAAACAGAAATTCAGATCTTTCATTGTAATCAAGAAAATGTGATGGAAGAAATTTCTAATTTCAAGATTTATAACTTTAATCAGTGTACCGTTCAAGTTTTGTATTCTTTTTGTTTTGTTTTGTTTTCTCCTTTTAAATTATGGTGATTGGTGAACGAAATGTCAAACCTGAAGTAGGGCAGAAAGAGGTAAGCCACGGAGTGCGTTATCCTTCCATGAGATGTAACAAATATGCCGTGGTTTTAGCTATAACCACAGATTGCCATTAATTATGGTGTGGTGATGGCCGATAATGTATTCGATCTTAAACATGAATAAAGCCTGAGATACCATTAATGATGGCGAGGGTGATGGTTTATTATGATAATGTGTTTGATAATAAATATGAATTAGCCACTAAAAAAATTTACCCAATTGTTATAGCCCTTACAATAACTGTGATATTAGAACTGTGCACTGTTAAAAATTATCCATTTTCTTTTTGTGTGTATGTGTTAAATTTGGTTGATTTTATACTTTGTTTGATAAAGATATTGGAAAATTGAGTGGGCCTTTATGTTGGGGAGCAGGAAGTGGGATTCTAGCTGATTTATTTGAGGATTTAGGTTGTTATTTACATTTTTTATATGATTCTCGTAATTTTGCTCAATAAGATAAATCATCTTTATATGATTTATTTAAGGTTTAGTTTTTTTTTTACATTTTTATTGGTGCCATCAAATATTCAAATGCTGTTCTAGGTCACCTAAGGTTTAGGTTACAGAACCAACAGAAATCAGATTGCAGATTAAGGAAACTTTTCAGAATTCAGGAAATATTCCACTATACAAAATCAGAAACTCAGATCTGAATAAATCCTAGTTGAAGGCTAATTTAATATAGGAGAATTAAGAATTATTTTCTTCAAGATATCGAGATTTTGGTAGCTTGGAAAAAATTCATCCATATTAAATTAGCTTTCGACCAGGGTTTTATTCAGATCTAAGTTTTTGACTTTATTTAATTGCTTTGCTCCTGAATTCTGGAAAACTTCCTTAGTCTGCGATCTGGTTTTCTGTTGGCTTATGTAACCTAAACCTAAGGTGACCTAGAACCACATTAATTAGTACAAGGCTATGGAAGGACTGTAGAGAGTTGCTTATTTCCTTCTTTGTGGTTGAGGAATGTCAAAACTCTACTTCAGATTGAAGGATGATCATGCAGGTTTGATTCGATAACACTACAAAGTTCGTGGTTGATTTTTTTTTTTTTTTTTTTTTTTTTTTTAAGCAGAGGAGAATTAATACCTATAACTCACATAAATGGGCTTATTTTGTGGAAATAAGCCTTGAGTTTGGCCTTTGGTTTAATTTTTTTTTCTTTTTTCTTTTTAATAAGCCTCTTTAATGGGGCCTAAAAATATGGACAGGAAGAATGAAAATATGGAGATTTATTATTTATCTAAGTTGTGGGGTAGAGTCCTATTCCGATTTGTCCCCCTTACTATTCAATAAAGATCATGCGGAAAAGATAAAAAAGAAATGGTTCCCTACATATTTCATTTTTCCCAACACCCCTAACATCCCAACTCCACTCATATTCTCCAACTTCCCGAAGCAAAAGGAGAATGTCAAATCAAAACAAAAGATCCTAATAAAGTATTTTCCTTACAGCATTGATGTATAGTCCTCTTCTTTTTTTTCTTCTTTTTTTAATTTTTTTTTTATATATATATATTTGACATTTAAACTATTTTTTTCATTTTAATACATCTACAGTTACATACTAAGGTGCCAAGATGGTTGCACAGGGCTTTACAGTGGACTTGAACAAACCTCTTGTCTTCCAGGTTGTTTTTCATTCCTTTGCTCTATCTTCTTTTCTCCTTGAGAAAATCCTGCATGTTTTCCAGAAGTTTTAGAAAATGTTATTGTGTGCAATGGCTGTGCTTGTTCTATCAACATCTTGCAAGTAATTGCGGTCCAAGGATGAAAGATTGGATCAGTGGATAATTTCATATCTGCGTGGACCACTAAGTCCATTAGGCATTGACGGGTCAGATAATCTGATGTGAGAGCATCCAACAAGATGACCATTTCAAGGCTCTAAAAGCAATGATCTTACATGATTTGATAAAATGACATGTACCTTTTGATTCAGACCTGTCACATTGATTACTGGATCATGTGTTTCAGATTAGAATTAGAAAATCCCTGATATGATCGCTGGGTTTACATCCCTCCTGTTTCATCCCATTTAGTGGGTTGGTGATCTTATGTCATATACGTGTATTCTGAGAAATGCATGATCTTCCTCGGTTTTCTATTTTCTTTTGTTTACTAATCTACTTATAGCTCTCCCCCCCCCCCAACCCCAACACACAAAAACTGGCTTTATTATCTGCATTAAAAACTATTAATTAGCATTCCGGTCTAGAGTCTAAACTTGGGGTGCTACATAGGCTGGCCCATAAGATATTCAGACTCAGATTTGAACTATATTGGGGCAGTCCTCAGGCTTTGTCCTATTTAGTATTCCACAGTACCCCAACCCAGCCTGATACAAGTTGCACTCTTTGTCCAGATGCCCCATTTTTTGTCAACTTTTAATTGCATTCCACTGTATTGGGTATTTCTTTTATATTAACCTTTCAAAATCTATCATAGGTTGGTCATCTCGGCGAATCCTACCAAGAGTGGGTTCATCAGCCCATTGTTAGCAGGGAAGGCCCACGTTTTTTTGCAAGTGACTTCTGGGAGGTAATACATTTTATTTTTTCTCAATAAGTACGTAATAAGGATTACATTTTCTCTTACTAAAAAAATTACCCATCACTATGTATGATTGCATGCATATTTCCACATACACGAACACGAGCACATGAATTAAGCAACTAGTTAGGGTTGGCATAAATAAGTGACGCTTCTTGGAACTCTCATTTGTTTAAAAGGTAAACTGGACCTCTCATTCCTCTCCTGAAATTGCTTGTTTGATTCTTTTGCTATTTGAAACAGTTCTTGACTAAGACAGAATGGTGGGTTATTCCTCTCATTTGGCTTCCAGTTGTATTTTGGGCCATCTTCAAATCAATCCGCATGGGCCTTACATTTCTTGAAGTGTCTCTACTGGTTGCTATTGGGGTTTTAGTGTGGACATTACTAGAATACACTTTGCACCGCTTTCTTTTCCACATCGAAACGAAAAGCTATTGGTACTCTCTCTCTTCCCTCTTCTCCCTCCCTCCCTTTAATTATATCTGTGTTTGGATTATTCTTTGTATAATTCTCTTTCATCAGGTAAACAGACATAGCTAGAAGTATTAAACATTATTGAACTCTTTCTGCAGGGGAAACACTATACATTATCTTCTTCATGGCTGCCATCATAAGCACCCTATGGATGGATTACGTCTTGTTTTTCCACCTGCTGCGACTGCTATCCTAACTGTACCGGTATGTCCCTTCCACACCTTTGACTGTCTATTGCTTGGAGGTATTGCTCATCTTCAATTTTTGAATCCAAACTAAGTTGTATGGCAGGACATTATTGAATCTTTTCCTTTTGTATCATCAACCATCCAATAAAAGTTGGTCAGTTAAATAGGTATTAGAGCATTAGGGAGTTTATTCCTCTCTAGGCATGTTCACACAGAAAAACTTTGTCATTTGGATCTTGCTTTTTATGTTTCTTCCGATTTATCATTTCCTGTGATTACTAGTTCTGGAAACTGCTTAGACTTGTTACAAGTCCTTCTACACCAGTTTTGTTTGGTGGCGGCATGCTGGGCTATGTAATGTATGACACTACCCAGTGGATGGCTGGACTCTGCCAGTTTTTATGCTACCAGTCCGAAGCCTGGTAAAGGAGGTTGGTGTGTCATGTCGGTAGCTAGCATTGTAAAAACCTTATTATTCCTTAACTCTCAGTTGAGTTTAGTTGAAATTAGTGTAGGGCTGATATGAGAATTTTAAGTCTTGGATAGATAAGAGAATGGGGATTTCTCAACGTCAATTTTTGAAGCCAAAGTAAGTTGTATGGTTGGCCATAATTGAATCTTTTCCCTTTGTATCATCAACCATCCAATAAAAGTTGGTCAGTTAAGTAGGTATTAGAGCATTAGGGTGATAAAGGCAATTTGTACCTCTCTAGGCATGTTCACGCCGAAAATCTTTGTTCACTTGGATCTTGCTTTTTATGATTCTTCTGATTTATTGTTTCCTGTGATTACTAGTTCTGGCAACTGCTTAGACTTTTTACAACTCCTTCTTCTACACCTGCTTTGTTTGGTGGCGGCATGCTGGGCTATGTAATGTACGACGTTACCCACTACTACCTCCACCACGGACGGCCATCCACAGAAGTGCCTCGGAAGCTGAAGGTGAGTAATAAGTTCAATAGATTTTTTTTATATGGTATAATCTATTGAAAAGGAATTTGTTGTTATAATAAGACTGAAGGAAGCCCTTTTTACTGCCTGTATTGATAGTTTGGCACATGTGCCGGTTAATGAGACTTGGAATTATCGTTAGTATTTTATTAATTGGAACTACTATTCTTGTCCTAGCTATCAAACATTTTAAACTTAGTAGACCCAATAGCATGGATGTAGACCGAAGAGAAGAAAATTAAGAGAAGGAGAGAGAAATAACAAGATAAGCTACAACTTACCTAGGGTGTAGTGCAAAAAACGACTAGCTCCAGAACTCAAGGCCATCAACCACAAGTGCAATAAAATAGAGCAACACCACAACTTCAGTTCAATAAGCAAATAACAATTCAAGTACTAAGCTTGGACAGCTCACTTGCCTTTATATAAGTGACAATGCCTTGAAACATAATATTTTCCTACTCTCTCTCTCTCAACTTACTGAGCCAAACTCTATGAACAACTTTCTAATTTGTTACCTATTATATGATCTTAACTACCTAGATTTGAGTTACAAAAATTTAGCAACTGTCTTGATTGCACCCCAGGTAAAGAAAATAGAAAGCAACCTTTTTCTCCTATTGACTTGGTTTTAAAAATGGGATCTCTGTCGCAGACTCACAGCATAACACTTCTCTGGTAACCTGGCGTTGGCTTTGCATAAACAGGTCTGATTTGCAAGATCTTGGTCTCATTGTAAGCTGAATGAATAAGCTTTCAAGTACAACCTAAATCATGGTTCTAGGTTTCAATCAAAACTGACTGAAATCTCCGAATTGTGTCGGTTTCCAGCCTGGTCGAAATGAAACCCAGGATCAAATTTCATGGTCGAAACCCATGCATGTTTTGACCTGCGTTTCAGCCCAGGGAGGTCCAAGGTCAAAAACCCAGTGTCGAAATCTTAAAACAAGATCCGGCACGTATCGGTTTTTGGCCTGGCCAGAACCAGCATCATAACCGAGATTTAGTTCCTGACCTCAGTGATGTGTTTTGACCGAAACTTAAGGTTTCGACCGAGATATCTCGGTTTCGAGCCTAGGCGAGACGAATCCCAGGCTCGAAACTGGATTATACAAGGTTTCGGTAGGTTTCGACCCATAAAGTGAACCAGGGTCTATATCAAAGTGTCGAAACTAGTTGAAACCTTATTGACAGTCATCAGACAGTACTTATTTATGACTAATATCATTTAAGTAAATGTTTCTTTAATTTTATATTTCATTTACTTAAGATATTATTCATAAACAAGGAACCCCCCCCCCAATTTGAATCCAATAAAAATAGTCTAAAATTCAAATCCCATAAGAATAAAAAATCAACTCTCCAATTCAAGAACAAAAACTGTATTTTTTTGTATGGGGGCGATTTTCAACTTCCAAATGCTAGGTCTTTTTCCAAATATAAAAATTTCATAAATCTTACTATAGTAAAGCATCACTAAAAACCAAGAGTGCACCAAAATAATTTCTTGTTTTGATGCCCAACAAATTGTTTACATTCAAACGACTTTAAACAGCATTTGCGTACTCCGAACAAGGTTTGACCGGAGTGTAACTCATTCATTATAACTCGGATTTAAGCAATCTCAGTTTTGTTGGAAAGCTGATTATGTTAGCTTTGCAACGAATTCGAGATTGCTTGAATCCGAGCTATATTAAAGAAGTTACAATTCGGTCAAATCATGTTAAAAGTACGTGAATGTTAGTCAAAACAGTTGGAGTGATAACATGTCCTGGAATACATACATGCTGCAATTTGAGGAGCGTTATCGCCACCATTAGTGGTATGTTGCACGTGGTTTAAATGTATCACGAAGCTCAACATGAAACTAATTGGTGGGATTTCTAATTTCTAAGTTCAATCATCAATGTGTTAATTTTTAATGAATGCTGTTAATTAGTGGCTTAGTAGTTGGTAACTTAGCACATTGTGACATTTGTATATTATTTCAGCATACACTACCAAACATTGGTCCACACCACATGTAGCTATTTTCTATGTCTTTTTTGCAAACTAACATTAGAAATAGGTGTAAAATGGTTTAAATAGGGTACACCAAAAAAATCAGACAAAAAAAAACATATTTAAGCCTCGAAACCATGGAGTCAATAAAGCTGGGAGAAAATACCAAGTTTCAGCCTGGTTTCGGTGGTTTTGACGAGTTGTGCCGGTTTCGAGCCTGATCGAAACAGGCCTCGAAACCGGCACCTTGATCTTTGGTTTTGACCTTCTGAAGAGTGTCTCAGAGACAAGTGATTGAACTAGACCAAAATAATGTCTCAACATCCTTTGAAGAAGGAGATGCTCCCACATTAGGCATTAGTCATATTGTCCTATACAAACTTGGTCCCAAGGTTTATGCTTCATGGATGCCATCTTATACAAACTAGTATGAAAGGTTTATTTGTCAGAATTTGCTCCTATTTGTTGATTTTTTAAAGAATCCTCAAAAGGTGCACCATTTTTATAAATATGCAACTTCTTTTTTCCCCTCCCCCCTCACATCCCTAAAAAAAACTGATTGAATTCGCAGTCGTATTTAGAGAACGAGTTTAAGGGCCTAGCCAGTCTTGTAAATCAGCTCTAACCCCATCATCCATGGATGACATTCTGCATCTACACTATTATTCAGTGCAAGGTTTTCCCTCGTTTACCTGTGCAAAACTATCCTTCAGTAGATGAATATTTGATTTCTAGAATGATAAAATAATGGATCTTTTAATTTTTTCATGCTGATGGTTGCGGTTCCTTTGTTCTGTTTTTCCAGAAGTATCACATGAACCATCACTTTAGAATTCAAGATAAGGGCTTTGGGATAACATCTTCGCTATGGGACAGGGTCTTCGGAACACTTCCTCCTTCCAAAGCTCCTCAGAAGAAGACATAATTTAATTGACTGCTGAGGAAAATTGCAGTAGGGTTCTTTGAGTTGTGCCTGAAAAGGGGCCTGGCTTACATTGAATATCATTGTGGTTATCTTGTGATATTGTTCATTTATGTAGTAATCTAGGCCAGTTTTAGCTCAGCTTTCATCTTTGTATCCATTCTTTCTTCTCTCTTTCTAATTATCTGTCTTATCATAGAAGCTTCCTCAGATATAGCGGGTTGGTGGTGCTGTTAGATTTTGTGGTTTTCTTGCCTCCCATTGATTGTAATTGTGCTGCATTGTTTCTTGGAGGTACATTGAAATCTTCCTCTTTCTACTCTTGGACCATAACAATTTAAAGAGCTTTTGTGTGTACAGGTTTTTTGACTTGTCAAATGAAGTTGATAATATCAGTTTTTCAGTTTTAGATGTTGGTCTCTCTTATTTATAATCTGACTGATTCATCCTGTGGTGTTTAACTACTGGTCTCTGCAATACATATGAGGACTTCTAGGGCTGAGTGCAGAGATTCACAATGCTGAAACCTCCTCGTTAACAGATACTAATTAGTTAAACTTCAGTTAACTATGCCTGATCCAAAGTGCCAATCAGCATTCATACTTACCTTCTTTTGCTTTGTTAATTTATCAGCTATTCTCAGTTAGGTTTGAATCTCGGTGGGATAGGGTTAGCATTTTGTGCTCTTTGTGACTCAGCCTGCTAAAATCCTCTCCTGTGGAACTGCTGCCTGCCATAGGTACTTGGTAACTGGCAGATCCCTGGAAAGGCAACCATCTAGTGTTTCAGGTTGTTTGCTAGACTGAAATAAGAATTATCCGGTTTTTTCGGGTGCTTCGCTGGAAAGATTGGGAAGTGAGAACCATTAAAAAACAAAGGAAAAAGTTGGCTGGTCTGCCCTCAGTTAAGGGCAAAAAAATCCTCTCCCGAGCGCGCTAGTCTGTCAGCCAACCATCTGATGGGCTGGAATACATCGGCACACATACCGATGTATTCCAGCCCGTCAGATGTTTGGCTGGCGGGCTGGCGCGCGGGAGAGGATTTCAATCCTCGTTAAGGAGGACATGTTCTGGAGTATCTCACCTTCAGAAAGGCATAAATCTCTTTCCGTTTTGACTGGAAATTTTAAAATGGGTTGCTTTTGCATCTTATAGCATTTTTGTAAATTTTGTGCCACTTTGAATTCACTTACAAGGCATCATATTTAATTTTTTTTTGGGTCGGAACTTGATCTGTGGAATGAATGTAAAACCCTTCATCATATAGATCAACCCGTATAATATGTTGATTTGGCAAGTTGTTATAGAATTACATTTTCAAATACATGTATCATAAATCATAATTCATAACCTCAAAAGTAAGGGTATCAAAAATAAAATCAAATCGAACCGTGTAACAAAATCGAACCGAATCAATTAAATCGAAACCGTGAAACTGATTATTAAACGACTCAATTCTAGTTTAAAAAATGAAACTGTTTAATTAAACGATTTGATTCTGGTTTAAAAAATAAAATTGTTTAAACCGACTGTTTAGAACCTTTAAAACTGAGTAAACTTTACTTTAATCCCTTATTGCTAAATGTCTATATTTATTTAGAAATATTTTTTTTTAATTTTTTAAAATTGTAAATCTAATTTCATATATGATTAAAATTATTTTAATATTTTCTTTGGCTTTCCCTTTATTTGTTGCTAATTCTCTTCCTCTTCCTCCTAGCATTAAAACAGTTTAAAAAATCAAAAATCAAAACTGATTAATAATCAATTTTGATAAGTATCTTTATCGTTAATAAATGATTCAGTTTTGATCTTTTTTTTTTTTTTTTTTTTTTTTTTTTTTTGATAAAACAAATATCTACTGAATAATTAAACACAGGATACAACCAAGGCTTCATCCTTACAAAGATTAAGGAGAAATCTTCCCCAAAAAAGACTCAGCTTTCCTAGTCAAAGTGTGAGCTGTATCATTGGTTTCCCTTGGACCAAAAGAAACTTGACAAGGAACACAATTCTAAATCAAAAAGATGATATCTTCCTTAATAGGCTGAGAAATAACCTCAAAAGGTAAAGATTGGTCATAGATGCACTTAACCTACTCCAAACAATCCAATTCAAACCATATAGTTTAACATCCATGGTTATTCCTAAATCCAACTTATTATTGCATCATCATTGTTTTTGCTAAATAATACTCAATTATTTTGATTAATTAAATCCTAACCATAAATTTACATATAATACTGCAATACACCCATTTCCCTTTGCTAAGCCGGCATTTAAATGTAGTAGTTCTGTTTCTGGAGAGAACCAAGATGGCCAAGAGTTGTTTTGTTTCTAGAGAGAGAACCAAGATTAACAGATAAAAGACTTCATATTCTGGTCAAAATTTTGTTAAAGGTGGAGACTTTCTTCTCACTGATTAACACACATGTTATGTTACAAACTATACATAGAAGAGTTTAAACACAAAACGGATATATACTTGACTGAAATCTTATTCTGAATCAGAGGATACTAGGGAATGCGGATCCAAAGTCTTAATCATCTTAGAGTACCCTTCTCCCATGTCCTCTAAGTCATCCTTGCCAAAACCCCAACTACGGAGTAGCTCAGAGCCTCGAGCTCCCCTATTAATCCCAAACCTGTGAAGATTGACCGATCGCTTTTCAATGAATGGCAAGATCGCATTGCTAGAACGCAATCTTGCTGCCATAGGGATAGAATGGACATCAAGTGATCCCCTTCTAGACCCAGATACTGGGCTGCCCAGAATCTCCCCATGTTGGCCTACAAGGTTCCCCATGATTGAAGGAAAAGGCAGGGGTATCGGGAGAGGGCACTGAGCTACAGAAAGATGTGAGAACCTCGGTAATGTCAGTGAATTTTGAGCAGCAGCATAGACTGAATCCTGTACTTCAGAAATTGTGGCCCGATTAGTTCCTGCAGACCACATAAACCATCAGATTATAATGCATTATTGGAATTACTATATTGGTATTTGATTAGTTACATATCGCATTAGAAAGCATATGCTTAATCCAGTGTACCAACCCAAAAACAAAACCAACAAAACAAATGCCATCAAACGGCTGGGTCTCATAGATTTCTATTCTTTTAGCAAAGAATTTTGTCTCAGATCCTAATCCTTGGTATTATCTTAGGACTTTCACACCTTTATGAGTATGGGGACAAGCCTTGGCCCCGACTACAACAAAGATTAAATTGGAATTGTAGCATTAAATTTTAAACATCCACTGCAATTGCTCTCAGAACATTCTAACCAACGAGTTCAGTGTTATCCCTCAGTCCACAGAGAGCTTAGATCTCATGTTTTTTAGCCATGGGTTCTATGGGCCTGTCCTATAAGGTCCCAAGATGAAAGAAAAAGAATCCCAATCCCAAAGACCAAGAATTTACAGGCCACATTGTTATCGGTGTCTCGATTCACCCAGTGTGGGTGCACATCAAGGGCCAAAAAATGTAGGTCAGCAAAGCACAAAAACTTGCATCATGTAACCTTCCCTATGTTTCATTCAATCAGTACAAGCAAAGGCCAGTGATCCATGGTAACTATTTTTTGGAGCATGGTGTGGATTACTAGGTCAAGAAAAAGTAAAGCAAAGCAAATAATTAACTGGCATAACGGAAAACAAAAATTCCAAAGAATAACCTGATCTGAGGGCTCCATGAATGGTCAGGTGCTCTACTGCATACATGTCTTCCACATCCTCTGCAACCTCTGGTGTCAAGGAATGCAAACTCTCTTGCAGAGATTGTTTTTTTTGTTCACCTGTATTCAAGACACAGAAGACACATAAAGAACTTCCCAATTTAAAAGAACATAGGCCAAGTGAACAACAGGGACATAAATACCAGTCAGAGGAGGAGCTGGCATTGCAACATCCAGAGTGGCCACCATATTTTGCCTGGCTTGACCAGCTAACATTTGTATGACCCCATTAAAATCCACCACACCAGAAACATCTAATATTTCATTGGGCCCAAGCTGCTCCATACGGAATGGAAGACTCATGGAGTGCAGGGCAGCAGCATAAACCGCACTGCAATGGTAAGGCTTCGAGTCTTCTATGCGGAGAAAGTTAGACACCTTACCTTCACACCAATAAACAAAAGATAAATCAAAAGTATAACGAACATGCAGAGATAACGAACATGGAATTCCTTAAGCAAAACATTAAAACTAGTCCATCCATATATGAGCATTTTCTTGTGGTTATCCAAGTAGAAAAGCATTCAATGTCAAAATACGTAATTACCTTTAGTACATATTGAAATAATAAAGTGCATCAAGAACACAGAAAGTCCATCAAAATATTGAATTCATTTCTTCTGTAAGATGTCATACAACTTAAGATTTCTGGAAAATGGAAGTTAAAAGCTCAAAACGCTTGTGTTAAAGCACATAAAGATACAGCAGTGTATAGAGAAGTATCCACCTAGCTACATGAGAAATAATTGATGTACACGAGTTCTTACTTTGACTTAGGAAAGGTAATCCAATGGGTACAATCAAATTGCAGAAGGCCGATAATCTTGAAAATGAGATCGCATCATGAAGAGCTCTTGAGATGGATTCTTTCTGACTTGTATTTTTCATATAACTGCCAGGACCTCGTGCAGAATAAAGCAAAACTGGAGTGTTTGTGTAGTCATCTGCAATGTTCTCTAAGAAATCTGAAGCTAAACTGGAAAAACCTCCTGAGTCATCAACAATGACTTGGATACCCTGTAGAAGCAGCGTGAGATTTAATGAGGGGCAAGAGATGAGACAAAGGCATATGCGACATAGATAAATCCATGTTGATCAATTTAATAGATAGGATTAGGATTATTTTATAGAGAAAGTGTGATTCATGCTCAATTATATACTATAAAAATGATCCGTAAATTTGAAGATATACCCACTGCCACAAAGACAGTCTTTTTTGAGGATTTTTACTGTCACAAAATGTTTGTCCATTGTAAAACCAATATATGAAGCTTTTTTTTTTTTTTTTTATCTATTTTTTATTTCCCCTAATCCCTTATTTAGTTGTCTACATATCCATTTGTAATCACTTGCTGTAATTGTTTTCCTCTATCATGTAAACCAAACCAATGAGGTAATATTGGAAAAGGATATAAACTGGTAGGTAGTTAATGCACCTCGATAAACTGAGGGGTTTTCAAACAAGATAGTGTTTGTGGAACGAAGGGAATAAAGTTATAAAGATAGTGGGAAACATAATCAAAGAGGTACAATATTTGAAAGAACATTTAGTCCTCTCAGATGATTCAACATTCAACCCAGAGAATACATTGTACCATATACTTTTCCTTGGTTCCTAAATGATTGTAATAGTCAATGGTCATGATTATCTGATGAAGCATAGAAGATCAAAGTGGTTGAAGTCAAAGGTCCTTAATCTATGCCTTGTAACCCATGTTCATCGCCATGAATTTTACAGGCTATGACATTATTTGGAAAACTAAGGTCAACTCATCTTCATAGATTATTTGAGGTTCACAATTGGGTACAGTTACAGGAATATAAGGACGGGATAATAAATGACAATAAGGAAAAAAAATAAATGGGAAAGTAGAGTCAGAATGTTATATAGGATCAGGTGACTAATTCCTTTTGATTTGAAGGAAAAAAAAAAAAGGAAAATAAATCAGAATGTGTGATATTTTTCAAAAAAATTTTACCACAGTTGGAAGATAAGGAGGCAAAAGAATTAAATATCAAGTCAGAATGTGTTATATTTTTCAAAAAAATCTTACCACAGTTGGAAGATAAGGAGGCAAAAGAATTAAATATCAAGGAAAATTCTTTCAAAAGAGAAAAAGCAACACAGAATCTCAACTCCTCTCCCCCTCTTTTTCCCCTCCCCCCGAGGCAGGGCAGAGAATGTTTGTGTTCAGAACTTGATGAATAAGGAGTTCTAATGCTCATCCATGTGGGCCATGCAAGAAATCAAAGCTCATAGTCCACTAATTCCCTTTTTTTTTTCCAATAAAATCACGTAAGAGTTTGGAAAAAAGAAAGAGATCAGAAACTCTGGAGAGTTTTCCACCGAAAAATAATAGAGTAGAAAAGACAGTGACTAACGGTTGCGTAATGTAGGGAAATCAGGAAGTGCAAGTATAAACATGATCCGTCTCAAAGAACGGTTGCATATTGTTACTCTGCAAGGAACAATGCATTTTATACATTAGGAAAATATTCTTCCAACAATTTCAATCATAGTCAGCTGCATGGATAGAGTAACAAATAAAATACCTGAATGTGGTCACACTCTTCTACAAAGAACCGCAACTGCTCATTCATTTCTTCTCCCCTTAAACCATCAGAGAAGACATCTCTGCCTATTCCATAATTATCAAATTCCTGAGCATCCACCCATAGTCCATTTAATTCATACAAACTTCGGGGATGATAGTGCACTTTTGAGAAGTCCGTCCAAAACTGAACACTGTTCTCTAGACTCTCAACAATGTCTTTGTCCTCAATTTCGCTTCGACAGTCATCATTCTTTTTCTTGATACCATTTCCTAACACACTTGGCGTCTCTTGCTCCTCATACAAGCTTTGCAAAAACAGATTCTTCGTGCGTGGTTCAGAAGCTTGCCTGGAAACACTGCCAGACCTGCATATCCATACAAAGATCATTAAATGCATTAAACAACACACGGGACCAAACAGAACACAGTGAGGTCAAAAACAATAGAACTGCACTGTCTGTGGTAGTACAAAGGATGGTAGGGCAACCGCAGGACAACACAAATGTAAATAAACTAGGGTAATAGTTAATCTTGCCTTCATTGCTTATTTAAAAGCTGACAGGAGAGAGAACATTTGGGTTAGGATTTTTACGTCAGAGTAAGAGAAAGTAACATTAGATATATGGTTTTTGAGTAATGATATCAATGAAAGAAATCAGGTTCTTTAATAAAGATGGAATGAAATTGACTGGACAGTGCATTTACAAACTAGAATATTTTCAGTTATGACTCATAACTCATAAGTAAACAGAAAGTAGAACAAAAAAAAAAGGGAAAATTTCAGCTACCACCCAAAAAGAATTGATTAAATCAGCTACCACCCAAGTTGTTTAAAAAAATCACCTACCACCCAAGTTAGACAAACGTTAGTTAATGGACTGATGGGAAAAAGTTGAAATTGTGTGTGGACGTTTACACCCCTTTCTTCTTCCTCTCTGTTTCTTCTTCCTTTCTTCTTTGCTCTCTCACTCTCTCTCTCACTCTCTCACTCTTCTTGTACTTCTCCTCCATCTCCATTTCTTCTCTTCACTGATTTTGTTTTGCCAGTACTCCAAGTCCTAGCCTTCATGGTTCTCCGTCCCTCTATTTCCTTAGTTTCCTCCTAACCAAAAACAGAGTGATTCCTATCATAGAGCCCAGCACAACCGTGGACTCTATGGTAGTCCCAACAATGAAACCTTTGGATCAGAAAAAAGATCTCTTCGGGGGAACTAAAGATGGAAAATTCCAATTTTCTAGTGCATTGGAGAAATTCGAAATACTAAAACTCCATGTCAGAATCCTATGCTATTCAACTAGAACTCCCTGTAGCTGCCGTGAACCCAACATATATTCATCGCTGCGCTCTTGTTTGCTCTGCTAGTTAAAAAAGTTGAATGGATAGGAAGATGAAGAGAGAGAGAGAGGCATTCCGGGTTTCTCTATCTCTCTCTCTCTCTCTCTATTGGAAAAGTGCTCTGGATACTGAGAGGAATTTAAGAAAAAAAAAATCTGTCGTTTCCATACTCTCTTCTCTTAAAATGCAGCAATTCTACGAATGATTAACCAGCAAAGCTCGATCAAAGCCAAGGATTCCTTCGTGGTCTTCATTTCAAGAGGATGATCTGGGTCAGCGCCTTGAAGCTAAACTCTGTGCGGCTGAACAGAAAAGGTTATCTTAAAGTCTGTCTTCTTGTCCGATTTTCTAGTTTTTTGGCCTTTTTTTTTTCTTTCAATTATTTTGGCAGTTCTCAGTTGAAGAAAGCGTCGGGTGCGACTGTGCGAGCGAAGAATCGAAGTTTCTTAGGGAAGGAATAAGAGTGAGGAGTAGAATCGGCCATGATTGTTTGGTGTTTGCAGGAGACAAATAAACAGAGAATTGGTGAAAAAATGGAGCTTTTTTTTCCCTTACAAAAAGGGTATTATTGTCATTCAAGTATTTTTTAACGGCTGACATCAGCAACTAACGGCTTTGTTAGTTGTTTTTGGATCTTTTTGATATACGTATGTCTAACTTGGGTGGTACGTGATTTTTTTAAACAACTTGGGTGGAAGGTGATTTAATCAATTCTTTTTGGGTGGTAGCTGAAATTTTCCCAAAAAAAAAAATATCAGTCTAATGGCTAGGATAAAACCAGTGTTTTGAACAAAATTAGGAATGATATTCTTTTGGTGGATAAAGCAAAGATAAATGCAATGTTGGACTTATGGAAATCAACCTTGGAGTCAAAAGGTTTTAAGATAAGTAAATAAAAAACAGAGGATAAAATGTAACTTTAGTAACAATAGGACTGAAACTGGAGTTATCAGCACAGAAGCAAAAAATCAGTCGAAAAAGTCTCACCATGTGACAACATGTGGTGAATCAGATTGGACCTCATTATACAATGAACCACATGAACTCAGGGAACCAAGAGATCCTGCAAAGCAAAAGACTTCAATATACTAAAAGAATGAAACTGCAATATCCATTAATGTTTAATATAAATCCAAAGAAAATGGTAATCTTTTCAGTGAATTGCAAAGTAAGATATTATATACAATATCTCAGCCTATACAAAGCCTTAAAAGCTTTCCTCTTTTTATTATTTTCTGTATTTATTTATTTATTTATTTATTTATTTTATTGGGGAGGGGAAGGGGTGGTGTACCACAAGGCCTTACTCGATCTCATCTATAAATTCCATATCTTATCTGCATATATCCCCTCCCATCATTAGCATCCCTACCAATGTAAGATGTTGCACCTTCTTGGTAATATTTTTTTTCTCCTTTCAAAAAAAGGATCTAGCATCAACAGGTTCCTACAGCATGACCCATTTTTGGCCGTGTGTAACTTCTAATTTGGTTATTTCCACCATTCAATAGATGGGAATTCCTTGGATAGGCCATGTCAAAATTGTTAGTCTATCTCCAGCTTTACCCAAACAAAAGCGAGTCCCTCGGAACAATTTCCAAAAAATTGGACACAAATGAGAAAGGGAAAAGCCAAAAGATTTCCTAGATGAGCACATCCAGGAGGTAAATATTAACTGGTGCTCATGCCACATGGAAGGGTGATGTGGCCATGTGTCTAGGGAATGGTCTAGATTGGTCACTTTCAAATTTTAAACTCAAATTCAATCATAAACCTTCACATGTATCGGCATACCCTCCTATGTATGTTCATGCACCCTCCTACTACATACTGTACTCCTGTGTTTTTAAATGCTTTACTTTACCACTTGGCAAGCTGTCTGGGTTGAAACTTGGCAAGAGGGTCCACCAGTCTACAAAATTTCAGCCACATCAAACTTAACCCAACACAGAATTAAGTGCCAATAATTACATCATTGACATTCATGAAACCTGCTACTAGAAAACAATTTTCAAAACTCTCATAACACAATGATGTTCGAATAGGCTGAAAATCAGCCAATAGCTCAGATGATGGCATGTCCAGAAAATTTAGAATCCAATCAATATAGCCATGTGGTAGGAAAAAGTCGGGCAATTGTAGTCCCCTCAATTTGTTTTGCAGTTATATTCCTACCTCAGTTTTTATTAAACTTTCTTTTTGGTACTACTTTTTATTTAACTTGCTTTATTCAACATGAACGACTTCAACATACTCAGAAATGTGAAAGCTGGACTAACAGTATAGGAATCCTAGACTATCAACTATTTCCATTTTCTGCCACCAGCAATAGGTGTCAGCGTTCAACTTCTTTGGACATATTTTCCACATGTTTATGTAGTCATTAGTTAATTCTTAGTCCAATTTGATATTGCCATGTATTAGGATAAAATGTATTGGAAGTTTGCTTCAAAACATAAATCGGTTTGTAAATAAAGTTCTTTAGACGAAAAAAAGGGGGGAGGGGGAAGCGCCAAATGTTTGGCTATATGGTTGCTACAAAATTCAATGTGCCTTATTCAATGAATATGATCAAAGCATTCTATTCTGCCATGTGGAAAAAGGAACCAATAGAGGCCACAACCAATTCAGAAAAGTGAATCCTTTTCCCATAATGACATGAGGGATAAATCTAAAATTGTACATAAGAGAAGTAAAAAAAAAAAAAGGAATGAATGGGGAGAGAGGCTGGGTGGGAGTAGACCCCATGTTTTGTGGAATTCGTTCTTCAGCCCTGATGTAGAAGCTCTTACTGTAACTAAAGCTGAAGACTATACACAAGTTGGAACATCCTGAGACAGCCATACATATCTGAAGTAGCAGGTTTCAAATATGATTACACATCCAATATCAGAAAAAGGAGCATATAAAGTACCAAACAGAGCATCCACCTCCCATGATCTCAGAATTTTTTTCCCTCTTTCCCTCTTAGTTTCCTTCTTTGTTGGCATCATATAAGCCTTGGAACCCAAAAAGGCAAAAATCAATGGGTTCTCAGCAAGTTCTTATTGGTCCTGCTCTACCAAACAGAGCATATAAAGTACCAAACAGAGCATCCACCTGCTATGATCTCAGAATTTTTTCCCTCTTTCCCTCTTAGTTTCCTTCTTTGTTGGCATCATATAAGCCTTGGAACCCAAAAAGGCAAAAATCAATGGGTTCTCAGCAAGTTCTTATTGGTCCTGCTCTATACTAGTAAGCGTCAGTTGTCCTATTTCAGTTAGATAGCTTATTTATGGAATTTTGAATAATCTGTTGCGCCAGTTTTACCCTCATTAAGAGTCACAATTGGGGTTAGTTTAGTCCATTGTTTTAGTAGGGTTTAGGAGATAAAAAGTTGAATCAATATGCACAACAGATTTCTTCAGCTTCTGAGTAAAAATCATTACCAGCTGTTGCAAATTTTCTTCTCAAGTTTGATCCTTTTACGGCACAGTAGCCGCCCATGGGACTAAGAGTCACCTACGGGAAGTGGATCCCGATGTTATAGACTGCAATATGTTCTGTAGGCGTATTCTAGTCCGCCTCTTGCCTTTTGAGAGTTCAACCTCCTTGCTAACAAGCACTGCCTATTAGTATAAAAAAGTTGGATCGGGCTAGTTGACTAATTTTGCAGCACATACACCTGAGCAGTTGATTAGGGAATCAGGAACCTAGCCTAAAGTTATTTTCTGGCAATCAACCCAGTTAGATTCCGTCAAGCATTTTTCTCTATATTTAGCCCCATGGATTTTTTTTTTGTGTTTTTTTTTTTCTTTTTTTTTTTTGGGGGGGGGGGGGGCGGGGGGAGAGAGAGAGAGAGGGAGAGAGAGAATAGGGAAGAGGGAGGGAATGGAAGTGGGGGTGAGAGGAAAGTTGGGGAAAAAGAGAAGAGAAAGGGGGTACGGGAATGGAAAGGAGATAAGGGGTAGGGAACATGAAAGTGGGTGCAAGAAAGAAGAGATGGGTATGGTGAAGAGAGAACAGAAACAGGGTTCCAGGAGAACAAGTTTGAAAAGGTAGTTTGTGTCATAAAAAGATATTACATAATTGTAAGAAAAATGTATACTTAAAAACCTAATAAAAGGGAGTACTTCCCATTCGCTTAAGGCAGCAATTAGAGAGTCTGTTCTGAATCTCACCACCAGAAGTGGGGATGAAAATTAATGTGGGTGGAGCAAATATTGGAGGTCTGCTGCTGGCATTTTTGTTAAGGATCATCGTTCATCTCTTGTTCGTGCTTCTGGTCATTGTTTCTCTGCTTCTTCACTTTGTCTCCTGAAGTGTCCGAGACTGAAGCTTTAAGGGAGGCACTTTGGTGCTGCAGATTCTATCTACTCATGCTTTACTATTGAAGGAGACTACTTTGTAATTCACCCAAAAAAAAGGTGCCTACCTTCTAGTGCTAAACCCCTGTTGAATGGATCTCGTGATCCTCCTTGGCAACTCATCCTTGTGATTGCTGATTGAGGGGCTTCAGTCAAGTTCTTTCATCAGAAAAACATTAAGCTGGTTAATGTATGTGGTTCTTTAAGGCTATGTAAAAGAATCAACTAAAAATGGTTTTTCAAAAGGACAAAAGTGTTCTCTTAGTACAGCCTAGGAGGAGAGTACCAACATGGTCCCAAGGCTTTCTGGAGTAGAAAATAATGGAATAACCAGGAAATTTAAGACCACCAACATGAGCCTTCAACAGTAATAAACCATCAAGGCACACAGACACAAATTTAACAGCAAGCCCTGTCTGATAACTTGCTACTAGAAGACACTATCAACAACAGTATGATGGATTATACATTAATGCCCATAATATAAAGCAACTGGACCAGTTAATAACCTAATTAAGAAAGTAATTTGGTACCTTGATAATCAATTGAGACCAAGCGAGGAGTATAGGTAAGAATGCCCTGCATATGCATTAGGTGTAAGCAGACTATACACATACTTCATTACCAGGACAAAAAAAAAAGAAAAAAGAAGGAAGACAGAAAATAAGCATCCATATTCAAACAGAAAGAGATACTGTAGATGGTAAAAAGATGGCTGCAGTAATTTGAAATCATAACCGTACTGCCTGTTAAACATGAATGAGGCATCTTGCTAGTTCAAGCCAAAGCAGAACTGCACATTTAAATTAATAAAGTAGACCAAACCAATATGGCATGTAATCATCCCTTGGTTTTTGGCTGGAGGCTAACCCATAGTAAGTTCAGGTATGGTAAAAAAAAAACAGGTAGATGTTAGTAATACTTTTAAAAGTCCGGTGCTAAAAAAAGTGTACCAAAATAGTATGATACGCATTTAATAAATTTTTTGAAAAAAAAAATGGACATATAGATACGTATAAATAAAGAGGATATAGCATATACCCTATATGCTATATCTTTCCCACACCCTGTAATAGTGGGACCTCATGCGTTGGGATGCCCTATAGCATATTCCTTAAATATTGCTGAAGGAAAAAAAAAGAGTCATTTCAGTAAGGGTGTCAAAAGAGAATCAGAACCAAAAACTGAGACAAAATCAACCATTTTTAATGCCGACCAAATCTAACCGAAAGTAATTGGTTTGTCCTGGTTTTAGATATTAGCTTACGCTTTGGTTTGGTTAAGAACCAAAAAAAACTGTCGGTTTCAAACCGGCGTTAGACTGAATATTCAAGCCGTATAATAGAAATCCGAGTATAACCAAACCGAAAAGAGGACGGTTAGACTTTAGTGCAATGAGCAATCCATACAACATCTTTCTTTGAATGGAAACTGTAACATATTGGATTCTTCTGTACTACTACATTTTTAGATTGACATGATTATTTAATTTTGTGATTTTTTTTGAAACAAATAGAAAAATGTTTATTTCAAATAAAAAATTTTAGGACATTTTTTTTGGCACAGGCTCAGTTTTGTGTTCAACCAAACCGCTTACCAACCGTATATATACGTAACAGCATTAAAATAAAATGTAAATTGAAAGTCAAAACCGATTAAAACCGTATAACCAGAACCGAATAAGAACTGAATAAACCGTTGGTTCCAGTTTTAAAATTAAGAATTGATCTTTATTTGGTTTAGTTTTGGTTTTTACTATTTATGACATGAACCAAAACCAAACTGAGCTGATTAACCGAAACTAAAACGATTGACACCCTTAATGTTTGGGGCCCAAAAGTATGGGAAAAAAAAGGACAAAGTAGCATCATGTCATCCGTCATCGTAGGAAAAACATATGTTTGGTTGTAACTTTGTAAGTTCCATATGAACCCTTTGAACAAAGCGAGCTATCTTATATTACCATATGGAAAGCGAGTGACCAAAGGTACATGTGCACACTTATCTTGGTAGCATCCAAATATAAAAGCATCCAACCCTTTGTTGTAAATTGTAATTAGAGTAAAAGCGTAAACTCATAAGGAATCATATTACAGGCGAGATTTATGTGGATGAAGATAGAGAGGTAGGGAAGGAAAGAGAACCAAGAAAGAAATGTAGCTTCCAGAGGAGAACAAACAAAGGGCTGTCGGACAAGGGATGAAGACTGTTTTTTAGTCGATCCCCTTGGCAGAAGAACCATGCGTTAATTTTATTTATTTATTTATTTAATAAATCAACGTTTTTTAACACATATTATATGTGTTCTTATAGAATATGCACTATTTCCTACTCTTTTGAAATATCCATTTAAAAACCTTTTTTTGAATGATACGTGGATACACATATTGATGAGGACATCCCAGTAGTTTTACAGCACAGCTGAAAAAGCAATTTCATTTTTAATTTTTCTTCTTCTTTTTTGCTGTTTTCTGTTATGACAGTTATTTTTGTTATTTGTTATGTAGTTCTTTTTTTAAATTTCAGTTTCAGTTGTCTTTTTTTTTTCTTTTTTTTATAAATGTAATGTGAACACCCCACCCCCTGTTTTCACTGTTCACGTGAACAGTTCCCCTCCCCTCTTTTAAAAGTTTTCTTTTTCTTTTTTTGAATTCTGTAACTGCCTTAGGCAGTTCACAGTTTTCCCTGTAGGCTTTTTAAGGCCACTTTTTTTTTCTGAAAATGAATGATGCAATGAATAAATGAAAATGAAGCTTCCCTCTTGACTGTAAGTTTTCTATCTTCTGATTCTTCTCTCTCCCCTCTCTGAATCTGTCTTCTCTTCTTCCCCGTCTCTCCTATTTCAGTGCTGCTTCCCTACCCCTCTTTTATCATCCTTCTTATTTCTTGATGTTCAATTTTCTGGAATCACAATACCCCTCCCTGTTCCTCTCCATAAATTTTATCTCATGTCATTATCTTAGAGTATGTTTATTAACTTATTGTAAACTCCTTACTGCAGTACTCAGTTCTCCTTTTTTTCATGTTTATTAACTTATTGTAAACTCCTTACTGCAGTACTCAGTTCTCCTTTTTTCCCCCACTATCAACTTCTATCAGTGATAGACAGTATAATGCATTTTCAGGTTCTGTTATTCTTTGTTTTTATTTTCCTGTAACAGTATGTGTTTCAGTACATGTATTGTGCTAGTCTTCTGTTATTGTTTACTGCCCTTCCCTATTGTTTAGGACCATGTGTTGGTACCTATGTTTCAGCATCAATTCTGGTAAGTAATCTAGCTCTTTATATATTGAAGTGTTGCTGTATTTACATGAAATTAGTATTCCTAAGCACTGAATATGGCTGTTATTAGTTTAAGGGTGTTGAAAAGTTCAGCATAACAACTTGACCAATGCTGCCAAATTATTGCTGAATACTATGTCACCCTATTTGATCATTGCCGAGTGGGTAAACTATTGTTAGGAATATATTGCTCATTAATTAATAAATTCAACTCTAAACACACTAATTGCAAGACATGTATGCTGCTGTCCTCTGTTCTAACTAGCTAAATATTAGACAACCTAATACCTAGTTAGCTGTAAGTGTAGGAAACCTAAACTCTAGGGTGTCATACATCACATATAATACACATATTTACTAACTATGGGTGGACCTGGAACCTGTCCCTTCAATGTTTGGTTCAGTTTTCAGAACTATGGTTGATTTCAACAGGATGACAGGAGCCAGTCCTTTCAATAACCAGTCTTCAAAACTATGGTTGATTTCAAGTTTTAACAGGATGATTCTATTGGCCTGAAATATGAGTAGCAGAGGCAAATTCTGAGAGTTCATGGTTAAAAACAATCCATATCACTGCACAAATTCCAGCTTATAGACTACTAGTATTAGTAGTAACATGAGTATGTGCATGTTTATAAATAGAAGAAACAACATAAGCTTAAAAAGATTATAGTATTAGATTGGCATCAACCCCACTTGGAAAGAGATCTTTTGAGGTACCCTTTGTTGGAAGGCATACACGGAAATTGGAAGGAATAAAACAGTACAATCTTAGAAGGTCATTCCAACGTTGAAAGTGCTGAGAGATAAGCATCTAAATCTCATTTGTTCTGTGTATGATGTGATTACCCATAGAAAGTGGAGCGAGGTAATCAGATCCATAAACTCCAGATATGATTCGGCATTGGATCGACACTCCCAAGATTCATATCCATATCTTCAATAATGGGAGCCCCCTAAATGACACATATTGGCACATCATTCAGAACCATGAGAGCATCATTGCATTATCATTCTGAAGGCCCATTAGTGTGGCTGATTAAACTAAAGGGCAACGAACCCATCTTTCCACGTAGAAGATTCCTCCTCCTATTGAGTGGAAACATTTTAAAGGCTGAAGGTGATTCAGTTGCTGTCATTAGTTAAATTTCTAAGGTAGTCGGATCCCCTGACGATACTCACATCTTATTCGACAGGCTATATCCCTCTATTACTCTGAGAACATGACGCAGCACAGCTTTATGGATTTTCTAAGGCTAAATTGCAAGGAAAGGTGGCAGTGAATAGGATGGGGTTGGGTAGGGTTTTAAGAACTTTCAACCGTACTTGTAACTCATAAGTCATCAAACTACTAAACCAATACTCAAAATTTCCATTCAATCATGAATAGCAAGAAAGTACATATCTTTTTTTTTCTTTTTTTTTGGGTAGGTAGAGCCCCAAGGAGAATTGAACTCATGACCTCTGAAAATGTGAGTCCTGGCACAACTAGAACTTCCCTAAACCCAATACAACTCAAACCACTACTTATTTGACAAATAATAGACTGAAAATAACATAATTGAACTCCTAAACTGACTACGAGTTAAGGATATAGGCATATAGCAATATCAGGAAAAATTACTCATCAATCACAGAGATGGAAAACCGAGAGAAAAGAGAGAAGATGGAGAATGGAGAGGAAGAGGTGTCGATTACTCCTAGAGGAGTAGTCAATCATGATGAAATCCTCTCTACCCTATAACCTAAAATAAAGTCTAGAATATGGAATTACAAAATAAAGGGAACTCTAGAATAACTAGGAGTCCCAGATTCGAAGGAAAGTAAAACAAATATAAAAACAGAAACTAAATAGATTACCTTAGGAACTACATAGACTATCCAACTAGGAGGATAGACTACCTTAGGAACTAAGGTAACAAGAAGAACAAATCACACACGACAGGGACACTCCCCTTGTCATAGTACACATAAGTCGACATCAAATATGTTGTACCCCCTTAGTGGGTACATGCCCAAAATCCTATAATTGATAATCTTCAGCAAAGGACTAACTACAATTTTAGAAATCATAATGAAGCTGCTAAGAACAAACAACCTATTATACTTTCAAACTCCTAATCATGGCAAAGTTTCGCCAAAGGGCGTCCCAGTACATGAGGCACCTGCTACTGCAGCGTCTAGGGAGGGCAAAATGTACACAGCCTTAGTCCCATAATATGGAGAGGTTGTTTCCAAGATTCGAACCTTCAAAATTTTGCCAAAATTACCAAAATATGTCGATTTCACAATAAATCAATATCAAATGACACTTGAAATTCATACATGTGCAATGTACCAAAATTTCTGAAATTCACCAAAATGTACCAAACTTTAACCAAAACATTTTGGTTTTGGCAGAGGGTGAAATCTGAAATTCCAAACCTTCCTCCTAATGCTACAAGGGAAGGATTCCAAAATTTGTATAAGCCCCAGGGACTAAATTTTCAGGCTATATAATTGAGCCAATTACAACCCGAAACATTAAAAAAAAAAAAAGGGGGGGGGGGTCCATTTCCCATATAATACCAAATCAGCAACTCTTCTGGACCAATGACTGCAGTAGAACATCTCACTCCACCAGAGGGCAAGATCAAGGAGTTTTTTGTATAACAAGTTTCCTAAGAGGGGAATCTGAGGGTTTTTGTTAGCAGAGGGCATTTCAACATGCCATTTAGATTATTGTTTTCCCTATTCAGTTTTGTTTGCAAGGTCCTTCTTGGGGGGCTTGTACATGATGTTCTCCTCAGCCGTGATACTATAGTTAAGATAAAAAAGATAAAACTACCCAATCCCAGGCCACCATTTCCTCGGGCTTACAGACCATGGTTCAGTTTACGAGGTGATATCTCTCAGGCAACATGCTACTATGTTATTGCTTCTATTGAGACATTCCACGTTAACAGATACAACACCATAAAGCACCTCAGCAGCCAAGAATTAAATGAGTTTCAAATTATAAACACATAATACAGAATGCAATCATTTCATGATAATAGAAAGGGTTTGGTGTCAATATTTCATGCAATAATTTCATGATAATAAAAGGCTTTTGGTGTCAATATTTCACCTGCTGTGTTTCACCAGCACGATAGAACACGTCCATATCCAAAGATTTATTCTTGTAGACTGGATCTGCATGGGGATCCTCAGCCAACCCTAGCAACTCATCCTTCAAAAATATGCCAGGTGGTAAACTTTTTTGAACATGAATACTAATAATTGAAGAAATGAAATGTAAACTAAAAACCATTACATAATTAAAGATCAGAACGACAGTAAACCACAAATGTAATAAAAAATGTAACAAAGGCTACCTCTTAACCTAGGAAAGTACTGGTCATTGAAACAGAAGTAAGCAATTCATTTTTAAAAGAAGAAGGAAGTTGCAAGTTCTAAGCATTGACAAAGAAGAGGGAATCCTTCCATCTAATTATAAATTTATAACACATCCATCTCCAAACATTTTTATCCTCAAACGTTGAGACAAACCAAACACTGTGAGGAACATCATTCTGGATCATAACATTGGCAATATTTAGCGGGCAGTTTCCCATCATTGATGACAGGTCATCACTGCATCACCTCTATATACAGATGAATTGAGATTTCGATAATCAACACTAATCATTGACAGAGGAGGTTTTTTATGGATGTAAGAAGAAGAATAAAAAAGTAGATGGATCTAATTATTTAATTAATGAATTTATATTGCAATCATACATCAAGAATGGCTCCTGCTTAGATGGCAGATGGTTTTGGGCTTTTATTTTCTGTGTTATTAAGGGTAATGGGCTAAATTATAAAGCACAAATATAAGGTCCATAAGGGGTACACGAATTTTTTCTTTTAATTAAAGAGATTGATTAGTTGTAGGTCCATATCAAGAGTCCAAGTTAGTCTAGTATGAATGTCTTTAAGAAAAGAGTCTTATTTCTACTTTCTTTCTTATTTTCAGGTCTTTAAATATGATCAGTATAACCATCCCGGCCGATGATTGAATTGAATAGAGATTTTGTTTTGAATAGTGTGTGCGTGTGGTTGGCTAACCCCACCCCCTTTTCTCCCCTTCAATCGTTTTCTTATCTCTATTTCCTGCTAAATTCTCACTGCTAAATTCTCACTTAAATTTTCTAAACTGGGCCTAGTTAATTAGAGTTAGGATCTCAGTAGATGCATCAATTTACTTTCATAAGCAAAACAAACCCCTTTTTGGGTCATTAAGGTCTTGCTAGTTCACGGGCAATTGAGAAGTGCTTTACCCAAAGTTTGACAAGTTTGTCATGGTCCAAAGGGTAGCCACACTGGTGGCAAGTCACTTTGACGGTTATGCAACACCTTGGCGACGGCATATAAAGATTAAAAAATATAGAACATAAAGGGACTAAAGTGATATTTCACCTGAAAATTCCAAAAGTGAGAACCAACGAAGTTGGCAAAACCTCCAAGTTGGATGGTCACGATTTCCTTCATAACTCACTGCAAATGTTCAGAACTTTTCAAAGCATTCCCTTGGCCAGATGAACAACTGCTTCTCTAAATGTGGTAAGTTAACTTTGATCTTCCAGACAATCTAAAGCACCGCAGCCTCCTCTGCCACATAAAAACCAATTTCACTCTAACTTACAATCATGGCTGAACAAATCTACAATTAAACAATCATACTTAAACAGTAATCAAAACTATAAGCTTAGAAGTCACAGAAAGAGTTACACTTTTTAATTTGACTTTCATTTACCAATCGATATGAGGGTTTTTCATTTTCAGGAATCTAAAAAATTGGATTGATGAGAAATGGAACAATAAATTTCAGATGTTTTAGGAAAGGAGAAAGATATGGGAACTGGGTTTCGGACTTTTAGTCTGAACGAGAAAGAAGAGAATAACTCACGGGTTGAGGTTGTCGCTGCGAGGTTGGAAACTCGTCAGCTCGGAAGCTCTGAGAAGAATAGACATCACACGACCAGTCTACGTCTGTATAAAGCCCGCGCTTGTATCTCTAGGCAGTGTAGAACTCAAGTCACCAATGGAAGGAGGGAAAAAAAAACCCAATTTAGAACGGGTTTGTGTTTGATAGCGATCCTGATTCTGATTCTATGGATTTCGATTTCTAGGGAACTATTTTGGAGTAGAATGGTTTTGTAAATCAGGTCGGATTCTAATTCTCTAGGAATGAATCGATTATAAAATGATTTTAAAATCTAATTTTTTTGAGTATAAGAAAGCTTTTTTTTTTTTTTTTAAGAACAATTTTTGGGAAAACAAAAAAATGAAAAAAAAACTCCAGTCTTACATTTCTCCCTCTTCCCAAAACAAAAATTTTGACTCTAATTTACCTAAAACAACGGTTTGACCAGCATGACCACCACCACCACCATTGCCCCAGTCACATCACCGCCGCCACCATTTACCACCATCAACGCCATGCCCACCGCCCACCACTAGTTTTTAGACTTCAATTAGCATGACAGTGTGTTTATCGAAAATGTTTCTGTTCTAAAATTCTCTTCGAGAACTGAGTTATCAAATATATCTTTATTCCAAAATAATCCTAGAATAACTTATTCCAAAATAATCTTAGAATAACGTCAAGTCAAGTTTCTACTCCAAACCAAAAATAAAGATTCTGCATCTAATGCAGAAGTATTGTCGAACAGGCCTTAAATTTCTGTTTCTATCAAATAAATAATTTTTAGAAGAATTTACAGAAAAGAATAAAAATAAAAATCATTTTTCCAATGGAATTCTTCTTCTTCCTCTGCATTGATTTTCTTCTCCGTCCTGAAGATGCACCTCCATTTGCGAAACAATCTACAAGTCCTCGGTAAAGAGATTGAGCAATCGGATTAACTTCTCTACTTCTATAGTGAGGAAATTTGGGTCAGGAAGCAGGTTAAGATCGTCAAGGATGAGAGTTGCACTCTTGCAGAAGAAAAGAAGGTAGAAATAAAAGATCAAGCAGGTCTCTGTTATGATCGATCCTATGCTTGTCAAGCTGATTCAGTCAGGTATTAGGGTTTCTAGAGTAAATTGCAACAAAATAATAATAATAATAATAACAGACCTGATCAAAGCTGTGATATCGCCGTTCAATACTGATACTCTGGCATAGTCGTCGTTCTCCAATTGAATCTGCACAAAGCTCATCCGTAGTCGAGACTCGAGAGTGAAGTTCACTGTTAACGAATCCAAAAAAGGGCTGAAAAAACAAAATTACAAATTCAATTGAAATACAGTTCAAAAAATCTAGAAAGAGACGGAAACACAGTAATTCGGTCAAGGTCAAGATCAACCGATCAGAGCTTCGAGAACCAGTTAATCCAAACACGTAGTTCTCCATGCTGACAGTTTGTATTAGGCATGCACTTCCATATATTTCCACGTACCTACTGCATGGCTTTAACGTGGCAATCGCCCTCTGTTGCATGAACCATAAAAATAAGATTTCCCATGAAATTATAGACGGAAATTCTAAAGCCTGGTAAGGTCTTATGCCATTCAGATTTGCATCAGTCTTATATCAAATATCAAAACTCTAGTCATATTGAGGTTCCATTATGATTTTTTGGGGAAAATTTCATCCACACCTCCAATAGTTTGCTTTGAAGTCATCCTACCCTTGTTTATTATATATATATATATATATATATATATATATATATATATAAATCTTGTTGTGATGATGTGGCACAGTCTATAATTTTCTAATGACAAAATTACCCTTTCAAATTTATTTAGCTACGATCTTTTCTTTTCCCAAATCATTAATAAATGACATATTTGTTCTTTTAAACACTCATTTCCTTTTTTCTTCGATCAGATTCCCAAATTGTTATTTGATTGTCAAGTTATTAGAGAAGATAATTAGATAATTTTGCATTTTCTGTTACTCAACTTAACGGTGCGGAGTGTGTGTGAAATTAATTGCAAAGTTGGAGGTTAGATGACTTAAAAGTAAAGTACAAGAGGGAATGGGTGAAATTTTACGTTCTTTTTTATTTATATTCATTGGATAACCCCTTATTACATTTAAACTCACCCAATGATTATAGAACTCACATGAAAAAGAGGTGTCAATTTTTTAACCGAATCAGTAGCTCGGACCAAAATAACCCAAAAAAAGATTCAAATTGAACTATTATTGGACATGTTTCGGGTTAAGGTATGGCATATTCTACTAGTGTCGGTCCCCGTCTGGTCCGGGTTAGCCCAAAACCAGTCTGAAAAGTGGATTGATTAGTCCGAACCAGATAATGGTTCGAACCAAACCGATTTAGACCGAATATTAAACCCTATCTTCGCTACTTCAGCCTTCTAAATGGCCTTAACAGATTTCCTATTGAGTTTCCTATCCGAACTGGCCCGAACTAGCCCGATAACAACCCAATAAGCTAAACTCGATAATAACCTAAAACCGGACCCGCTTGTTAATTAATGTGCATATTGCAGCCCTCCCAGCCTGAATCTCTTAATGAACATGTTTCCGTCAAAGCCTATAAAGCCCAATACCGATTTGCCCTGAAACTAAACCGACTCGTTGACGCCCGTAAATTGATGTGAGAGATTATGGAAAAAACTGTCTTGGATTTCTAAATCAGATTCAATATCCTAAAGGAGTACAATATTATGAGATAAAACAAAATATAGAAAAAGAATAAACAAAAGATGTTTTATAAAATTAGGAAGAAGGATCTACTCATTTACACAATAGTAAGAAAAATGAAGTATAAGAAGGACCGACAGTCGATCACTTGAAGAAAAAAGAAAGGGAATTCAGAAGAGACAGATAGAAATAGTGTACACGTGTACTTCCTTTCCCTATAAAACTAATCTACTTGACCAAAAAAAAAAAAAAAAAAACCACGAAAAAGGTTGGGGAGAGCATTCAATCAAACCTAGAGTCTCGTGTTCAATCGCAACTGGATGCCAATACCATGCTAAAGGCACTTCCCCACTACCCTTATCATATGGATGTTAATAATATTTTCTCGAGACAACAAAAGAAACTTGACCCTTGTCCCATTTTGCATGGATTAAGAAAAACTAGGCTTGGACCTACAATTGCATGATCTTGCTGTTTTCTCTTATGCTCATTTGGTGATTCTTTGATTCTTTGGTTGCAAATCAGTTCGGGTGCGAATCCAACAAGCACTTAGACTCTGTAAAACTGATCGTAGAGCACTATTGCACTAACGCATGCACAACAAATGGTCGTAATTGAGGCCAACAGCTAAAAAATATGACTGATGAAAATTATGATCCTTTAGTTATCAATGAACTTTTGTCATTGGAATTTTGTCGATGTCACTTCTTTCCAGTTCCAACCTGTGTTAAAAAAAAATCATTATTTTGGATATAATTAACAAGGGCATCGAAAGAAAATAATTTCTTGCCATTCACCCTTTTTTATGTTTGTATTAATGGGCCTTAATATCACTTAATATTAACCTATTTGTCAAAATGGAAACTTTTAAGTATATATTTCCCTTTACCACAAATGCAACCAGATGGAGGAAGAAAAGAGTGGCCTCCTAAGCTTACAGTATAGTCTCACTGTTGGGATTGACGGGTGAAGGAAGGGGCACTTTTACCCTTGTGGTATAGTCCCCCTTTTCGGTATTGATAGGGTCTTTATAATGGAATGTGATGTTTACGAAAATCACAAGATGAATCTGAGCTATCCATTTTCAAGGTGTTGTTAACCTGAACCATCGGTTCATGCTCCAAGTTAGTAAACGCACAATAATGTCTAAGGACATGCATAGACATAAATGTGATACACGCTAATACAAAAAGAGGTATTTGATTGAATTAGATCTTGAAATTTGACATATGACTAATCTAAACCATGACCTTTTTTGGATGATATCTAAATCATGTCTTTGCTATCCAACAGATAGAAAAGACACATTATCTGTTCATATGGAACAATAGTTGTCTAGTGATGTTTGAAAAAATAATAAACATTTATGAAAATAATAATTCACCCCCCCTCTTCCACAAAAAAAAAAAAAAAAAAAAAAAAAAAAAAACAAACGCCCCACAAGGTGAAGCAAGCTTTGATCCAAAGACCTGACACCACCAAATCATAGTCCTTACTGGCTAAACTAGCCGAAACCTTCGATATCATAAGTCTGTTAATAAAAGAAGCAAGCCTGGTTGAAATAGGCCTAGTAGAGGTGAATGGTTTCATATAGCTTCTGCAAGGAAGCTTGATTGATATCATCCAAGACTCAATTCATAACTGACTCCTACTGCAGCAAAAATCACTTTCTGTTCATTTGAAAACCTCTCCCATGCCTTAAGTAATTAAGAGGCAATCTTATCAACCTGGTAGTCAGTCACAAATGATGCATTTGATAAGATCAACAGTGCTGAAAGCTCAGACTGGTTTTTAGTGTAAGGTCTTAACAAATAAAAGTAGCTCAAAAACCCAACGTTATTTTTTCAAGGCATTGGAGAAAACTATAATCGGTTCAACATTGTCACATGGAGAACATACTCTGCTTCAAGAGTACAGTAGAGTGGCATTTGATAAGATCAAATAGATTATGCCTTTGCATCTCCAATGTGAATTACCTTATTGGTCTTTCGAAGGAGTAAAATCTCAAGTTGAAAAAAAAAAAAAAAAAAAAAAGGAAAACAGATGGTATTTTCCAATCCTTCGAGTCAACAGTTTGACATTAAAAGGTTCCAAACGGATATAGAGCCAAAGTTTACCCCATGATTCATTGGTCTACCTGTTGAGACAAGTTGATAATTAAAGCAAAAATGATTGGATTGTCCTCTCTAATCTTCCATTCTCTATGAAATATGAATACAAGAGGCCTTAGGTAACAAGAAATCATAGTTACAATTTACAACATGTACCCATCACATGCAATATTGTTTCTTGGGTGCCAAGTATTTTCTTTCTTTCACATAAAAGTCATCTTTTCTAGAAGAAAAAGAAAATATGAGGATAGGGAAAAGCAATAAAAAAATAAAGGTTAACTCAAAGAAACAGTGTACATTGACACCTTAGAGGAAACGAGAGCCACGTGTCCGATGAAAGAGACTATTTGACACTTCCGGATGTATCAATAGGGTTTTCTTTTTATTTTTTTGGTATTGATGTATCAAATATCAAGAGTTATGAACAACTATTTCTGAGAATTGTTATAATCAGTGTATTATTGTCATTGCTGCCAATCGTGTGTTCCTCACGATTTAGGATCAACAAGCATCTCAAAGTACAAAAAGTCCAGTGAAAAGAATCTATCATCCTACATAATAATAGTTTTAAAGCTTATACCTTGTAGATGGCAAATATTTATGTCTTGACTTGTCTCTTTGTCATTGTCCAAAATGCAGCATTATATCGGTTCTGCAGTTATGAAAAGATCGGTGACAAAGGAACAAACAGATTATTTTGCACAAAGTAGATGTTAAGAACAAGATGTCTTCTTTGGTTGAGAAATTCATGTAGAACCAACTACTATGGAATACAAACAAAACGTATGGAAATGCTTTCACAGACTGCATATACAGTCTCTACCTGGATCATCCCTTTAGAGAAGCTGAACTCACCAGGCCTTGATCCAAACACTTAAGATCAAGGGGTAAGCAATAACCTGCTTCACCATTATATTCTACAAAGGTCATATCTTCTGTTATTCTATTAACTTTTAAGCGCTCAAGGTTTTTTCGCACCACAGATCATCCGTCTCCAGATGCATTCTTAAATTATTAGGAAGAACATTTTAAAGGAAAATAGAAAGATAAAAACCCATAGATAGGTGTTACGTGTACACATGAACCTGGCAAGCTGCCACGTAAAGATATGTGGTTATCGTCAGTTACCGAATGAAGACTTGTGGGTTATTGTAAGTGGAGAAGTTATAGTGGATTATTGTTAGTGATAAGCATGGGATAGTTGATATGTGTATGTGACTGGAGTCATGGGTAGTTAATAGGAGTTAGTAGAAGTTATTGATATGTAGTGGAGTAGTTGATAATGTAGTAAGAATATGATAATGGCTTACTCATCGTCTATTTGCAAGATGATATGGAATGAAGGCAGTCTACGAATCCCAGTCAACACTAACAAGTAAATACTCTTTTCAGTATAGGTCGTGGTCTCCTCAATAAGACAAACCAATCCCAAGGTAGATTCCCTCTGCAGAACCGATCCCCCCTATTTTCTCTCTTTCTTCTTTGATCCAAACCTAAGATACGTAAGCACGCATCAAATGGTATCAAAGCCCAGGCAGCATCCAAGAATGGAACAAAATTTAGATTGACATATCGAAAAACTGGAGGCTGAAATAAGCATACTCAGTAAAAGGGCAGCAGCAGATTATGGAAAAGCTTTATAAATTTGATATTTTGCTTGAGAAATTGAGAGCACGATCTCCCAACACCACGCTGGAGATGATCGAGAAACCTAGTGTTCGATCAAGTGGCATCCATGTCAATCGCTCCCCACCAACATTGCTTACGTCTGTCACAAGTATAGTCAATGTGAAAGTCATGAAGAAGCAAGCTAAAATCAATGAGCTGTGGGTGTACCTCAAATGGCAGCTCAATAAGTGATCGGACAAGAACATTGACGCACATGGGACAATGGATGCCTACAAAGCAGGAAAACATCCTCCATGAAAGCCAAGGGCTTGGTCGCTTCGGCCATAATCGTTCGAATGTGGCCAAATCGGCAGGTTCACAAGCATAGGTTGGCTAATTCGGTGAGTCCACAAGTAGAGGATTCAAATCCTTATCGCACCGAAGCCACGAGAGAGGATCTTATCGGGCTTCTTCAATGACTTCCTATTCCGCAATGTGTTTTTGGGATCCGGGTGGAGCCGATTTCCCAACTTGTGGTCTTGAGTACACGACCAGTTTTAAGGGGGAAGGATTGTTACGTATACACATGAACATTGCAAGCTGTCACGTAAGGATATGTGGTTATCGTCAATTAACGAATGAAGCGTAGAGGAGGAGAAGTTGTAGTGGAATTCTGTTAGTGATAAGTATGGGATGGCTGATATGTGTATGTGTCTGGAGTCATGGATAGTTAGTAGAAGTTAATAAAAGTTAATAGGAGTTATTAGAATTTATTGTATGTGGTGGAGTAGTTGATAACGTAGTAAGAATATTGTAATGCTTTCTTGTCATCTATTTAATCACAAGATGATATGGAATGAAGGCAATCTTTGAATCGCAATCAACACTCTACCAAGAAAATACTCTTTTGAGTATAAGTCATGGACTTCTCATAAGACCAACTGTTGAGAGGAATAATTGACTTGTCTAGAATGTCAGAGGTTATGCTTCATTTATAAAGTAAAACGACTTACATGAAAGAAAAGAAAAAAATGTAAAGGAAAGAACACGAAAGGAAAGTAGGTGAGGTATGTAAGGAATGAGTCAGCACTCATATCCCCACGTACATCGAACTTGGATAGAAGAAACCATATTCCCATATTAAAACAATTCCCTCAAGTTGGCGCATAAATATTATGCATGCCTAACTTGCAAACCATGCGATGAAATAATTTACCACCTAACCCTTTGATAAAAATATCAAATAATGATCTCCAGTTCTGACAAAAGGAACACAGATCAATCCTTGCTCTAGCTTCTCCTTAATAAAATGATAATCGATTTCCATAAGTTGCATGCTATCGTGCTAGATAGGACTGTGAGCACTACTAATCGCACACTTGCTATCACAATAGAGCATCATGGGTTGCGGAACAGGAACAGGAACAGGTAACACTCATCAGTCGCTGGAGCCACATTAACTCACAAATGCATTGAGACATAGCCCAGAATTCAGCCTCAGCGTTAGACCGGGCAATAACAGCTTATTGCTTGCTTCACCAAGTGACCAAGTTGTCGTCAACAAATGTACCATACTTAGTATTAAAACAACGATCCTCAAAAGAGCTGCCCCAGCATTAGTGAAGGCATCAACTCGTAGGTAACCATTAGAGGAGAAAAACACACCCTTGTCGGAAGCCAACTTCAAGTAACGTAAGATGCATAGCACAACTTCCCAATTGGTAATATAAGGGTCATGCATATATTGGCTGACGATGTTAAGAGCAAAAGAATTGTTAGGACGAATGTGAGAGAGGTAGATCAATTAGCCAACTTACCTCTGATACTGACCCTTATCAACAAGATCTCCATCCTTGCTAGAGAGACAAACATTAGATTTGAGTGAAGTATCTGAGGATTTACAACCAAACAACCCCCCTGCCTCTGAAAGAAGATTTAATGTATATTTCCTTTAGGGTAGGAAAAGACCCATAATAAAGCGAGCAACCACAATGGCGAGGAAATATCAGAACTTCCAACGTTTTTGATCTCAAACTCTTGAACCTGATAAGTCTTTAAACACGCAATCTACTTTGTATCACTTCTAGTGACCACAATGCCATCCACGTACATAATAAGAAGAGCAATCTTATCACTAGATTTGATGCAAACCTAAAGGTAAACAAACCAAGAACGAAGACTGATAGAGAATAAAGATAGGTGCTAGAGTCCCACTAGTAGATAACCTTGGCAAGCTAGAGTCACACTAGTGCCCGTTGTAGGAGTCTCACCTAAACCCACTTGCATCACACAAGCAAAATGATATTCAGGTAGAATATTCAGAGAGAAAAGTGTTGTAAAATTTTTATTGGATGCCTTTGAAAGTAGTCATGGTTGCATTATATAGATATGAAAATCTTGAATACAGCAAAAAGTATTAAAGACACTTTAGAATTCCAAAACAAGACATAGGAAACTACAAACAAGACTTTAAAAACAAAAACATTAATGCTGCCTTGGAAACTAAAACCTACTATATTAATTCCCCTAGGAACATGAAAAGAATTAAGGAAAGAAAGACTAGTCAATAAGAGTTGCCTAGAAATCACTTCTCATCAATTAATATAGCTTCTACAAGAAGGATAACTTGTAGCAGCAATAAAGGAGGTTTCTTGTGGGCCCATAAATATTGTTCACGTGAACAGAAACAGCTGGGATAGGCCATGGGTTTGGTCTTGGATTTGGGCTGCCCTCCTTTACGCGTGTACTTCTTGGAAAAGTACTGATCAGGCCTACGTGAGGGGCGAACTGTTGGAGCAGGTGGATGCACTGCATCAAGATTGCTTGTTAAAAAGGGTACGATCAGCATGTCTTTGAGTATAGCCATTCAACAACATTTCCCTATGAAAGCCACCGAACCAGGCATGACGTGACGGCTTTAGGCCATAAAGAGCTCACTTAAGCTTGCATACCTTCCCTTATGTTGCTAAGGTCGAGAACCCAAGAGGAACATCAAGGTTTAGCTCCTCTTAAAGTTCACCATGGAGAAATGCAATTTTGACATCGAGTTGTTGCAATTCCCAACCCAGGTTAACAGCACTGGAGAGAAGTACTTGATAGGATTCAGCTTTGCAACATGTGCAAAAGTCTCCCGATAGTTAATGCCATAAGTCTAAGTAAGCCACAAGCCACTAACCGGGCCTTGTACCTATTCACAATACCATCCATGTTCTGCTTTACTATAAACACTCACTTACAACTCACTGTATGTTTCTGGGGAGGAAAAGTAACCAAGTCCCAAGTGTCATTCTTCTTCAAGGCTTACATTTCTTCAACCATGGCCGCCTTCCATCTGGGATCGGTAAGAGCCTCCTGCCAGTTTCGAAGAAGAAAAACAGAAGACAAAGAAGACAAAAAAGCTCGATAGGATAAAGACAAAGAGTCATACGACACCACCTGAGCAATAGGGTGATGTGTACAAGTTCTCGTTCCCTTCTGGACAGCAATGGGTAAATCAAGAGATGGGTCAGAAAGACTTAGAGGAGTAGGTGCGAGATTACCAGACAAAGAAGGACCGGGATCAAAACCTAGATCAGGAGATGGCGAGAGGCTAGGTTGAGGAGATGTAGTGGTGGTGTTGTTTAGGTGTTGTTGCTGCTACTGCTATTGAGGGCACTGAACATAAACTTGCACAGGGTTTTGTATCTCCCCCTGGAGTGGTACAACCACAGGAGACACTCCCCTAGTTAGCAGAGCAATGACTAGCACATCTTCATCATCATTGAGTACCAAATCCCCCCTGGAAGAGGGGCCGACGAAAAATAAGAGGCAATCTCATGGAACACCACATTCATAGTCACGAATACACACCGGGTAGGAGGGTGGTAGCACCAATAACCCTTCTAAGTAGCAGAGTAGGCAACAAAAACACACTTGAGCCTACGAGGCTCCAACTTGTCAGGATGCTGATGATTCCATGCAAAACACACGTGGAAGGATGGCAAAGTCGGGTGACCTCGTAAAGGTAGTAACAGGAGCACAAAAATCCAAAACACGAGTCGGCATCCGGTTGAGTAACCTCCAGTAAATGATGATTTTTGCACTCAGCAACACCATTTTGAGCCAGAGTGTCGACACAACTAGTTTGATGAAGAATCTCTTGAGCTGGGATAGAATGGAACCGACACTGGTAAGAGCAACATTGATAGGAACAGACTCAGACGTCTCAGAATGATAAGCCAAGCAACCACGGCCCCGACCACGACCGTGCGTGAACCTGCAGCTAGATGACCATGGAGTTTCTAGCAAAACTCTTTGGTATGTCATTCTTCACCATAATAGGTATCGTACAAGCTCGCGGTTCGAGGAAGAGCGATCATTAGAACGAGCAGAGCCACTACCTCTAGACTGAGACCCAGAACTAGATAAAGGGGATGAACGATCCTGAGAACCATAGAATGACAGACTAGGTGAAAACATGGTAATGCGGCGACTTTCCTTCAAAAACACCAAGGAGTAGGACTGCTCCAATGAAGGAAAGGGATCACGATTAATAACCTGACAGCATGGTTTAAAATCTTGCCGAGATCTCGCGCCGAGATCTTGGTGAACACCGAGACAAGAACCATGGCGATAATGGTTCTCGGTCTCAATGCAAGTTCTCACCAAGATCTCGCCGAGATCTTTGTGTTATCGGCAATTTCTCGGCGAGATTTCGGGATATTTTGTGTTATCGGTAGTTTCTCGGCATCTTCTCGCCCGAGATCTCGCTAAGATCTCGGGATATTTTGTGTTATCGAATGCTGATGCAGGAGCAAAACCAAGTTGCTTTTACACTATCTCGGCAAGATCTCGGTTTTCCAAGAGGCCGAGACACCTCCTAGAACCGAGATTTTAAACCTTGCCTGAGAGTGAATCTGGTCATAGGCAATGTCCAGGCCGGCCAGAAAATTGTACACCCGATACTTGTCTTCTGGCTTTTGAAATTTGGTTGCATAAGCAGTGTAGGTAGCTTGGATTCTTGGAAGGTATCATAAAAATCCAACTCCTGCCATATATTGTGCAACTCAGAGTAGTACTGAGACAAAGAGAGATCACGTTGTCTAGTCTCATGACGCTTCCACATGAGTTCATAGACCTGTGCATCATTCCCAACTTGGAAATAGGTATCCTTGGTTGTTGTCCAAATTTTGGCTACAGTATCTAAAAGAAGGTAACCCCAAGCAATATGTAATTGCATAGAGTTTATGAGAAAAGACATTACCAATGAATAGCAAAGCTCCACTTCTTCTGAAAATCACAGGCGGTTGTAGGTAGTGTTGTTTCGCCGTTGACGTAGCCCACATAACCATGAGAATCAGTGGACAGATGATAAGATCGTGACCACAACAAATAGTTGCTCCCATCAAGATGGACAGAGCTCACAGGGAACGAGGGAAAATGGGTATTGTGACCCATCCCATTGATTATAAAGGAGGCGGTAGTAACATTGGACATGATGATGGAGAAAAGAGGTCAAGAATCAATCACGGTCATAAACAAAAGTCTCATGAGTCATGACACATCATCACAGGAACAGGCAGTTCTGCAAATCCATGCAAAAATAGATAACTCTACAAAATAGAGTTTTTCAAATCTCCACCATAGTCTGATTTGAGAAACCAGCCCTAGAAGGGGCTCTCGGTGGGCTAAGGCATTACTACCAAGAGCTGCAGGTGGTGGCGAACCGAGAGAGAGACAAAGGGAAACGTTGGGAGGTCGTGAGAGAGAGGGCAACGCTGAGGAGGTGGCAGCGCTAGGAGGGAAAAATCGAGAGAGAAAGGGACTTACTAGGTCTTGGTTCCCAAGGAGGATATCTGCTCTAATACCATGTTGAGATGAATAATTGACTTGTCTAGAATAATAGAGGTCGTGCTTCATTTATAAAGTAAAAAGATATACATGAAAGAAAAGAAAAAACGTGAAGGAATGAACATGAAAGGAAAGTAGGTGAGGTAGGTGAGGAATGAGTCAGCACTCATATCCCCACATACATCAAACCTGAACAGAACCCCTATACCCATATTATAATGCCAACCCTGAGGTAGGTTCCGCCTATAGAACCGATTCCTTTTTCCCCTCTCTTTTCTCTCTTCCCCCTTATTTTCTCTCTTTCTTTGATCCAAGCCTAAGATACGTAAGCACATATCAATAGGGAAGTGATATTTCTAGGTGGGCATGTGTTGGGATTCTCCAGGCAGACCTTGGTTCTGCTACATGTCAGTTTCAAATGAGGTACTAATTTTGTGGACAGATAGATCCCTGAGTCCCTTGCTCATATATTAAGTTCCAGCCCAATTGGAGTTGGCCAAGTGGCAAAACACAGTACTGAAAATAAAGGATGTATGCCAATATATGGACAGCTAAGAAATATGGTGACGCATGCCAATATATGGACATACATGTAAGGGTATCAAAAGAAATTTGACACACCGTTTAGACCATTGATATACATGGTCAGACTTACCACATCACTCGTCCATGTGGCAAATTTAGGTGATCCACTTAGATAATCTCTCCAAAAAGACCGGTCTAGAAAAACTTTGTCGATAGATTATTTCAGAACTTACTTGCATCATTGATCGAAGATTTGCAGTATAAGTTGTTTCTATAGTCTTCTCTTTCTGTCACAAACAATTTGAAAATGTTCAATCATCAGTACATAAACATTGTCCTTTGGAGATGCTATATGCTGATAATTGATCAAATCAAATCAAATCAGCTTAAGATACCTCCAACTGAAATCCATAATGGAACGCAACCCTCTTTACATCTTCCAAACTGAGTTCTATGGACATCTCCTGAGAGAAAAGGGGGGAGGGGGGAACCATTATAATCTGTGTGTGTATGTGAAAAAGTGAATGAATGAAACAGATGGAGAGATTTTGGGAATAGAAACTTACATCCTGCGGTCCATACATATCTGCAAAGTGATAAAGTAGGGGCCCCAAGTTTATCCATACCTAGCCATCCCGACAAATAAGCACAGTACGAAAGAGAACCAATTAACAACAGTCACAGATTTTATGAAATGCTACATTTCACTAAAGCAAGCACCAAACACATGCCCTGACTGAGGGATGACAGAAAATAGGACACCAAAGATCATGCCATTCATTTCTCCCAAAAAAAAATTATTGAGAACTTACTCCTCCTTCTTTGAGTATCCTTGATATAATCTCAATGTATTCAACAATATTGTGTGCTGTATCAAGGAAGAAACAAGTCACCACTGCATCCCAAGCTCCTGCAGGAATACCACAACGAGTCCCCCTAAAAATGTAAGTTTTGAAGTAAATTAATAAGTTGTCAGTGACACACATATAACAAAAAGACAAACAAAAACACAATAGAAGAGAGAAAAGTTGGGAACTACTGAAACTGTTGTAAAAGAGAATATGCCTGAAAGGACTGAAAAGAAAGCCCAGATGAAGTAATAAAAGGTTATGAGACAGGGCTAAGAAAAAGAGTTTAGAACAGAAACAGAAGTTAATGGGGATGAGATCATGAGACCCCTTAACTACACCTCATGAAATCCCAGCTTTATCATTTGCTTCCATTTGAATGACCCATACACAATAGGCCACCAGAGTGGAGAAAAATAAAACCTGCTTTCGAAGAAAGCTTGAGGAGTCGAATCATGTAAATAAATATGTAATGACTACATCGAGTCTAGGGGTTGAATTCATTGATTTTTTTGTGTTTGAAATTTCAATTGAAATGGTCGAAATTTAGAAAAAAAATATTTTGCTTTCCAAAGAGCATGAAATGAAATCACAATGGACTTACAAAAAGTACAATACTTTGATGATTAAAATAATATACTTCATATAAAATACCAAATCTTGAGTCAAATAGTTGAAATTGGGGAAATGAGTTGAAATTGCTAGAATGCTTCAAATTTGTTCAAGGACTTGCAAATATTGGGAGATTCAAAAGACGCTTCAATATTAATACCTGCAACTTTCTTAAACCTGTTTTCCCAAAAAAGATAGGTTGAATTGGGTTTGAAAGGATAATATGATAAATGTTAACCAAATTGGAGCCTATGAAAATGCATGCACATTAGTACAAATAACTTATATAGGTGAAAAGACAAAATAACTACTATGTACACTAGTAAAATAAGGTGTGAAACAAACTACCACTTTGGATTTTTATTTTTTTTTAACGACCAACCAATTCCTCGCAATGGAAGGATTTGAACCAAAAAGCCTTTCCATTTGTACAACCACAAGAAGGGATTTCTATATTTCACAAATAATTGAATTGTGCTGTGAGTCTCACCATTTACATGTGTATTTATGCTTAAATAAGCAACCCCGAGATTTTATTGCAAAATTCTAAGTAGTTCCCCTCAATTCCCTTCATTTCTCCAATTGTTACCAAATTTCAACCAGATCTCAACCATTTCAAGGAAATATTTCGGTTTCGACAAGGATAAAAAAATTCCTACCAAAGGAGTCAATATATCCCTGGCTATCTTTTGGGCACGACAGTGAAGCTGACGGCTGTTAATGCTCCCCAAGACAAATGGTGTCTACAAATTCCTTGGTGATGTCCTTTTTATTAAACTCTATGCAACCTTATACAGCTCATGGGTACTTGTTGATGGATACTGTTGATCAGATTTGGACAGCCACCAAAGCCACCTATTCTCAGGTTGGCAATGACGCTCAGACCTATGAGTTACACAAGAGAGAACATGAGACCAAGCAGCGAGATCTTTCCTTGTCACAATATTATGCTGATATGAGAAGTATGTGGCAGGAACATGAATTTTATGACTTTTTTGCTTGTTCCAATCCTACTGATGCAGTTTCTTTCAAAAAATCTGGAGATAAGTTGAGAGTTTACACCTTCCTAGCTGGTCTGAATATGGCATTTGACCATATTTGCTCACAGGCATTGAGCCGAACTCCATTCCCTTCTCTAGAACAATCCTACCCTTTGGTTCAGCTTGAGGACAGCAGATGACTTGTTATGCTTTCACCCACTTCTCAAGGATTGATCTACCCTGTACTCAACCAACATTCCTCTCAGCCTAAGGGTCATGTTGGTGACCCTGGTGCCTCAAATCCAGACCTTGTCAAGTGTGATTAATGTGGAAAGGAGCACCACACCAGAGAGAATTGCTATAAGCTGCAGTGTAGACAGGCGGCCGTGGTAGAGGACGTGGGAGATCCTCTACAGCTTGTGCTAATTACACTGAGGCTAGGGAGTCGGCTAGTGATGGTGGTGATGGAGCCTCCTTCTCTTAAGAAGAGATTACTTATATACGGTGTTTATTGGCTACACCCACCGCATCCATTTCATTCGGTTCTGCTTCTATCTTCTGCTATTTCAGACTCAAATTTTAATCATACAGGTATATCTTTTGGTGGTCATTATGATTGTATGGTCCACTTGACTACTTTGGGTTTTTTTTTTTTTTACTATGATAATTAACTAATTAAGTGCTATTATGTTTATTCCTCTCCTAAAATATAATTTTACTGGCTCATTTGGCCTTCTTTGATCTTTTACTAGTGTAACATTATGCAGAATAGCCAATGTTACCTTAAGTTTAAATCTGAACTTTCAGACCGACACTACCAAACATGTGTGTAGACCCAAGTAACCAATCTGTGTGATTATTTTTCACTTTTATTGCTTAAATGTGATTATGTATGCTAAAAGAGTGATTCCCTAGAGTATCAGGCCTTAAAGTGACCATTTGAGCCCCGAGACACTTTTTAAGCCTTTGCGACTTTTTTACAGTGTCTCGCTGAGATCTCAATCGAGATCTTGGAAATCTCGGTTTCTCAAAGGATTGAGACACCCTCGAGACTTGAGATTTTGAACCTTGTCACATCCTGTCCATGTATTATTGACTCCGGGGCTACTGATATATGACTGGCTCTCCAGTTCATTCTTTCAATAGTCTCCATGTTGTGGTAAAGATAAGGTTCGAGTCGCAAATGATTCCCTCTCCTTTGTTGCTGGAAGTGTGTTATCCACTGCTCTCCATTTCTTGATTTGTCATCTGTGTTACATGTTCCTAACTTCTCTACCAATCTTTTATCTATTAGCAGTCTTACTAGAGATTTGAATTCACAAGTCAATTTTTCCCAACTCACTGTGTTTTTTCAAGATCTGGTGACAAAGAAACGATTGAGTTTTGAATCATGTGTATGGTGGGTTGTATCTGCTGGATGATACTGTAACTTATTTAGCTTCTTCTGGTACTATTGGACACGCACATCAGACCTTGTCAGAGTCAGAGATTTATCAGTGGCAGCGTCGCTTAGAACATCCACCTTCGGGTACCCTGGAATGTGTTTTTCCTTTTTTATTTCAGCATTGTCATGTCAATAAATTGTACTATGATGCTTGTGTGATGGCAAAGCATACCAAAAGTACTTATTCTATTTCTCATACTAAAAGTGGTGCACATTTTGATTTAATTCATAGTGATGTTTGGGGTCCTACTCATATTGTTTTTATTATTATATATAGATGGTTTGTGACGTTCATTGATTGCTATTCTCACACTACGTGGGTTTACTTGATGCATCAAAAAAGTGAAGTTTTGTCTTGTTTTCAGCTTTTCAATCACATGGTTCAAACTCAATATGGGGCTCGAGTTAAGGTAGTTTGGAGTGACAATGGGACACAGTATTCGGGTGGTCCATTCCACTCATATTTATCTGCTCATGGCATTCTCCATCGAACGAGTTGTGTGGATACGCTGCACAAAATGGCATTACAGAGAGAAAGAATTGTCATCTCCTTAAGGTAGCTTGTTCAGATGAATGTTTCTAAACAGTATTGGAGTGAGGCCGTTCTCATGGTGGCATATCTTATTAATCATATGCTTACTTGGGTTCACCCTTTTCGTACCCCAATGGATGTTCTTAAGGGTTCCATTGCTTTTATGGTTCCTCCGAAGGTGTTTGGTTGTGTGGGATCATTAGGTTCCTGATAAACTCTCTCCTAAAGCTCTTCGGTGTATTTTTATTGGCTATTCTGCTACAAAGAAAGGGTATAAATGCTATCACCCACTGACATGAAAGGTATTCGTTTCCATGGATGTGAGCTTACACGAGCCAATGGCTTTCTAGTTTCTACCCTATGCCGACGCCCCCACTTCAGGGGGAGATTCAGCAAGACATGGCATTGCCACCGGCTGGAACAGCTGGTCAGCCACTGGTTTTACTTTTTATGTGGACATGGACAAAGATGGGACAGATGTATCAGAGGTGGCGGCCCGCGGGTGCGACTGACAATGCTCCTAGTGATCTTGTAGATGATGTGTTGCCACTCAGAGAACAAGAAATCCACAAGGTGTTGATGAGGTTCCAAGTGCTAATGGGGTTCAAGAATATGTTCGCTGCCACCATTACTCTACCGAGTCAAGAGCCATCTCCTGATCCGAATCCTATTCTACCTGAGGCGTCTAGTAAATCTCTTCCCTCTCATCATGTGACTGATCCATCTCTTGATTTACATATTTCTCTTAGGAAACCTCATAAATCATGCACCCACCATCTTATATCTAATGTTGTGTCCTTCAACTCACTCCCTCCTATTGTGCCTTTGTTTCATCTTTGGATGCTATCTCTTCCTACATCTTGGCAGGAAGTTTTGGCAAAAACCTAAGTGGAAGGGTGGAAGGGTGCAATGATGGAAGAAATGGATGCTCTAAAGAAAAATGGAACTTGGGAGCATGTTCCCCTTCCCCCCGGGAAGGCAGCGGGAAAGCAGTGGTCGGCTGCAAATGGGTCTTTGTCGTCAAGCAAAAGGTTGAAGGTTCGGTGGACCATTATAAAGCAAGGCTGGTTGCCAAAGGTTTCACCCAAATCTATGGCATTGACTACCACTGTCTTGTCTTGTGCAGTCAATCAAGAATGGGATCTTCAACAATTGGACATCAAAAATGCATTTCTTCATGGATATCTAGAGGAAGAGGTGTATATGGACATTCCCCCTAGCTTCTCCTCGACTGACACTACTGAGAAAGTGGGGTAGACTGAAGAAAGCCTTCAATGGTCTGAGAAAATCGCCTCGAGCTTAGTTTGGCAGATTTCACAGAGCTATGGTTTTAGGTTGCCAGCAGGGTACCATCCAAGCAATGCTGATTACACCCTTTTCATTAAGTGGGTGTGCTACTTTTGTAGGCTGTAAATTGGTCACTTGGAGGAGCAAAAAGCAGTCTGTGACAGCTCACTCCAGTGCGGAAGCCAAGTTTAGAACAATGGCATATGGTATATGTGAGCTTTAGTGGCTCGAGGCTTTTTACTGATTTGGGAGTGCCTGTTATGTTGCCAATGACGCTTTACTCTGACACTGACAGCAAGTCTGCCACCAGCATATCTCATAATCCTATGCAGTATGATCGTACAAAGCATGTGGAAAACTGGGAATTGATTGACACTCTATCAAAGAGAAGATAGAAAAAGGAATTGTGTGAATTTCTTTTGTGCGTCTGTTGATTAGTTAGCTAATGTCTTCACCAAGGGTCTTTCTCTTCAAGTTTTTTCTTCCATTGTATGCAAGTTGGGCATGTATGACATCTATGCCCCAACTTGAAGGGGTATGTCAGAAATTTAGAATCGAGTAGTATGGGGGTTGTCTAGTCTTGTTTCTTTTATTATTATTGGTTGTAAGAGCATTTTAGTCATGCCCATATTATTTTCATTAAGAAATATTTGGGGATAGTCAGAACCAACTAAGCCTTCCAATTCTCCCCCATTCAATACGCTATTTGTTTCGTTGTAAAATTTGTCCGTGCAAAGGGTTTTTACATGAATTTTCCTACTTTTCCTGATTGTCAATGCATTTTGTTACATTTTACATTAAAACAAACAGGGGAAATCCTATTTTACAGGAACATTTTATTTCTCAATAAACTTTACATGGAAACAAACGGAGCCTATAGAACACTGTCAGCAGTTTGACCATAGTAGCTTAGTCCAGGAAACCCCCATAGAACACTGTCAGCAGTTTGACCACAGTAGCTTAGTCCAAGAAACCTCCAGGCACCAGCCGGGTGTGCTACATTCTGGACCAAATTAGTTGATTCATTCAACTCTTGCATACCTTATTAAAGGCTAAGAAAAGAAAGAGGTGCATCCTCTTTTACTTCATTTCTTCCCTTCGGGATTATTGTCTTAACTCTAATCTGTTTAGTGCATATAATTGTGGGTTTTGACTTTAATAGTGATGGTTTAGCACAGCCAAGGGAGGTACTACTTTGAAATGGAATTAGCATATTCAAAGTCTATAAACAGGCTGCTATTCATCAATTTTGAAGAAGCTATCAGTCTGGAGATCCATGTAAAGAAGCATGGTTTAAAATCTCGCCGAGATCTCGCCTCGGTAATCTCGCTAGTCTCGACACTAGCCGAGACGAAATTGAGGTCGATAACTCATCTCGGCGAGATCTCGGTGTTCTTGACTAATTTCGTCAATTTCTCGCGAGATCTCAGAGAGAAATTGTTTTTTGACCTTTTTTCCAAATGAATAAAAAGGCCTATGCCCTGTTCTCGGTAGAGAACTCAACGAGAACAAGTAAGTTGGTGTTTTCTCTACTTTTTTGAAGAAAACTTGATTTCTTTCTTATTTTTTCTCGGTTTGATCTTTGAATTTGCTTCCGGTGGTGCTTCAGACTGCGGGGAATTGCTGTAAGAGCTTTGTATCAACCGTTGAAAGTAAGATTCTTGCTCAAAAATGAGATTTTTACATGAGGTTATGAAAGAGAAAAAAAACAAAAGTTTGTAGAATGTATGATGATAGTAGGATGGATCATCTACGAGACTCTACGTATTATTAGACATTGTATGTGGATTTCGGAGTTGTGGACTATGGGCTCATGGGGACTATGGGATCATCCAGTATTGAACATTTGAACTATGATGTAATGATTTATAATGAAGTGTTATTTTGTTTCTCATTCCCCTAATGCATTATGTTATTGTCTCATTAACCATATTTGATTGAGTATAATAGCCAATATTAGTCTAAGTTTACAACAGACTTTAGCGTTTACTGCAAAAACATAAGTGTAAACCCAAACAACCACAAAGAGTCATTATTTTTACAATTTAGGTTCTAAATGTGTTTATGTGTGCAAAAATGAGGTTCCCCTAAAATTTGAGGCCTAAAAAATGAGTTTTGGCCACCGAGACAGCCTTTTTACACTGTCTCGGTGTTTTTAAACTGTCTCGGTGAGATCTCACCGAGTTCTCGGTTTCAAAGGAGGCCGAGACTCCTCCGAGACACGAGATTTTAAACCTTGTAAAGAAGACACTACTATTAGTCATGTCTATTGAATTCTGTCTCTGTGGCCTGTTGAATTTTGTTTCTGTGTTGAGTCTCTAGATTTAAATCTATGTTGAACACCACCAGATGTCTACATGTCCTCATTATGAAACTCTTGGCTGTACCTATATAAATATGTCATGGTTGTGGCCACTGAGAGTCTAAGGGCCCGTTTGATAAAACCTTGGACGGATTCGGTTCAAATTTGATTCACTCCAAACACTCTAGGATATTTTGGAGTAGAAACTTGTTGAAACGCACGAAATGGATTTAGAGCACTTTGGAAAACAGTTGATAACACACACCCCCAACGAGTCAGAAAAAAGCGAGAGTGGGGGGGCGGAGTATGGTGGCGGGGGGAGGCGGCGGTGGTGGTGGGTTGGGGTGGTGGTAAAGGGGGGCGACGGGGGGGGGGGGGGCGGGGCGGGGTGGTGGGGCGTGGTGGTGGAGTGGTGGTTGTGGGGTGGGGTGGTGTTGGTGGTGGGGTAGGGGGCGGCGACGGGGGGGGTGGTGGCGGTGGGGGGTTGTGGGGTGGTGGTGGGGGTGGGGGTGGGCGGGGTGGGTGGTGGTGGTGGGGGGCGGTGGGTTGGTGGTGGTGGAGAGGGGCGGCGGAGGGGTGGGGGGGGCGGGGTGGTGGGGTGGGGGGGGGGGGCGGGGCGTGGTGGGGTGGGGGCGTAGGGGGGTGGGGGGGGTGGGGGGGAGGGGGGGGGGGGGGGGGGGGCGGGGGTTGGGGGGGGGGGGCGGCGGTGGGGGGGTGGGGGGTGTGGTGGTGTTGGGGGGGTGGGGAGCGGCGGCAAGGGGGGGGAGCGGGGGGAGGGGGGGGGGGGGGGGGGGCGGGGCGGGGGGGGGGGGCGGCGGGGGGGGGGGGGGGGCGGCGGGGGGGGGGGGGGGGGGAGGGGGCGGCGGCGGGGGGGCGGGGGGGATGGGGGGGGGGGGTGGGGGGGGGGGGCGGAAGCAGGAGGCGACTCCAAAAGGACCAATAGCGGGCAGAAGACCAAAATTGGACGGCAAACCGGCACCGGGGGGAACTACGGACACACGCCACCCAAAAGGCCCGGGCCACGGTTTTATCACGGCCCTAAGACTACCACTCGTACTGCTCTCAAAGCTTGTCACTGTTTAAAGAGTAAATAGTTTAGTGTTCTTAAACACCCTTCCAATAAAAAACTGAAGACCTAAATTGTCATTTTGCACCCTTTTCAAGATTTTTCTTAATTCCAAAATTTTCCAGATTAGTAAAATCTAGCATAACTTAATACCAATCCTTTCAAGCTGTGCTTTTTTTTTGTTCCATTTCTATCACCCAAAAACAAAACCAAATTTAAACACCTCCCATTCCACCTTAGCTTTGCTGGATTTCTCAGTTCAGTAATAAAAAATCCTGAATCTACATATCAATAACCTCTGTTATTCAATTATTTCATACTACTTTCAAACCCTATTAAATCGGTAATATACTCTGATTGCGAAAAAAAAATCAGCCCATAACCCACAAATACCAAAGGTCAACTAGGGTAAATGCCATTTTCATTGAGTCCACTCAATAGGCCAAGTAGGTTAAAAGTTGTTTTTTATCTCATGTCATTTGACCAACGCAAAAGCATCCTAAAATGAATGGTGTTTCTGCTGTCTGCAATTCCCAGCAACCTGTAACTCTATTTCTCTTCATCTGTTGTGCGTCTTACATCACCGAAACTAGAAACTTGCTAGATAAATGGAGGCTGATGTGGCCAGCATGCATATGTGGATACCTTTGGGCTGCCAAATTAGCTGTGCTGCAACATACCCAGTTTTTCTTTTCTTTTTTCTTTTTTTTTTCTTTTTTTTTTGGATAGGTAGGCCCCAAGGAGATTTGAACTCATGACCTCTTAATTCTGAGGGATTGGTCTTTACCAACTGAGCTATCCCCTTGGCGTCATCCCAGTTTGTCTGTATTGCTTTTATTTGACAAAACTATATTGCGTAGTTAGACGACTAAACACTTCATTCAACCCACAGGAACGCCTTGGTCGCTTAGGCGTCCCCTAGGCGACCAAGGCGTCCCCTAGGCACTTCATTTATATATATATGCAGTATTCTACATAAATAATCAACATTTAAAACATAACTTCATTAATATGGGAAAACCAACAAGGCAAATATATATGTTATATACTTATATATATGAGTACAACTATTTAAGGTCATGCCTACCTCACAAGCTTGAATCTCACGCGATGCAAATTAGATCACGAAATAGGTTTTATTAGGGAACTTAATATCATGTGGCCAATAAAAGTGGATGGTTAAAAACTTGAAATTGAATTGCAAGTAAACGAAAATATTAAGGGGACAGCCTTATCCTCATAACCATTTTATTAATGTTTTAAAATTTATCCTCATAAACATAAACATTTACCCAAAAAATTAAAAATAAATAAATAAATAAAGGCATAAGAAAATAGGCGGTCGCCTAGGCACTCTGGGTGTCCAAGGCACCCTGGGCGACGCCTAGGCAACACCCAGAGGACTTGGGCGAGCGCCTTTCTCACTTTAGCAAGGTGCCCAAGCTCCCAGGCCCTCAAAAGGCCCCTGGACGCCTAGGCGACACCTTGACAAGCTTGTTGTATACAGGAGATAAAAATTTTAAAATTTCATGAACAGGTATTACATATGTATTATACACAAATTTTCTAACTACTGCAGTAAATGTAAGTGCTTCAACCACAGTAACAGTAATGGTTATTGAGATACTACAAATGATGATTGCTGATGACAAAGGGCAAATAGGCAATACATATTTGGCTATTATTTGAGCACTGCATGTACAAATTTATCAGCAAAAAGGATTTAAGATTCATTTTAATTGCTATAGAAGAATCTGAGAAAAGAAAAGAAAATACTTTTGAGAAATAGTCCAACTCTATATTTCTGACAATCTAATAAATTGGAAGAAAACATAAAAAGTCAAAGTAACTTATAATTATAAAATTACTGAAAGGTAAGTTTTGTTAAATTAGAAGACAATAGATCACAAATTAATTTATTTCTTCTCCATGGTAATCATTAGCTACCAAACCATTAAGAATTCTATAAAGGGGAAATAGAGAAAGAAAGGAACAGAGAAGCAGGACTCTTTTTCCTACCTTCTTGGCTTGGGTCACTATAGACTTCAACAAAGTCACCACCACACATAGAGAAGCCTTCAGTAATTCCTGCACTGTATGCAAAGCAAGCAAACCATGAACATTCAGTAAAGGAAGCAAAATGGTTACCGAGCATACAATCACATCACGATTGCTGACAGAAAAGCATTAATATGAGCATGCCACAGTCACACAAAAGGTTGAAGTTGGAGACAGTGATATTTCTATCTCCCCCTCATCCTTCAACTTACACTCTGGCAACAGCCTTCGGCAAAGATCACTAAGTTTTCTTTACACCATTTCCCACCACAAATATTACTATTCTCAAGTAGCTTTGTCATGTTTTCTTTATTCACTTTCACATAAAAGTGCCATAGGAGCACTTCACCCATCTAGGACTCCAAGCTTTATTTCATATTAGCCTCTTCTTCCTTGTTAAATCACTATATGCATTTTCCCAAACCCACCTGCTTTTCTGTTCCCCCCCTCCTTTTTTTTGTTTTTTGAGAAGGTAAGAGTATCTGTATTTGTATTAATGAATGGCTCTGCAGAAGTCCTGAGTATAGAGTATGGGAAAAGGATTATTCTTGACACGTAGCGTGATAGAATGCCCCTCGTTTCCTCCATCATCCATAATAGTCTTTGGCATCCAGAGCGATCTTTCTCTCATAGATTAGCTGAAGCTTGGTCTCTCCTTCCATTGGTCGCTAGTCCTTCCTTGGGCCAGGATGACTCGGTGAAGTGGAATGCATCAACTTTAGGTTTTTTCTAGTGGCTTTTATTTGGCACATTGTAAAGACTCGGGCTCCTTCCGTTCCCTGTCACGACATTGTCTGGTTCCATGGTCATATCCTTTAGCACAGTTATCATATGTTGAAGAGCCCTGACTGAGACCCAAACACCCTCCTCTTTAGGTTGGCATACCCTCTCCCAACCAACTAAAAGACACCTCGATTGATTGTCTCCACCATGCCACAAAAAAAATCCCTCTGAAGCTTCCCTAAGGCATAATCCCTTAGCCACTGAAAAAAAAAAAAAAAAAAAAAAAAAACTCATAGTTCTTAATCTCAGTCGAAACATGGTATCTCAGTTTCAACCTTGTCCGAGACGAAACCAAGGGTCAACCTGCCTTGCAATGGGTTTCGACAGGTTTGAATGATACGACACAGGTTTCAACCCAGGTGTCAACCTAGGTATCATATTCAGCCCAGAAAAAATCTCAGTTTTGGACCGCAACATGAGATATCTCGGTTTCGGCTCCCACCCCAACAGTTGTTTTTCCTTTCAAGTGGATGACCTACTCTACACCTTTTCAGCCACTAGGTCCCACAGAGGCTTAGATTGATCCAAATATAACATAGGAAGGGACTGTACCCTACACCCCAAAATGAGCTACAAGCCACCATGTTTTCGAATACAGAAAGATCCATTTAAGAGAATCACTTGAACCCAAGTAATCAAAATCCTAGGGCAAATTTGAGAACGAAAAAACAGAAGTACTAAAATGACAACAGAATTCAAGAAAGAAAATATGACAAGAATTAGCATGACTACCTAGCTGGGTGGATATCAGGAAATGAAACAAGCCGAAGTTGGTCATTATCTGAAAGAGAATTGCAATTGCTATGGATCCAAGGATATATGGTCCACTCCCCAGCAGTCTGAGTGCTGATAAAAATAAGAAAACAAATTAAAATGACCGTCCTTGCATAACATCAATTAGAATGCATAAGGGGAGAACAATAAACGAAATCATTATGGATTCCTACTGGTTAAGAATAAAACTTGAGCAGATCATCATGTAGTACGAGAATTCATTCCCTTGGCTTATGAAACCTGTTTGCATTTTCAATAGTATGAATGAATTTCAGTCAACTTTAAATTGAAAGACAAGTGAATTTACTTATAAATATCAGATACATACCAGAGCATGAAATCTCCAAAGCCAACCTTCCAAGTCCAGCACCAGGAACTAAACAGCTAGGAGGCCTATTAGAATGTTTTAAGAATTATGATCTCAGTAGATTAAATGAGTAGCTCAAGAGGACATCATAGACAAAATCAAGCAAATGAGCTCTTCAAGACAAGAAATCACTCCATGGTACTCTTGCTTTATGAACTTAACTACTGCAGGTAACAAAAAGACTATACCGGTCCTTCAATCTGTCAGGGAATAAGCGATCAAGCTCTTCAAGAATAGGCTTATAGCATTGATCACGCTCTCTCTGTCCCTGAAGTTAAATAATAAATATAAAAAAAAAAAAAATGTTTTGAACTTTCTTGATGAAGTTAGGGATAGTTGTGACATCAAACATGGATCAAATTAGATGAACACTTACCTCCGGAGCCCAATCTCTAACTATATTTCTTACGATACATCGGACCTGACACGAGTCAAAAATAAAATAATAAAGTTACACCACTTGACTGGACAGAAAAGTTGCTATAAGAAATAAGATTGACAAAATACTCAAATATAAACAAGATTATTGGTGATTTTCAGAACACTAAGATAAAGATATTGCCAGGTATGGTATGAAGCAATGCTTTAAAATTTTTGGATGGTTGGACTGCAAGCCTTTTTCTTCCTTGAGCAATCCAACCCCAGATCTGTTTTTTAAAAATATTGATATGTAATATCCTATCTCATGTGTCAGTACATAACACTCGATTTAGCTGTCATTTCGAACTTCTTAACATGCAAAATATGGTGAACCTAAGCATCAGCAAATTTTTTCTACAGGGAAATCCTTTCCAGTAAACTTATTACATAATGAATGCTGATAACAGAGACAGAAACCGTGATACGGTAATAACTAATAACAAAATAAGTGAACAAATAAATCGTAAGTGATAAAAGAGACTGAGTACATATATGCAACAGTGCACAAGCATCAGTTTATATCTGCTAATATAGGTTGATGGGCATAGACTAAGTCACAGCATAAGATTATCAGAATGAGCCTAGTTCAGATATTTAGAAACTAAGGGCTAAGGCTATGTTAGGATGTCAAGAAAAGAAAAATTTTGAAATGGAGGAGAGAGATAGACATATAAAGTGGTCATTGTCTCAACATTACTTTTGTCTTATGCTGTTTTTTCTTCTCTTTTCTTTTCTTTGCTTTTATTGGCATCTAAACATAGCCTAAAAGAGTCTTTTTTTTCAATAAGAAAAATAACAAACTTACCTTGTCAACATCAACCAATGGAACTTTCAACTGTAACGAAGGATCCAACCAGTCATGTGCGTATGAGCTAGCCTGGATATACACATATACATTACCAGAATGTACAAAAATGTCACTAGAGTATCAATGTTCCTATGAAACACAAAAGGGGAAAAACAACTTAAGGAAATTTTTAAAAAAAAATATGCCTAATTATTCTTTGAGATTATTCCTAAATCAATATCCATAGTTGAAGAAATAAATCGACATCTGCAGAAACCTTATTTCACCTGATACATCTAAGAATTAGCAGCAAAAAACTGCAGAAAGACATTTAGATTTATTTTCAACCATATCTCCACAAATATTTGTTATTTACTTGAAAATTAAGGCACTCAATTGGAACTTGGAAGATTACTCACAGGAAAGTAACAGGGATGATTTGTTCCAGAGGAAGAATTTGTAGTGGTGCCCCTTCTTCTCACAGTTCATGTACTAGGAAACTGGAAGATTCATAGATTATTTGTAATTTCAACTTCACATTTGTGCTAATATTTGGTTTCACTTTGAATTGTTTCATTTCAATTTGGTTCATCTTGACAATGTTCCAATGTTGTTTGCCCTTGAGGTATTGATTAGGGATATTGTTCACTAGAAGAGTCATACCACTTATAACTCCGAATATGGGCTTATAAATCAAACCAGTTACAAAGATACATATTCAAATACCAGAACTATGTAACAACTAACCCAATGCTTATTTTGGCCTACCAAGATTCTTTCAGGCTTGGGCTTCTGAATTGGTTCAATGCCATGCAACATGTTGAGGGCTGCTATTCACTCTTGATATCTAGCCCTTTTACTTTAACAGAACTGTGGATAATCCCCCAAAAAGAATAATAAACAGGATATAGCCAACTGAAGAACAAAAAGAAAAAAGATAAGAGACTTGAGACCATGGTTTCAACTTTCAAGTATTGTATCGATAAGGGGTGTATCTACTGATACATATCGGTGTCGACAATGGTCGATACGATACACTGTGATACGAATCTCATTTTATAAAATAAAAAGCGTATCCACATGTATCAATTGTATCGAACCAATACGGCTTCATAGTTGTCAAAGTGCCAAGGCAACCCAAGGCGTTGGAGAGATGTCAGGGTGCATACCCAAGGCGTTGTAAAGGTATATCTTAATAAGAGGATTTATACAAAAAGGATGGGGTTAGCACAGCAATTTTTATTGTTTTTAATATATATGCATGATTTCTTGCATTATGGTGTATATATGTACTTCATACATCCATTAAAAATGCTACAAATGGTATTAGTTTAAAAAATAAATAAAAAAATAAAACAAGGCGTAATACAGTAAGGCGATTAATCGCCTAGCCCTATCTGACTCACCCGACGCCTTGTCAACTATGTACAGCTCGATACACTTCAATATGGTCGATATAGTCGATACGTATCGATACACTAGACAAAAAAAAGACAAAAAACAACTTGTATCAAAGTGTAAGGATATTGGTCGATACACTCTATACACTCACTTAAAAGTAGATACACGACTTTTTTTCTTCACTGTTCTGTTTTCCTGTGATCCGAGAAATACTGTGGAGCTTTCTTCCTCTAAAATTTCAAAGAATAGTTGTAATCCTTCAAAATACCTTAGAGCTTTTGTTCTAAACCCAAAAGAGGGAGGAGTAAGTCTGAGGCATCCTCCTGATGCTTCTTCCGGGCATTCATCATTTGGAAGTTCAGGGAAGAGTCAATTTGAAGCATTGTGGCTCCCAGCAATGAGAATATCAACTCCAGAAGAATATACACGATTTTATTATGAGTGGGATGGACACTATAATCAGTATATGGACTGGGGCCAGTATTGCACATAGTCAAAAATATCTACAAATCTAATTGGTTGCACCCCTGATGCAGCAGCGGGCACACAAGATAAGATGAGCTTGGATGAAAATCTTTATTAGATTTAATTTTAATTGGGATACATTTGTAATCTTTTATTTTGGGAAATTTAGATGGAAGTTTTAGTAATATTTTATTAAGCAAGTAATAGGTTATAGTTTCCATCTTCGTTAAGGATTCTATTTAGTTACTAGATTTATTTCAAATAGTTTAAGAAAGTTTTTAATTTATAAACACATGTAATAGGAGTATTAGTCTCAGATTTGAAGAATAAAGTATTGAATTAGAAAAGTGGTGTCAGCGTGGCATGTGGTGTGTGTACGAGCTGTGGCTCCTCCCCTCTCTCCTTCCCTCTCTCTCCTTTGTCTCTGCGATCAAGAACCGACTTGTCCCTAGGCCGGTTCCCCCCCCCCCCTTTTCTTTCCTTTCTCTTCTTCCTTTCTCCCTCCCTTCCTACTTCTTCTTTCCTTCTTCATTATTTCCCTCCCCAGTTTTCAACGGTAATCCCAGCCCAACAAAGGCCCTTCAATCTCTCTCATCTCCTCTTCCACCTTCATATTCTGGGAGTAAGAGATCTTCCCCTAAGCGATTCAAACCCTAGAATAACAATCCCAAAGACACCTTCAACTGAGAGAACCCAAGCTGGTAACATTGCTAAACCTGCAACCATAGTTCGAAATCTCGATTCTCGAGGGTGTCTCAACCCTCTGAGAAACCGAGATCTCGGCGAGACATTGCACAAAAGCCGTGAAGGCTTAAAATGTGTATATTGACCCTAAAATGACCATTTTAAAGCTTGATACTCTGGGGGAACCCTATTTTAGCATATATAAACATATTTAAACCATAAAATTGTATAAATAATCACAAATGGTGGTTGTTTGGGTTTACACCCATGTTTGGCAGTGTCGGCTTGAAATTCAAATGTAAACCTAGGGTAATATTGGCTATTCTACATAATGTAACACTACTAGAAGATCACAGAAGACCAAATGAGCCAGTAAAATGATATATTAGGAGAAGAATAAACATAATAACACTTAATTAGTTAATTCTCATAGTAAAAAAAACCCATAGTAGTCAAGTAGACTATACAATCATAATTCATGCATTATGTCGAGACCAGTCAAGAATTAGTCGAAAAATGGTCGAGAACTGGTCGAAAATGTCGAGAAATGGTCGAAAATGTCGAGAAATGCTCGAGAACTAGTCGAGATGGTCGAGACACTGTATCGAGGCAAGATCTCGTCTCGAGCTCCTCGAGATCTTCGAGATCTCGCCCAGATCTTCGAGATCTCGCCGAGATTTAAAACTATGCCTGCAACTACTGCCTGGTAGAGTTAGCAGAACTCGATCTGATTCTGTTGGTTTCATATTTGCCTGCTTATTGTGTGCAACAGTAGGTCTTCAAGATTTTGACCTTTCCCTAATGTTACAGCCGATAGGGACTCTTGTTGTTGAGTTTTATTGCCTGAAAGCAGACCTGTCTATCTCCCCTGGTTTTCAGCCCAAGCTTGAAGACATCCTCAGTCACGATTTCTTTTACCTCAGTCACGATTTCTTTTATTGATTTATTTTTCTTGTTTTTCCAATTATGCCCCCCCCCCCCTTCTTTATTAAGTAATTCTGTTTTGTACTTTCTTATATTTCCTTCCAAGGTTAGCCTTGTCATTTTAATTATAATTCCTTTCATATCCTAAGGGTCTGTTTGTGTGTCAAGAGCTATTACAAACTTCTGGTTATTTACAAATTTGCCACTGGTTGTGCATCAAAACTTCTATTATCCTAGGGGGGTCCCATTAGCGAAAACAATTAGAATTTACCAACCCGGGTCCCGCATACCCCTTCCTGACACTTATAACTCAGAGTATGAACCAGCCCATAACTCGACATGGTATTAGACTATTCACAGAGAAGCATTACCTACCCTATTCACACAATACCTTCATCATACCCTAGAGTAGGCATGTCGACACGACTAGACAGGTGTGTGGGTATTTCCACGTATCTGTATGTGATAGCGTAACCCATCCAAAGAGACATATAATCCAAAGAAGAGCCTCTTTTCTTGTATTTGCCTAGATTAGAGTAATCCAATGGACAGTGAACAAACTGTGGACCCAATAACTTGCTACGATAAAGGCTAGTGCAACCACTTAAACTAATACTAAATTAATGGGGAATAAACTGTGGACCCTATTACTTGCATGGCCTTTATGGTATCAAAGCCAGGCATGAGGTCTCAGGTTCAAAAACCTGGGAATGCAAGTAGTTGCAGGGGCATGGCCAAAAGGTTCCGCATGTGCAAAAGCCTCTGCCCCGTGGTCCATTCATGCAACAGGAGGGAAGGCTGCGTGGTGGGGCCCACCTGCATAGTGCCTGAGACTCACTCTTACTGCCATCAATTGGTTTTAGGTTAAGTGGTTACCCTGACCTTTATGAAGGCATTTGACAAGCAGGCAGAACCACTTTAGAGGGTTGCTCAAAAAACTCGGAAAAGTTATTTTTATGCTTCTGTTTCTAGAGCGTTTATAGGTTTATCTCTGGCATAGCTGTATGATTGTATCAGAGACCTTGTACAGTATACAAGCTTTTCCACTCTCTGTCATAAAATTAATATAAAAAAAGGGCATAAAAAATAATGTATTTGCTATGTAGATAAACGGAAAGTTGGATGAAACTATATAGTAAAGTTTACTGAGCAAAGAGACAATTACCAAAGTAGTTCAAAACCAAGATCCTGGAACCACATGTCCTAAAAAGATAAGCAATCAAAACAGGCTCCAAAAACTACGTCATTACTACTAAATGGAATATAAGCATACAGAAAGACAGACCGAGCAGCACAGTTCAAAGTAAAACTCATGCCTTGATGGGAAGACTAACTAAAACAGTCCATAATTGTGCAATATACACATTTTCAAGATAAGAGATTTTCATACTTGTACAGTTTCATCCACCTAAAGGCACACAAGGCTGGAAACTAGATGTGAATTCATACTTCTAAATCTCAGAGAAATCTCACCCTCCTCGAGATCTCATAAATCTTTGAAATCTTGGAAAATTTTGAAATCTTGGAAATCTCAGACTATTTATATTCAAAAAAAGACAGTGACTCGGTGAGTTTTTCGAGATATCGAAAATCTCGGACCTCACCGAGACAGGGTCGAGATCCAAGATTCAAAACCTTGGATGTGATCAATAATTCCAATGATTCAAGCAGTGAGTCTTTCGGACATTTTATATTTGAATTTGAGTCAAAACTACTGTCACAGGTTTTGAGCAGCAGATCTCGGTTTCGACCAAGGTCGGAACTAAAATGTCATGCAGTACTTAAAAGTACCAGATTTCAATCGAAACCAGGTACAACTCAACCAGATTTTGGTCAAAACCAGGTTTCAACCATTTTTGCTGCACCCATACTTGTAAAATACCATGTTTCAACCGAGACCATAGGTTTCGACTCTAAATAACAAGTTTCGACTCCAAAGCCAAAAACAGTACACAAGAACAAAAAGACCCCACTATAATCCAATAAAAATAACCTAAAATTCAAATTCCAAAAGAATAAAAAGGCAACCATTCAGTTCAAGAACAAAAACCGCATTTTCAGTTGCGGGGGCTAATTTCAACTTTCAAATGCTAGGGTTTTCTACAATTTAAAGATCTCATAAATCTTATTGTAGAAAAACATCACTAAAAACTAGAAGAACACCAAAATCATCTTTTATTTAGATACCCAAAAAATTATTTCCATTCAGATGACATTAAACAACATTCGCATACTCCGAGCAAAGTTTGAACGGAGTGTAACTCCTTCAATATAACTCGGATTCAAGCAATCTCGGATTTGTTGGAAACTGAATATGCTAAATTTGCAACAAATCCATAATTGCTTAAATATGAGTTATACTGAAGGAGTTACGCTCCAGTCAAATCTTATGTAAAGCACACGAATGCTGTTTAAAATCGCATTGGATGAAAATAATTTTTTGGGCATCAAAGCAAGAGATTATTTTGACACACTCTTGATTTTTAGTGATTCTTTACTAGACTAAGATTTATGGGATTTATATATTTGGGAAAAAACCTAGCATTTGTAAGTTGAAAATTGCCCCTGTACCTAGAAATGCGATTTTTTGTTCTTAAACTGAAGGGTTGATTTTTTTCTTTTGAAATTTGAATTTTAGACTATTTTTATTGGATTCAAATGGGGGTATTTGCACATTAATGAATAATATCTTAAGTAAATGAAATATTTTCTTAAATGATATTAGTCATAAATAAGCGATGTCTATTTAACACTGGACACAATCCTAGGTCTCAGCGTACACTACCAAACTTGGGTCCGCACCACATAATACCATTTTAGATTTTTTTTTTTTTCCTAAACTAATATGGGAAATAGGTGTAAAATAGTTCAAATATACTATACAAAACAAAACAGATCAAACAAACCACTTTTGGGCCTCAAAACCTACTTTTCGAGATCACCCAGGAAAAATCCCAGGTTTCGACTGAAACCAGGTCAAAACCTAAGACAACTCCGTTTCGAAGCTGGTCGAAAGCAGCCTCGAAACCGACTCCTCGAACCTTGGCTGTAACCGAGTAGGGCAATCCAATCAAATATACTATATTATCTTATAGTGTTATGCCTCACATGTCAACCAAGTCTATTAGTGAAAGTAATTCTGTAAATTATTCTCCTAATCTTTATATCACAAATATGCCTTAATGAAATAAAAGGAATCAAACTTACAGTTCTATTGGCACCATAAACTGAATTAAGTTCCATATCATTGTCGACAACCTTAACATCATCACAACCAGCTCTTTCAGATTGTCTGCTGTAACCTGAGTTTGAAGACAAGTTCCCATTGACAGATCCACAGAAATTTTGAACCTGCACATCCTGTTATTATATTTATATATTATATCAGACGAACCTAATAACATTCGTCAATCCTAGAATTTGCATCCATTAAGAAACTTCAGCACAGTGTTGCAGCCACCTCAGAAATAGTCATCTCTTTTTGTGAATTGCAGATCAGGTTGCTCCCTATCCCACAATGGGTTTGATTGGTTTCAGGGAAACATGTTCTTCCACTAGTTGATGCAGACGGACAAGAGCAGAAGTCCCTACCTTCACAGGGAAGATGATCTGCACTGACATCTTCCAGGTGTTCATGTTCACAGATATCTATGTCCTGGCTCATGTCAAGTGGAGGTTCAAATGCCTGGAAAAAAATTAAGACAAACACCTGAGAACACTTTTGGACCAACTTCATAGAATATTAGTTGACCCATTTCATATGCTATTCAAGCAAATTTTAGATGAGAATGAGAACTAGAATTAAATATGAAGAAGAAAAATCAATTGGAAAAAAAAAAAAAGATGTAATAAAGAAGGTTCTCATTTAAGCAAATAGTAAAGTTCCAGAAGACCTGAAGCATGTTCAAGATGAAATATGAATTTATAGAAATACACCTGCATCATAAAGAAGCAAAGTAATCAGAATCTGTGAATATATTATCATACAATATGCAGACAAGCGTACATTAAGCAATATGCAAGCCTCCTTGGGAATGCCCCTGGAAACTTAAATCCATTGAAAATGGATTCAAAATGGAGGATCACAGCGTCCATTATAAGGTTATCTGCATATTCGTTGAATACTAGTTTACAACATTGTAGCTTTCACTTTTCCATTCCAAGTTTTCCTGATGTTTGAAGAAATCAGTGAGGGCATTCACCATCTTGATACATTTGCCAAAGCCCCACAATGACCAAAAAACAACCTAGAAAGACACTGTTGAAATTGATCTAAGATATTCCTTAATATGTTCAATAAAGAGAACACCTTTTAACTAACAAATCTGCTTTCACCACATCAAATTATCAAAAGAATGGCACAGCAACATAACACCATCAACACAAGTTAAAAATACAAGGCCCTCAGTCACCTCCTGCAACTTATTAGTTATACAAGACTAGCCCAGTGTATATTCAAACCATCTTAGTTTTCTAACCACTTATACTCAAGAAGGATAGGCAATGCCTAGGCATGTTGTTGGCCTACAAAATGAACTGTTTATCTACAGCTTTTATATGAGAAGGACCAAGTTGAGAGAAAAGTACCGTCTAAGCCTCTGACATTTTGAGGGGAAACGGGATAGAAGAGCCTGCATAACATGAGAGATGATTTGGTAATTTAACAATAAATTTTGATAAGAAAATAATATATTATTTGTCACAAAAATTAGAAATCTTTATGCTAAAAATATATCATTTGCATTACATATAATATTGTGAGAATATAATAATAAATGTATTACCAGCAAAGAAGCGAAATGGAATTAAAGATATCCTGAAAAGATTCACAAGTGGAATGAAAAGGTTATCATACATAAAAAGGCAAGTGGCAAGTGCAAAGAAATTCCTTGTAACTCCTCTCTGACTTTGGACCAACGTTTTTAATCTCGGTTTCGAGGCCGGTTTCAGCCAGCCGCGAAACCGAGACATCTCAGGTTTCAACTGAAGCCTGGTCGAAACCTGGAATTCTGCACTGCAATTGAAAACCTAGGTTGACACCAGTCAAAACCCTCGAGTTCTATGCTTAAACCCACAAGAAGGCAGTTTTGTCTAGGACAAGCTCGAGTTAAGCCCATATTTTATTTGTTGAGGTAAACATTCCATGACTTAACTTGATATATGTTTTGGTGCTAACAAACCTTTAAAAGCATAGTTTGAGCACAACAAGGTTTCAAGCTGGATCGGCACCACTCCAAGGCTTGAACCCAAAAAATACCAGTCTTTGATCGAAACCTGATCCAACTTAACTAGGTTTCATCCGAAACCTGGTTTCAACTTGGTTTTGGTCCACCCCCTTATATAAAATGCAAGGTTTCGATCGAAACATATCTATTTCGACAGGTTTCGAACTAAAGTCGACTAAGTTACGACTTCAAAGCTAGGAACAATACACAAGAAAAACACTTATTAGGCAGCACTTATCTTAAGTAAATGTTTCTTTAATTTATATTTCATTTACTTAGATACAACAACAACAACAACAACAACAACAACAAAGCCTTATCCCAACTAAATGGGGTCGGTTACATGGATTCTTGTTCCTCAATCAACTCTGTTCGATATCATACTTGAAGCAAGGCCTAAGCTATACATGTCTTTCTTCACCACCTCCCCTAGAGTCATCTTAGGTCTGCCCCTATCTCTTTTAACCCCTTTAATCTGAATCAAATCACTCCTCTGAACAGGAGCATCTAACGGCCTCCATTGAACATGGTCATACCATTTCAAATGACTTTCTCGTAGCTTATTATGTATCGGCACTACTCCCAAATCAGCTCTAATACAGTCATTCATTACCTTATCTTTCCTAATTTTGCCACACATCCATCTTAACATTCTCATCTCAGCTACCCTAAGTTTATCAATATGATGGTTCTTGACTGCCCAACATTTAGCACCATACATCATAGCCGGTCAAATAACTATCCTATAAAATTTTCCTCTAAGTTTTAAAGGAATACGCCAATCACACAGCACTCCAGACGCACTTCTCCACTTCATCCATCCTATTTTAATCCTCTGTAAAAAATCATCGTCTATATCAACTTCTTTGTTTATAATTGAACCTAAATACCTAAAATGATCACTTTATTGTATCTCCCTCTCAAAAATGTTCACCACCTCATTATCCGTCCTTGTGTGACTAAAGTTACACACCATATACTCCGTCTTCGTTCTACTTATCTTAAAACCTTTTGATTCCAAAGATGATCTTCATAGCTCCAACTTTGCATTAATCTCTGCTTTTGTCTCATCCACCAAAACAATATCATCAACGAAAAACATACACCAAGGAACTTCATCTTGAATGTCTTTGGTAAGATCATCCATGATGAGGGCTGTTACGAAGTTGGCCCATAGGCCAATAGACCTACTGGAACCCACTAGATTTAGCTAGCGCTAGCTAACGCCAGCAATATCTAGTGCTGCACCCCTTTCTCTTCCTTCTTTAATCAATTACAAATTTATTTTCTTTTATTTTATTATTGTAATCTTTTCTTATTGTCTCTTCTTAGAATAGAGACTTTCCTTATAAATCTGCTTATTTTTTTTCTCTATAAAGACAAGGTAGAGAGGAGAGCTATTCAATGATTTGGGCTACAGCACATTGTTGTGTCGAAATCTCTCTCTCTCTCTCTCTCTCTCTCTCTCTCTCTCTCTTTCTCTCCTCCTCAATCTTCTTCTCTTTTAATTTCTGGTTGTATACTTGTTGGTTGTTTCTTTAAGAAATTGTTACATGGTATCAGAGCACTAGATCCTTGGCCATCACTAATCAAAGAACTCTTGGTTTGATTGGCCTTTGATATTTTTGCTCTCTCTATGTAACTACAATTTTCTGTTTTACTACTACTAATTGGTGATCGAGATTACATCTATGAATGTTGCTGCTAAATACTACTACTTTGTGGACTTCTGTACTTGATCACCCCGTTGGTAAAGTTATTATCCTCTCCTTGACATCCATCACCCCCTTTGAGCTTCTCTTTTCCTTTGGTCTCTCGGTGGCGGAACCGAGCTTTGGACCTTGTCATTTACCCGACTACTACCATCTACCTTTACCCACGCTGAGCCTTTGGCCAATCGGTTGGCTGAACTGATAAGACATTTTTTTTTATATATATATACATTGGTTGTGGATTTTGTTCTCTATCATAATGACTGACGCTAAGCCACTGAGGCTCAGATCATCTCCATAAAGTTGAAAGGAGTTTCTAATTATCTGTTATGGGCTCAAGCTATCAAAGCCACACTGTTAAATGATGAGCCCCCTGTATGTGATGTGAAAGACAGTGAATCTGTCAAATTGTACAATACCTGGTTAAGAGATAATTCTCAGGTTCAAACATGGTTGTGGAACAGTATTGATACCTCCATCCTACCCACTGTAATTTTCCACAATACAGCCAAGGCCATGGGCTGATCTACAAGAGACATATGGGAAAGATAAGAATGTCTCTCGCATCTATGACCTATATGAGCGGATGTTCACTTACTCTATTGGTGAAAAATCCCTGAGTAACTACTATGGAGGCTTCAAAGGGCTTATTGAAGAAATATAGGCTGTGCAACCTCTTTCCAATGATTTAAGCAAAATCAAAGCTCAACAATCTGAGTTCTACGTTGCTAAATTTTTGGCTGGCCTTTCCCCGGAATATCAGAGTGTCAAAAGTCAACTTCTTGCAGAAGCCTCTATCCTTACCCTTAGCGAGACCTTCTTTCGCCTTCAGCGATTGGTCTCATAAAGTGACTCTCCTGTCAAGGACACTTCTGCTTTGTTTGTTGGTCGTGGCCGTGGATCTACTCGTGGTCGTAGCCGTGGTCCTCCTCGAAGTGGCAATGGACAGACATCTTCTCAAAAAGCTAATAGATATTGTACCCATTGTCACAAGACTAACCACATGGTGGAAAATTGTTGGAATATAAATGGTTGTCCTAATTGGGCCGATACCCTTGCCAACAATGTTACTACTGAGGATGCCCCATATCCCATCCAGGCTCTTACTAAGCAGACATCTGCGCCATCCAATGCATAATATGAGGCTTTGCTCTGTCGGATTCAACATCTAAAGGCTACTAGACCACTACCCGCTGCCACCCTGGCCCACACAAATACAACTACCTTGTTATCTACCACCCTTTCTATCCCTTGGATTATAGACTCTGGCGCTACCTGTCACATGACAGGACAACCTTCTACCCTTACAGCCCTTAATGATACACCGAAGCCTGTCACCGTTTACCTCGCTGATAGATCATCTTCCACGGCTTCCCAACATGGGAATATTATCCTTACCCCGTCCTTATCCTTGTCCTCGGTCCTTCATGTTCCCAAATTTCCTCTTAACCTTATGTCTATTAGTCAACTTACAAAATCACTTAACTGTGTTGCAACATTTTTTCCTTCTTATTGTACCTTTCAGGATCTCAGGACCAAGGCGACGATTGGTGGAGGGCGTGAGCATGCTGGTCTGTATTATTTGGAGCTACCTGAACCCGTTCCCACCACTGCTACCACATTTACTTCCACCCCTCTTCAATGGCACCATCGGCTTAGTCATCTATCTCTTTCTAAGTTAAAGGCTCTTGTCCCTAGTTGCAAGTCATTATCTACATTACAATGTGAGGCTTGTGAACTAGGGAAACATCATCGTTCCTCTTTTCCAAATAGTTATACACCTAGGTAATCTTACCCGTTTTCTTTAGTTCATTCTGATGTTTGGGGACCTTGTCGAATTCCCAATCGGCTTGGTTTCTCTTATTTTGTAACCTTTGTGGATGACTATTCCCGCATGACATGGCTCTACTTAATAAAAGAACGGTCTGAATTTATTAATATTTTCAAGGGTTTTCATAAAGAAATTGCCACTCAATTTGATACTCCTATCAAAGTTCTACATACTGATAATGCCCTTGAATATGTTTAGTCTGCCATCTCTGATTTTTGTTTTGCCAATGGCATTATACACCATACCAGTTGTGCTTACACTCCTCAACAAAATGGAGTTGTTGAGCGTAAAAATAGACATCTTTTGGATATTGCCAGGTCTCTCATGCTCCATATGAATGTTTCTAAGTATTATTGGAGTGATGCTGTTTTAACTGCCTGCTACCTGATTAACAGGATGCATTCTTCTGTCCTCTACAATAAAATCCTTTTAAACTTCTCTATCATAATACTCCCTTATTTTCAGTTTCTCCTCATGTTTTTGGTAGTATGTGTTTTGTCCACTTTCTACATCCTAGAGTGGACAAATTATCTCCCCGGTCTATCAAATGTATTTTCCTTGGCTACTCTCGTACTCAGAAAGGTTACCGGTGTTTTGACTCTATTACTCAGCGCCATTTTGTCAGTCATGATGTAACCTTTTTTGAAGACAAGCCATACTACCCTATTTTTGTTCCCACCAATTACCTTCCACTGATATTCCTTTACCTCTCATTCCTTCTGATGATGAACCCACCTCCATCCCATCTGTTTCTGAACCCCCCTCCATTCCACCCCAAACTTCGCAACCCTTACAGGTTTATACCTGTCACACTCAGGTTGCTCCACCTACTACGACTACTGCTCCGGCTACTGCTGACGCTGTCCCTGGTTCTGCAGTCAACTCTGACCTACCTATTGCTCTCCGAAAAGGTAAAAGAACTTGTACACAGAAATCCTTGGTTACCTTTCCCATTGAGCACTTTGTTACTACTGCCCATCTACCCACTTCTCAACAGCGACTTGTTTACTCTTTGGCTGCTACCTTTGTACCCACTACCCTAGTACCCTATCCCAAGCCTTGTCCCATCCAGGGTGGCATGCTGCTATGAATGATGAAATAGATGCTTTGACCTCCCGTCAGACTTGGACTCTTGTTGACCTCCCACCTGGCCACTCAGTTGTGAAGTGCAGATGGGTCTATACTGTGAAACATAACTCAGATGGCTCCGTTGAACGGCTGAAAGCACAGTTAGTTGCCAAGGGGTACACTCAAACCTATGGGGTAGACTATTTTGAGACATTCTCTCCTGTGGCCCATTTCAATCCGGGTACTTGTTTCCATAGCTGTCAATTTTGATTGGCCCTTGTATCAAATGGATGTCAAAAATGCGTTCTTGTATGGGGATCTTCATGAGGCGGTATACATAGACCAACCTCAGGGGTATGTTGCTCAGGGAGGGAATTTCACTAAAGTTTGCAAGTTACTAAAAGCAATATATGGACTAAAGTAGTCCCCTCTTGCGTGGTTTGATAAATTTAGCACTGTCATGACTAGTCTTGGCTTCACTACTTGCTATTCAGATCATTCTGTTTTTGTACATCGTCATCAGGCTATTGTTACTATCATTGCTGTTTATGTGGATGACATAATTATTACAGGGAATGATAAGTTGGGTATTACAGAACTTAAGTCTCACCTAAATACCCACTTTCAAATGAAGGACTTAGGACTCCTTCACTATTTTCTTGGTATTGAAGTAGTTTGAGACCGTACTTGTATTAATCTTTCCCAACGCAAGTATGTCCTCGATCTCCTTGCAGAAACAGGTTTTCTTGGCACCAAGCCGGTTGAAACTCCTATGGATCCACATCAGAAATTCGAAACATGTAATAGTCCTGAATATTCTGATGTTCGTCAATATAGACGGTTGGTTGGGAAGTTAATTTATCTTACTATTACTAGACCTGACCTTTCTTATGTTGTTGGAGTGGTGAGTCAATTTATGTAAGCTCCTAAAGTTGTCCATTGGGAGGCGGTCTGCCGTATCTTCCGTACCCCCATTGGTTAAGTTGGGGCAAGAATAGCTATCGGGCTACGATCACAAGCCGGGCTGACCCTCCTTGATTGACGTGATGTTTGAGACTATCTCAAGAAATCTCCAGGTACAGGTCTTGTTTATCACGACATCGTCATCTTGACATTGTTGGGTTTTCAGATGCTGATTGGACTGGGGCAGATGGTGATAGACGTTCCACTACAAGTTATTGTACTTTCGTTGGTGGCAATCTCGTCACTTGACGAAGTAAGAAGCAAACCACTATCTCCAAATCTAGTGCCGAATCTGAATACCGTGCTATGGCATAGACTACTGCTGAATTAATGTGGCTGAAAAATCTTCTGCAAGAGTTGGGATTTCCTATTTCTCAGCCTATGACCTTAAAGTGTGATAATCAGGTTGCGATCTATATTGCCAATAATATAGTGTTTTATGAACGTACCAAGCATATAGAAGTGGATTGTCATTTTGTCCGTGATGCGATTTTAAAGAAACTTGTTGTCACTCCATTTGTTTCATCTTCAAATCAACTTGCGGATATTCTCACTATTTGGACTAGCATATCGGTTGAACTGTTACAAGCTTGGATTGGCCGATTTGTACACTCCAACTTGAGAGAATGTGTTACGAAGTTGGCCCATAAACCCACTGGGACCCACTAAATATAGCTGACGCTAGCTAACGCCAGCAATATCTAGTGCTGCTCCCCTTTCTCTTCCTTCTTTAATCAATTACAGATTTATTTCCTTTTATTTTATTATTGTAATCTCATTGTAATCTTTTCTTATTGTCTCTTTTTAGAATAGAAACTTTTCTTATAAATCTATTTATTTTCTTTCTCTATAAATACAAGGTAGAGAGGAGAGCTATTCAACGATTTGGGCTACAACACATTGCTGTGTCGAAATCTCTTTCTCTCTTTCTCTTTTTCTCCTCCTCAATCTTCTTCTCTTTTAATTTCTGGTTGTATACTTGCTGGTTGTTTCTTTGAGAAATTGTTACAAGAGCAAACAAATAAGGGTTTAAAGTTGATCCTTGATGTAACCCCATTGTAATTGAGAATTCACGACCTTGACCCCCATGGTTTTTACACTAGTCACCACATTATAATACATATCCTTAACTATGTCCACATATTTGCGTGAAACGCATCTCTTCTCTAGTACTTGCCAGATTAACTCCCTAAAGACTCTATCATAAGCCTTTTCTAGATCGATAAAAACCATATGGAGGTCCTTCTTGCCTTATCTACATCTTTCCATGAGTCTCCTAAACAAATAAATAGCCTCTGTTATCGATCTACCTAGCATAAAACCAAACTGGTTCTCCGTAATGGTAGTTTCTTTTCTCAAGCAGGTTTTAATAACTCTCTCCCACAATTGCATAGTATGACTCATTAGTTTTATGCCTCTGTAGTTATTCCAGCTCTAAATATGACATTTGTTTTTGTAGATCGAAACCACAAAACTACTTCTCCATTCATTTGGCATTTTTCTTGAGCTCATAATTTTATTGAACAACTTAGTTAGTCAAGATACTCCATGCATTCCTAGGCTCTTCCAAACTTCTATTGAGGTGGGCCTGATGCTTTGGCTACATTTATCCTCCTTAAAGCTTTTTTTTCACTTTTATCACCCTAATTTTACGTATATATCTATGACCTGTAGTGTCATTGCGAGTAATGTAGCAATTTGGTACACTATTTCCTGAGATGTCTTCATTTAGTAGGCTATAGAAATAATCGTTCCATCTCTCTTTAATGTCCTCATCCCTTACTAGAACTCTACCATCTACACTTTTAATACATCTAACATTGTCTAAATCTCTACTCTTCCTTTCTCTCATCTTAGCTACTTTATAGATAGTTTTTTCTCCTTCCTTAGTGCTCAAATTGATATAAAGATCTTAATATTTCTTCGCCCTTACTTTTCCCACAATCTTCTTGACTTCATTTCTAAAAAGTTTATTATCTTTTTAGATCCTCTTTTCTTTAGTCTTTTGTAATGCCTTAAAACTACCTTTCTTAACTTTAATGGCCGCTTGAACCTCATCATTCCACCACCAAAACTCTCTAGGAGAATGACATTTTCCTTTCGATACACCTACAACCTCTTTACCAACTTTCTTAATACAAGCAATCATCTCGTTCCATATTGTATTAGTGTCTCCCTCAAAGTTCCACATTCCTTGTTTGACCACATTATCAGTAAAAGCTTTCAAGGCAATTCTTTTTAAGCACCACGTTATCCTAGGGCACAAAACCTGACTTTTCTTACCACTCAGCGTAGTGAGACATATATCCAAGACCAATAATCTATACTGAGTGATTAAACTCTCCCCAGGTATAACTTTACAATCCTTACATAACAATCTATCGGACCTCATTTGAATCCAACAAAAATAGTATAAAATTCAAATTCCAAAAGGATAAAAAGTCAACTCTCCAATTCAAGAATAAAAACAGGATTTCTAGGTGCGAGGGCGATTTTCAAGTTCCAAATGCTAGGCTTTTTCCCAAATCTAAAATTTTATAAATCTAATTATAGTAAAGCATTACTAAAAACTAAGAATGCACCAAAATAATCTCTTGCTTTGATGCCCAAAAAATTATTTCAATTTAGACGACTTTAAATAGCATTCGCATAGTCCGAGCAAATGTTTGAACGGAGTGTAACTTCTACACTATAACTCGAATTCAAGCAATCTCCAATTTGATGGAAAGCTGATTACGGTAGCTTTCTTATAAATCCAAGATTGTTAAATCCAAGTTATGTTGAATGAGTTACTCTTCCGTCAAACATTGTTTGGAATACACGAATGCTGTTTAAAATTGTCCTGGATGAAAATAATATTTTAGGCATCAAAGAAATTATTTTGGCGCATTCTTGGATTTTTAGTGATGCTTTATTATAATAAGATTTATGGAATTTTTAGATTTGAGAAAAAAACTTAACATTAAGAAGTTGAAAATCGCCCCCGCACCCCAAAATCCAGTTTTTGTTCTAGAACTGGAGGGTTGACTTCTTATCCTTTTGGAATTTTAATTTTATACTACTTTTTTATTGGATTCAAATGGGGGATGTTTACTTATTTATGAATAATATCATAAGTAAAACATTTACTTAAATGATATTAGTCATAAATAAGGGCTGCCTACTTAACTTTGGACACAATCTCAGGTCTCCGCATACACTAGTAAACTTAGGTCCACACTTCATATTATCATTTTAGATGTTGTTTTTAAAACTAATGTGGGAAATAGGTATAAAATGATTACAATAGGCTACACAAACAAAAACTAATAATAAAAAAAATTAAAAAATAAAAATTAAAAAAAACTCTTCTGGGCCTCAAATCCTTCCTGGGAAAAATCCCAGTTGAAACCCAAGACAACTAGGTTTCGAGGCTGGTCGAAATGGGTCTTGAAACCAGCACCTTGAACCTTGCTTAAAAGCCCAAGTTACATTTGCCTACCCTTCAAGCATTATGGTAAGTAAGCAAGCTCAAAGCATTGGGAACCATGTCATTAAGCCCAAGCATCAAGTGGCATATTCAAGAGGAATTTATTCAACCCAAGTGAAGTCTTCCAACAAGCTCAAGTGACACAAGTCATGAGTTGGTGGATTTCAAGAGTGAAGAGCATGTCAAGCCAACCATGAAGATTCAAGCATCTCCAAGCTTAGAAAGAAAGCTATTAAGCTAGCGAAGCAAAGAAAGAGCAAGAGAAAGCTCTTCGCTCGAGCTCGCCAACATCTTCCAGCTTAACTCTGAAGAGGAAAATCCATTAGTGGAGTGGGTGCGAGACAGAGGAGTACCAGTTATGGACGAACCCGGGGGGATGACTGACCCCCATTTGGCCAGCCATTTGGATACTAATGTCGACGAGTTTCTAGCCTCCGAAAAGGGTCAAGTCTATACACGGTCACCCGTGCCGTTTGACCCTCCTACTGGCACTGATACAGATGATCCTGAGTGGAGTTGGAGTGGTAGTGGAGCTAGTGGTAGTGATCATGGGGGTGGGCGTGGAGACCCAAGTGGAGGTTGAGCCATTATTATCAATATTGGGGCTAATCCAAAGCCACAAGCATCACCTGTTAGATACACTGGGGAGAGTCAGTTTACTCATGCAACACAGGATGATGACCACGGTGCACGTGCGCCATCCTCATCACATAGACCAACTTCGTATTCGCGTAGGCCTCGGCATCATTCCCAATCTCAACATGATGAAGATGTTGATTGCAGTAGCATGATAGACATCGACATTGATAGCTTCTCTACTGGCTTACGAGGATTGAGTGTGGAGGGGAATAGCAGTTACTGCAGTGGACAGGAGTAGTAGAATGTTCCTAGATATAGCACTTGTTCAGCATGCACCTCAAATGATTATGTTGATATCAACTTCATCCCCTATCCCACTGCGACTGCATATGGTTCTTCCTTCGACTATCGTTCAGATGCAGGAGCACAGACACAGAGTCAAAGTGGATCAACCAACTTCTATTACGTTCCATCAGTACCTCCGCAAGAGTCTACGCACCAGAGTACTACTTCAGAAGTTTTTCCATTGTTCCCAAAGATAGGTATCCTTCGTACAGCTACTGACGTTATATTTATGAATCATGTGCAAGATTACCAGAACTACTTTGCATCAAGAATGTCGTGGGAAGATTATGTTACTCAATTGGAAGACAATTTGCGTCGATAACTTTCCTAGATATATGATGATAGTAGGATGGATCATCCACGACACTCTACGTATTACTAGACATTGTATCTGTATGAGGATTGTGGAATTGTGGACTATGGGCACATCGTGACTATGAGATCATTCAGTATTGAATATTTGAACAATGATGTAATGATTTATAATGAAGTGTTATTTTGTTTCTCTTTCTCCTAATGCATTATATTATTGTCTCATTTGTCATACTTGATTGAATATAATAGCCAATATTAGCCTAAGTTTACAACAGACTTCAGCGTTGACTGCCAAAACATGGGTGTAAACCCAAATAACCACAAAGAGTCATTATTTTTACAATTTTATACTCTAAATGTGTTTATGTGTGTAAAAATGAGGTTCCCTTGAAGTTGGAGGCCTAAAAAATGTATTTTGGCCACCAAGACATGACAAACAAAATGCAGGGTCTCAGCGAGATCTCACCCTGAGATCTCGGTTTCGGAGGAGGCCGAGACTCCCCCGAAACCCTAGATTTTAAACCTTGCACTAAACAACAAAGTATTTACCATTAGTCTGTGAAGTGTAAAGAAGCCAGCTTACAGGCATGAGGTTGCATCAGAATCAGGTCAGGACCCAGAATTCTGGGCCTACATCTGTTGGCAGTAGTGATAGTGTATTGTGTATATGAACAATATATGATTATATGAAAGCCCAAGGAATCTGCCTAACTATTTAATTATTTACACAAAAAAATGCTAAATGATAACTAACAATCATGAGCCATTTATCAAGCCAGAATAGTGCAGAATTCAAATTCTCCGCTTCGTAATAAATAAATAAATAAAACACAGCTTACATAAAGCATGAAAATTTAAGATGCAACAAAATGATGCACCCTATTAAGGAAGAGGCTTACCTTGTGAGCAGGTGGAAGCTTTTTATAGGAACTCTCATATCTTCTCACATCCTCTTCTGCGGCTTCAGAATAGCTGCATGAGAGTTTCGTACCAATATTAAAAAAAAAAAAAAAAACACACACACACACACAAACGAACAATTAAATAACTAGAATCAGTACTAAAGAGACAGAGAGGTGACACAATCAGAATCAAATTCTCAGTTTTTAAGTATCAATAACACCAAAAACACTAACACAAAGTGTCTTGACATGACAACTTGGGAAAACCAGAAAAAAAAAACATGCCCATGTCATTAATACCCTTATCATACAATTCTACAAGAAACATCCATTTAGCAAAGCAATATAAGAAAGAAAGTATTTCATAAAGGCAGATTTAAGGAAAATGAGGGTAATGGACCCAAAACCAGGAGAGAACCCAAAGCTACGATTTCAGATAGCAGGAAACAGAAAATGAAAAATGTTGAATACAGAATTTGATTTTCTTACTAATCAAGTTCAATTTAAATGCATAATTGTCTAATCAGTTATAGAGACTGACAAATGAAATAACTAGATTAAACTGACCTTATCATTTGATGGAATAATGGAATAAAATTGTGTAAGCAGAATCAAATATTTGGATAAAAGGATATTTGAAAGGAAGAATAAGTCAGATCTGTTCTGGGTCAGTAAATGGTACTCACAAACAGGAAAAATTAAAGAGAATACCATTCACCATGAACAATATACATGTTTAAACATCGAATCCTGAAGGCAAGGCACCATTCCTTAAGTAGCAATCTAATCGATAAAGTAAAATAAAATTCTGTTTGAAATGACAACTACTGAATTGTCTTCTAGACATCTGTTTGACTTTGATTTGATTAATTGAATTGTAAAGACATCTAACCATATCTTATAAGTATTACGAAATCTATCTTAACTTTTAGATTGAAGCTAGGGAGCTTTCGTCAAATCCATACAACTTAGCCCATCTTATCCAACACATTCTTATACAGAGTCCCAGTACTACCCTATATAACTAGACCTTGTTAGTTTAGAAGAAAATTACAAATAGACCCCTTGTCACATACAAACAATCCCATTTGACTCCTACCACAATAAAAACAAGCTACAACTTCCATTTGATAATCAAAGACCAAGAATTTTCACTGGATATCCCCAGCATCCGTAGCACTCACCCACAAAGAGAAAGTATTTAGACTAAGCCAATATAAATGAAAATATATAGACATGGAACTCATAAAAATTAGAAAAACAATATCTCATCACACGACAGAGTTGCTACATGGATTGAAGTACTTGGAATAAAAATAAAATGGAGAAAAGTATGTATCTAGAAAATAAATACAACAACAACATCAGAATCCTTTAGGGAACATGTAAGACCCGCACTCCATAAATCCGATCTAAACCTTGATATCATGTCGTAACAGGTCTTCCAATCATCACCGGGCCAGACGGGACTAGCGGATGACAACCAGGTATGAAATTGGACCAATCGGACCAAAATAAGTATGAAATTAGTCATACCGGTCATGATACCGGTCTTGGTACCGGTCGACCGGTATAGCCTGCGCAGCAGACTACGAAGATCCGGAACCGGATCTCTGCGGGTCCTACTTTCCAAATTCCGAACCCTAGGACTTTCCTAATCCTATAAGGCTTCCTAAACCTAAATCCTAGCCTATTTAAACCCCTCTAAACCTCTTAAAATCCCTTCCATTGATCCTCACAAACCCTAGAAAGGAGAAAGAGGCTGAAGAAGGAGGAGAAGCTAGGAAGAGCCGATATTATTGTTTCGACGAAGAACACCTTACCGCAAGTCGACGGTAAGTGCTTGAACCTTCCTTTACTTTATGAACTCTTATAGGGTTGATTATTGTTGAATCTATACCATGCAAAGCATGTATTGATCTAAAACCCTATCTTGCCGATAAACCCTACTTTGCCGTCAAACCCTAATTTAATCGATAAACCCTAGATTCGAGTTCTAGGATGAATACCATCAAAACTAGGACTTGAATGGAGTTGGAAACAACTCTAACTCAATGTTCAGACCTAGATTGTGTAGAAGAAACCCTAGAATCAATAGGGGATGACCGACGGCAGTCGAGAAACCAAGTGTATAGTCTTCCGGAGACATACCAGTCGACTATACCGGTTGCACCCTGTGCGACCGGTACCTCCCGGGAGCTGGTCTGTGGGGACCGACTGACCATACCGATCGCTGGTTTTCCCCACAGTGCCGCGACCGGTACATGCAACCGGTCAGCTCTATGAGATGTATTTTGTAACCTCGTTGGTTTTCAACGTAAACCCTAAGAAAACTATTCTAATTGAACCCTAATATTGTATAGGACTTTGTGATAGCACGTTTGGATCTTGCGACGTGGAGCAAGCTATCAAACGAGCGTCAGATAAGGGAATCAGACCTAAACCCCAATAATCTAATGGACAGTAAACTATTGTTAATAACAATGACTCTGTGGATTGATGTTTGTGCATATTCGCATGTCATCCTTTACTTTCAGTTATTATTATTGTCCATGCATACTCGCTATGCTAGGATGTGATTGTTAGGCATGTGATTGTTTTCGTTGGTGTGTGGAATGGAAATGGCCTGGGGTCTGGGATCATTCCTCACACTAGCACTTTTTTGTAGTATTCTATCTTAGCATGTTTGGTGCGGGTAGGGCATCAGGGGGAGGACGTGGCACTGTAGTCTCCGGCCTGGCCACCAGACTCTAGCTCTATCTCTATGCCGTAGGGAGTTATGTTGGGATAGAGTCTACTTGCGTATTGTTCTATCTTAGTATGCTTGGTGCGGGTAGGGCATCAGGGGGAGGTCGTGGCACTGTGGTCTCCGGTCTGGCCACCACGCTCTAGCTCTATCTCTATGCCGTAGGGAGCTGTACTGGGATAGAGCCTACTGTGATGACATATAGGATTGGTTAGTTGGGAGCCCAGTTTGCAAGCCCTCGCCAACAAGGGCTTACGTGTTGGTATCGGTGGAGCATCAGGGGAGGTGTGTGGATGCCTTAGCTCTATCTCTATTCCATGATGGGTGCATGTGGGTCGACAGCGGTGTGATCTACTGGGCGATGCCACACACTCGTGTATAGAGGTGTGGTGGCCTCCAATCCTTTCTATAGCATGTTACAAACTTAAACCAGACCACAGCATAAAATGATTGTTACTCATGCATATGAATGTTACACTGTTTGATTGTCTTACTGAGCTAAGTTGTGAGTTCACCCTTTGTGTACACATCATTTTAGATGTTGATGCAGGATATATGGTGGATGACTACGTGAACGTGCCGGCGTACGGAGGTGTTGCTGCCCTGAACGTACAGGCAGGAGAGGACGAGCATGATGCTTCATGCGAGTGCCCTTTCTGTGTGTACCTTTGATTTATTTATTTCAGTTATTTTCTGTTTGGATATACAGTGATGTAAATATATTATTTAAGTTGTGATTATTGGAATAATTGAATATTTATTTAAATTTATCAATAGAATACTCAGTTCATCTATTTAAAGATTTTCGCTGTATTTATTATTATTCTGATGGTAGTTATGTGCAATGGTTTGTATGAGTAGACACGGTCTTATTGAGATCCTGGTGTGAACCGTTGGTTCAGTGACGGTTCACTCACACCATTCTGGTTGGTTCAGAATTGGGGTGTGACAGAACAAATTTAGCTTTACCACTATAATTGATGACTAAAAATAAAAATTTAAGAAACATATATAAAAAATAATAATTCATAACTGAAAACTCAACAACATCAGCCCATTTCTTTAATCTTCTCTAAATTTGCAATGTACCCTAACATCTGATAATTCTACAAAAGATGTATCACTTCAACACCTTCTCCGTCACAAATTTAACTGGATTTTGGCATAAATGAAAAGAGAGAGAGAGAGAGAAGAAGAAGAAGAAGAAGAAGACATTAATCTGTCTCATTCACTGCTATGTCCATCAAAACACATGCACTCAAGCCAACCCAGCACGTTAGCAATCACGCCATTGTTAATCTAACATTTTTGTGTGTTTTGACTTTGATAAGATCCTTCTTAGTTTAAGCATTGGCTCACCAATCAACACCAATCTTCTTTAAGAAATCTAATGTCGCCACCTTCTCAATTGCAATACGTAAACAACAGTTTCTAATTTAGGTGGAGGCTCCATTTTTTCCCAATTCTTAGAAATAGATGGAGGTAATCCCCTCCACCAAATAGTAGAAAAAGAGTTGACTAAACCTCCCTTCCCTTTAGGATCTTCCACCAAGTAACATAAGTCAATATTGAAAAGTTATATCCTCCTCTACAACATTAAATGGTGGAAAGCCCCTCTTCATGTTCCCTGTCTAGCAAAGGTCTCCCACACGTATTGGATTTGATGTGAGAGAAATGATGATATTTTCCTCCTTTTCATGAGACTAGAGATGCACAAGCGTGGAGGAAAGAACAAAAGCGTAGAAACTTTATTCCATTTCCACATTAGCCAAGGATTATCGGATTGGTTTTTTCATTTTCATCACTACTCTTAGGTGCTATTTGTGGATGATTGAAACTTATCTGTCAGGCGTGATTTTGATGTCATCTGAAAAGCTTATCCAGTTACCTATACAAAGATTCCAATTTCCTGCAAATCCAAACTGTTTTGGCAGAGTCATGAGTCCTGCTCCTAAATCACCTAATTAGCACCATATGCTCGGTTGTGAAAGAGAAGGATGAATCGATTGGGCCCATTCAGCCACAGCATTGGGGTTTCCAACCATCCTGGAACACTTTCTCCGCTATAGATGCTATTAGCCATTAAATTCACCAACCTGCTATCTATGGCTTATATTCTTGATCCCAAATATACAACCCTAGCATCCAAGCCTTCAAATCTAGCCAATGAGCAAGAATAATTATATGACTCTCCATTGTTGCAAAGTACAAGATTTTAATCTTCTATTCCAAAGCCTCCATTGAACCTTTCAGCAACTCATTTTCAGAAATTATACCCTAGAACCCTATGTTTGGTTCCATGGCCAAAACAAGCCCTAACCCCTTTAGAAACATTAACTCTATAGCCTGGCAGCCTGCCACTACTTCACTACAAATCTCATCTTTTTGTACCAACAAACCCCAACACAATCCTAGGATATGAAACTGTAACTCCACATAGTCCAGACATTGTTCCATAAGTAAAGAAATTAGTTTTCCCATTATCTAGTTGTTTCAATAAGATCGAACCTACCTCGTTAATCTCAAACGGAAACCCCTTCCAGAACAACTGATAGCCACGTAGCAGAGTAAAGAACAGTAAAACCACAATTTGACCAGAGAATTCAACATCTGTGTATCCCCAGCCGATGCCATCCAATCCAAAGATGAACCTTGAATGGTCCAGTACTCATCTTACAGATATCTCACAGCCACAAACAATTTCTCATTCTCTCTGCATAGACTTTTTATAAGTAATAACACGATTACCTGAATTTATAAAATTATCGTACCATCTACCAAAGTTCTCCTGAAAAACCAAGCTTAGGTGCTTCGATTCTCTGAAGAAATTTTATTCAGCAAAAACCATTCCCTTCATACAGAGTAATCAAATTCAAATATACTACCTATTGTTACTACTAATACTGAAGAGATAGTTGACGAGCAAAGATGTCTACACCGAAGATCAATCTAACAGAAAAACACAGTTCAGAACGACAGAATAAAATAAAATAAAAAAAACGAAGATTAAAATCGTTTCAGATAAGTAGAAACTTACTTGAGGTAAGCACTAATGATTCGCCTGAGAGACTTCACTTCAAGAGCCTCTTCGAACTTGCTGTGTTGACGCTCATCGCTCGACATTCTCTCTTCCGTGTCGAAACTCAAAAACAGTACAGATTGTACAGATTGAGTTCCTCCACAAGAGATTATGAAAAAATTAAGAATTCGAGGTTTTAATAGGGACGTTACCACACGCTTTCAGACTAGTCTTTACAGGAGCTGTCGACCCTCTCTAATTTTAATTGGACTTACTACAACCCACTGTACTGGTGAAATTTGACGCTTTCACTATTTACAATATGGATATTCCTTGTTCATGATCAGATAATCACTTATTCACAAACCTTGTATAAGGGTAATAGTTTTTATTTATTTCCCATCTCATGGAAGCCCTACTCTCTCCACTTAACCCTATCACCCTATAGGGTATTTTAGTGATAGGTTTTATAGGAAATGGACGATCATATTTGGTCAAATATCTAGCGATAAACTCTTATATTTTTTTCATTATTTTGACATAGAGAGGCCCCAGTGGGAGGCTCGCATGATGGACTATATTAGCTCATTGGTAGAGCGTCCCTTGATAATTGCGTCATTGTGCCTAAGTCGTGAAGGTTCTCAGGCCACATGGATAGTTCAATGTGCTCATCAACGCCTGACCTGAAGATGTGGAGCATTGAAGGCACATTAACATGGCGTACTCCTCTTGTTCGAATCGGAGTTTTGAGTGGCGTCCAACAGTGATCTAATGGCTGGAGTTCATCTTGTGCACATTTCAATATATCAGTATGTGCAACTGGTGAAGTCCAACCGTTGGATTAGACTGGACAAACTAGACAACATGAGACGATTTTTTCCCACTTTTTCATCAATCAAATCCGGCAAAGCTTCTCAAAATTACAAAGATGCTGCTTTTTATTATTATATTGGGAGGGGGATCGCTACGTGGTTAGGGTGTTACACGGTGTGTTTTCGGTTCAATGTGTAAGTAAAATAAAAATCGAATCATTTATTAAACGGTTTCAAATAAAATACATATTGGCAAAATTGATTATTAATTGATTTCAATTATATGATTTTATGATTTTTAAAAGATTTTGTTATTGGGAATGAGAGGAAGATGGTAGGAACAAATGATTAGGGAAGCCAAGGAAACCATTAAAACAATTTTAAGGGAAAAAGTTCACCCACCCCTTTTACTTTGCTTTTAAATCACTAACCCCCAACTCCCACTCCATGATTAATTTCACTCGCACAAAATGCATGTGTACGATCACGGCATCAGCTTGATAGTTTTGATATTACATTTTTTTTTTGGGAAATTTTCAACTACCACCCAAAAAGAATTGACCAGATCACCTAGCACCCAAGTTGTTCAAAAAAATCACCTACCACCTAAGTTAGACAAACGTTTACAAAAAGATCCAAAAGCAACTAACAGAGCCGTTAGTTGCTGATGTCAACCGTTAGAAAATACTTGAATGACAATAATACCCTTATTGTAAGGGAAAAAAAACAATGAAAACCAACCCCAAACGGCAAAGTCCTTCCCTTCTCGACTCTCGTTGCCCTCTCCCCCAATCCCGATCAAAATCATTAAATTTATATGAAATATGGAGCAAGAGGGAGTAGCATTGGTAGGCGAAGTGATAAAGATGAGAAAACAAAAGAGATCTCTTTTTCCTTCTTCATTTGGTGGTCCGGAAAAGATAAAAAAGAAACTTAGAGGGTAAAGAAGATAAAAAGAATTAAAACCAAATAGAGGATCTCTGTTCTCTCTCTTTCACCAAGATCGCCTTCATAAAGCAATCACAAGCCTTTGATCGAGCTCAAAATTGGTGTGCTTGCCTTTCTCAGCTGTAGAAGACATATAACGGTGTAGATCTACTAGAATACAGTCGGACTGAAACATATCGTTCACCAAAATTTCTACGACTTCATTCCACTCTCTTTCTTCACTCTCGAATCCAAAACCTTCCCAAATGTTACCTTCTTTGCTTTCCCAACTGAGCTTTCCCGAAATCATAATGGAGGAATAACTGATTTAGTAAGAATCGATTTTCTATTTCTCGCTCTTTTTCGACTCAACCGATTCCCAATCGGTTACTGTAACCTCAAAGAGAGCTTCTCTGAAGCCCTCCTCTTCGTCGTTGTCATTGTTATCAAAACTATAATCCAAAGTTAGGTTTCTCATTTTTTTTTTTTTTTATAAAATATTGCAGAGAAACAGAGAGGAAGAAGAAAGGGGTATAAACGTCTACACACAATTTAAACTCTTTATTGTTTGTCCATTAACTAACGTTTATCTAACTTGGGTGGTAGGTGATTTTTTTTAAACAACTTGGGTGGTAGGTGATTTGATCAATTCTTTTTGAGTGGTAGTTGAAAATTTCCATTTTTTTTTCTTATTATATCATCCAACAGTTGAAAATACAACCATGAAACATACATGACCATACACAAAACTTTTACTTAGTAATAATAATATTTTATTTTTAGGAAAAATTACACATACTACCCTTGGACTATGGACTAATTACAACTATTCACTAGTTTATGACAATTACACATACCACCCCTAATTTAATTTCAGAAACATGTAACAAAAATGTCCATCCTTGAAGAAGAAGAACGGGGAATAGGATGAGGGCAAAGTTATCTTTTAAAATTATTTAGACTTAACACCGTTAATAAGATGGACCTTTTTATTATACGTTTATGACATTAGGGATGGTATGTGTAATTATCAGAAACTAGTGGATGGTAGGTGTAATTAGTCTATATTCTAAGGATAGTACATGTAATTTATCCTTATTTTTATTATTATCACAATAATCACAATGTTTGTTTCTAACTTTAGAATGTCTTTTTATGGACATCCTTGTTCCATGTAGTTTTGGAGGTAAGCTAACGAAGACAAAAAACATCTACCTCACAACCTTTTCAAACAACCCACGAGACTCAAACCCCACCAACCATGACCAGTCTTAACAACTAAATCCAAAATTCTCTCCCACTTCTCACTATATAAACCACAACTTTGCTCCTCTTCATCACTCAACAAAATACCTATCATCCTCCTTCCTCTCTTCTGTAGTATTTTCCCCAAGCCCTTGTTTTTTACAGCCATGGCTTCCACGACCTCCTTCATTTTTGTGGTCATCACACTTCTCTCACTGCAAAGCATCGACACATGCCTCGCCACCCCTCGTCGTCTACTTCAAGCCGTGCCTCCAGTACCAGCCCTACCTACCATCCCTTCATTGCCAAAACCAACATTGCCACCTCCATTGCCAACAACCCAAATGCCACCTCTACCAACAGGGACATTGCCGCCACTACCGGCAATGCCGACCATCCCTAACATTCCAACAATCCCTTCCCTTCCAACAGGCACATTGCCTCCAATGCCTTCTCTCACCATCCCTTCTTTCATCCCCTCCATTCCAACAATCATCTCATCTATCCCTTTCCTTTCCCCACCCCCTTCAACTTCAACTACTAGCCCATGAGATCTTCATGCCATTTGATACTACTCCATAACATGCTTTGCACCACTTGGAGGCATTAGATGTAGGAGAAGCTATAGCTCTGGATTGCGAGTAGGCAGCCATGATGGACTCTCTGGTTTGCCATGGTATTAGATCATATATGGAGTATTTTCTTAGGTTATTATATATGAATGCGTGATGTATCCATTTATTTTTCTGGTTCTTTGATTATGTATTTTGCGGGCCCACTTTTTCTTTTCCTATGGGTTGTGTTCTTTGTAACCTCATATTTATAATTATTAAACACTTTAGTTATTTTATCTTTTAGTACTTTTGAGAGAGAGAGATAGAGAGAGAGAGAGATCTTCTTTACCCAAAAAAAAAAAAAATGTATTGGATCAATCGATCGATCTAGTAGCCAATCTGATAAAAGACTCAACGCACTTAACCATTCTAAAACTGGTACTAGATCGGTATCGGCCTCACCTTGTACTGACACAAATCTACCAATCAAATTCCCCAATGAGAGACTTTAACTACAACTCCAAAGGGGAAGGGGAAGATGTGCCGTAAGGTACAAGTGGAACAAGATTTCAAAGAGTCAAACCCATGACTTTTTAAGTACCTACATTCAACGGCAGGACACATATCAATTACGTTAAACAATTGTTCATAACCATGGCAATAGTTTAATCTACATCGAGTAGCTTGTAAGCGGGCAATGGGAGTAGGCTTTTATAAAGACCGAACTTTGGCGTCAATTCAATCAATTTTTTTTTTTTGTTGGCCAGCTTCTTTGCTGAGAATCGGCATCATTATTAGATTTATATTATCGGTAATTATCCATGACATTATGGGACGTGATTTTTTTTTTAAATAACAATATTAATACATTCATTTTTATAATTTTTTTAAAATTTATAAATCATTAAAAATTAGAAGAGTAAATAGCAATGTTTATAGTGGTACTTTGATATATATGGATATACACCAATTCAAATGATAATAGTTACTTAAATTAAAATCTGAAAGACTAATTTAAACAATCTTCACATACCTCCTTACCATAATAATTTACCTTTTATATTATATATGATTTAATTATTGCATTTATATTGTATATCTGAAATGTTGATCATGAACTCATAATGGGCTTGTGATATATATATATATATATATATATATATATATATATATATATATATATATATATATATATATATGTTAAAGAAAAGTGGTATGGGATTTAATCTCAGGGGCTTCTTGTCACGGCCTTAGTGTGGGTCGCAGGTCGTGACATTCTGTTGGGATCAGTTTTTTTTTGTTTTTCTTGTTTCTTTGCGTGTATCAAATGTCTCTTGAAGACTTTGGGTTATTTTATAAAAATAAAAGTTTCGTGCTGATTGTATGGCTCATGCACCAATATAGGACCAATAGGAATGTATGTATAGACATCCAACTATAGCCTATAGGGATGACGTGGTCATTCACCCCTCAAGCACATGCTATTGGATATAAATCTTTCTTCCCATTTCGTAAAGTTTGAGTTATTTCATAAAATTCGACATTGCAACATTCTTTTAACTTGTCACCCTAGGCGCATAAATATCTACCACATTTTAGGGTTTTCGTTCATTTTTTTGCATCATTGGCTTTTCTATTATGGACAGTTAAGAATGCATTTACACGTGCGCCAATGCACTCTAATGGGCCAGATGCAGCTGGCGGTAGGGGTTGCACCGTTGCAGACAATCAACGTCCGAAGAGAAGAGAATAAATAAGTCATTGAGACTGTCAACGATCTGGATTCTTTGTAATGACCGCCAAGCGGTAGTGATTATCCTAGTCGTCATAGTGCATCAGCATATGTCCCGATATAGTATATGAGCTGTCATGAGACTCAAGACTCTCACTGCCAGCGGCACTCACTTTTGAGGATCCTTAACGCCAAAATCAAGGGTTCAAATGCTGGTACCCACCAATAGAACAAATTCGTAAAACCCTACTAAACGCGGACCCAATGCCCTCCAATGCATCTTACGCCGTTGGATTGGAGCAGCACCTCTGAGGCGGCACCAGAGGATCCTTACGCACCAAAGTCTCTGTGTTCCTCCCTCGCACGTGCGGTACCACCGTATCAGAGAGAGGTTTTCGGTATTTTAGAACACCTATGAGTTTGTAACGATTGAGAGCTTCGGAGGACGCTCCTTCGTTAATGGCGAACACTTATCGCAAGCACAAAATCCAGTAGAGTTGGTGAGATAGCAAAATCCATTTCTTCTCAACTGTATATTGCGTTTAACTTCTTTGTTCGTTCTGTCTGTCTCTTATCTTACGTGATCCTTATTTAGTGTTTGTTACTATAGAAACTCTAATGCTAACTGTTTGTTGCTTTGTTTACTCGCAGCAATGGCAGCGGATGTTGCCGTAGTCCTTGACAAGGAGAAATCCTGCTGCGAAGTGGTACTTATTCTGTTTATGGGATTTAGGCATTTGGTTTTTGATTATTTAACTAATTTGTTTTGTGTTTGTAATCTTACCATTTATTTGTTTATTGTTGTTATTGAATCAGTGGAAAGTTAAATATTCGAAGTTGGAAGAGAAGAGGAATGCTCTTCGGCAAGCTGTGAAGCTTCTCGACCATGAAGTCAATAAGTTGCAGGCCGAGAATGTCAGTCTCAGAAAAGGTTGGGCATTACAATCTCATCTATCGGATTATATTTTTTTTGGGAGACTGTAAGATCCTTAAAAATTTCTGTTGTTAAATGTAGGTATTTCGATTATGTTCTTCAGTAATTAAAGTATTTAGGCAAGAAACATTTTGCATTGGTATTGGAACAATCTCGCGTAAATTTTGGGCATTTTGATTATGTTTTTATTAAAGTATTTAAGCAATAAAACATTTGGTATTTGAATTGGAATAAAACGAGGATGCGGAGGAAAATGCTCCAATATAAGTTACTACTTTGAACTGATTTTGAACATATCCCTCCCCCCCCCAAATAAAAAAAAAGAAAAGAAAAGAAAGAAAGAACATGGTAGTGCATGTTGCTTTGTTAGCTTGTTAATGATGGTGTTTATGGTTTGCAGAAAGTGAGGAGGGGAGAGTGCGCCTGAAAACAGTGGAGGAGGCCAAATTGAAGGAATCTGCTGCTAGAGCTGGCTTGGAGAATGAGCTTTCTGACTTGAAGTCAGAGATCTCTTTATTACAGAAAACAGCCGGTTCAAGAAGTGGACTAGATGACAAAGTGACACTGCTTCAGAACCGAGTTTTAGAGGGCGAGGCAGAAGTAAATCGTCTCAGGGAGCTTCTTGAGAAAGAGAAAAAGCAGGTTCAGTCAGATCGGAAGAAGGCTGCAGAGGAGAAGAAGAGATCGTCGGAAGTGGCAGTACTTCAAAACCGTGTTTCAGAAGGCGAGGCAGAACTTAGTCGGCTAAAGGATCTTCTCAGGAAAGAGAAGAAGAATGTGGAATCAGAGAAGAAGAGGGCTGAAGTGGAGAAGGAAAAAGCTGCAGAAGCATGGAATTTGGTTAAAGCTGAAAAAAAGAAGTATGAGGAACAAAAGAAGCTTGCTAGTATTGAAAGGACTAGGGCTGAGGAGTGTAGCCTTCAATTGGATGCAGCAAGGACTGAAGCTAATGAAACAAGATTAAATTTGCTAGCAGAGGCTGAGGAGGCTAATAAAAAACTTGAGGTCAAGAAGCAAAAGTTAAAAAGAGAAAAGAAGCGTGCAAAGTTAGAGATGGCAAAAGCAGAAGAGCACAGAAAACGTGCTGAAGCAGAGAGGAAGAAAGCAATTGATGAAAAAAATTGTGCTGATGTTTTGGCTCAGAAGTTAGAGGTGGAGATGCAAAGGAATGGGGCGTTACAGAGGAAGATTGAGGAAATTATTTCAGGTAAAAACCCAGAAAATTTGCCTGTTCTGTCATTGACTAATAACATTGATACTGAAATGGCAAACATGAAGCTTTTAGAGAAACAATTGAAGCTGGAAAAAATGCAAGTAAAACTTGCTAAAAAAGTGGCTAGTGTTGAAAAAGTGCGGAACAATATGCTACAGCAAGAAATATTCTGTTTAAAGCAGGAGTTCTTCCGGTTGTCTCATCGGTTGAGCATGCTAGATGGCTTTCTCTATCATAGCATGGGAGGTAAAGATGATCCTGCAAAGGTTGGTATCCTCATTCTACTTGAATACTTATAATGACCTATGAATCTAGATTTGCGAATACTTGTCAGAAAAATCTAAATTTGGAAATTGTTGTTTCATTGGAATCATCATGAGGTAGGAATCGTTCAGCAAAGGTTGCTAGGTTGGTATCTGCTTTCCACTTGCATTCTTCTCCTGCATGATTGATCTTAACTATGAAATGGTTCTATTTATCGCAGTTTTCTGGCCGAGTTGCAAAGTTGTATTCAGAGGAACCTTTGTTTAAGCTTTCACAAATTAAAAGAGAAAAAATGACCTTTTCTTATACAGTTAGTTCTGCTCTTTTTGACTTGTTGATTTTCCTAGGAAGCATGGTTGCTAAAACTGCTGCATCACAACTCACAAGTACTGGGGAACAGTCTTCTTTAATGACCTACAAAGTTCTGCATACTTTGCATCTATTGCAACTTTTTTAGTAAGAATAAACAGATTTGCATATTATGCCACTTATATTAGAAGGAAAGTTTTAAATTCCTCGCTAGACAATTCTAGAATACGAGTTGCACTATATATATTAGGGCAAGTTTTTGTCTTTATCCTGTGTTTCTTAATTATTCTTATGGCCAAAGCTTTTCTACATGTGCACTTTAGAGAGGAATCTCTACACAGGATACCCTCATTTTTACATGTATCGGACTCTGATGGCAATCCCATTGTAAGCTAGCTTAAGACAACTCTTCATTTAGCATTTTGTCAAGTTTCATGGCCAACATATTTTTAGTTTTCTCCCTTATATTTTCAACTGTTTGCCTTTGAGGTTTGGTCAAAGATGTCCTCACTTATTAGAAAGTGCTCCAATTCCTGTAGGAATAGGCACATTGTCAGGAAGGTTTAAAATCTTCGTTTTTGGAGGCGTCTCGGCCTCTTGGAAAACCAAGATCTCGCTGCCGAGACAGTGTAAAAGCAACTTGGTTTTGCTCCTGCACGTAGCATTCGATAGCACAAAATATCCCGAGATCTCGCCGAGAAACTGCCGATAACACAAAGATTTCAGCGAGATCTCGGCGAGAACTTGCATCGAGACCGAGAACCATTATTGCCATGGTTCTCGTCTCGGTGTTCACCGAGAACACAAGATCTCGGCGAGATTTTAAACCATGATTGTCAGAGTTTGGGACTTATCTGCCCAATTTGATATGAGCTCGATTTCCTCTTGAGAGCTTCTCTTCTTTGTTTCTTCTCTTTCTCTCTTCTTCTTTTATTTGGGTTCCCCTTCTTGAGAAGCCTTCTTGTATTCTTGGGCTTATTGGATATATTGATTGATTTACCCTAAAAAAAAAAAAAAAAAAAAAAGAAAAACTGTTAAACTTTTCAAGGATGATTTGGCCATTCCTTCTGTTGGATGGATAGGGAATCACGTTTGTACCTAAATTTAATCATATGTCCGATGAGTGTTGGAAATATATTCAGATTTTCAAATAGTGACTGAAAAAAATTGATATGTGGTGTATTTCTTCTTGGCTGAAGTTTATTGACAACAAGCCCGCAAAGTTTAAAGTGCTTGTCTCGTCTTTTGTCAATCATCTGCTTTAGCTTTATTGCAAAGCAAGCACAGTGCTAATTGATCTGGCAAGTAGGCTAAATAAAAGATGCCCAAGTGCGCCATGTAGAAAACCTCTTCTGCATTTTTTTATATTCGTAGATAACAATCACAAAAGTTCCCCTGTTTTGAGTCTTTATGTTAATAATGACAGAAATGAAGAATCCACATAAAAACAGTTGATGCAACCAAAATCTTAAGGCTTCCAGACTTACAGCTTCCAGACTTACATTCAATTATTTTTTTATTGGAAAAATCTTCCAGACTTATGTGTACTCATTGTGTTACCCAGCTATCTCAGCTCCTACCTAATCTTTTAGATGCTAGAGGTAAACTTAGGTTGGCTATGACAAGCTAAGTCATCTTCTTTTTTTGCTTTTACCATTTGAATCATTCATCAGCAGTGATTTAAGAAGAAAATATATGTTTAGGTGTCTGCTATTTATATCGTATCAGTATCTGAAAAGAAGACATTCTGCATCTAAGTTCACTCGGTCCAAGTTATTTCAAGTAAAAAATAGTTATTATCCGACATCATGTGGTGACAAATTTATCCTGTACCAGAGACGGTTCAATACCCGATTTGAGAACCTGGGGATCGAACTGAAAGAGAATAAAGCAGTGAGCTTCCAATCATTTGATTTGATTAAAACAACCTCAACTGTCTAACTCAAGCGGTGAGTATTGAGCGGCATCTCCCGTTGCCCTTATGGATTTTTGAATTTTATTACGGGTCAGAGATTCCTGCCTAGGCTGAGTCAACTAGGATCGCCGCTGTACCATCAAATAGACGAGGGAAGGAAGCAGAGGGCTTCGTTAGCCCCGCGTTCCTCCTGAACTGAAAAGGATTGTACAGTGGCTTTGGTATGCAAGGCAATATGCTTATACAGGCTCCGAAGGAGTAGTGTCTACCCTACCTTTCTCTACTGTATAAGGAGGGAACTTGAGCTGCTTCCACATGTAAATTCGTCCCACACCACCCCAGTAGTGCTATAGGTATTACCTAGTGTCATTGTCATATATTTATTGATATGGATTCTAACGCTTACAGTGCCTTTTTAAATAAAAATTTTACTTTATTGTGGAGTGGTATGGTAATTATATTTGTAGTTTTGGGGAGCAAATTTACGTTTTTCATTTTTTTAATTAATTTATTTTTTTATCTGTTCAGGTCTGCCATAATGACAATGTGATCAAGATAATGAAAGTAGGCATTATCATATTGTTCCTTTCTTAGAAATGAAAGAAATCAAGAATCAGATTCCTCAAACAATCTGACTTCTGGTTTGTACAGTAATTTCACTAGAAAAAAGGGGGTGGATGGGGGACACAGTTGCAGCAAGCAGCTTAAATTGTTGTATACACGGAATATTGTATTATTAGATGGGTAGTGGTAACTTTGATAGCCCTTACATGCTGTATTTACCACATTCGGATGCCAGCATTATTAATCATAGTGTTTGGATGCTCCGATTTGTTTTTCTATTCAGTCATGATACGTATACTTGTCTCTTTCTTTTCTTGGTCAGTAAATGATTTGAATCTGTTTTGACAAAACATTTTTTGAGATACTAGTTATGGTTCAATTACTGAATTCCTTGTTACATTTTCTTTGCAGATTGACAACCTTTTTGATCTGCAGAACATAAACATGAAGAGAAAAATGTCTAGTATAGAGCCTTGTGACTTGAATCATCAGAGTGAGAATGACCTGCTTGGGCCATGGTGTCCAAAATCTGAAAGAGGCTGTACTAAACCAATCTCAGGTATTAGTTCTGAATTGGAGTATATGGTTGGAAGTTCTGTCAGAAACACTTCGCAGAACTCTGCCTTACATTCCACTGCTGCATCTTTTTCTGATAGACAGTTGGACTCACAGGGAAGAGGTGATTTTCCTGTAACTCTATCCGCAAAATTGGCAGAGGAGAATCTGAAACATGGAGTGAACATGCCTGGATTATCTAGAGATATTATCAATACAAGGGACAGAGAAAATCTTGGTGAAGTGTCTAAAAATAATGGCATTAGTCTTAATCATCGAAAGGTGGAAAGTCCTTGTTTGACCTCTTCTATTGATGTCAAGGCCAAAGTTGTCACTAAAGTGCCTGGTAGCAGGAAGAAGAGGAGGATCCAGGAGGCAGTTGATTCCATTGAATACTTTTATGCCAAAGACAAAAAATCGAGTCTGCAGATGAAAGAAAGGCCCTCAGCTTTTCATGATATGCTTAATCATGAAAAGAATGGGCCTGCAGCAATTAGTTCTCAAACTGATGGGAAGTCACTTGCCTTGGAAAATGGAAGAGATCTAGCTTCTGAAACAGTAGATAACTTATATACCAAAGAGTGCAATTCGGGCAAGAAGAGGTTGGTGTCTCAGAAACAGAAACTCTGTCTACAGCTCTGTGTTGAAGATGTCAACCAAAAGAAGATGGACAAGCCGAGAGATGAAAGCTGTGTAGATGCAAATGTCTGCACTCAAGCTGTCTCACCTGTCAATTGTTTAATGGAAACTGCTTGGCCATGCAAGGACAAAACAACTGATGCTGTTATGAACAATTGTGGAGATGAGGCTTGGTTTGAGAACATGTTAAACAGGGATTATATGAAGTTGCTTGAATTGGATGATGCTGTTGATGAGGAACGGTATAGGGAAGCAATAGAAATGCCTTTGTCACCAACTCTGCCTGAAATTGAAAGCCACATCCTTGGAGCATCTGAAATGACTGACTCTCAATATTTGATAGAGAAAAATTTTGTTGGTTTGGAAAATGGAAAAAACAGCTTGGTGCCATTTTGCAGCTTTGATGTCGCTGATATTGACGTAGATTCCAGTTCGCATAGGGTCAATCCTCCTGTTAATTCATTTAAAGAGCTGGGTGATGATGGAAATAATTTCCATGATGCTATATGTGGTGCAAAGACTGGTGGTCACCAGATTGGAGAGTCCAGAGTAGAGATGGAGGTGGCAAAACAAATACCTATACCTGAAACTGAAATTCTTAGTGCAAGCCATCGGAGCCATATCAATGATAGGATCTCCAAATGTTGTGTAGTGTTTTCAGGTACTAAGGATGAAAGAAGCATTTCTAGAATCTTTCATTCTACAGAAACTTGTGTAGCCCGGTTATCCATGGTTTCTCAGAACGATTGGATTGTGCAGAAAATTCTGCGTGCTGTTGTTTTGGAAGATCTTCTACCTGAGTAAGTGCTTTTAATTACTACTACTTGATGATAGGATTTTCATATTTTCTGTCTCTATTTTGGGATGTTCAAAATAAATTTCCTTATATGTTATATCATGGCATTTACTTGGTTACGAGGATGCAGTACCAATGGACTGCTCTGAGATGTGCAGAGATTGCCATGTTTCATGTTCAGAAAATGAGGAACCATCATCAATTGTTCCATCTAGGCCAAATGAGCTTCGGATGGTCACGGTCAACTGCTGTCTTTTTTTTTCCTTTCTTTATTTGGAGAACTGAAAAATCCGCTTTAAGATGTGAAGAACTCAATGAAATTGTGTATATTAGATGTGTAAAGCAATCTGAACGTGTTGACTTTGGTTTAGGCCATATTAGATGGGGCACTTCCGGTGGTTGTTAGGCTGGCCCATGAAACAGTTTGGGCCTGAATTTGGATTTTGTCAGGCCTGGCTCATTTAACAACTGCTAGAACTAGGGGCCAACTTGCCACTCCTGATCCTTGGAATGTGAGACAGTTGTCCAGGTAGGGATACCCCAAATTCATCTGCGTGTACTTTAGTGCTATGCACATGTGATCCTCCCTTACATTATAATAAAATATTTACCGAGTGCCCGAGGCTCCTGCCACTGCGGGGTCTGCAGGTTCTCGTACATTATAATGTAGCCCAAAATTCCACGCCGTAAAATAGGAATTTAGAATATGGGGGACAGTAGGGCAGCAGAACAAAACAAGAACTGGAAATTCTTGAAAGTCAGAATCAGGGTTGTTTAGAGAAATTGAATAACAGTTAACCTACAAAGTGGAACACCCTCAAACCCTGGTCAAATGGTGTGTAGGCCCTATTCTAGCATGTAGTATTTATAGAACATGTTTATGTTATCAGCCAGGGTGCCACAACTGAGGGCTCAATTCTGGTATATGGTAGAGCATAACCAAAAACATCAAATCTGTAAGCGATTACAATATAAAGAGGCTTTGCTCACCTAAATTTACTTCTAAAGTGATAAACATAATAATATTACTATACTAGAAACAAATAGGTGTCTTACTAGGATATACAACTGGTCCTGATGCTTTAACTAAATAAAAAAATTCAAATTACAAAAATACCCGCAGAATATTCTATTTTACCAGCTAAGACCCACAAATACAGGCTTATAACTCAAGCTCCATTACAAAGATAACCCATTAATGCCCCAAATTATGTAACAACTAAGTCAATGCTTACTTAGGCCTATTAAACCCACTTTTGGGCCTATGTTTCCAAATTCTATCAACTTTATTGAGCCATTGAAGGATATGTATCCATGGGATTCTCCTTAGCTTCCACTATGGATGCTTCTGAAATGGCTGCTTCAACTAACAATGAACCATGAAGATCATTACGTGGCAAAAAAAAAATGTTAATATTTTAATTTTCACATATGACAGGAAAAAAATTATTTAGTCTTCTAAATCACATATGATCAGCATTGTGTCCATAACAAGATGGTCGATTACACACCGGAGGTTGGTAAGAACTGAGGGACAATGCCCCCCTAACCTAAGTGGGCCTACCAGCAAAGCAACTGGTACTTGATCGGGCGGGGGGCGGTTTGGTTTCGTGCAACGCCCCCGCAGCAGGAAGAGGCAGTTGTCATTTGAAAGGAAACGCCCCCACTAATCATGGAAACAAGGAGGAAGAGTCTTTTATATAACCTGTGGGATTGCAAGCATGAAAAATGCTTTTTATAAGCAACAGAGCTTGGGTTGCTGGTCGTGACTGGGAATATTTACAAGCTTTATTAGAGGGCTTCATATTTTCTGGAGTTCAGCCTTGTTGGACAAAGGACACCACACTAACATGCAATTGTTAGGGATTTCATCGTTGCAGGCTAATGCCTAAATGTTACTTCACCTTGCCTATGCATTAAAAAAAAAAAAGAAAAAAAAGAAAAAAAGAAAAAGAAAAAAAAAAGATACTCCACCTTGCCACTTATAAGTGGTGCTGGAGTTATCAATTCAGGACTTTCATCTTAAGCAGTGTTGGACTGTGTCAGGTTCAGATGCAGCTGAAGGCGGCCCTTGATTTTGGTCTTAAGTTGATGCAGTTGCAGAGGCCTGGCTGGATAAGCACCATCCAGTTTGGAAGTTCAGGAAAAGGAGAATCAAGCCTAACTTTGGCCATCAGTTCTAGCAGGGGTAGTTAGGGTGTTTAATATATTTTTTGGGGTATTTTGTAAACAGAAATTAATTATAATTGGGATCTTTAGTGGCTTTAGATAGGTATTGAAGTCTAGTTTCAGTGTTACTGTTGGAATAGGAGGCTACATATGGCAGGCAGTAGAGTGACTTGAGTCCAAATTGAGTTTAAATATTCATTATCAGATCTGATTTTGATAGGGAGTCCATGTGAGAGTTGGATTTTGTTTGTTAGAATATATTTAAATGTTAGAACCCCTCGATCAATTATCTAATTGTCAATAAATTTCTGAGCATTTAAAAAAAAAAAAAAATCTAATTGAATGAATACTGATTTCTGAGTTTTTTAGTTGCTGTTAAGCATGCGCGGCTGGTAAATTATGAGGGAATTAGCTTAATGGAACCCTTAGTTTTGGCTCTCATGTGAGGGTTGTCTTAGTTGATTATCTCTCTCCTTTACTTTTTCTTTGAGTTCTGATTCTTACGATACGGGTGTCATCTTCCAATCTTCTTCTTCTCTCTCTCTCTCTCTTTCTTGCTTTTATTTCTTCTTCTTCTATAGCAGGCGGAACCTCTGTTTTTTGGTTAAATTTCAGCTTTCTTAAATCTTCCATACTCGTCCAATACTAACTAGTTTACAAAGTTTTGGTTAATCTTCTATATGCATTCTCTCTTGAATTCTGTCAATAGTGTACTGTTATTCTAACCTTATCAGCATGTCTGATTTACATGCTCTGTTTTCTTGTTTTCTGTTACCTGTCCAATCATTCCTTCTAGTCTCTTATAAAACTGTGTTTTCTGGTTTAGAATAACTCTTTAGGTATTATGTACTCTTCCCTAAAGTTTTTACGATGGTAAGTCTTAACAAGTTACAGTTGAATTTTTACAGCCTCTATTTACCATCTAGTTTCTCCTTTTGTTTCTGAAGTTTCATGAGTATTATTCTTAAGTGCAAGGCCCAGGTACTGTTTGGCAATTACCAGAATAACTGATTTTCACAGAACTGCATGAAAACCTGAAATTTTTTGCTTTATTCTTCAAGTTCTTCAATTTAAACATGGTTATTAGTGTGGTTCCAACCTTTGTGCTCTATAGATTCTATTCTAGACTCTGCATCATACCAGAAGTCGTTGCCCCCTATTCCCTATTCACCTCATAGCTCCTTTTACTTTTTCCTTTTAGATTGGTGGTTTCATTTTAAGTATGGCTTTAGTTTTGGCTGGGCGCTTTCCTGCCCTTCTTTCTGGCGTTGAATCTCAGTCTATCTATTGTTTTGGCTTTGTTTAGAGTCAAATGTCAGTTATCCCACACAGTTTGACCGATGTCTACTGAACCACCATATTCCTATCCTTATGATACTCCTGATAATCTGATTTATTTAACATCTCTTGTTCTTTACTATTCTTGTATACCATTTCCATGATTATTCATGTGCAATAGCCTTTTCCAGGAAAGAAAAATCATGAATGACAATATGATGGTTGTGGGGTGCAGAAGAAAACGAACAAAACTTGGTTACAAAGGAGCCAGAATGCTGACATATCACATGAGATGTAAACAACATTGGGTTGGAGATCATCCTCCATGTGGATGTAAGTTCCATTTGAATAAGATAGTTCCTGGAAGAAGCGAAGGCCGTTATCTGACTGTACCTTCTCCATATAACCAATGAAACTGGCTGAGTCACCCTCCCAAATGTGTCCATGGTCCCTTGTGGAATTGGAATCCATCCTTAGTTTGATGTTGTACATCAACTCAACTCTGATGGAATTCTCGCACTAGGCCTGAATTTGCAAGTGTGGCCGAAGCAACATTAGATGTATATAGGCCAATATTGTCATATTTTGCACTGATATGAACTGAATCTTTTTCCCCCCATTCTTTTTGACAAGCAAGAAATTTTATTGAAAGAGAAAGATAAGATCACAAAAACAACAAGGGGAGAAGCTCCACATCTAGACAGCTAGGAGAAAAACATGATAGTAGAAAACAAGGCACAACAAAGTCATTGAACTAAATCAACAACTACCTCACAAGGGGTAAGGATTCAACCACCAAATGGAGCCTCACAAGTCACAACCACATGTCTAGCAACTCGTCGGCCAAGGTTTTAGTCATGGTTCTACATTTTGCCGAAATGTCACCGAAATTGGCAAAATATTTTGGTTTTGCAGAAAAACGAATGGGGGCAAATCTGAGATTTTCAAACCTTGTTTTTAGCTTTCCTGGGTCTCAATGAAAAGACATTTAAGCCATTGAGATCAAGTGACGAATGTGTCTCACTAGATGATAAAATCTCCAACGGGATTGCTGCCAACTGTAGAGTCTCATGGTTTATGAAATTAACTGCAAGCTTAGACCTGTATTTTGGGTCTTCCAAGCATGGTTTTAAGTATCGATCGATACGCCCTGTATCCACCGATACTTATCCATATCAGTAGTGGTCGATATGATACTCTTCGATACGTATCTCTTTTTTTTAAAACAAAAAATGTATCCACATGTATTGACTGTATCGAACCGATGCGGCTCGATACACTTGATACGTGTCAATACACTTATATTTCCATTCTCGCAAAAAAAATAAGATACATTTATTGATACGGCTCAATACACCTCGATACGGACCGATACACCTCGATACGGTTGATACGCACTTATAAAGCTTGATATGATTGATTTTTTTTTTTCCCACTTTTCTGGTTTTCCTCCTTGCTGAAAACCTACAGTTCATGGGATCCGAAGGTTGTAGCTCATTGAATGTCATCAACTATGTCTTTAATCCTTGGAAATACTTCAAGATTGCTTATTATAGTTTTTTTATGCTTAAAAATTGTGTTTTGCATGTTTCCTAATCATTCCCGTGTGTATTTTGCCTCGTATCTTAGCGTATCCACTGTATCCACCGTATCCACAATACAATATGATCCATCTCTTAAAATAGCCCGACCGACATGCTACCGATACACAATACTTTAATCCTTGCTTCTAAGTCCCTATTGCATAGTTGTTGGGATTCTATATTCTGCAGGATAGCAGAACATAGGTAATAATATGCAGATACAGTGAAATCAAGGTATCTGTACCTTTTAGACTTGAGTTATCATCTAGGCCCCCCCTTTTTTTTTCTTTTTCCAATCATAATGTCTGATAACATGATGGATTATTTGAACTAACTTGTGTTTCTGGTTATTGCTATAGAGAAAAGGCTTGTGTCTTCTTTACGTTGTTGCTTTACAACGTTTCTGTGGTTGAGTTGGTGAAAGCTGGAAATTCCTCAACTGGAGACTCTTTCTCATGTTCAGATTCTTTTTTGACACACATAGAAACAGGTTTGCTCATATATCTTAACTTTTCTTATGCAGTTTAAGGAGTTCTAATCATTCGTTGTCTACAAGGTCTTCAGTAGGGTCATTTTGATTTAATTATATAATAAACTGATTAACTTTCTGTTCTGGCAGTGATGGCTGATGCGGAGTGTAGACGCATATTTTCTGAATTATTTGAGTTGGATGTCCTCCTTGGCGTCATTGAGGATTTCCTTATTGATGGAAGAGTTTGGGTGTCTACTGATGTTCCATGTGGTTCTGGGTACAGAATCTTTCTTTCGGATGGCATGACTATGTTTCTTTCCCCCCAAATAGTCAGTATTGATAAATTGATGGTTGGGAGTATTATATTGGCCTCTATATGTCGTGCAGTTGACTGCATTAGTTTGATTTGTGATGCGTCATACAGCATTCTCCGGATGTGCAAGTTTGGTTCCTCTTTGATTCTGAGAGTGCTTCATGTGTTTGCCTATCTATGTGGAGAAAAATATTTTACATTGAGCAATTATGGTCTGATTATGACTGTCATTAAGTCTATTGTTTCATATCTTGAGGAAGGAAAGGAATCATTTGGTACTAATACTGATTCTTATGTCCCATCTGAAAGTGACAACTGGTCTGGGTTTTCCCGATGTCCCAAATGCCCATTTGCTGAAGGTGCTGTTTCTATGGATGAAGCTATATTATTGCTATTGGAAATGCTTCAGAATTGTGTTGATTTTGGGATCAAAGAACAAAATTTGATCCGATCTCCTAATTCATGTAGCCACACAGTCTTGCCCTTCTTGGAGACCGCTGTTGAAAGCTTTTCCAAATCAGAAGAAGATATCTCTGAAATGGACAGCAATGGTTCCTCTTGTTTATCCAAGCTTGATGCTACTTTTCAGTCTACTTCTGTTGTTAATGGTAGCTTGTTTCACTTCAGTGACATTCTATCATTGGTGGAGCTTGTTGCATGCAGCATGGTATGGGTTCTAATTCTGGGTTGACTGTTCCATTGTTTCATGTTTACTTCTGTATCTTTCTATTGTTGGAATTTACTGTTAACTTTTATTTCTCCTGACAATTGAGCCTCTTGTAATCCTTTTGTAATTTTATGTTATTGACTGTGGAATCCATGCAACTTCGAGCCGTCTTTTATTCTGATTGTGCTTTTGTTTTCTTTCCTTCCAAAAAGTTTTGATACAACTCTTTTCAACTAAATTGTTCTTAGTTTTTTTTTACAAAGGTAGTTGGTACATAATGAGGAATTAATTGACCTTTCCTTTTTCCCTTGTGTTTGAGCTCAGAATTGGGAGTGGACATGCAGAACTATTATTCCTGTGCTTTTAAAAATGTTGGAATCAAGCATTCCAGAGAAATTTTCGACTGCTATTATTGTCCTGCTAGGTCAACTTGGGAGGTAAGCTTTGTTCTGATTCTGTATACACCCTTAAATATCTCTGATATGTCTATTATAGATTTGAGGGCTTCTGCTGATTATAGCGTATGATTATCTTTGAAGGAATTGATGTATTAACAGTTAAGAATTTTGAAGAGTTGAGCATTTACATTTGAACTTGATATATCACTTAAAAGTTGTCAGGCCATGTTTTCACTTGTAGTATCTGTAGGGTTAAGCTCTTTAGTTGTTCCTAGTTAATACCTTGACCCATTTCCTTTTGTGCTTTCTTTAATTCTCTTAGGATTTTATGCTCTTTTGCTTCTTTTGAATTTTTATTTCATTGTGTGACTGTTCTGATTTATGATTTTAGTCCGAGTGTCCGACCTTTCAGGGCTTCATATTGTATCACTTAAATACTTAATTTATGTTGAGCAACACAGAGCTTAAATATATGTCTCTACATCTAGTTCCTTTCTGTAGAGCTATACTGTTATCATGCTGTAAGTGTAGATTTTTATCTATTAACTAATGAAATTTGCTATATTTGTCTACCTCAAAAGGAAGAAGAAAAAAAACCTAGTATCTGTTGAGATGTGTTTTCTTCTTCTGCTTTTGTTCTATTGGTTCTAGGAGGCAAAAAGGAAAAACAAGCTCATAATTTGTATTTAAGAATTATTTTATCATCTGAATGATGTTGTACAATCACAAGCCTGCAGGTAAAGTGATCAACTAAGAGCAATAGATGGGTCTAGATATGGAACAAGGATAACTATGAAATTAGGTTCCGGAATAAGGGATTGGTCATAAGTGGCTATGGAATCTGGTTATGGTTATGGAACAACTAAAGATTCTGGTTTCTTAAAACAAAAAACAGAATTCTGAGTACAATATCTAACTCCAGATTTCAATCTTATGAATTGAAATATAAAAACAAACCTTAAAATTTTATGGGTAAATTACTCCAGAAGTACCAGATGTTTTAAGAAATTATACCAGAGGTACTTCACGTTTCAAAAATCATACCAGAAATACCTGACGTTTTGAGAAATTATACCAGAGGTACCTGACGTTTCAAAAATATTACACTTGGGGTACCTTTTATTTTGTACTTCCAAATTTACCCTTGTTTAGCATAACTTTCTTGGTCTCCTTTGGTTCACTCTCACCATCCCGTTGCTGCAACAACTCACCACTCGGATTCCCATGTGCTCATCGCTGTCTCAATTGCCCACCCCCTCTCCTGCCCCTATCCTCTCCTGTGACCCTTCCTCACCGGCAGATGCTTATCACCAAGTCACAAATCCCGACTATGGTACACACCTCCGGTGAAAACTCCGCACCCCAACTTACTGTTTTTCCGGTGGGTGTACCAACGATCAGGCACCAAATAAGGGTAGTTAAACAAGAAACGATCAGTCCTTGGAAATTTGAGGTAGATCTAATGGTTAACTTAGAGGATGCCAACGTTAAATAGGGTTAATGTTGGAAATATGAGAAGAGACACCTCTGGTATGGTTTTTGAAACGTGAGGTACCTCTGGTATGATTTCTCAGAACGTCGGGTACCTCTAGTGTAATTACCCAAATTTTATAGTGCCTTGCATCTGAAATTAGAAATCAGATTTGGAATACTGAATTTAAATAGAGTTAATGGCAGGATTTATGTAGATGTCTGACCATACAATACCGACACAGATACTTAAGCCTTGCTCTCTCTCTCTCTCTCTCTATTCTGGGCTTTGGGCCAAGCCTAGGCCCATGTTGAGCTGGCACTGAGTATTTAGTTCGGGTTCAAAAATTCTAGTCCGAGGGCTGGTTCTGTTGGGCTTGCACTAAAGATAAATCATTTTCGCATAGGGTTGAGTTTTCAATAGCCAAAATGCATAGTTCATTGATCAAGTCTATGAGTTTGAGGAAAACTGGCTCATATGGGTTGATCCTCCTGCTTTGGAGGCCAGGTGGTAGGTCACCAGCAAAGCCGGGCAGGGTTTCAGGAGTAAAAACATTGAGGTGTCCAATAGGGTTGGGGATGTCTGTGGATGTACTGTGCAGAAAACACCAGTGAAATACCTTGAAGGAGTTCTGTAAATAATTCTCTTTCAGGTTGGGAATGGATCTTGTATATGCTTTTGGGACGATGAATGGTTTGGCTATTGGCACAGAAGCTGCATGATCTCTATCCCAGGTTGCGTTGCAGGATTATTCTAGTGGCTTTTGGTTGAAGACTCGAGAAAATGGGAGGAGGGAGAAGGAGCAATTCTCTTCCAAATTTCACTATAGGATTTATTTGTTTTGCCATTAAAATGAAATGGAGGAATTACAACTTTCAAGGCTGAAATTTTGAGGAAATATTTGAAATTTTCATTTCTTTGTTTTGAATTGATACATTGCATTAAAACTTAAAGGGAAAATTTATAGGATGGCCGTATTCAACAATGTTGTTTGGAGCTGAGTATCGGGAAAGAAACTACCACAAATAAAATAATTGAGTTGAAATCAGGTTGTTGAGGTGGATACATAGCTAAACCATTAGAGAGAAAATAAGAAATGAATACATTAAAGTTGATTTAGGAGTGGCCGTAATTGGTAACAACTTAAAGAGAGTCATCTGAGGTTGTTAGGGAAGATAAAAGGGAGGACATTGAATGCTCCGGTAAAGAAGAGTCATAGTTTACACTTTACAAATTAGAGGAGCTAAAAATATAGGAGGTAGACTGATAATTATCCGGAAGAAGTAATGACAAAAAAAGATATGGATGCCTTGTTAGCAACAAATATGGCTTCTAACAAGGTTGAACAGTGAATCAAGATTCATGTAGCCAACTCTATTGTGTTGGGAAAAGGCTTGGTTGAGTTGAGTTGTTTGCAAGGTTGTCACGGCGACAAGGCATTTCAAGGCGATGGAGGGTTGACAGACGCCCAAGGTGACCAAGGTGCCCTACTAGGTGCCCGATTAGGCACCCAAGGCAACCTAGTTTTCAAGGCCTCACCTAGGCGCCTGGATGCCTAGGCGATGCCTTGACAGCCTTGGTTGTTGTAAAATATGGCCCATTTTGGTGAATTTTGGAGCAATGCAGTGAACATGCAGGACCTATGTTTCTGGCAATCTGAGCATCATCCCCATCCCTGATGACCTTGAACTAACCAGAGCTAAAGCTGGTTCGAGGAAAGCGTTTTTTTTTCTTTTCTTCTTCCAACAATGGTGTAAACTGAACGTTAATTGAAATAAAGAGTATTTGATGAAAATGTCGTTTAGGGTTTTAAATTTGGGTTTGGGAAAGGTGTTGTTGAGGTGCAAGAGCATAACACTTTAATTTAGTGCTACTGAATAGTGTAAAAACTGTTTTTTTTTTTGGGGGGGGTGGGGGGTGGGGGACAGACTATTGAATTCCCAATTACAGTTACATTACGTCAAAGATTACCTCTAAGCCTATATTGTTTGCAGTTCTCATAGACAAGCTGACTAGAGACATTCACAATCAAATCCCTTGGTGTTGGCTTTTTGCCGATGATATTGTTTGGTGGGTGAAACAAAAGCTAGGATAAATGCAAAGTTGGATTTGTGGAGATGTACCTTGGAATCAAAAGGCTTTAAGATAAGTAGAACAAAATAGAGAATATGATGTGTAACTTCAGTAACAATAGGACGAAGAGTGAGGTGGTGAAATTGATGATAGGGAGTTACAACAAGGTGATAACTTTAGTTACATAAGTTCAATCATAAATAAAGAAGGAGAATGATATTGTACAAAGAATTAGAGTAGGGTGGATGAAGTGGAGGGATGCGTCCGGAGTATTGTGTGATCGACATATCTCTTTAGAACTCAAAGAAAAACTGTAAAACAATTATACAACCAACATTCACGTATGGGGGTGAATGTTGGGCAGTAAAGAAAAAACATTTTAACAAACTTAGTGTAGTTGAAATGAGGATGTTGGGGTGGATGAGTGGTAAAACTGGAAACGATAAAATAAAGAGCGAACAAATTAGAAAAAACCTAGGAGTTGCTCCAATTCAAGATAAGTTGTGAGAAACTTGCAACTTTCTATGGATAGGATCTTCCATGTTGATCCCTCGTAATTTTGTTTTCTTTTCGGTTCCTTATTCAGACAATGGACTTGATCTATAACTTTGTGCCTTGGTGAATATATCTTACCTATTCACCCAAATAGAACAAGAAATATAACTTGCGAGAAACTAATTTGAGGTGGCATGGATATGTCCAACGGAGGTCTTGAAATGCTCCAGTACGGAGAAGTGATTTATTTCAAATTAAAGGGGCTAAAAGAGCTAGGGGAAGACCTAAAATAACCTTAGGAGAATTGGGGAGGAAAGACATGTATAGCTTAGGATTGGAATCACTTATGGTTTTGAATAGAGTTGATTGGAGACAAAGGATCCATATAGCTGACCCCATTTGGCTGGGATGAAGGTTGGGTCGAGTTGAGTTGAGTTTGTAAAGTCAAGTGGAGGACTGGAGGTAATGGAATGGTTAAATAGAACTCCGCAAAGAGGTGAACTATGGGGGACAAAAAATGGAGGACATTCTGTAAAAGAGTTACTTACCAGTTAATAGTTGGACTTGATGAATAACATCATAGACATTAATCAATAGCAATAGTGAAGCATATAAATGAACTTCAATCTAAACATGAAACTTATTTCTTGTTTGATAAATAATGCATTGTTTTCTATGACCCTTGAAGCAAGGCTCGAGGTGTCGGTTTCGACCAGCCTCGAAACCGTTGTCTCGGGTTTTGACTAGGCTTCGGTTGAAACCTGGGATTTTTCTTGGGACATTTGGAAACCATGGTTTCAAGGCCTCAAAGTGTTTTTTCTTGATCTGATTTTTTTTTTGGTAGCCTATTTTAACCATTTTACACATATTTCCACATTAGTTTAAAAAAAATCCAAAATGATAATATGTGGTATGGACCCAAGTTTGTTAGTAACGTTGAGCCCTACGATTGTGTCCAGGGTTAAGTAAGTAACACTTATTTATGATTAATATCATGTAAGTAAATGTTTCTTTAATTTTATATTTCATTTAATTAAGATATTATTCATAATAAGCAGACACCTTACATTTGAATCCAATAAAAATAGTCTAAAATTCAAATTCCAAAAAGATAAGAAGAACAACTTTCCGATTCAAGAACAAAAACCATATTTTTAGGTGTGGGACGATTTTCGACTTCCAAATGCTAGGTTTTTACCAAATCTAAAAATTTCATAAATCTTATTATAGTAAAGATTTTCTCTAAAAACTAAAAGTGAGCCAAAATAATCTCTTGCTTTGATGTGCAAAAAATTATTTTCTTGTAGGGCGACTTTAAACAACATTCGCATACTCCAAAAATGGTTTGACCATAGTGTAACTTTTTCGATATATCTCGGATTCAAACAATTTTGGCTTTGTTGCAAAGTTAGCATAATCTGCTTTCCAATATACCCGAGATTCCTTGAATCTGAGTTATAATGAAGAAATTACATTGCGGTCAAACCTTGTTCAAAGTACGTGAATGGTGTTTAAAGTCGTCTGAATGTAAATAATATTTTGGGCATCAAAGCAATGAACTATTTTAGCGCACTTTTGGTTTTTAGTGATGCTTTACTATAGTAAGATTTATAGAATTTTTAGATTTGGGAAAAAGCCTAGCATTTGTAAGTTGAAAATCAGCCCTGACCTAAAAATCTGGTTTTTGTTTTTGAACCGGAAAGTTGGACTTCTTATTCTTTTGGAATTTGAATTTTAGACTATTTTTATTGGATTCAAATGGGGGGTATTTGCTTATTTATAAATAATATCTTAAGTAAATGTTTCATTTACTTAAATGATATTAGTTATAAATAAGTACTGCCTAATAAGTGTTGTTTTTGCGTATTGTTCCTGGCTTTGGAGTTAAAACCTGGTCGCGTTTGGGTTGAAACCCATCCTTTTATAAGGTTGGGTGGACCAAAACCAAGTTGAAACCTGGAACTTTTTAGTACCGACCTAGGGTTTCATCTCGACTCTAGTCGTAACCACCACGAACCGTGCCTTGTAGTAGTGAAGGATGAATTGACCTGCCTCCTCTAAGATTTAGGCCTAAAACTAAAATTTGGGCTTTAAGGCTAAGACACTTCAGTTTTAAGTAATTATAAAAGCGAAAAAGAAACTTCTGTTCTAAGTTATTATCAAAAGAGCACAAATATAGCTAGGTCCTAGGTGTACCCAAAATATAAAACAAAATTCACCACAAGCTAAAAGGAATAGAAACCAATACATACCAGGACAATGGGGCAGAGTTAGCAGAGTACCTCAAAAACTATGACTAGAGAAATGCAGCATCAAAGCTAATTAATCACAACATAAGCCACTTTCCCACATGGTTGAGCCTGGTCGTTGACATGAAGCAATAACCTGGACTTCTGGATGCATAAAGGTGGGTTCTTTGAATTAGATGATTCTTGCTGTTCATGCTCTGCATAACTACTCCTTGTTGTTTTTTGCAACTTTTAGCAACATGATATCTCACCAGCATCTTCAAAATATTTCTGTCCCTATCATATTTGGACTTATACTTTCCATTGTATGACCATGGATTTTCTATCTTATGTATTGGTTGATATTTAAATAGCCTTATGTTTTTGCCTTTATTCCCTTACTTAACTTTATTTTAATTTTTTTTGTGTATGTTTCAGGCTTGGAATTGATGCGAGTGGATGTCAAAAGATGGGAGTTGAAGACTTGAATAGTCGTCTGTCTGATTTTTTGAATCATACTACCACCAGAAAATGGAGTTTTCCTACTCAAATTGCCATAGTAAATTCTTTATTAGGCCTGCTTTCTCAAGACTTTGGTGTACTTGTAGAGAACAAGCAAGTGCTGCCACTTGATACAAGTCAGTCTAGTCATGCTGGTATTATAAGAAAGTGGTTTACTCAGCTGAGCAAAGAGCAAAAGTCCTTGTCATTTAACCTTTTCCAGTCTGCTGGGGTACTCAGTTGGCAGCGTGAGATGCTTCACACAACTGGATGATTTTCATAATATTTAAGGTATAGTGGTCTATGTTTGTTCTATGATGCTATTGATGCAGTCTGCAAGTTCTTGGCATTTGTTGATGTCAATGAGTTTATATGGGAGATTACTTCCAAATTTTGTACAAGTTTTGGAGGTCAGGTAGTTTCACAGCCTAAGAGGGCAGAACATTTATTAATGCTGAGGCATTTTCTTTACTTTAACAAAGAATCAAATATCTGAGGCAACTTCATATATAATTGCACTATTTCCAGGTATTTGAGATTTCTGGTTTTCATTTGTTTTAGTGACTAACCATAGTGATGGAGAGGCATTTGCTTGGTTGGATCGCTATGATCTGATTTGGTGACCTAGGCCAAAGTGGAATTTAGTTAGTAATTGTGGTTATTTATGTAATTTGGTTTTTATGTATTATCTTACAATTAGCAATATATTACATAGGGGGTTGGTCTGAGTTAAGCTTAAACTCTCTTGGTTTTGTAGTTCAAATTAGGAATCTTTTGGTTTTAATTTCTTTAAATACTCCAATGTAACCACCGAAGATCAGAACTGAATGGAATATTGATTTGGATTGAACTGAGTTGTTTGGCCTGAGCCTCCTGGCTACCATGTGACTTTCTCTCTCCGTCTTCTCTTACGAATCTGAACCTTGGACTTTTTTCTATCTCAGGTATTCTTCTTCTTCCCCTCTTTCTATTTCTGCTATTTTTTCACTCATATAATAGCTACTGCTTATCCTTTCTGTTTATGTTGAGTTAGCTTTGGTTCTATCACATGGCAAGTCCGATGGCTGAAATGGTGATTCAGACATGGCAAGTTTTATACCAATTGTGGTTGGCCAAGTGGCAAAATCAAGTATTTAAAAGTTAATGACCACGAAATGGGTGATGGAAAAAAATTGGACGGCTGACAAATATGGGAATATATGGACATACATGGTGGGTGATCCTCTTTCACCTTTTGACTTAAATCAACCTTTGAGAATAAGACAAGCGTCAATCAAGAGAAGATTACAACTTCGTAATGTCACCTCTTTGGTTACAAGTTACAACAATTAACATCCTCTGGCCGGCCATAGGAGGAATGTGGTCGGGCAGTGATTTCCCCCCAATATTTAAGGTAAATTTACTCTGATGTTCCTTGTGTTTTGGCTATATTACACAGTATACCCTTCATTTCAAATCAATCGCTCAGACCTCCGCATTAGTTTACAGGTTGTTATACTTAACTCTACTCCGATAATTGTCTTCTGTTAAAGTATGATGTAATGCTACCATAGTTTTTAAATGTCAAAGCTACCTTTGATGAATGAGTGAAGTTATTTTTTTTTGCCTCTTACATCTGTACCCTTTTTTTTTGCCCTAGGCTCTACAACTCATCTCTCTTACAACTTCTTGTCCGGAGCATTTTGTGATTTTCATCAACAATTGGTGTTTCTCAATCCTGCCTCAAACGAGGTTTCAAGGACTCTTCCTTGATTCTTTGCTTCAGTTTATTCATTCAGTCCTCAAATTTCACAAACAACTCTATTGTCGGGGGGATTCCCACCTACATTTCATCTTTGCGAGCTTTGAAGGAGTTGAATCTGGTATGTTCTCTGCAAATTCAAATTCCATTAATGGTGGTAACAACATTTACTTTCTTCCATCTCTGTAAAGCCCCCAGATTGTTTCATTCCTCAGCCTTCTTGCGGTTTATGTGCTTCAACTTCTTCATCGTTTCTTTTATTCCTCTTTTACTTTTCATTGATTCCCTTAAACGTAGATTCTGTACTAGACTGAGACAAAGATGAAACACTATACCTGTTGGGAAAGAAATCCTCTCCCGCGGCAGGAGGTTCCTGCCGCTGATCCAAGGGCTGGGGATCAGTCGGCCCGCCTACCAATACATGGGGAGGTGAGCCGGCTGAAATCCCGCCCTTGGCAGGCGGCAGGTGGGCGGGAGAGGATTTTTTTGCATACCTGTTGGGTTTGGCGAGGGAGGGGTTAGAGATCCAGATTCCAATTTCAGCCGTACAGAACCAGTGGCATACCCACCTTTCTTTGTTTTCCTTTTCTCACCTTCTTTCATCATCTTCTCTTTCTTCTTCGCAAAAATTGATCCATGGATACCTCTCTGAGATCGCATCTAACACGGATTTAAAGCCAGATAAGTTTTGTGAACTCGCTGTTGCTCTCCCCAAACATGCCAGACTATTTAACGGATGTTTATCTCAAGGTACATAATGAATAGTTTGTTCATTGCTGCAATCTGAGACCCAGAGCTTGATTTCGAGCCCAAATAGTGAGAGCTTCACTTTTCAAGTTCAGGTCAGCCATTAATCAACATTCTCTTCAATTTCTTGAACCAGTTCTGCAATAACATACATTGGCATCAAGCTGCCACTTAGAAGACCGCAGTCTTCGCTGGTAGCTGTTAGTAATAGGTAGTATAAAAATCCTCTTCATCCGTTCAGCTGAACATCAGACGATTGGGATTACATTGGGATGTGTGCCTGGTATATCCCAGCCGTCCGATGTTTGGCTGGACGGTTGGACAGCTGGACGGATGGAGAGGATTTCCATGGAACTTGAATTCCCCTCTTTCAGTACAACATCCTACTTATCAACCTCTAGCTGCAATTAAGACTTCTAATCAGAATAAGTTTCGTTGAAAAATTTCAAAATATTCAAAATCTTGAGGACCATCAAGCCGGGTGGTAGTCATGTTTTGATTTGTAACATTTTTTATATAAAAAAAAAAATTTCAATGCTTGTTTCGGATAGGTAAAATATAGGAGAAGTATATTTTCCACCCCTTTAGAAATCACTATATTTTACCTCTTGGAAATAAAAATTGAAAATTTTTTTACATATAAAATGTTACAAGTAAAATTTTATTATAAAATTTAAGTCAAAACAAACGGAGCATCAAGAAAACTAAGATCTTCGTCTTTCTTAGAGGACTCTTTGTAGGCAGTTATGGAATAGAAACAACTGAAGAGTAGAAGCGTTGATATTGAAAGAACAAGGAGGGGAATTACTTGTTGGATCTAACCCTTGAAATTTCGATGTATGTATTCCTTCTCCAAGCCCAATAGTCTATAGCACACTAGGTAGGGCGCCCATGAGTGAGAGGTAAATTAAAGAGGTGACAGTGGAGGTAAATTGTGATTTACCTTCCCCTTAACTTCTACTTCTGACCTGTCTGTTTTAGGGGAGGTGAGCATATTTTTTAAAATGGAGGTTCATAGATTATAATATAGCCAAAAAGCCCAAAACACAAGGGAGGTCAAAGTAAATTTTCCGTTGTTTAATTAAGGGAGTTTGTTATGGATTCGGATCCTCTGTAATGAGACCATCCCTGTAATGAGGTGTAGTGAGGATCTCTCACTCAAAGTGGATCTGTGTGGATCCCGATGCACTTTTAGTGGATTGAGATACGTGTCCCTCTACATTGAGTGGATGAGATCCTCACTACATAGGTGCCTCACTACAAAGGATCTTTTTTCTTCTGTTCCCCGTAACTCTAATATTGAGGGAATCTCTTACTAAAAAAATAAATATGGAGGGAATCTCCCATGCCACATCAATTTGGAGGTATAGGAATTGATTTAATCTATAAACCATAGGTATAATGTAGGAGCACCCCATTTTCAAAACCTTCAGTTTTTTTAAACACGCAAAAACACCTAACATTATGGGAAAGTGAAATGCCGGAGCATGTATTCCCTTCTGTGTTCTTTTTCATTCAAAAAGAACTAGAAGTTCATCCACAGTAAAAAAAACCCATGAAGTAATCTAGGTACCAACAAGAAAACTCAATTCCCAAGTACCATGGAGAATTTAGTGTATTGATTTTGAGAATTCATCTCTTTCTTTTTGTGGGTTGAATTCCCAACCCTTATTTTCACTCTTTTCCCATTTATTGGCATCTAGTTAGTCACTTTTTTTTCTCACACTATCCAAACAATAAAACATAACAGTGGAGAACTCAGTAAAAAAAAAGTCTGATACTCCTAATAAAGTTTTAGGTTGATTTAATCTTTCTTTTCCTGGTATGATTCTTAATTCAACATCTTAAGTGGTGTGGTTTCAGTTTAATAGTAAGGAGATAGGAGTGGGAAAACTCGGGAAGCATTAAAACAATTTTAATCATAAAAGATGATGGGCTTATGATTTAGAGGAACAAAAAAATCAGTTTTAACAATTGAACCATTTAACTAAATGGTTTCATTTTTAAACCATAATTAAACCATTTAATTGGTTTCACGGTTTCGATTTATATGATTCGATGCCATCTTGATATATGGTTTCGGTTCATTTTTAACACCCTTACAGTTAAAAAAAGAAAAAGAAAAAGAAATCTCATTGCCTTGTATTTTGTTTCCTGAGCTCCATTGAATCTCATTCATGAAATAATAAAAATAAAAAAAAATAAAAAAAAAAAAACAAAACAAAAAAACAAAAAAACAAAACTAGTCATTGCCTCATAGTCACGGGAGAAGAGAATCAACAAGAACACAATTACTAAGAACAGGAAAAAGCAGAAAGGGATATGGTATAGGCAAAACGATAGTATCACAGTTCTTGATTAGATTATTTCATACAACAGAGCTAAAAACAAAGCCTTCTTTATTAAATGTAGAGCTCTTCATTTGATAGTCTTGGAGTTGGGATGATAAGGAGAGGTGTTGCTTTCTTCAATAAGAATTCAAATTTTTCTGATAGATCAAGCTCTACATTTTCTGGTAGTCGCCATTCGAAAGAATGCAAGAGAGAACCTAAGAAGTATGTTGACATCTTTTCCACTAAGGGAATCCCTGCACAAATCCTCCTTCCAGATCCAAAAGGAAGATAATTAAAGTTGTTGCCCTTATAATCATATCCAACAGTATCACTTAAGAACCTCTCAGGGAGGAACTCCAAAGGATTCTCCCATGCCTCAGGGTCCCTCTGTATCTTCCAAACATTTAAATAGACATCAGTACCCTTTGGAATAGTGTACTGACCAATGGTGCAAGATTGGCTTGGGCAATGTGGGATTAAGAGTGGGATGGGTGAATGCAACCTGAGAGTTTCTTTCACCACAGCATTTAAATATGGCAATTTGGACAGGTAAGGCTCTTCCACCATGTTACTCTTACCAAACACTTGAACTAATTCTTCTTGGGCTTTCTTCATTACTTCAGGATGTTGCATCATTTCTGCCATTGCCCACTCTAATGTTGTTGCACTGGTGTCTGTTCCACCCACAACAATGTCCTGGTAACAACACCACAGATGTAAACAACATTAGGTTTCTACATAATCTGCTTTTACAGATATACATGCACATTGGTTTGGTATGAGGTGTCATGGGACTCCCAATCTCATTCCAGGTTTCATTTTCAGAATCGATAAAGGTGCTATTTTTAGTTTCTTGTGGGGGTCAGGACCTGCTGATGGCAATGCCGAAGGTGGGGTCCTTGACTGCCTGGACATATAAGCTGTAACTTTTTTTTTTTTTTTTCCATTAATTAATATATCTTTTCTTGCTGACTTATAGCAGAAAAAAAAGAGATATCCCTTTTATAATAGGGGGAAAAAAATCCATGAGTTGGATGAAGCCATACCTTACATAGTTATCTATTCATTCTTGAGTGAAGAAAATTCAATGTTTGTGATTAAATTTCATTACAAGGCATACTTACAGAGAAGCTAATCACCCTGCTGATAGAAGTAGAAGGTTTGTCACACAGTCTTGAAAGATAAGCTAGATTTTGTTTTATTAGATTTAGTTGATTACATTTATTTTTAATTACTTAAGGAATGGGTTGTAGCGGTAGCCTCGTGCACTGGGACTCCCTTTTTACTTAAGGAATGGATTGTGAAGATTATAGTTTAGAGTCTTGTTTTTCTGAAGGATTAGTAGCTAGTTTATATCTCATATGTTAAGATAATGGGAATCATATAGGTATAGTCTCACATCGATTATTTGGGACCTTAGAGGTTTAGATGTATCTTCATATACCCTTGGGCTATCTCCACCTAATGCCTTAAGGTTTGAGTTGGACCATTAACTAATGTTTCTTGTACTATCCCAGCCATATTATTAATTTTTTTTGGTAGGACAGGGACAACACTTGCCAACAGCAAAAGGGTTAACCGACAGATGGTGTCGCGGAATATCATATATCTACATAAACTCACACACACCCACCCACCCACCCACCCACACCCACACCCACACCCACACCCACACCCACCCACCCACCTACCCACCCGCCCGATTATTTACATGATATTATAGCCAGTCCCCTGTGCAAGGTTTTGGGTTAGACCCTGAAGTGGTATTTTGTTAGCTATCCCACATTATTAATTAACATCATACAAGCATCACATACTAAGATCTATATAGGTCTATTTATATCACCAATACTGGAAAATGAAGTAGAAGAGGAAAATTTGCTACCAAACCATCAAACTTAAAACTTTGAAAGGAAACTTACCAGTAGCAGAGCCTTGAGTTGCATCATGCTCAATGATGTTTTGCCATTTCCTTCATTTTCTTGTTGCTTAAGCTCCAAGAGGATTTGCAGAAAATCTTTGGTTTCTGTATCATTAAAATTCACTCCTTTCCTTTGCACTTCATCCATTTTAAGTCTTTCACTTACAACTGAATCAAAGATACTATCCACACAGGACAATAACTCCTTACCTTTTCGTTCTATCCCTTGTATATCAAAGCGAGCAAGAATGGGAAAGAAATCTGAAACATTAGTCTTGGCCATTAAAACCAGCATTTCCGATACAACTTTCCTGAACTCAACTCCTATACTATTTCTTTCTTCGCTAAGTATCCCACCCCATACCATACTCGTAATCATGTTAAGCAAGTTTACAAATATTAGCTGACCAATATCTATAGGCGTGCCAATATTAACATAAACATCTCTTACCATTTGATTAACCTCTCGACGACGAAGGTTGTAACAGGCATTAAGACTTGTATTACTCATCATTTCCCGGACGAATATCTTACGCATCAACCGCCAATCAGGGTCATCGTGGTGTTTCCAGACCATGTCATTGCCACCATAAGAAAGGACTGATGCTCCAATGGGTGGATTGTGATTGGCAAATGTTGCATCATGGTCTTTTAGAATCATTTTGGCTAAGGAGGGTGAACTCACTATGATGCATAGCTTGGTACCCAGTTGGAGTTTGAAGATGGGGCCATAGATTTGGGCTAAGTCTGAGAAGTATCTACAGAGGTCAGGTTTGAGGAATGGAAGGTTCCCAACCAAAGGTAACCCTCGTGGCCCTGGAGGCAATGGGTTCTGACCTCCTTTGGTTGATCTCCTTGACACAAACATGAAACTAGCAAATGCAATACTAATGAACAAAAGCGTAAAGATTGCATCCCACCACAGAGATTCATCACAAACCATGCTAAAAATATTTGAAGCCATGGTTGTAAGAGGTCTGCAATGCTGAAGAACCATGGTATTATATATATATATATATATATATATATATATATATATATATATATATATATATATATATAGAAGTTCTGAAACCTGCTTTCACAGTACCATTAATCTGTCTTATACTAGCTGCCTTCTTTGACTAACCCAAGTACTAATTCATAAAAGGTTTAAAAGTTAAACATCTGTTGTTGCTATCAAGGGTATGATGAGACACTTGTGGTGGTTAAATCAAGTTATCTGATACTGTATTTGTTTTGGCCCTTTTCTTCTTCTATCCCTAATCACAATTTTCAAAGAAAAAGTCGAAGTTGGGTTTATCCTTTCTGTTGGAAATCTAATCCTTCGGTGCTCTGGCCTTGTAAAATTCAATAGTGATAAGGTTTTGTTTTTTTTTTGGGTAAAGTCCAATAGTGATTTTGACTGCAATGAAGATGTACTCTCAAATTTCAATAATTCTGCCAAGGAAAAAGACTCTTGTCTGGCTGCATATCTGGGCAATACATCGGATGGGGGAAATGACCACCACACTCCTCTGAAATGAACAAATCCTGCCCATGATTCCCCACACGTTTTCCCATTAGCCCTGCCCTAGTGTAGATACCATAGTTAGTTAAAATGAGAACGGAAAAAAAAACAAAATGGGACGGAACGGGTTTTAAACAGAGCAAAAAAATGGTATGGTCAAAAAAACGGTCAAACATTCGAGAACGGCAAAAAAAAAAACGGACGGATGGGTTTAAACGGATCGGATATAATACGGTACGTGAAAAAAAGACAAATACTCCCATAAATTGAAGAACATAATGAAACATGAAACATTGGAAAACATACCTAAACAAAGGCAGATGACATTATGAAGGTTTGGCCATAAAATGGTGAGAATTATCATTTCGGTAAGTAGTTAAGAATTTATGTTTGTCCAAGACTCTAACCATGAACCAAGGAGAGAGGGGGGGGGAGGAGGGAGAGAGAGAGATCAATGGTGGCTTACAATATACAATTGTTATGACCCATAACCCACACCCACCCAACAAGTAAAAGAGAGTTATAAACAATGGAAGGGCAGCTTTAATCCACATCGGTTACAGTAGAAAACAAAGAATATTAAACGTATGAGATTAATCAATTCATATTTATTAGAGATGCAAGTTAAAATACATTAAAATATGGATACAATACGGTACGCGTTTTAAACGGCAAGGCTTGGAGTATGGAGTATTTTAAAGTATTTTTGAGATCAATACGGTAATATGCGTATTAAACGGTTGAGTACGATACGATAGTACGGTACGCGTTTAAAACGAGTTTTAACTAACAGAGCTAGAGACCATGCAACAATCCCTGCTCTTGGGCAAATTGGGTTGTGCCCTAGGACCCCAGTTATTTCTGGGCTTGGGCTGGGACTCCCATGCTAAGCATGGCCCAGGTTAGTTATTAAGAGTTGAGGCATGGACTCAGCCCAATCCTACCCAAACACAGAAGAAGTGAAATGACCACCTTACCCCTCATAGTTGGATGCCTGTGCATGTGTTTCCATTGGTCCCGGTGCCTTGCCTATGTAGGAGTCACACAGCCTGACAAAAAACCCTCTCCCATATGTATATAAATGGATAGAGGAACTTGGGTAAAGGGTTTTCTGCCCGACTATGTGGCTATGTGGCTCCTGCACCAGCGTTGGACCAGTGAGATCACTAGCATATGCATCCAAGGTGGTCTGATCATTTCACCCCTCTTGGGTGGGTGCAAGTACACATTGTTGGATAAGAATTTTTTTCCAATATATACATATATAAAAGAGATTCAGATGCTATGTTGAAGTGTACATGTACACACCATATATACTCATATAAATATGTGGCATTGGTTATGTATATCTAGAAGTATTCATGTTGGTTTCGAGTTCAACCCTGTCTAGCCCAGTCCGAATTTTGACTCTTCAGGTCAGGTTGGGCTAGGCTGGATTGATCTTGACTAACAAAGCTAGGGTTGAGAATCTCTTCAACCCAACCCAACTCCCTCTCTGTCCTCCATGATCGTCAATCACTACAAGATGTGAAGCAATATCAAGAGCTAACCTGGGCAGGATGAGCTGCAACGCCGGCTCATATCTATCGATCTCGCCAAGGACCTCCTCAGGACGAAACCAAACACGTACGCAGTGGTGGTGACCACAGATAACAATAGAACATTGCCCTCAATTGGTACTTCGACAAACCACCGGTCCGTGCTCTGCAATTGCATCTTCCGAATGGGTGGCGCAGCTGAGATCCTCTTTCTCAATTCCAAAAGCATATTCTATCGCCCCATTTGAAATCGTTTCAGCCAAAGGTTTGAATGTTCAATCTCAAGGTTTGAATGTTCGACCTAGGAACCTAGCAAAATCATGATTACCCATTCGAATCTTTGAAATGGAACAGCAACCCAATAATGCACATTGCCCTTTTAAGATTATTACTAGCTGGGATTTCTTTGAGAGGAACAAGAAATAACAGCCTCCCCATGATTTTGATTGCTATTCTTAGATTGGCTTTGCCTTATTCAAGCTCTGTGAGATTCAGGCTTCAGGTTGTGGGATGCAACTACCCCTTGATGAAGTTGAGATTGGTTGATGGGATGTCAGTCAAGGTTCAAGTGTGAAGTTTGGTTTAGGTCAATCTACCCTTGTATCATTATTCTAACGGAAAATTTCAGTCACACCCTCTCTAGTGTGGTTTAATATTACGCGTCACCTCTATTCACGATAATATTACTAATACTCTCTACTTTTGAAAACATGATTCAGTTAGTCCGTTCTATTAGGTGATGACAGTTAACCAATAATGTGACCGTCTTGAATTCTTAAATGGAAAAACTACCCTAATCTATCTCTCCCTTTTCTCTTACTCACAGCGTGTATTTTGACAAACTAAAAACCCCAAATCCCTGAAGTGAGACGACCTTAACGTTTTAGAAGGAAACAGAAAGGGTGCTTTTTCACCATTTTATCCCTCTAGTTCAGTGTAGCTTTTGCATAATTTTGAATTTTAGGATCAATGCAACTGGAGATCTTCTCATTATTGGCACAATCTTCAAGCCATCTGCACCAAGTTTCATCCACTACAACAGCCTTCTGAACCTTTGGGAGAACAGAAAGAATGGTGAACAGCCGAGCAGCATGTCTTCGAATATAACCTTGGATCGTAGTTGGCCCTCATGCAAATGGTACCAGCGCCATGATGGGAACCTACATTGGTAAGTAAAAGAAAATTTGCATTCTCATTCTTGGATCATGAATTCGTTTCCAAATTAACGGAGCCTGTGGGTTCTCTTGCTCTTTATCCCATTTTCATTGTATATTGGGAATGCATTCTTTGTTCTGAGTATGAAATTTTAAGAATGCATACCACAAGAGTAGTCACAAGAAGTTGAATAATTCCCCCTCCCCCAAACCCCCAAACCTACCTTTTTTTTTTTTTTTTGGTATAGATGTTCCATGCAAAATAACTATTCCTTTGAATGAACTTTCTGCATTTTCAAGTGTGACTTATGCACAAGGATGTGATCATGTACAATGCAAAAATGATAGCTTGATATTCCCAGCCATGGAAGTTGCAAAGAATACAAATGCTACTATTATTATTGTTGGATTGGATACATCGATTGAGAACGAGGGTTTGGATCGACTTGACCTAAATCTTCCTGGCTATCAAAACCTATTGATCAAACAAGTTAGAGATGTTGCCAATGTTCCTATCATTCTTATAGCCATGTCTGCTGGTGGCGTTGATATTTCTTTTGCTAAGGGAGATCACAAAATTCCAGCCATCCTTTGGGCTGGCTATACTGGAGAGGAAGGTCATGCCATAGCTGAAGTTGTCTTTGGAAAATATAATCCTGGTAAATTAGCTGAAGTTGTCTTTGGAAAATATAATCCTGGTAAATTAGCTGAAGTTGTCTTTGGAAAATATAATCCTGGTAAATGTTAGCAGAAATTGAGTTCAGATCACGTGCATATACATATATTTTGCAAGGGATCCCATCACCGTCGATGTGGTGTGGGACCCTTTGGATATGGACGGTGATGGGATCCTCAGAAAGATACAAGTACGTGCAGGTGAATTACTCTTGCAAAAATTTGATGGATTTTTTCAAATTTGACTGATTTTCATAATAATTTTGGGTTACTAATTATAAATATTTTTGTTCATCAAGAGGGAAGTTACCAATTAGTATCAACCGATCTCCCCCCTACCAATTAGTATCAAAGTGATTATGTTGATCAGCTACCCACGACATCTATGCCACTCAGACCAGTTGATGAGTTGGGATATCCCGGAAGGACTTGCAAGTTTTTCAATGGCTCTTACTTACAAGTTTTTCAGGGCTCCACCATATACCCTTTTGGTTATGGTCTAAGTTACACCCAATTCAGCTACAAGATCCTGTTTGCTCGTAGATCGGTCGAGGCTAAATTGAACATAAATCAGCATTGTCGTCGTCTCAACTATCTGGATGATGCAGGCCGACCCTTATGTGAATCTATGCTTGTAGATGATTTAGATTGTTCAACAATGGATTATGATTTTGAGGTTGAAGTCCAAAATATTGGAATCATGGATGGGGATGATGTCCTCATTGTGTACCCAGTGCCTCTAGCTGACATTATAGGGACTCATTTGAAGCAGGTGATATGGTTTCAAAGGGTGTTTGTACCAGCAGGACAGACCAAGAACGTAAAATTCACATTGAATGCATGTACTCAGTTTGAATTTAGTGGAGAAAAATAGTTACAAATTGTTGTTTCTGATGCTCACAAAATCATGAACAACTTCTCTTCCTCTATAAGTTGATTTTGCTGTTAAAGAATGAAGAAGATGATTAAGTTTAGGTTATATGATAATTTTTTTTTCCCGTTATAATTTAGGCTATGGAATCAATTGTATATTGTTCAAGAATGCTTTGATTATTTGTGAGTTATCTCCAGATATCTGGATTTTCTTTCTATATTATATTAGTTACAATGACATTTTTTTTGTGCTAATCTAGCTTGCTATTTGGTATCTATTAATGTTTTTTTTTCTTCCAAACGTTTCAGGCTTTCTAAAAAGTTTGAGACCATAACTAATGCCACAGCCAATAAAGGCTCACACCCTTTTCAAAATTTTAAAACCAAAACATCCAAAAACCAATGTCACAAACCATTTTATCAATTCATACATTATGGAGGGATTTTTCCCACACATCTTATGTAGGAAAATAATTCCCTTGATAGTTTATAACAAGATTTTAGGCATACCTGGCCAATACGGAATGAATGACTGAATCAAAACCTAAAAGATATGCCACATCAGCAATACCTGTTTCGATACCATGAACCTAAACCATGGTCCATAAACCATAGGTAGAAAGAGCACCCCACTTATAAAAACTTCACTTAGCATGTATTCCTTTTTGTGTGCGTACATAATGGTGGAGTTGCCTTAGTTCGAAATACGATATTGGAGTTTTTTTTTTCCTTGATAATGTATGATACTCCTAATCAGGTCAATTTCATCTTTCTTTTCCTGGTATGACTCCTAATTCAACAAACTATTTTTCAATGATTTTTTTTGGTAAAATTTTCTATGATTAATTGTTTGTTCTACTGCTTTGATGGTTTTCTTCATTGTGCTTCTAAGTAAAAGTGTTGAAGTGGTGTGTTTTCAGTTTACAGTAGGAAAATGGTAGAAAACAATTTTAATCATATATGATAATGGGTTTATGGTCTAGATGAATACAAAAAATCCGTTTTATCAGTTCTGATTTCATTTTTGAAACTAGAATTGAACCATTTAATTGGTTTCAGGGTTTCAATTTAAATGATTCCATTCAATTTTAGTAAACGGTTTTGGTTCATTTTTAACACCATTACAGCTTCCTGTGGTTAACTTTTGTTTTAATGAAGTTTTGTTTCAACCCCACGCCCTATTAAGAAAAAAAAAAAAAATTTGCATTGCCTTATGTTTCCTTTGAGTACCGTTGAATATATTGTCTCATTCATGAAAAAAAAAAAAAACTATTTCATTGCTTCATAGATAAGAGAGAAGAGAATCAACAAGATTATAACTACTAAGAACAGGAAAAAGCAGAAAGGGATATGGTATAGACAAAACGATAGTATCACAGTTCTTGATTAGATAATATATTTCATACAACAGAGCTAAAACAAAGCCTTCTTTATTAAATGTAGAGCTCTTCATTTGATAGTCTTGGAGTTAGGATGATAAGGAGAGGTGTTGCTTTCTTCAATAAGAATTCAAATTTTTCTGACAGATCAAGCTCTACATTTTCTGGTAGTCGCCATTCGAAAGAAATGCAAGAGAGAACCTAAGAAGTATGTTGACATCTTTTCCACTAAGGGAATCCCTGCACAAATCCTCCTTCCAGATCCAAAAGGAAGATAATTAAAGTTGTTGCCCTTATAATCATATCCAATAGTATCACTTAAGAACCTCTCAGGGTGGAACTCCAAAGGATTCTTCCATGCCTCAGGGTCCCTATGTATCTTCCAAACATTTATATAGACATCAGTATCCTTTGGAATAGTGTACTGACCAATGGTGCAAGATTGGCTTGGGCAATGTGGGATTAAGAGTGGGACTGGTGGGTGCAACCTTACAGTTTCTTTCACCACTGCATTTAAATATGGCAATTTGGACAGATAAGGCTCTTCCACCATGTTACTCTTGCCAAACACTTGAACTAATTCTTCTTGGGCTTTCTTTCCTCATTATTTCAGGATGTTGCATCATTTCTACCATTGCCCATTCTAATGTTGTTGCATTGGTGTCTGTTCCACCCACAACAGTGTCCTGTTAACAACACCATAAATGTAAATAACATTAGTTTTATACATAATCTGCTTTTATATATATATATATATATATATATATATATATATATATATATATATATATATATATATATATATATATATATGCACCATTTAGAGTAATTTGCCGACAGCTGTTTGACCAGACTTGGATTGGTATGAGGTGTCATGGGACTCCCAATCTCGTTCCAGGTTTCATTTTCGGAATCTGTGAAGGTGTTGTTTTTAGTTTCTTGTGGTGGTCCGGAATTCTGATGATGGCGATGCCGAAGATGGGTCCTTACCTGTCTCCTTAATTTATTTTTTTTTGCCATCTGGGAATGGTGGCCGGGGGAATTAAGGTTTTTTTTTTTTTAATTATTATAATTTTTTGCTGACTTATAGTAGGGGGAAAAAAAGAAAGAAAATAAAAAGAAGAAAAGAAGAGAGATATCCCCTTTATAATAAGGGGAAAAATCCATGAGTTGGATGAAGCCTTACTATACAATATACATAGTTACCTGTCTCCTTAATTTTTTTTTTTTTGGTTGTTATGGGTTTTGGATGTATTGGTTACGTTGTTCTTTTTATTTTTTATATTTTTTTTTATTTTTTTTAAAAATTTTTGCTGACTTATAACAGGGAAAAAAACAGAAAAAAAAAAAAAAAGAAAGAAGAGAGATATCCCCCTTTTAGAATAAAGGGAAAAATCCATGAAGCCATACTATACATAGTTATCTATTCATTCTTGAGTGAAGAAAATTCAATGTTTATGATTAAATTTCATTACAAGGCATACTTACAGAGAAGCTAATCACCCAGTTGATCGATGTAGAAGGTTTGTCATGCAGTCGTCATGCAGTCTTGAAAGATAAGTTAGATTTTATTTAATTATATTTAGTTGATTGCATTTATTTTTAATTACTTAGGAATGGATTGTGAATATTATAATTTAGAGTGTTGTTTTTCTGAATGATTAATTACTAGCTAGTCTATATCTCATATGTTGAGATGTTGGGATAATATAGGTAGTCTCACATCAATTATCTGAACCTTAAAAGGCTTAGATACAACTTCATATACCCTTAAGCTATCTCTACCTAATGCCTTAAAGTTTTAGGTTGGACCTTAACTAATATTTCATGTACTAACCTGGCCGTATCATTATTTTTTTTTTTTTTGATAGGACATGAACAACACACATCAATACCGAAAAGGTTAACCAAACCATAGTGTCGCAGAATGTCATATATCTACATAAAAACTCTCTCTCTCACACGCACACACACCTAATTATTTACATGATATTATAGCCTGCCCCCTGTGTAAGGTTTTGGGTTAGACCCCGAAGTGATATTTCGGTTGGCTACATCCACATTATTTAACATCATATAAGCATCACATACTAAGATCTATATAGCTCTATTTATATGGTCATCATTGAAAAATGAAGTAGAAGAGGAAAATCTGCTACTAATCCATCAAACTTTGAAAGGAAACTTACCAGTAGCAGAGCCTTGAGTTGCATCATGTTCAATGATGTTTTGCCATTTTCTTCATTTTCTTGTTGCTTAAGCTCCAAGAGGATTTGCAGAAAATCTTTGGTTTCTGTATCATTAAAATTCACTCCTTTCCTTTGCACCTCATCCATTTTAAGTCTTTCACCTACGACTGAATCGAAGATACTATCCACACGGGACAATAGCTCCTTACCTTTTCTTTCCATCCCTTGTATATCAAAGCGAGCAAGAATGGGAAAGAAATCTGAAACATTAGTCTTGACGGCTAAAACCAATATTTCTGATATAACTTTCTTGAACTCAACTCCTATACTATTTCTTTCTTCGCTAGGTACTCCACCCCATACCATACTCATCATCATCATGTTAAGCAAGTTTACAAATACTAGCTGACCAATATCTATAGGCGTGCCGATATCAACATAAACCTCTCTTACCATTTGATTAACCTCTCGACGACAAAGGTTGTAACAGGCATCAAGACTTGTATTACTCATCATTTCTCGGATGAATACCTTACGCATCAGCCGCCAATCGGGGTCATCGTGGTGTTTCCAGACCATGTCATCATTACCATCATAAGAAAGGACTGATGCTGCAATGGGTGGATTGTGATTGGCAAATGTTGCATCATGGTTTTTTAGAATCATTTTGGCTAAGGAGGGTGAACTCACTACGATGCATAGCTTGGTATCCAGTTGGAGTTTGCAGATGGGGCCATAGATTTGGGCCAAGTCTGAGAAGTATCTATAGACGTCAGGTTTGAGGAATGGAAGGTTCCCAACCAAAGGTAACCCTCGTGGCCCTGGAGGCAATGGGTTCTGATCTCCTTTGGTTGATCTCTTTGAGACAAACATGAAACTAGCAAATGCAATACTAATGAACAAAAGGGTAAAGTTTGCCACCCACCCTAGAGATTCATCACAAACCATGCTAAAAATATTTGAAGCCATGGTTGTAAGCCTCCAAAGTTGAAGAACTATGGTATTTTATAGATGTAGAATTTCTGAAATCTGCTTTCAAATTACCATTAATCTGTCCAATACTAGCCGCCTTCTTTGACTAACCCAATAAAAGGTTCAAGAGTCAAACACACTTATGGTGGTTATTACGATAAGACACTTGTGTAGTTGTTAAATCAAGTGGTCTGATATTTCTTCTCGACCCCCTAATCACAATCTCCCAAAAATAAAAGTCAAAGTCTTTTTATAAGTTTAAAGAGTCAAACACACTTATGGTGGTCAAGTGTGTTTTGTAACATTCTGCTCTGGCATTGCTCTTGATTCGAACTCCCAAAGAGTCATTTGGGAGTCAGAAAATATTTGGTAACACCATGTTGATTTCAGCTTTCATGGAGTCAATCGGTTCAAAAAATAACTCTTAGAACTGAAATTTGAGAGTAAAAAATACTTATTTTTCCAGAGCTGGAGCTAAAAGAGAAAGTAAAAAATTGAAAGTCATAGCCCACTACCGCCACCACCCCCACCATCCACTACCCACTACCCACCACCATCGTCGCCACCACCACCACCACCGCCACCACCACCACCACCATCGCCGCCACCACAGCCGCCGCCATCGCCACCGCCACCGCCACCGCCACCGCCACCACCCCCGCCACCACCACCACCCCCACCCCCACCCACGACCACCGCCACTGCCGCCACCACCACCACCACCCCACCACCATCACCGCCCACCACCCACCACCACCACCACCACCACCCTCACCACCACTGCCATTGCTGCCACCACCACCACCACTGCCCACCACCACCACCACCACCACTACCACCCACCACTCACTACCACCATCGTAGCCGCCACTGCCGCCACCACCACCACCACCCCACGACCCACCACTGCCGCCACCACCATCTACCACCCACCACCCACCACCCACCACCTATTAGCCTCCACCGCCACCGCCACTACCACCACCACTACCACTACCACCAGATCTGGAATTCATTCCAGATTCATTTTTATCAAACAACATCCTCTTCTCAATGAATTTTGGAATTGATTTTAGAGCAGCGTTATTAAACAGGCTCCTGCTCTTAATAAAAAACTCTCGAAAAAAGTGAGAGCTCAAAAATAACTCCAAAGAGCTGGAGTTCAAAGGGTATGATGAGACACTTGTATGGTTGTTAAATCCAGTTGTATGATATTTCTTCTTGACTCCCTAATCACAATTTTTTCAAAAAAAAAAGAGTCAAACTCTTTTTGGAAGTCTATGGCCTTATTTAATAAGGAGTCAAACACACTTTTGGTGGTTAAATATCAAGGGTATGATGAGACACTTGTGTCGTTGTTGAATCGGATCCAAATCGTCTCCTGCGACAGGAGGTTCCTGTTGCCGATCCAAGGACTTGGGTTCAGTCTGGCCGCCTGCCAATACATTGGGGGGTGGGTCGACTGAAATCTGGCCCTTGGCAGGCGGCAAGACCGCAGGAGAGGATTTGAATACTGTTGAATCAAGATATTTTTTTCTCAACTCCCTAATCACAATTTCCCAAAAAAAAAAGTCAAAGTCTTTTTGGAAGCCCATGGCCTTGTTTGATAAAATTTTTATTCTAGATTCTCGATTTCAGTTTAAAATTTTGGGTTATACTTGAGGCTACTCCAGTATTATTTAATAATAAAAACATGTTTGATAACGTATTTTTAGAATAGATTCCAGAATATCTTTGGAACAGAAATATATTGATAAACACTATCCCTCCAATAGAAGTTTAGAAAAGTGGTGATGGTGGTGGTTAAGGGTGTCAACGGGCCGGTCGGGCTGAATCGGTGTCGGGTTTTATAAGCCCAACCCAAAACATGTCCATTAAGAGTGGTGGACACAATAACAATCGGGCTGGTCCGGTCGGTTTGTTATCGGGTTGGTTTATTGAGGTGATTTGGGTGGTCGGTCGGAGGCTTATCAAGCTTATCGGGCCTATTTTATATGTAAGATATATGACCTATTTTATTATTTCTATCTATAAAATTAGAATCATATGCATGTAATTCAATAAATTGTAACAATTAACATACTCTTTTCAACTATAGATTCATATAATCTTTCCGATCAAGAAGTGAACTATAACAGTGTAATATAATCCATCAAAATTTAAAACCAAAATTACGGGTCCGAATGGACCTTACCGTGTTTGGGTTAGGATTATTGGTTCGGACTAGTTCGGGCTTCTTAACGGGCTGGTCGGTTTGGTTTCGTTTGGGGAAAGTGTCGGGCTTTACAGCGACAACATGTCCATTAAGGTTCGGTCGGGTTGGGTTCGGGTATATCGGGTGTGGTCGGACGGTCGGCCATTTTTGACACCCTTAGTGGTGGTGGTGGTGGGTGGTGGCAGTGGTAGGAGGTGGTGGGTGGTGGGTGGTGAGTAGTGGTGGTGGCGACGGCAGTGGTGGCGGCAGCAGTGGTGGGTGGTGGCTGGTGGTCAAGTGAGAGTCAAGTGAGAGTCAGACTCTTTTTCTTCTCCCAAAAATTTACTCGAATAGAAAAAATCAAGTATTATTTACTCAAAAAATTTGGATTCTAAAGCCAATTTGAATCCGGTTCACTTCGTGGGAGCTCGAATCCAACCAGACTTACCAAACACGCTTCTACTCTAAAATGGCTCCTTAGAAATTAGAATCCATAGAATATTTTAGAATCTAAAGTATTATCAAACAGACCCTTATTTTCGGTGCTTTAGCCTTGTAAAGTAAAGTCCAAAAGTAATTATTATTATTATTTTTTTTGGTAAACTCCAAAAGTGAATCCGACTACAATGAAGATGTATTCTCAAAATTCAATAATTCCGCCTAGGAAAGAGATTCTTGTCTGGCTGTGCATTTGGGCAAACATAGGAGGGGGGAAATAAGACCCCCGCACCCTCTAAAATGAACAAATCCTGCCCTTGGATTCCCCCCACACGCATTCCCGTTGCCCCTTCGCTAGTGTAGAGACAACGCTACATTAATCCCTGCTCTTGGGCTAATTAGGTTGTTGTTTGCGCCCTAGGACCCTTCTGTTATTTCAGGCTTGGGATGGGACTCCCATGCAAGCATGGGCCAGGTGAGTTATTAAGAGTTAAGGCATGGACTCGGCTCAATCCCGTTCATTTGAATATATATATATATAGGAGAAGTGAAATGGCCACCTTGCCCTCCATAATTAGATGCCAGTGCTCCCATTGGTCCCCGTGCCTGGTGTAAGAGCCACATAGCTAGACAAGAAACCCTCTCAATCCCTTATGTATATAAATAAATAGCGGAACTTGGGGGAAGGGTTTTTTGTCCGACTATGTGGCGCTTGCACCAGCACGTGGACCAATGAGATCACACACTCATGCATCCAACTAGGGAAGGTGGTGTGATCATTTCACCAGCCTCGGGTTTGAGCGCAAGTACACACTGTCAGACAATAATCTTTTTCCAATATAGATATATTGTATATACAGAAGAGATTCAAATGATATGTTGAAGTATACATGTACACACCATATACACTCATATAAATATGTGGCATTGATTTTGTACTAGAAGTATTCATGTTGGTTTTAAGTTCAAACTTGTCTAGCCCAATCCCAATTTTGACTCTTTAGGTCAGGTTGGCCTAGAGGCTGAATTGATCTTGACTACCAAAGCTAGGGTTGGGAGTCTCTTCAACCCAACTTCCTCTCTGTCCTCCATGATAGTCAATCACTACAAGATGTGAAGCTATATCATCAAGAGCTAATCTGGGCAGCGATCTCGCCAAGGACCTCCTCAGGGAGAAACCAAACACGTAGGAAGTGGTGGTGAGGACAAAGAACAATAGAACATTACCCTTTGATAAAGCTAAAAATAATGAAAACCTCAGCCCAATGGAATTAGTCATGTAACTGCTTACAAGAATCAAGGAAACACACTGATAACAGATTGGATGAGATTTTAAATTGTATTTTAAATTTGAAAGGGAGTTCTAAACTAGAGAGTTTTACTCCCTTGAAACACTCCACCATGTTGCAGTTTTCAAATTTTAAATAGATTGTAATAAATATAACAAAAACTTCGGCACAAATTGTGTGAGAAAACCCAATCGATTCTAAACTCTTATGGTATTAGAGCCATTCAACAAACATCAATTATGTCATCTTCTACCCCTCTCTTACCAATAATGGTTCCTCTCTTTTTTCACACAAATTTCAGCATCCCATTAGGATTCTATTGGATCTAAATAACTATCTTTTGTGGAGATCCCAACTGTTGCCTCTTTTACATGGCTACAAGTTGATGGGATATCTTGTTGGCACCAACACTTACACCCAGTCGCACATACAACTAGAATCTTCCTCTGCTACTCCACAAACTCCTGTGGAAATTTTTGTGTATGGTACTTGGATCACCCAAGATCAACTATTAATGGGATGACTTATTTCCTCCCTTATGTATCTTCCTATACTAGTTCAAGTGGTAAGTTGCAAATCTTTTCAATCACTATGGAACAATCTTGAAAGGCTCTTTGCCTCACAGTCTCGATCACGGATCTTGCAACTTAAATTGCAATTGCAAAAGAAGAAATCATCTACCATCATTGTAAGACCCGCAATCCATTAACCAGGTTTAACCGTGTCGTTCCAGGTCTTCCATCATAGCCGGCTCGAGCGAACCAGCCGTATGAAGGAACCCCAAGGCTAGGTAAATGAAACGATGCAAAATCAATCAATTTTAGTTGTGTGGTCGACTACCAAAACTTGTGTAGTCAACCAGTCAAATTATGAAGTGAGACCAGTCAATTTTACCTTGTGTGGTCGACACTTTTTTATTGTGTGGTTGACGGATTTTGCGACCATACAATCGACCACACAGTCGACCACACAAACCCAGATCTGACTCCGTGATTTGGAAACTTTCTAAAATTAAGGGGATCTCTTTCCTAGTTGAGAGATGACTCTATATGGAAATTTTTCCTCTATATAGAGGACGTTCCTCTACTCTCTCTTCACTCTTTTGGATCAATTTCAAACCCTAAAACTAATAAAAAAAAAAGAGAAAGGAGAAGAAGGAGAAGTTTAAAGGAAGGAGCTTAAAGGAAGGAGAAGGTCTTGTAGAAGGGAAATTGCCATTGGATCTCAGCCAACTGCGTAGAAAAGCCAATGGTAAGTATCCTTGTCTCTGCAATGGACTAGGTTAGGAATAGACTGAAAAGTTGGTGTTTAGATCAGATTTGTGGTTGAACCTAGATAGTGCTGTGTATGGGATTTGTAATGGTACTACTATGGTTAGGGCAGAGAGGAAGGAATTGAACAGGTATTATGGCCATAGAACAACCGTAGGATGAATCCTATTGATGAGCCGAGAAGTTGACTCAAGAAAAATACAGACTGAAAGATAAAAATCGACCAAACCTTGTGTGGTCACATCACTGGTTGACCATAGTGCGACCAGTGAGTAGACCATAGTCATTCGGGAAGTATCCTAGAGTTGTGTGGTCGCATTAGTGGTCACATGATGCACGACCACACAGTCGACCACACAATGTATGGTCGACATATACCTGCGACCACTGAATCAACCACTCAGTTGCAAAAAGCCTATTTTGAGGCCAGACTGGATTTTGACTATTATAACTTAATACCATCGAACCCTAATATAAATTCATCAATTTTCTAGGTTGTCAACTAGTACAAGTTAATTTCCAAAGCTTGGAAAGGGTTGATACTACATTCCAAAGATGAGGAAATAAGACTTAAACTAACTGGATAATAACAAGCTATTCTTTCTTCTATTTAATGTTATGATTGATGAAAATTGAAGAACAACATAGTTCACAAACCAATGGTAAGTGCCTGTACCTCTCTCTAGTTTAGGTGTTGTTGATGGTTGATCAATACCATGCAAGGCTAGGTATTAATCTAAAACCCTCGAGTTGCCATTAAACCCTAATTCGACCAATGAACTAGATATGAGTTCTAAACTATGGATTTGTTAGCATCTAGGACTTGAATGGAAGATAAAGACAAACTCAATACGTTGCTTAGTCCTAGAATGCATAGGAGGAACCTTAGAAGTCTTAACAGATAATCGATGAAAGACGAACACCAAGTTGGTGGTCTTTCGGAGGCATACTAGTCGACCATACTGGTGGCACTAGGTGCGGTCGATATCTCTCGGGTAGCTTGCCAAGGCTATCTGGCCAACTATATCGGTCCTGCCACTGTACAGTGACCTGCGACCTGTATATGTGACCGGTATGTCCAGAATGGGTTGGTTTTTGAGCCAGTTGTTTTTTGACCAATGTAAACCCTATGAAACTAATTCTAATCAAACTCTAACATCATGTAGGACCTTGAGATAGAGAGATTGGACTCTATAACGAGGAGCAAGCTAGCAATCAAGCGTCAGGTAAGGAAATCAGGCCTAAACCCTAATAACTTAATAACAGTAAAACGTTGTTAATAACTATTGTCTCTGTAGAGTGTTGCTTGTGTATATCAGCATGTCATCCTTTACTTTATGTTATATATTATGTTCATGTATACTCGCTATGCTAGGATGTGATTGTTTTCGTTGGTGTGTGGAATGGGAAGGGCTTGGGGTCTTGGATCATTCCACACACTAGCACCTTTTCGTATCGTTATTATCTTACCATGCTTGGTACGGGTAGGGTATGAGGGGGAGGACGTGGCTTCTACGACCTGGCCACTAGACTCGTGCCCTATCTCTATGCCATAGGGAGCTATGCTGGGATAGGGCCTTAGATACTGTGATGACATGTAGGATTGGTTAGTGATGAATCCACTTGCAAGCCCATGCCAACAGGGGATGTAGGTATTGGTACGGTGTAGGGTATCAGGGGGACGATGTCACACCCTAATTCTGGACTAATTAGTGGCGTGATGAACCATCATAAGAATCAATGGTTTAAACTAGGATCTCGTATAGACCGTGTCCACCCGATTAAACCAAACACATTCCACAACAACATTCAGAGTAAATAAATAAACAAATAGTGAAAGTCTTTATTAATAATGAACTGAACATCTAACAGTGATAATAAATAATTGAATTCAATTATTTCCAAATAACCCAAGACATTTGGAGCTGAACTGGAAGATCTCTAGCCACCCAATGCTGGAGAGGAACTGAATCTAAAGTTATTTGGTTGACTTCTTGACCAATTGGCCCACTGGGGGTATTCTGGTAATTTCATGGTCAACTTGTCTCCATATCTTCCATGTTAGGAAGCACATTATTGAGCCGAATGGGAAGAACTTTAGAAGTAAGTTTTAGGCTTATTGATTGGAAATCTTTTATGTTTGGTGCACTTAGTTTTTTTGGAATCAAAATAATAAGAGGGCAGTTTTCATCATCCATCGTGGAGAGGAATATCTTTGCCCTGAGCTTTGGTGAGATTTAAATTAGGATTTAGAAACAGTTGAGGGGTATAACTGAAAATTCGTTCCCTTAACTGAAAATTCTTTTTAAGGGAATGGGTCATTTAATGATCAGGACCCCCTATAACCAAGGTGAAGGAAAATTTTATCTATAAGGTGGAGTTTAGCCTAATACCAAACATATAGAACTCTCATGAAAGATCAACTTTAGGCTTTGATTGATTGCAAGGGGAAATAAAATAAAAGGATGTGGAATTTTTAAATTTAAAAAAGAAATTTTTGTAATCATTACATTACATGTTATCACATGGCTATTGATTATTGTTAGGGGAATAATGACCCCATCAATCAGAGAAGGACGTGTGTCCGTACACATGTCCCAACTGCTACAAAATGCATGGTCAGCCACGTGCAAGCACATGAGGCTGCCACTTCAAAAGTCAGACTCATAAAGGATCTGATAGCAATCATCTCGGGATAGCGATTATGGGCCACCCAAATCTTCCACGTCTCTCTACTCTCAGTTCGCATAAAGCTGGCCACATCATCTGCGCACAAAAATCTTAGAGCAGCCATTAGAAGGCTCCCCAGGAGATCTACATCCAATGATTGTCAGCCCATCTACCCGCCATCTACTGCTATATATCCGAGATCGGTTACAGGCTTGCACCCACTCTCCTTATCAAACTCCAACTCCAACTCATGCCACAACTCACAACTCACTGGATAGGGAGAAGAGTTTGGGATAAGGACAATATCTATAGCTAGATCGCAGATCATGCCAAATCCCTTCAGGGGCAAATCAGAATTTATGCCACCTGATGCCTTTCATGTATATACACATAATCCTAAGGTAAACACATCCAACTTTTTATAGTTACATTCTCTCTTAATCTCATTTTGCTAAACCCATTTTCAAGAGCTTGTATTTCTCATACCGAGCTCCATACTGCTTGAACTCGGTTTTAATTTAGGCATCGGAGTGACCTCAAAGTTTCTGAACCCACCCTCACTTGCCTATTTGCTTCCTCCCGACCAATGAACTACAACAATAGTTTTCCACCCACTGAGGGATCTGAACAGTTTTTGAGATCTGTGTAAGTACCTTACACTTCAATAGCCAACTATTTCAATGGCTCCTAGAAGAGAACATAACTACCAACTCTGAAGCAATAACAACCATGCCAATAACGATGCAGATCCCTTGATTGCAAAAAAGATCATCTAAAATTCTTATCATATATAGCAACAATATTTTTTTCAATGTAATTTTTATTTTACTTTACAAATTCAAGGGATTTAGATGCAAAGTAAGCTATTAGTTAATAACTAAATATAGAATGATTTGGAATTAATTTTATAGTTGTTATTGTCGATAATAGCTTAAGCTTCCTTTGTTGGTCGGACCTACGTGGGAAGAAGCAAATGGGCAAGTGAAGGTAGGTTCAGAGATCCTGAGGCCACTCTAATGCCTAAGTTAGAACCAAGTTCAAACAATATGGAGCTCGGTATGAAAAATACGAGCTCCTGAAAGTGGGTTTAGCAGAATGAGATTAAGAGAGAATGTGAGTGTAAAAAGTTGGATCCGTTTACCTTAGGATTATACTATATATATAGGAGAGGCATCGAGTGGCATAAATTCTTATTTGCCCCTCATGGGATTTGACATGATTTGTGATCTAGCTGTTGATATTATCATTATCCCGAACTCTTAGCCTTATCCGGTGAGTTGTGAGCTGTTGTATGAGTGGCCTATTTGGGCAGGTCTCCGAAGCAGCCTGAGACCCCTTTGGGGCTCTGGCGCTCTTGGAATCCTCAAAATTAGAAATAATGGCATATTTGAAAGAGGACTGAGAAGAAAACTTCTTTGTCTGGGAACCCCTATCTAGACCCTTAGCCTCATTAAACTCACTTATGGTGGGAAGAAGGAAAGAAAGAAGACTTACTGATCTTGGAGAGAAGACGAACGAAAGAAAAACTGACGAAAGAGTTCGCACATCGAGCTAAATAAGAAAGCCGTGTTACAAAGACAATTCGGTAAAGTAACAGAGCAGTGAAATCAGAATGAAGAGAAACAAGAATGAAGGGGGGGGATATTTATAGCCCCTCTCCTTATCTTTGAAAGGACGTCTCCTAAACCACCCTTCGGACTCTGCCCTGACACTGCCACATGGTGCAAGCAGACAGGTTAATAGTTCCGCTTTAAAGATGTAATGATGAAAAATAACCGACGCATCGGATCTAGCTTCTAACAGCACCACGCGGTAAACTACAACTAATCACAAGTTTCATGTTGCCTCAACATCTCTTTCTGACAGTTACGAGTGGCAGAACAAGAATGGCTACAGATCTGTTGTAATTAATGACGGTGCAATATTTGGGATCGTGAAGATATTTTGTGATATTTTGAAGACAATTTAAAATATCCCATCAGATATTTTCAAATCCGGTGACAGTTCAAAAATGAACTGAGATTGCCCCTAAGGGCAAGCTCGTCAACTCCTTAGCAAAGAGAAGCCGACTAGAGCAACTCACAGCTCGGTGGGTTCTGATCTACTCAGCTTGGCATAAACAACAAAAAAAAGCATTATTGCTCCATCAACTCTTTCATACCTAAAAGACCAAGAGGCAACTGTTAGAGGAATACCCCACCAATCACAGAAGGACGCGTGTCCGCACACTTGTCCCAACCACCAAAAGATGCGTGGGCAGTCATTTGCAGGTGCATGAGGTTGCCACCTCAGAAGTTAAACCCGTAAAGGATCTGATTGCCATCATCTCGGGATAGAGATTATGGGCCCGCCCAGATTGCCCACGACTTTCTACTCCCGGTGAGCATACAACTGATAACATTATCTGAGCACAAAGATTTCGAACCTACCATTAAAAGGCTCTGCAAAAGATCTACACCCAATGGTTGTCAGCCCATCTACCTGCAACTGACTACGAGATATCTTGGATCGGTTACAGGCTCGCATCACTTTCCTTATTTGACTCCAATTCCAACTCACACCATAGCTTACATCTCACTGGATAGGGCAAAGAGTTCCGGATAAGGACAATATCTATAGCTAGATAACAAATCATGTCAAATCCCCCTAGGGGCAAATTAGAATTTACGTCTCTCAATGCCTCTCCTATATATACACTATAATCCTAAGCTAAACGGATCCAACTTTTTACATTTATATTCTCTCTTAATCTCATTCTGCTAAACCCACTTTCAGGAGCCCGTATTTCTCATACCGAGTTCTATATTGCTTGAACTCGGTTCTAACTTAGGCATCAAAGTGGTCTTAGAATTTCCGAACCTACACTCACTTGCCCATTTGCTTCCTCCCACGCAATTCTGACAAACAAAGGAAGCTCAAGCGATTATCGACAGCAACAATTATAAAATTAATTCCAAATCTTTTTATATTTAGTTATTAACTGACATTTTCCTTTACATCCAATGTTCCAAATCCCTTGAATTTGTAAAGTAAAATAAAAACTATATTGAAATAATATCATTACTATATATGTTAAGAATTTTAGATGATCTTTCTTGCAATCATTTAGATAACAGTTGTAAAAATTTTCTTTTTAAATTTGAAAAATCTCACTTCTTTTCTCTTTAATTTTCCTTCTAGCCGAACTAATTAACTTGAAACCTCATGAATCGAGGAGGATGACAATCCTTAATTAGCCTTTTTTTTTAACAATAATGCCAACACAATCAAACTGAAACCTCATGGAACTCAATGTAGATTACCAATTTTAGGGGAGTCTTGGTATGGAATCCAGGATCACAATCCTTAAAATTAGCCCTTATGGACAATATTGAGCTGTAAGATCCAATCCGGGTCGGATCCGATTTCGATCAATTCTCACTCCGAGAATCCAAGTAAGTCCCTTGAAACTCGAAAGTAGGAAGAAGAGTAAGTCTGGTGTCAGAGACTCAAGAGAGACTTGCGACAGAGGTAGCGGTCGCGTAGTGCACAAGAGTACACGACAGAGGAGCTAAGCCATGGCGGGTTCCGATCCCGAGAAGTTGATGACCAAAGCAGATAAACTGTGAGTTTCTCTCTCCCTCTTCCTTACACCCAGAAGCGGTAATGCCCAGATTTCCTTTTCCTCGTTCCCTCTTAAGTGTTGATTGCTATTTGATGGCGAATCGGTAGATATTCTGCAATCACCATTACTCCAATTACTCGTGATGATAGATAGCAGAATTACCATTTCATGGAGATGTTGACCAACAATCTAAGAATTTCTAGATATTCAATTATGTTTTTCATTTGCCATGGTTCCCTCAGGTTTTTTAATGAGTTTAGAAGGAGGGCTATTTGAATTCCTTCTATGCAGTATCTGGATGAATTTGGATTCAAGTGATTCCAGAAAAATGACATGAAGATCCGAGATTCTAACCTTTTTATTTTGAACGAGGATTATTGGATCTGAAGTTACCTAAAGTGATGTGGGAAATGTTCTATGGTGGATCCTCATATTCCGTAGTCAGTGGGATCTATCGAAGGGAAAGATGATCAAGAGCCTTTCATTTTTGAAGTGGCCGGTCCCTAAATTTGCAGGAACATTGGTCTAATCCCCAATGACTGGTTACTGGTGCTATAGGAGTTTTCGGACTTTGATTTGGAGAACTTTGGATGTTAATGGGACAGAGTGATACCCTAAAATAAATGAGGAATATGTTTACAGGACCCAAATCCATTTTGATGGGTGTATTTTGTCCTCTTCTGTACCTAATGAATGCCTGACCTTTATAAGTTTTATTTGTACTCGTCAAATAAGGTAAAAGAAGAAAAAAACCGAAAGGGGGAGGAGGTATATAGGATTACTGCCTGGTTATTTCAAAGAATAAAATGAATTGGGGATCTCATTGTCTAGGGACGTGGAATGAAATTCGCTGCAAACGTGATCTTCATAAGGAACTTGCTAAGTGCTATATATCTATAGCTATGCCTGTGCTCTTTATTTTGTTATCTAAACAAAGAAATTTAGAGAATAACATCACCATTAATTTTCTTTCTTTTTTCATGCAAGAAAAAAATCCTTTTTTCATTGCCAAAAATTCATTTTTGAGGACATTTTTCTAACTAGCATTTTTATGTTGAAATATATATGTTTGTTTCCCTTCCTTATCTCAGGACAAAACTCACTATTACTAGATGGAGTGCTGATTGGAAAAGTGCCACTCAATTGTATGAACAGGCTGGTTCGTAGTTTCTATCTATTCTGTATCCAAATATTTGTTGTACTTGTGCTTGGTAGGGATTCTTCATAAATTGTTTTTTTTTTTTTTTTTTGGTCGTTGTAGCTGTTGGCTTTAGGCTTGCCAAAGACTATGAGAAAGCAAAAATAGCATTTGAGAAGGCTTCGAAAGGGCAGGAGATGCTTTCTTCGTATCCTTGTTTTCTTATAATGATATAGTTTCTTTATCTAGTATTTTTCCCTTTTCTTTTTTGTCGACGTTTATTGTATCCTTTACAAATTGATCAGTCCTTGGGATGCTGCTAAACATATGGAATCTGCTGCTTCTATGGCAAAGGAAATAGGCAACTGGCGCGAAGTTGCTGACTTTTTCAGAACAGCATCAAATTTATACATTGAATGTGGAAGATCTCAGCCTGCAGCTGATGCTCTTGCAAAGGGTGCTCGGTATGCACAAGGATATTTATATTCCCTTGGCAGAAATTTTAATAGGCATTCCGCAATCTCTTTTGCAAATATATCTGTTTGAAAATTTCATGGTTTATTCTATGTTAGGGAAAAGAGAACTTGAATAATTTGCAAGAAATTCGTGCAATTTTTTTGCAAAGTCAAATGAGTATTTCATAAGATTTGAATGTTCAATTTTGTTGAATAAAAACTCTCATTCTCTCTCTCCTTATCATTCTCTCCGCTTTCGCTCTTAAAAATTTGTGATAAAACTTGAATACTTTTATCCTTGGCACTTCTTGGGCCAGAAATGAGTTGATTAAGTCTAACTCTGGTTATAGTTGTAGAATTGAGCCTTCGGCTACCAGATATCTTGCTGTATCTTAGACCATGTCAATATGGATTCAACCTAGCTTACCTACCAAATTTGAATCTACTAGATAACTAATATCATGTCATCTTCTATAATAGTTTATTGGAAGATGCTGCTTCTGAAGAAGCTATTCAAATGTACACCGATGCTTGTTCGATTCTTGAAGAGGATGACAAGGAGCAAATGGCCTTTGACCACTATCGTGCAGCAACAAGTGTCTATATTAAGCTTCAAAGGTAAGAAAGCAAAATGATTTAGCTTGCATACAAATGACAAACAGTATATGAATACATTTTTTTATTTACTTTCTCTGTTGATGAATAATTTCCTTCATTCTTATTTCGTATGCCCTTTCACTTTGTTGTGATTGTGTATTTGGCATAGCCTGTTGTTTCCTAGCTTTCTTTCTTTTTCTCATGAACTTTATCATTCGTAAGGAAATTTACTACATTTCTTTTCTTCTTTGTTCCTTTTTTTTTTTTTAATTTTAATTTTCATGGATACAATTTTATTAAGATATATTGGGTGAACCAATATACAAAATCAATGTACAAAAAAATAAATAAAATTTGAGAGCAGAGAGCTTCTTAGAAGTAACTCGTTCATGGGTGGATGAGATGCTACCGTGGATTATGGTTCTATTTTCTTTTAAGTAGTTGGTTGAAAATTTGTGGTTAGGAGGCCCAGTGAGAAAGTGAAAGTTTTAGATTTCATGGGATGAGGATACATGAGGACAAATTAAAGAAACAAAAGCAAGGCTGCTCGTAGTACAATAACAACAACAACAACAAAGTCTTATCCCAACTAAATGGGGTCGGCTACATGGATTCTTGTCCACTAATCAGCTCTGTTCGATGTCATATTTGAAGCAAGGCCTAAGCTATACATCTCTTTCTTCACTACTTCCCCTAGAGTCATCTTAGGTCTGTCCCTAGCTCTTTTAGATCCTTCAATCTGAATTAAAGTACTCCTCTATACGGGGGCATCTGGCATCCGTTGAACATGATCATACCATCTCAAACGAATTTCTCGTAGTTTATCATGTATTGGCGCTACTCCCAAATCAGCTCTAATGCAATCATTCCTTACCTTATCCTTTCTAGTTTTGCCACACATTTATCTTAATATCTTCATCTCAGCTACACTAAATTTATCTATATGTTGCTTCTTAACTGCCAACATTCTGCACCATACATTATAGCCGGTCGAATGACTGTCCTATAGAATTTTTCTTCAAATTTTAAAGGAATACGTCGATCACACAACATTTTAGACGCACTTCTCCACTTCATCCATCCTATTTTGATCCACTGTGAAACATCATCATCTATATCACCTTCTTTGTTTATGATTGAACCTAGATACCTAAAAGCAAGGCTGCTCGTAGTAACATCTAGAAATCATGACTAAAATGGAAAAGAAGGTATTTCATCTTAGTAATTGGAAACAAGGATACTAATGCAGGCCCAGTTATTAAATATGGGCCAGCTTTTAGTATAGAGTATAGGTTTGGGTTGGGCTTTTGTTTTCCGGTTTCATTGTTGTATTGGGCCTAATTATGAGCCCAATAGTGGGGGGGTTAGGTAGAAGGGAAATTATTATTTTATTTTTAGATATTCTGATAGTTGAATAAGATATATCCATTAAGTGTTGGTCTTTGAGTGTATCTTTCTCTCCACGGTTAAAGGTTTCTTTTATCATTATCTCTCTCTTCTCTCTCATTAGTTCTCTTTTTTTAGCTCTCCTCTCATTACTCTTATTCATCTCAATATTCCTTTGTCATTCTCACAGTAGGACATTTTCTCCTTTCTCTTCTTATCTGACTTCTATCATTTTGTTTTAATTTCATATCCATATTTTAGGAAAGACTTTATTTTGTTCCTCTCACATTCTTTTTTCTTTGATGAATAAATGTATTAACAACACGCCAAAAAGGAAATACAAACTTGGCTATACTAGAGGATAGAGCCAGGCTCCTTACAAAAAGGCTAGAGCCCTCAAAAGAGAAACAAAAGGATTACAAAAATCACCACCTCAAATGGTAGGAAGATCCCAGGATGATAGAATAAATCTGTTTATAACCATATCCGGAGAATGCTTAGAGAAAGGCAACGAAGCTCCATGCACATCGAAAACAATAACCTGCCTAATCTGATTCAAAGATCTTGACTTCGCCGCTCACATTTTAAGATTTCTTTCACACCATTTGTGGTACACTGTTGCAGAAAAAGCCAGCTTAACTAAAGAGCCACTAAGAGATTTGAATTTCTTTGCTATCCACTTCGATTCTTGATCAAAGGCCAAAATTCATCTTTTAAGGGCTAACATGTTCCTCTCTCACATTACTACTTCCTTCCATCGACAATTTATTTTTCTTTTATTTCTTTTCTTCCATCCTTTTTTTACTCCCATTGATTGCTAGGTTGCTTCCCGATTTTATCTCCTCCATAACTACCGATGATTCCTTTTTTCTATCTTTTCTGCACCACCCATTTATCATCCATATCTCTCTCACAATCCACCTCTTTTATTTGATAAATAAGTGATTTTATCCTGAAAATTATCTTCTTAAATTCTGCCCATTAGATTTGAGATCAGAAATGAGCATTCTTAGCCATTAGATCTGATTGGCAGATATAGGAAACTTCAGCCCTTGAAACAGAATCTTGAATTTTGGCCCTTCATCTACAGATCTATCTTGATTGGTCTGCTTCAGTTACTGATGGCAAGGTCAAGATTACAATTCAATTTCACCGTAATCCTTGCAAAGAGGGATCTTTTACAATCAGCCCCAATCGAAATTTCAAGTAAACAGTAAAACCAGAATTGTAACAATGTAGAAAATTCAACTTATCTGTAAATCCGACCGTTGGTTGGTCTTCAAACTTGGAGGAGAAGTGCTCTAGGATGTGCTTGATAACATATCCAAATTTGAGGATGATCCAACCATGGATGAAGAAGTTATGAATTTTCGAAAAATTTCTATCATCTGAAAACGGGTCTGGGTTTACAGCAGCAACAGTGGCTCTTCAATTCAGCAACCGATGGGATAGTTGGAGGGTATTTGTCTCACAAACAATATGGAATAATAGGGCAGAGATAAAAAGAAATTGAGAGAAGAGAATAAAGGGAATATAGGGGTCGGTTTAGTCTCACAACCTGGAGACTCAACCAGAAAATGCAACAGCAGTTTTTCTGAACTTTCAAGTCTACCTTCTTCCTTCTTATTCATTCATATATATAGAGAATATTGCTTACATAATTATGGAAGGGAGATCTGTCTAAACCTTCCATTATTGGCTAGAAACATGGAAGGAAAGTCCAATCTTTCCTTGCTATAAACTTTCTAAAACTGAAACGAACTAATAGGAAACTTTCCTAAACATAGAATGGAAAGTTTCTAAAAAAAATTGAACTCCTAACTTAGTAAAAAAAAATTAGAACTTCTAACTTAGGCAAGACTCTAAATATAATTATTAGTATTAGAGACATGCTTACATGGTCATTTTTTTATTAGGAAAGCAATAACAAAAAGAAGGAAACAACTCTTTGAAATCTGTTGGTAGTGTTCACGTGAACACTACCACGTGAACAGTATTGACTATTTGAACAATACTGCATCAGTTACATTCATCTGACTTCGTGATTATGCTTAATCATTGATGATTCTTTTCTTTTTTGTGGCCGTTGGGGGTGGTGGTTGGGTAGTGGCGGTGATGGTGGTTTGCAATGGAAACAGGATCACACTTGTCTGACTTCATGATTATGCTGATACTTGTGCACACTCCAGCATCATAAAAAAGAAGTTTATTTGAAATCTGAGATATTAATTCTCTATTTATATAGCCTGTAAATATACCAAAGCAAGCTTTACATAAATCATTTCATGAGATTGTTTACCTTTCTGGTGCATTTTATTCAGGTATGATGATGCTGCAACTTTTCTGCTGAGATGGGGCTTAGCAGCAGATAAATGCAATGCTGTCCATAGTCAGTGTAAGGTACGAAGTCTATAGTTTAGTTTTCTTTTATGCAAACTGCTACATCATAACAATAGCATTTGGAGCATGCTTACAAACTTGTATCTGAATTATCAATTCATTTGAAACCTCCTTGATGAGCCTTTGTTTATAAACAAACTATGTCTACAGACAATATTTATGGTTTGATGATATTAATTTTTTGTTCAGCCCCAAGAATAATGTTTATCATTATGGTTAATAGTGTCTATTCATTATGATTAACAGTATTTGGATATGATGCAGCTGAGGTCTGCTTAAAATACTATACTAAGTAGCTAGAATGAAGCAATCGTGTTTTACGACCATTGCCTCACAGATGTCTATTTTTGGATGTTCCTTAATTGGTCTTCATGTTGCCTGTAAATTCTGCATGAGATGATAGAGGAAAAGCACGTAAATGGGTCATTTTAGTCAAACTAGTAAGTACTGGATTGGTATATATATGCTACTGGATTGGTTTATATATGTATTGGGCATTGGTCTAATGAGTTTTCATTGTAATGGGGGGCAATAAAAATATGAGATTTAATTCCTTTCCTTGTAGCATGATGTTCAAAGTCAAATTGGTTAATCGGGTCCTAGTTTCATTTGGATTTCTGAAGTTGTAGTGAGTCTTAATTTCTTAGTTGAATTAGGAGTTCTTTTATGCTCTTTTCAGTCTATAATGTGTTAAATAAGAAGTGGTTTGATTTGGATTATGATTTAGCAAGTTCAAGTTATGCTAGGAGTTGGCTGATCCTTTAATCCTTGATCTAGTTGTCCCACCAATGTTTCAAGGCCATCATTTGACTTAATCACCTCATGATGCATTGGTTTTTGTTTTTCAATGGAAATCTCCAACGCCTTTTAGTGAGGAGAAATTTTTTTAATAGTCTTAGTAGTCTTATGATGCCTATACGTTCTTCCTTAAAAGGAAAATTAAAACCTGTACTAACTAATTTAATTTAGGCCGTCTTTAGGAGTTTCTAATGATTCACTCAATATGCTAAACTGTTTAACCTCTTTCTTCAGAATCTTAAATTTGGGGTAACATGATCAGCAGTCAAAAAATGTTGACTTGATAAGTGTTATTCTATACCTAAGGGATTGTGGTTTCCTTCCTAGTTCCTAGATGCCAATTTTTTTTTTCACTATTTCCAAATCAGTGGATGGTGAGATGACAAACCCCTTTGATCCTCACCTAGAGGAAGGCCTAGATATTCCAGTCAAGAGTAGTTGTGCATCCTTCAAATGGAGCTATTATCGGAAGCTTATTAAATTATATGACTGGTTATTTTGGTAGCAGAATTTCATTTATTTGCAATTGAGGACAGAATATATATATTTATTTATTTAAAAGCGCACCTACTCAATTTCTTTATAAATAATCCATTATTTGATTTTAATTTCAGAAAGCAGTATGGTGTAGAAAGAATGAAACCAGAATCAATGGAGGAGAAATGATAGAAGAGGAGTGCAGAAGAAGATTAGACATGGAAGAGTAATAGCTGTTTATTAGTAAGGAAGAAAGGAGAGGAGAGGAAATTAGGGGAGACGAGAGAAAGAGAGAGAGAGCACATGTCACTAGAGTCACTCTAAATTTTATTTTCATTCAGCCACCAAAAGCTTTAGGGGGTTACATACTTTATATAACACTCTTAAAAAGGAAAGAATTTGGAACCTTAAATCAGAATTCCTTAAAAGGCTTATTGACCTAACATTATAACTCTTTAGATGACTTACTTAAAAAAAAGATCGATACTGTGACCAAAATTTAAACTGGACTGTAAATAAAACGGAACTGCAACACTACCCTTATTACTTAATAACCTCGTTTTTTGTTTTTTGTTTTTTGTTTTTTTTTTTTTTTTTTTTGGGGTGGGGGGTGGTTGGGTGGAGCATTCAAGAAGGTATGAATAAATTCATGTTCCCCTCTAGACTTAATATTTAAGCCTTGTTAAGAAGTTTATCACAATCAGACCCAGCCAATAATAAAAGTTCATACTCTCCTTACAACAAAGGAATCTTCATTTCTAGCTCGTGATAGCGTCAGGGACCTCCACATATTTTCAAATCATGAAGAGTTTGGTCCATTATTTTCTTGTTAAGTACAACCGCGTAGGGAGGTAACCTGGATGAGATTGCCAAAGTGTTCCTCCCCTCCTCTCAAAATTACTTATCTGTCAATCTTGAGAAACATGGCTAGCTTGCAATAGTTTGATGTCACCAATGGAAAATCATCTGTTCAGCTTGCTGGATAAAATTTCAGGTTCCTTTATACTTCAAATTATCCTGCTACCACCTCTTTGTTTAAAAGAGAATCTAATGTCATATCTGTGTACTGTTGTACAAAAAAAACCTCCATAGCCCAAAATGTAAGTCTTTCGGCAGGAGTATTAATGCCATATGTTATATCAAAGACCCACTAAAAATAACAGTAGTGGTTCTCAATCTCTATGATGGGATGGAAGTAGCTGTCAGCCTCTTAAGACATTGCTTGAAATCATGATATGATGTCATGATTATAGTTATTCCACCCAAAGCTCCCATATCTGGATTAAGTGCTTGACTGTTTCTTAACACTCCTGGTCCACTTCATTTAGACTTCGTAATTTGAATTCTTGAATTTGGTCTTTACGAAGTTTCCTCTCTACACTTCATTCCGTAAACACCTTAAATTCTAAGTAATATCTTGTGTTGCTAATTTCTGGCATTGTGGCCTTTGTGTCAGACTTTATCCGGTATTTAGGCTGTCGAGAAGTTTAGTTAGAGTCTACTTTTAAGTTGCTATTTTATATGTTGAAAATGCTTCAAACGTGGACAGAGTTGTGAAAATTGCATTATTGAATCTTAGGAGTTTATTTAATTTATTTGCAAATTCAGTATAGAGTTTTTGAAATTGTTATCCAACAGTACATAGGATGTGATGAAAGCAAAGGCCCCAAGTAAGGGATGTGTAGTTGCTTGTAATATGGAGAATAGAATAAATTGGTGGCTTTCTGCAGTCTCTCTCTCTCTCACTGGCTGCAGTCAATTTTTATTGCTGTTATTCAGTGAACTCATATGCTTTTACAAAGTCATGGTATCCTTTTTTTGTTCTGCGTGAATCAGAAATATATTGAACAAGCCCAGGAACTACAATGAAACAAAAGGAAAGAACAAAAGAATTCAGGAGGGAATACCATCCACATCATGTTGGATAGGTGATGCGGGAGCAATCGCATGGTTGGACTGGGTCGACTCGACTTGACTTGGAAACCCAAGTCACGATGGAGCAGGACCAAACCAACTGGGTTTGGGTCCAATAGAACAAGATAGGATTTTTAGTTAATTATTTGGGTTATTTAATTGGTTTCAATTTAGTTAGTTTATTATTTTATTCTTGTAGTTAGCCAACGTAGGGAGAGTTTGAGTAACCTTGGTTTTAGAGTTAAAATATGATTTAACTTCTGTTTTAGAGATCAATTAGGACTTTATTTTCAGTTTTCTTTAAATACTTGCTGTACCCCATTGATTAAAGATTAGATTGATATTAATGAAAGAATCGTTGTAGTTCATGTGCGCTCTTTAGCGAATGGTTCCTCTCTCCTTCATTTAATTTGGTTCTCTTCCCAGGTACCTCTCCTTTTCTCTTTCTTATCTCACCACTATTCTATTCGGACCATCAATTTCCTTCTATTCTCTCCCTTCCATTTAGTTCGTTAAGCCCCATACACACAGTACTCTGTTTTTGGAAGTAATTGCAGCCTACCTAAGATTCGGTTGATCTCCATCTCTTCCCATCTGTTTGGCCCGAACTTGGGGCTGTTAATTCCTTACCCAAGATGAGAGAAAACCTAGAATATCAGACCTGGAAGCTTACGCTACTCTGAGAGTTCTGCAACATTTCCGGCTTTGAGTTCTACCGCCAGATCTGTGTCAGAAACTCTATTCTCTTTTGTAATTCAATTGTTTAACCTGATATTTGTTGAATCAAGAGAGGAGGGAGTTGCGACCTTCATCCTGGAATTTCAGACTGATTGACCAGAAGATAGGTGTTTCGTCACCTAAATCGAACTCCACTCTCGCTGGAAATTGTTTCAGTCGTGAAGGTTGAAGAAGTAGGTTAGTTTCTGAATTTACAAGTAAGCCCTTGTGCCCAAATTATTCTCAATCAGTCCTCTTCCATTGTCCTAAGAGCTTGTTTGCTTTACTCAAGGGAGATTAAACAGTTCTGATTTACATTCACTTGAGATATTTGCAATTTTGCCACTGCAACTTTAAATAAAGTTCTTTGTTAATTTTGTTGGCCCATGGCAGGCAATCAGGGTCTTCCAACCTGGTTCCCGCATCGTAAATCCCAGGCTCTAACAATGTGCCTGTTCCTATAGGAATTTGGACAAGTTCTCTCAATGGGAGAGAGTTTAGCATGTATTTTAAAGGTTATGCTGTTCAAGATCTGCTGAAGATTTCTTGATCTTCCTGACCATCTCATAAGGTTCCTCTCCATCTATATATGGTAAATGGATGCGTTGAAGTTTTGAACGCAGGTTTCTATTACTTGCTTTTCTCAGTTTTTTGTTTCTTTGTATATTCAGCCACCCTCTTATATTACCACTACATTTTACCAACATTCAATCTCATTTTGAATTTGTTTGATTAGTTCCTCCCACCCCCCACCCCCACCCCCCATCCCTCCCCCAGCCCCCACGGCTCAGAAAAATCTTTGCATCTACTTCTTGCTGATTTCCCATGTACTCTTGTGCTTTAAATTTCTCCTTGGGTGGGAATCCATTTGAGGCACAATTGGAAGCCATCCCAACTGAAGCAGGTTTCACCATATGACAGCCTCTCTCTCTCTCTCTCTCTCTCTCTCTATATATATATATATATATATAGAGAGAGAGAGAGAGAGAGAGAGAGAGAGAGAGTAGTAACCACGCAGGCGATTTACAGCCCTTGGGTCTGGTATATAATATAACTACCCTTGGATTAATTATACTTTAATTAAGTTACTAAAAAGTTACTAAAAGAAATTAAATATCCATTATAAACAATGAGTTGAATAGGTAACCGGTTACATTTTACATTAATTTTCTAGGGTTTTACATCAATTGTTCCTTCTACTCATCAGTGATCAGTCACCATCTTCTTCTTCTTTGATCAATGGTCTCTCTCTCTCTCTCTCTCTCTCTCTCTCTAGGATTTTACATCATACGATCTCTCTCACTTATATCTCTCTGTCACCATATTCTTCTTCTTCGGTCACCTGCGTCTATCACGCTCTCACTCACATTCTTTGTACCTTGTCTATCTATCTCCTTCTTCCTCCTCTCTATCTCTCTTTCTCCCTCTTTCTGTTCTGACCTAAAAAAAAAAAAGACCCCGACACCCCTGTTAACAGCCCAAGACAACTAATCTAGACAAGGAAAACCAATAGGCAACAGGCCAATGGTAGACAAAGAAAGATACGTATATAAATACACAATAAAGACAAGTGCTGGGCTCTTAATTTCTTGTTATCTGGGTCATGCATTCATGCTTTGCTTTTATTTTAGGACGCAAAGCACACAAAACCTAAATATACACTCTCTATCCCTATATATAGTTTCGGTTAACAAGAGATTTTATGGGCTAAGTTTGAGGGTCTTGCAAATAAACGCCCATGTCTATTGCTTGGTTGGTTGAAGCCTTTTTGGCTACAAGCTCCATTTTATCGATGATATATTAATTGCTCATACCAAAGGTAGCATACAAACACTTCTTTACAAAGACACATGGCATGTTAAACCTCACCCACTACCGTACCATCCCTTAAACAAAACATTTGTGTCTTACATTGTCACACGACGAGAGTAGACATGTTTTGGAATTTGGAGACTTGAGGAGAGATAAAATAAGGTCAAATCCCCCCTGGGGCACACCAGCGCGCACTTGAAGGTGAAATCTCTAAAATGGATACTGTTGCTGCTAGAATCTGTGCCTCGGTCTTCCGTTGTGGGTCCAACTTGTAGACGACAAAACAGGGCAAAGGTGGGGTTGCGCTTGTGTGTCCCATGACCTCTCCGATGCTAAAGTTAGGATACTAGGCCACAGATAATCAGGCTTAAGCCTGACCTTCATTAAGTAAAGCGGGATGGGAAGGTTATAGTAAATACCGATCTGATAGGAAGTTAATGGGAAGTAAAGGCCGAAGTGACATGTGTCAGAGCTAGTGGGCCAATACTCTTAAAATATTGTCTTGATTTGACCTTGTTGGCTGGAAGTATTTATAGGTGCACTTATTGTTGATGTCATTGTCATCGCACAATGTCTTTTTTGCCTCTGATTGCTTTGTATAATGGCGGGTGTGTCTTCTCTCTTAGTGTGGAATGTTTGTCTTGCCCTGGTGCTTGGGTGTGGTTTGACTATTCTTTAGTCACTTTCCACGTGTCATGGTTGACCGGTCTTTGCCACTTTCCAGGTGTCATGCTTATATTGGGCGTAATATTTTTCCCCAACAGATACCAAGTTAGTAAGGATAAATAGAAATAGACGAAAATGATATCTGTTTGGGACCTGACTAACATGTTTGGAAAATTATAAGGGAACCAAGTAACGGAAGACCAAAATGGTATCATTTCCAAAGTTAATCTCATTTTCTTCGTGATCAACTAAACTATAGTGAGAGAAAGGGAGTTCAGCTTTGGTACCCATGGTTTCTTACATTACTTCCATTAATTACATTGCAAATTCTGCTAAGTACAGGCTCTTTTGGAGTTACAAGAGTATAACAGGGTTGGACTAGGATCAGAAGCATGCCTATTTTTGTAACACCAGAAGGATTTTGGTGATGTCCATCTCCGGTTGGGTTTCAGAAGACCTTCAATGCTCAAAATCCTCAATCAAAATTGTAAAAAATAGAAAAATAAGAGAAGATAAAGAGAATCGATGTGTACTACTCCTCTCCTTGTAGATTGTATTTATAGAAAATAGAAAACAACTATTAGATAGGATCTAGGACTCAAAGTCAGAGTCCTAGTCACAAACTAAAGACAAAGTAAACTCAAAATAGGAAAGGAAACTAACAAGCCTAATTGGTAAAGAATACTAATAAAGTAAATTAATAAACTAATTAGGAGTCCATATACTAATAGGAGTCCAAGTCCTAGAAACTAGCACTTACTACTTTGAGTAAGTCAAAGCAATGTATGGTTACAATTTTATTATGTTAACAAAAATGAAATCCACCCCTCTTCTGCCCAAAGCCCCTGTTCAAAAGAAGCAAACCTCCCTGGCTTCCAACCGATTAAGAATGAGATTTGTTTCTGATTATCAAAGATATTCAATCTCTGATAGTGCTGGTTTTAGTGATAGAGCAGTGCTGATTTTAGTGATAGAGCACTGAATCACAATGTTCAAAATTTGCAGTGGAAGCTGGCAATTGCATTTGGAGAACCTGGAACCAGTGATCTGATGGTGCTTATATCTGGAAAACTGGATTTTTCCGTGAAGATGAGTGTTCGTAAGTATGTGTTAATTGGAAATAGTAGTACTAGTATCTTCTCTGAAAACCTCTCTGAACAACAGTCTCCTTTGCGCGATGTGAAATGCCCTGCTGTTCGGCCTCTATATCAAAAGAAGATGGTGAGTGTGGGAAAAAAAAGGAAAGAGAGAGATACAGATACATGTTATGAGGGATGGGATCGACCCAAAACTCATCAATTGACAGTGAGATACATAAGAAGAGTAAGGTGACTGAGAGAGACGGATGTGACTGAAAAACTAGAAGATGGTGACTCTGTGTGTGTGTGTGTGAGAGAGAGAGAGAGAGAGAGAGAGAGAGAGAGAGAGGAGGAGGAGGAGGAGGAAGTAGGAGATAGACAAGGTACGGTGATTGTGAGTGAGAGCAAGATAGATGCATGTGACCGAAGAAGAAGAATATGGTGACAGAGAGGGAAAAAAAAGTGAGCGTGAAAAAGTTTTTGACCATTGGTATCCCTTTATTTACTATTTTGGTTTTGATGGCTGATGTACTGCATGTGTTCCATTAGGCATTGATCTACCATTAGAAATACGCTTTTCTATTTTCTGCCTTAAAACTTTTGAGAATTTTTATGCTGCTGGTGGTTGAACTTGTTGGGGCATAAATTTGACACTTTTTACTGGCTCCAAATCAGTTTGGTTTTCTCTGCATTTGTGATTTAGAACTCAAACCAATGGAGGGGGTGCAAGATAGGGACTTCACTCTTTGCTTGACTGACCCCTTTGGGCTTTGCTTTCCTTTTTATTGTTTGTGCTGGATGAATTCAACCAACTCAGAAAGTGTTCTTACTCCTCTCATTTGATTTCAGGCTTATCTTAGTGCAATCATAGTGTACCTTTATGCAGATGATTTCAAGCAAGCACAGAAGTGCTACAATGACTGTTCACAGTAAGTTTTATTTTGCTTCCTACACTCTTCGCATTTTTCGGTGCCCATGCCTGAGATGGGAAATTATTTGGATCTGATCATATTCTTAAGATATGGAGAAGTACAAATCAGATGATTCCAAATGGGATCAATTTGGACATCTTTCCATAAATTTAAGACCTTTGCCTGGAAACTTAAAGCAGTAAATTAAGCATCATTGTGGTAAGAGAATTCTGTCTGGTCGGATTCAGGAATACCCTATTTTGCAAGATTTTTAGCCACGAAGTTAAAGATTTTTCATTTAAGAATGGATATGTCATAGATGTCATATTTCTGTGAGGGTAATCTAGGGAGGATGGTGACATTCATAGCGGTCATCATTCATCAGTCTGTTCATGGAGGTTAATCTACTCTCTGCATATTGCTGTAAAAGTGGATGTGTTACAATAGATGCACATTCTCTTTGGTTAGTTTCCATTCTTATTCTATGGAGAGACAAATACCCTGTTGTTACTTGACCTCCATAAAGCAGATGCAGAGAGGAACTACACTCCTTTCATTGAAAGTAGGGATAAGAGTATATCCGATGTATGTGCATCTGAATTTGAAACTGAATTCTCATGAGCATATTCAGCCTGGATCCTTGTCCAGGTCTGATTTGGATGTGTGATTCTACATCCATAACAAATGGTCCATTAATTTGTATTTGATCTGGGGCAGATCTGTCAATGCATGGTCTCAACATTTTTTAAGGATCCTGTAAGGTTCTGAATTTGATGATCCACGGTGCCCATCTCTGGTCTGACCCACTTTAAAATGGATCTGATTTTAATATCAAACCTATATTCTTTATGCCTCTGTAGAGGATCTAGAATTGTTGAATTTAGGGATGTGATGGGTTTTCTTTCATGTTTATATAGTTCAGTTACTTCTGCTTTGGGATTTCCCAGAGAGGACCTTTATTCAATCACCTTGCTGCTTTTGTCATATATTTGCAGGATTGATGCTTTTCTTGGTAGTGACCAGAATCGTTGTGCTACTAAACTTCTTTCTGCTTATGAGGAAGGCGATGTTGAAGAAATCAAACGTATTGGACACTCGAGCACTGTTTCAAATCTTGACCATATGGTAACCCTTCCTATGCCATTTTCACCCAGCTAATTTTTGCTTGTCTTAAACTTCATGTTGGAGGCTTCCTCAGCTAGTGATTTTGGGGTATGACTTTGCTTAGTCAACCTGGGCATTCAACGTGATCTCATTTTTACTAGCATCAATACATGAAATTGAACTTTGCTAGTTTAAAATGACTCATTTTATGCTTGATAGATGAGTTCTGAGTCTTCTGACCAAGTCCTGGATTACATGATACGTGACTGGAATTGTTAATAAGCTAGACAGTGAGGACAATGATGTAGGGATGCACTGTTTGATACAGAAAAAATTAAATAACATGAAAAATTCAAACCTTTTTTGTGTGGCAATAATACAAAATGAAATTGAAAGGAGAAGATTTCTCATTACATGGGTAATGGGTAATAACAGTACACAAGTGAGTTTCATCATACTACAATGGAGATTTTTTTATTGCATTGGCAACTCTTTGAACTTTACCTGAATGCTTAATCTGTATGGTAAAGTCAGATCCTCGGCCTGCATATGGCAGTGTTGTTACACCATTTCAAAACTGTTTACCTTCTAGATCATTAGCAGTTAGCCTTATTCTCAACTTTCCAGTTTTCTGAATTTTTTACTTTTGCAAATCGTGTTGTCAATTGTAAGGATTCTCTCTTTGGAGTTGTAGCATGAAAATGTATCATAAATGAATTGCTTTTCCATCAGTTACCTGCTACTTATGGATTTTTCTCTATGAAATGACTACAGATCATTAGGCTTGCAAGGAAATTACCCACTGGTGATGTGAGTGCAAACAAAGCTGAAACAGGCAAGGAAGAAGAAATACCTCTGGATGAAAATGATCTTACTTAGCTTCCTTCATGAATGGTCCACAAAAACAGCTCGCGAGAACAGTCTATACTTACTAACAAAGGAGGCTATCATTGTACCACAAAATACTGTAATCTGTTGGTTGTACTGTACATCCATACAAGAGTTCTATGTATAAAACTTCAACATCTCATTAATAATTAATGACAAGGTTTTGTTCCATTGTTACTCATTGCTGTGCAGTGACTAGTTTTGAAAGGGATGTCATATGTCCTCTATTTGTTTAATATCACAGAAGCATCTCAGGGTGAAAATGACCCCCACTGAGTTCTTCCCAAGAAGAAAATCCAGAATAAAAGCTTCACCAGGAACATAACGAAGAACTGTTAAAAGCAATTTACTTTGTCAATGATTCTGTACGGTCATCAGATTTCAGCAGGGAACCGGTAACTGGTTTTGTTTCTGATGTCAATGATCTCGTACTCCATTGGAGTTTGGATCATATGCATATACAAGTACTACAAAGGATCTCATCACATAAATCGATGTACGTGTAGATACACTCTCAACGGTCAAGATGCAATTATAAGATCTATAAAGCTGTAGGAAATCGAAGTCCGATTTTTTTTCTTTAGAAATTATGTGAATCTAAAAATTACCAAACTACCCCAAAGTCGGCCATAAATTCATGATCAGATAAATTTGTCATTAAAATCACTGTATTTGACAATGGATTGATTTTAGTATTATATCAGTCGGCCATAAATTCATGATCAGATAAATTTGTCATTAAAATCACTGTATTTGACAATGGATTGATTTTAGTATTATAATATATAAAATTCTATTTTTCGTTAATGTGGGATCCACGTATAAAAAGGACTTTTAAATTTATTTTTTTCGTCCAACTTTTATTTTTGGAAAATTGACTCATAGTCTCATACCTTACCTCCCTAGCTCACACTTAATCCAGATATTCCCAAAATATCCAAACATGACCATCTTTTTGTCAATTGGTCGATCTCGATCAAGTTTAACCGGTCTTTACTAATTTAATACCTTGTACGGTGATCGATAAGTTTAACTAATCGATCTTGATTTACGAAACATTGACTAGTTTATATTCGATTTCGATCCTCAATTAGTCTTATGTTATTCAATTTAATCAATTTATTATCTTTCATAATCGATTATGCTATTTGGTCTTATGTTCAGTTATTTTATTCAATTAACTCTTGATCCATGTTCAATTGCAATTGATCATTATTTATTTATATTTACAAATTTTAATATTTGATTTGAATTTGTGTTATTGAACTTCAAGAGGAGAGGGATCCGAATCGTCTCCTCCCTGTACTTTAAGGAGGAGGGAGACATCCCTTTCGAATGGCCGATATGTGACTCTTGGGAAAATCCGAACATCACGTCTGAGCCTACACCCCCTGTCGGCTAGGCTTGTCAGCTGGGTGTCGGCTTGGACATGGGGCTCGGATTTTTCGGAGAGCCACGTGTCAGCCATCCGACGGAGGCAGTCTCCCTCCAAGACGACGATTTGAATCCGAGAGGAGAGAGGAGGTAGGTACCTAAATCCTCTACTCCCATACTCCCACAGGTTTGGGAGGAGAGGCGGCCCCGTCAGACCGCCGACACTTGAGGATCGGGTGAATCCGATCCAACCATGGTACGTCTGTCCATTCTCAAGCTCTAATTTATAATGCTAAGAGAGAAGAGAGAAACCTTTGATCTTGGTTTCAATTGACAATGAGACTCAGGTAAACTTTGATCTCCATTCCGTCTTGGTGCAGTCACCAGTGCGGTCTCTGTTTCTTGCTCCAATCCGCTCCGGCGTTCTTCTGCAACCATCTGAAAACAACGAAGAAGGCAACATGCGAATCTCCGCCTTCTTCTTCCAATTTATATTCATTACACGGCAACCAGCAATTACCCTAAAACTTCAAACGCTTTCTTCATCTATCTCTCTCCGTCTCTGTCCGGAGTAAGTTACAATGGCCGGTAAAAGGCTTCTTGGTGAATCTAGCTATCGCGAATCCGAAGAGCCAGTAGCTCCCAAAAGGATGAGAACTGCAGCTTCTTTCCCTGCGTTCGTATCTAAATTTTTTTTTATCGGAAATTTCTTTTCCATTTCTTCTTTTTTCCAGAAAGAGTACCGAATTTCTTTTTATCTGATTCACACATTTGCCGATTTCTATTGGATTGCAGCGTTCGTATGTAGGCTGTTTGGATTTTTATTTTATGGCCAGCGATTAGGATTTGGTCTTTGAGTTTCTTTATATACAAGCTATACTAACCGATAACAATATGGTTACTGTGGTTTGACGTTGGCTGATTGGGTTCCTTTTATTTCCATGACTGTCCATTCCTCTCATCTTAGTGCAATCCAATCCATCCCCTCCCTTTTACTCTTGTATTCTTCTTATTCCTTTTCATTATTATATTTCCTGTTCTCTTCTGGGTAGTACTAGCAGCCCCTAGAATATGAGTTTGGGAAGAAGAGGTTGCAGAGAAGAAGAAGAAGGACGATGGATTCCCTCAAGAACATTCAGCGGTACAAAACAAGAGCTTGCAGAAGCGAGAAGAAAAACGTTGGAGAGAAAAGAAAGTTGGAGATGGACATGATCTGTTTTCCTGTTTTTTTCTCCCGGTTACAAGTTTCTCCATGGCCGACCAGAGCTTGTGAAACTTTTACCCGAGAGAAAAAAACAGTAAAGCATATCTTGATAATAGATCCGGCTTCCGGGTATGCGATGGTAACTATCTCAACTTTTAAACTCATATGAGAGTTCTTGGTTTATGTTAATAGGAGATTAATAATCTGTTCTATTGAAAGTGTTATCTTGTCTATTCTTCTTCATATGATTCTTAGGGATGCAAGTAATCTCTTCTTTAATTTTCTGAGTTTTAGGCTGCTCTTTCATGATGAATGATTCTGTTTTGTGTTTTTTTTTTTACCTCTGTATCTTTCTTTTCTCATCATTCAATGAAATCTCTATCAAAGCAATAAAAGAAGAAAATATTGTAGGATCTCTTCTCTATTTGGGTTTTTATTTTTATCGGGTAACTTATCTATTTCAAGGTTAATCGTACACTCTATTTATGTTCCATTTGCCATTTTATGGTGAAGATCATCGTTTTGGAGCAATTAAACCCCACCTTATGGAGGGAGGCCTTATGGTATCTATTATCAAATTTGCATTATAGGAGATCTACGAATGACAGCTGTTGTTGATATCCTCTTTGCACTTCTTCCATCATTCCTTGCTTATTTCTTGCTCTCAGAATTTAATACCTCCTATAGTGATACGGTATCTGTCTAATGATTCTCCATACAACTTTGTATTGCTTTATTAATTATTAATTCAACTGCACAAGTTAAATTGCATTGCAGAATTTATTATATTGCAAGTGCATGGTGATTTGTAGGAAAGGAAGAAGACACAATCCCTTCGACTCCTTTAGTGTATATTGCCTATATTATCAAATTCCAGGGGCCCATGAAAGTATTTGCACCTTAGTATAAATACTAGAATCTTTAATACTGTATCCATTGTGGAGAATTAGGTTGGATTACTGTTTTGCAGATGAATACCAAGAACTGGAACCAATGGTCACAACTTGTATTTGGATTCGCCCCCTATAATGTAGTTTGCCATTTCCAAGTCATGGTGACCAATTTTTTTGTTGTTTACATTTTATATTGGCATATTATATGTTTTCTTTTTCAATTAAATATGTTAGGTACACCCACACACACACCCAAAAAAATAAAAGGAAAAGAAAAGTGAAGATTACACTGATTAAGCATGTAGAAGAGTTGTAATTTTATTTTTGAGTTGAACTTCTCTGAACTGCAGCTGGGATTAGATGTCCAACTCCTATTCTTTTGAGGCTTCATCTTTTGGTCATGGTTTTCATAGGTACTTTTCCTCCTTGTTCCTGTTTATTTTCTTTGACATTACAGTATAGTGTTAGTGAAATATTTGGACCCGTGCAGGGATAGGCAAATAGGCAGGTTGAACAGGATCAGCCCCCCTTTTCCTGGTTTGTTATCTGATTCAGTATGGCTTCTGTGAACAGATTAGGGATTGGGTTTGGTATGTGAAAAAACTCCAACCCTCCCCGTGTTGCCCAGTTGGGCTCTGAACAAGATTAACCCTGAACAGCAGCACATAAACAACCTAACCGCGAGAGAGATGGAATCAGGAAATAAACCAGCAACACATAAAACACCCTAGAGGGTATTTTTTGACAGTTCACCTTTGACTAAAGAGTACTTTGGCCATTACATTATTAAAGTCTTGTACACATCATCATAGAACGGTGAAGAGTTAACGGCCTGGGCCTATTTGTCATTGTGTTATACATGAAAGGGTGGTTTGAGTCATTGTTTGAATGTTTTGGGAGTATTTGAATTAATTGTGAATTAGGGGAAATATGAGTCAATTTCCTTTTCTTTTCTTTTTTGTCATAAAAAAAAATATTGGAAAACAACTCTAAAACGATACCTAAGTATAAAAATTAAAATTTAAAATTTATTATGGAAACCCAATTGCCTATTGAAATTCTAGATTGCTAATGTCCGTTTCTGAAATATTGTCACTGAAACAAATGCCTCATCACACATGGATGATCCATACGATATAAGACCCCAGCAATATCTCACTGGTAAAACCCCAATTTTAAATAAGTCTGACATACAAATTAAAATTTAGTCCAGAGTTATGAAATTTTATAGATTCCCATTATCTTCTTATCATGACATAATTAAATCGAAGCACCATATGGTTGAAAACATACTGTTCCAAGTCAAGATATCTCTCTCTCTCTCTCTCTCTCTCTCTCTGAAAAGTACTAAAAGAGAGAATAACTGGAAGTGTTTCATAATTATAAATATGAGGTTACAAAGTGCACAACCCATATGAAAAGAAAAAGTCGGCCAGGAAAATACATAATCAAAGAACCAGAAAATAAATGGATACGTCACACATTCATATATAATATCCTAAGAAAATTAATACTCCATATATGATCTAATACCATGGCAAACCAGATAGTCCATGGCTGCCTATTCACAATCCAGAGCTATAGCTTCACGTACATCTAATGCTTCCAGGTGGTGCAAAGCATGTCATCGAGTAGTATCAAATGAAATGAAGATCTCAAGGGCTAGTGGTTGAAGTTGAAGCGGGTGGGGAAAGGAAAGAAATAGATGAGATGAGTGTTGGAATGTTAAGGATGAAAGAAGGGATGGTGATAGAAGGCATTGGAGGCAATGTGCCAGTAGGAAGGGAAGGGATCGTTGGAGTGTTAGGGATGGTCGGCATCGATGGTAGCGGCGGCAATGTCCCTGTAGGTAGTGGCATTTGGGTTGTAGGCAATGGAGGTGGCAATGTTGGTTTTGGCAATGAAGGGATGGTAGGTAGGGCTGGTACGGGAGGCAGGGCTTGGAGTAGATGACGAGTGGTGGCGAGGCATGTGTTGATGCTTTGCAGTGAGTGAAGTGTGATGACCACAAAAATGAAGGAGGTTTGGGAAGCCATGGTTCTAAGAAACAAGGGCTTGAGGAAGACACTATAGAAGAGAGGGAGGACAATAGGTATTTTGTTGAGTGAAGAAGAGGAGCAAAGTTGTGGTATATATAGTAGGGAAGTGGGGGAGGAATTTGGAGTTAGTTGTTAACATAGGTCATGGTTGGTGGGGTTTGAGTCCCATGGGTTGTTTGAAAATCTTGAGGTAGTTGTTTTCTGTCTTTGTTAGTTTACCTCCATAACCACATGGATCAAGGATAACAATAAAAGAAATTCTAAATTAGGAAAAATGTGATTGTTGTAATAATAATAAAATAATCATAATAATTAATAATAATATTTTTATTATTAGGAAAAATTATTCGGACTTTCCTTTGACATTTCATTTATTACACAAACCTCTTCTGGCACTTACTGAATTACACGGACCTCCCCTGACACTTACTATATATCAGTTGTACTATACATCCATATTCCATACAAGAGTTCTATGTATAAAGCTTCAACATCTCATTAATAATGATAAGGTCTTGTTGCATTGTAGCAAATGAAAGTAATTCATTTTGTTACTTATTGCTGTGCACTTACAAGTTTTGAAGAGGATGTCGTATGTCCTCTATTACTTTCATGTCACAGAAGAATCTCAGGGTGAAAATGAACCCCACTGAGTTCTTCCTAAGAAGAAAATCCCGAATAAAAGTTTCACCAGAACAACTTTTTTTTTTTGGTAAATTCACTAGGAACATAATGAAGAGGAACTGTTAAAACAATTTACTTTGTCAATGAATCTGTACGATCTTCAGTTTTCAGCGGGGAACTCGGTAACTGGTTTTGTTTCTGATGTCAATGATCTCCTACTCATTCAGTCTCTACCCAAGTGCATTTGCAAAATCTTTTGCCTAGTCTGCTTGTTCGGCTCCAAGGACGAGAGTACAACATTGTTGTTGAAGATGATGTTTTAAATGAGAATTGACTTGTTTGGTGGTGACTGCAGTGACGTGGACTGAGTAGATGATCTAGAACCAAAATGATGAGATCACAGGTTAAGACTTCCCACGATTGGCACTATTCTAAATTTAGTATTTGTCCTCATAGGTACAAGTGGATTGATGATGCAAATTTAACTCTAAGATAAAACAACCTTAGCTTCAAGTAGCAAACATGCACTTGTTTGATCCACCCTTTAAAGAATTTAAGAGTTATGCTTAGACTAAAATGCAAAAATCAGCAAACAAAAATTCAATATGATGAAGAGACTATGCCTTGAGAGAAACAGTACCAAACTTGTACTGAAATCGTATGTCATGAGGGGATCCTCCATTTATAGAGTAGGAGATGACTATTGAAGGTATCTTATAGTGGGGCTGTGTCCCTTCTAATCAATGACCTATATCTGAATATCTAGATTTAAAGGTATAGATTTGCATCCTTATTGCATCCTTTCATAAGGATGCAACCAAGGAAGAGATGTGTCTCTCCGATATATGTCAATCGAACGGCTTTTGATCGATTGATTCCAATTCAAACAATGGGATCGAACCTCTGTGATAATGATGTCTCCCTTTGAATGGACATGTCCAATTATAAATGGATCTGGTTTGGTCAATCAGATTAAACTAATTCCGACCCAATGGTTACATAAAATAAATACGGCCCACCCGAGATCCAAAAAATAGATCTCGGTCTTGACCTACACTCGTGCCGCGTCAGCTCGATATACGCACCTGTGTGAGAAAAGCAACTTAGATCCAACCAGAATACATGGAAGGAGGAATTCTTTCTTCTTAATAACGAAAAAAAAAAACCTGTCCCTTATAATTCCCAAATCTATATATATATCCTCTTAAGGTTTATCCCATTTCCCATGTGGGATTAAAGTTTTAGACCCACCTTGCAAGAAGTAATAACTTAGAGGTTTTAGGTTTCAACCTCACCAACCTCACCTCACAAGCGTAACATCAAGGGAAAAACAAAAAGCTATAAATACCAATAAAATAACACACACACACACACACATATATATATATATATATATATATAGAACTAGCTATATAAGTTATTTAACTAATTTTTAATTAAGTACAACAAACATTAACTTGGGCTTTACCAATTGAGAACAACTTGGACAGATGACCCTATTCTTAAAGGATTTGGCATCTCAATAAAGGGATTTTCTACTTGACACTGGCTCTCAGTGTCTTTCGGATTGGTGCAAAATTCCCTCACCTATTCCGTCTTAAATACCAAATAGCACCCTCTCCCTCGCTCCTGTTTATTGTGGTTATGTGATGATCCAATGATTGTGCACGAAAGGATATGGTGTCAAAGACCCCCAATAAAAAGGCTATTTTGCATCAATGATTATAGAATGTCTTCATTGCATATACATTAAATATTTAGGTAATGTACATAAACTTCTCCTATACTTAGGCTAAAAGGCATCAATCTCCTTTATCATGTTTAATAGGACATAAATTTCCCCTCAAATTTGAAATTCACATGTAACTGCGTAACTGCAGTGTGTTAATTGGAGGGCACAAACTTCCCCTCAAATTTGAAATTCATAACAATTAATTATAGTCTATTAACTGGAAGACAATAATTGTTGATGTCACATAAACAAATGAATTATAATGATTATACTACCCTTATAATAATTAAATTATAATTTTACCCTTACCCTTAAACATTTGCAATCGGGGGATGGTTTTGCTTCATCTCCGATTTCCACTTCAGCGTCGGCTTTGGTCTTGGAGGACTCCTAGGTAGCGGCATTAGTCGTCAAAGAGGTAGGACCAATTTTGGGGCTGACCAGAGCAATAGTTTCATTGAACAAAATCAAGGCACTCTCTAGGGCTCTAGTCTGTAGCACTTTAGTGTAAGAGAGTTGATCCTGACTATTGGGAATACATTGGGACTCATGACCAATGCATTTTCAAGGTCTAGATGCACTCTGCTACAACAGAGTGCTACAGACAATTTTTTTCCCTCTATGATGCATTTCCACTCTGCTCTGCCCCCAACGTCTCCCTTTACGGTGCCCCTCTCTCCCTCCTCCGCCCTCTCCCCACGAACCCTTGGAGCTCCTTTGCCTCTGGTCCGGTGAGATTCGATGGTCTAGGCGTCAATGCCAGTGGTGGCGTCCACGTATTGGACTTTCTGACCACAACGTGGAGCTTTCCAGCTTCGCTGCCAATCTCCATGTCCCTCCACAGGGAAATCAGGGAAGCTCTTCCTACCCCCAATCCATGGTGGGATCCACTAAGAATTGTTGGAGAGAACCCAAAAGTAGGAAATCATTAAAATTTAAAAAGTAAATATAAGAAAGAGAGGAGGAAGACATTCTTTGCTCTCCAGATAAACCTCTCTGCAACTGTTTTTAAAAACCCCTCTCTGCCTTTGCAAAGGGTTTAAGGTTCATGCAATTCCGTCGGCGGCCAGTGTCATTCCAGCATCAACACCTGCATCGGCGAGTTTATTTCTGGCGACATCATTTTTGGTAAGTGTGCTCTGTTTCTCTCTCTCTCTCCCTCCATCCCGGCTCCCGGTAGCCCGGAGGATGGCCCCGGCGACGGGTGTCTCCACCGAGCCACCCCGCGGCCCAGCTTGTCGACCGGAGGGTCGGCTCGGATGGAGGGCCGGATCTCTCCGGAGTGCCGTGGCGGTTATCCATCCACGCGCCCTCCCCGCCCCAAACCCGACGGAGACGATTTCTGTTCGTTACTTCTCCATCTCCAACTCCTGCACAGTCTCCAAGCCCATATTCAGTAGCCGTCAAAGCCCCAGGTCCATTTTGAAGCTAGGCCTGCTATTAACTTCTTCGAATGCTCTCTTGAGAGTTCCACAGGGATTCTATCACCAATCGGAACATGCCCCAAACCCTGTTAGCCTTATGGATTTAATGAGGGTATATTAATCATTTTACTTGATAATGTTAAGTGTTAACACTGTTAACCCATAATAATTTAGCGTCCTGCTAAACATGGCAGGGGAGGTTGGTGTCCTTAATACAAATGAGGTTTATACACTTTACCATAAAATAATTTTTTTTTATTTTTTTTATTGGCATATATTTTTGATTGGCTATTACCCTCTTGAGAACCACCTGAAATTTGTTGGGTGGATTCACTCCATTACTTAGATATAAATATGATGGAACACATAGTTACCATGGCAACATGGTGTTCACCCTAGTTTTCAAGGCATTTGGATGCCTAGACGATACCTTGGTAACTATGCTTAACAGTATCGCTTCACCTTCCAAGCTACAAAATTCCAGTGGTGATGTTGAGAAACTTCTCACAAATGCATAGTATTTTTTTATTTTTTTTTGGGTAAAATAATGCATGGTAATTTTAACATTATCTAGTTGATGCAAAGTTCCTTTTCTATGGGAACCTTTCTTTCCTAAGATAGAAATCCTCTCCTACGCACATGTGGGCTGCCAAGGGCTGGATTTCAGAATATTCTGGCTAGATCCTTGCAAAGCGCGAAATACTGATAAATGGGTGCTTAGGAGAGTGTGTGGGGATCCAATTTTTTTTTTTTTTTGCTTTAGAGATAATGTGACTTAAAAATTAACAAAATGCCCCAAGAGATGGGCTTGGTCAAACTACCTCAATATCGGACCAAACTTCATGAATAGATAAATTTTCTCACTGAAATCACTGTATTTGAGAACGAGTTGATTTTACTATTATAATATATAAAATTCTATTTTTCAATAATGTGAGAAGCACGTATGTAAGGACTTTTAAATTTATTTTTTTTGTCATTAAAAAAAATACTCAAAAAGAACTTTAGAAAGATACCAAAGTGTAAAAAGTAAAAATTGAAAATTAAAAATTATTATGAAAGCCCTAATTGCCTGATGAAAATTTCACATTGTTAATGTCCTTTTCTGAATTATAATCAATGTTACAAATGCCACATCACACATGGATGATTCATACGATATAAGGCCCCACCAACATCTCACTTGTAAAGTAAAACCCAATTCGAAATAAGTGTGACATATAAATTAAAATTTAGTCCATAGTATTATGATATTTTATAAATTCCCATTATCTTCTTGTCATGACATAATTAAATAGGAGCACTATATGGTTGAAAATATGTTCTTCCAAGTCTCTCTCTCTCTCTCTCTCTCTCTCTGTGAAAAGTACTAAAAGAGAGAATAACTGAAGTGTTTCATATTATTAATATGAGGTTACAAAGTGCACAACCTATATAAAAAGAAAAGTGGGCTAGGAAAATACATAACCAAAGAAACAAAAAAAATAAATGGATACATCACACATTCATATATAATAACCTAAGAAAATACTCCATATATGATCTAATACCATGGCAAACCAGAGAGTGTATGGCTGCCTGCTCACAATCCTCCAGAGCTATAGCTTCACGTACATCTAATGCTTCCAAGTGGTGCAAAGCATGTTATCGAGTAGTATCAAATGACATGAAGATCTCATGGGCTAGTGGTTGAAATTGAAGGGGGTGGGGAAAGGAAAGAAATAGATGAGATAAGTGCCGGAATGGAAAGGATGAAAGAAGGGATGGTGATATTTGGAGGCAATGCGCTTATAGTAAGGAAAGGGATTGTTGGAACGTTAGGGATGGTCGGCATTGATGGTTGCGGCGGCAATGTCCCTGTAGGTAGTGGAGTTGTAGGCAATGGAGGTGGCAATGTTGATTTTGGCAATGAAGGGATGGTAGGTAGGGCTGGTACAGGAGGTAGGGTTTGAAGTAGACGACGAGTGGTGGCAAGGCACATGTCCATGTTTTGCAGTGAGAGAAGTGTGATGACCACAAAAATGAAGGTCTTGGAAGCCATGGTTGTGAGAAACAAGGGCTTGGGGAAGATACTATAGAAGAGACGGAGGATGATAGGTATTTTGTTGAGTGATGAAGAGGAGTAAAGTTGTGTTGTATAAGTAGGGAAGTGGGGGAGGAATTTGGAGTCAGTTGTTAAAATAGGTCACGGTTGGTGGGGTTTGGGTCCCATGGGTTGTTTGAAAATCTTGTGAGGTAGTTGTTTTCTGTTTTTGTTAGTTTACCTCCTAAACCACATGGATCAAGGATATCAATATAAAAGACTTTCTAAATTAGAAAAAAAAAATGTGATTGTTGTAATAATAATAGTAATAATAATAATAATAATAGTAATAATTAATTATTATTATTATTATTACTCGGAACTCTCCTTGACATTTTGTTTACTACACGGATCTCCCTTGGCACTTATTGACTTAACGGCTCCCTCACAAAGTTAAATTTGTAACACTTTAGACCACTCTGTTAGGAAATGGATGGCAATTGTTGACGTAAACGTATCTTATTTTTTTAGGAAAAATTACTTGGACCTCCTTTGACATTTCGTTTACTATAGGGACCTCCGCTAACACTTATTGACTTACACAGACATCCTTTGTAAAGTAAAACTCATTACACTTTAGTCCATTCCGATAGGCAATGTATGATAATTGCTGGTGTAAACATATCATGTTTTTTTAAAATACCAAAATACCCTTATACTTGAATTACCCTTTTACCTTGCCCCGAATCCGAAGACAAAACCAGACTTCGATGAAAACCAGAACGTTTCGAATAGGATGGACTTTGACATTTGCAGAATAAGATCTTTCCATTCCTCTGTCTGCCATTGAAGCTGCTCGGACTGCTCGAGCTCCAGACTTCGATGAAAACCAGAACGTTTCGAATAGGATGGACTTTGACATTTGCAGAATAAGATCTTTCCATTCCTCTGTCTGCCATTGAAGCTGCTCGGACTGCTCGAGCTCCTCTCCAAGTGTGGGGCTGCATATTGTTCTGAAGAATGCAAAGAAATGTCTAAATATAGTACCATGCTCAATCGTAGTTCTGTTCCCCAACTTACCATCTCTACCTGCGGCAAATCCCAAATCTGATTCCCTTATTCTCTCCTGTAACCACTGCAACCCTGTAATGAATGGTGAGCATTAGCTATAAGATGATCCCATTGGATTGTAATTGAGAAGGTGGAATTACCTCTGTTTTACTCGGCTTTTGATTGCTTCTGCCATATTCAATCAGTTTTAAGTTGTTCTTTGATTTTGAGGTTGAGAGCTTATCCCTGGCTTCTTACCACTATAAGGTAAGGAAGCCTGGAATTTTCCATTGTGGGTTTATCACGAGGCCAATAAATGGCCAAAGAAGATTTTCTGGACGGTGCTGCGGCTCCCACTGACAAACGGGATGAAGCTTAAAAGAAGACGATTTGAAGAAGACGGACTTCAAAACATTTTATTATATCAATACTTACATTCATTTTATATCAAACTCTCTAGACTTATGGACATGTATATACATCAAAGCATATTAAATACTAAAAACTGCAAACTATGGTTTACAGTCCACGTGATGTCAATATAAATATTAATACGCCCCCTCAAAGAAGCTGAAGTCGAAGGCCAAGCCTGCCTATCAGAAATGAGAATGGGCTCTGGCCCAAGGCTTTAATGAACAGATCAGCCCTTTGTAAGTGAGACCGTATATTATGGGTTCCAATCAGTCCTCTTTGTATTTTCTCTCAGATAAAGTGGCAATCCACTTCTATGTGCATTGTACGTTCATGAAAGACAGGGTTGGTTACAATATATAACGCTGCTTGATTGTCACAATAAACTGAAATGGGAAATGGGTGAGCCAGATCTAAGACCAAAAACAAGGGCTTCAATCAAGTGAGTTCACATGATATAGTAGCAAGAGCCCTATATTCTGCCTCAACTGATGAGCGAGACATGGTATGTTGCTTCTTTGTTTTCCAAGAAATAGGATTGAAACCAAAGAATACTATATATCCCGTAGTAGATCGACGAATAAATGGGCAACTAGCCCAACTCGAATAACAATAGCCTGTGAGAACTGGTGAAGTAGCATTGGACATATGCAGTCCAAGAGATAGAGACCCTTTTAGATATCATGCGACCAGGTTTGCTGCTAACATATGAGGTTCTCTTGGTGCATGCATAAACTGAGTGAGTATATGTACTGCGTAACTCAGATCGGGACGAGTAATATTAAGGTATATTGACCTGCCGATTAAGCATCGATATGCTGATGGGTCAAAAATAGAGGGCCAGTCTCATTATCCAATTTTAGGTTATGTTCCATTGGAAAGGAACTCGGTTTACTTCCAAGTAGACCTCAATCAATGTCGAGGGTGTACTTCTGTTGTGATAGAATAAGCTGATCGTTTGTATAGACTACTTTGATACCCAAGAAGTACAATAATAAGCTCAAATCTTTGATTTGAAAATGAGTTTGAATGCTTGCTTTTGTGGCAGATATATGGGCATGGTTTGAGCCAGTGATGATTATATCATCAACGTAGACCAAAATAGCTGTTTAAATCAGCCCATCTTTGAATATGAATAGTGACATATATGCTAAAGATTGAGAGAAGCCCATACGTAACAAAGCATCAACAAACTTACGGTTCCATTGTCCGAGGGTCTACTTAAGGCCATATAAGGATTTTCGAAGGCGGCATACCATAATAGATATAACAAAACACCAAGAGGTGGTGTGTCATATAGGCCTCTTCGTCAAGGTCACTGTGTAGAAACACATTTTTAACGTCAAGTTGATACAGAGGCCAATGTTTGTAAGTGGCCAATGCAATCAGACAACGAATAATAACTAACTTTACAACAGGGGCAAAGGTTTCATGATAGTATAAGCCTTCTAGTTGGGTGTAACCTTTGGTTACTAAATGGGTTTTTTACCGTGCAACAGACCCGTCAGCATTTCGTTTGATTTTAAATACCCATTTACATCCTATGGGCCTCTTGTCAGAAGGTGCTTTTCTACAGTCCATGTCTTATTTTCTTGGAGGGCAGACATCTCTTCGGCCATGGCTTATTGCCACACAGAGTGTTTCTGGGCTTGAGTGTATGTTTTGGGCTCAACTTGAGAAAATAGATTGGTAAGTAAGGTTTTGTCAGAAGTATTTGAAAAAAGGAAAAATGTGAAATTGTATAGGTTAATTGTTACCTAAGCCATCTAGAGAGGTGAGAGGAGGAGACTGTGAAACAATGAAGTGCACACATAATCCATGAAAAAATAGGTGGGTTTATGAGTACGGGTTGACCGACAGGGTGGTGGAGGATGAGTGGAAGATGAGGTGGGTGTAGGGGTTGGTATGTGAGAGTCAGAAGATGATACTGTGCAATCCGTGAGTGAAGGAGATATTGGTAGTTCTAAGGATGAAGTATTTGGGATTGGTAAAGGAACGGATACAATAGCTGAGTCTAAGGGAGGAACAGTAATGGAAGAGGCAAGTGGTTTAAAAGGAAAGATGGTTTCATGAAACTGAACATCATGACTGACCAAGAATGTATGAGTGGAAAGGTTGTATACACGATACCCTTTCTAATTAGGGGGATAACCAGCAAACAAACAAGGATGTGAATGAGTGGAAAATTTGTGTCTATAAGGAGATGAGTCTCAAACATAACAGAATCACCCAAAAATACGCAGAGGATGAGAATAAGAAAGGGGTTTTTGAAACAATAACTCATATGAACACTTACCTAAAACCAGACAGGTGGGTAGCTTATTGATGAGGTAGCAGGCAGTCAATATGTACTCTCTCCAAAATTTTGAAGGAAGGTGAGTTTGAAATCTCAAAGTCCCTGCTACTTGCAGAAGATGCTTGCATTTTCATTCAACCACTCTATTTTGTTGGGAAGTATGAACACAAGTTAACTGATGAATTATCCCAAGAGATTGAAACAGTGTTTGCATAGAAGATAAAAATGCTAAACCATTGTCAGTACGTATGAACTTAATTCGAGTTGAAAAATGAGTAGAGATCATATTAAAGAACTGAGATAAGAAAATTAAAACTTCAGATTCATGTTTCATTAGAAATACCCAAATTATTCTGGAAAAATCATTTACCATACTCAAAAAATAGTGACAACCAAAATTTGAGGCCGAAAAATATGGACCCCAAAATATCACAGTTTTACAATTCACAAGTAACAGGAGACCTAGTAGTACTTATAGGAAATGGAGAACGAATATGCTTTGCCAAAGGACATATATCACAAAATGAATGATGAGAAGGAATATCAAGAAGGGTGAAGGAAGTGGGGGAGGGGTGACCTAACCGAAAATGCCAGGTTTGAGAAGATACTGAGCTAGTAGACAATATTTTAGCAGTGGATGATAAAGGAGTAAAGTAATATAAGCCATCTTGTTTCAGTCGCACTCCAATCACCATCCTCGTTGATAAGTCCTGAAACACATAGAAAATGGGGGAAAAATTATTGAACATTGCAAGAAGCTGTTATCTGACTAACAAATAAGAGATTAAATGAAAAAATAGGTACATGAAAAACATCATGTAATGTGAACTGTGGTGCAAGGGAATGGCTACTGGTATATGAAATGGGATATGTGCTCCATCTTGTGGTGTGATAGGAGGATGTATAGCCAAAGAAATTGGTTTGAGAGGAACAGTTGATAGATGAGAAAAATGATGAGAGGCGCCTGAATCAATAACTAAGGAGTTGGGAGATGTCAATGCAGTAGAGTAGCAAGGGTGCAGGAGTTGGGAAGTGGGGGAACCAGATGAAATTTCAAGTGGTGAAGTATTTTCAAAGGTAACAACATTAAGTTGAGCAGTTTGAGCTCGAGAAGATCTAGGTGGTCGACGCACGTATCCCAATGGAAAACTGTGAAGCTTGTAGAAGGTGTAATGAATGTGAACATGCTTGTTGCAATAATGTTTACAAAATGGACGCCGACAAGTAATATCCAACCGACCAGAATTTCTTGAATCTGTCTGACCAGATCGAGCAGCCGCGCAAGGGCAATATTATCAGATTTCACTTGTTGTTGAAGAAAGATGTCAGGATGTCTTTCTTCTTGAAGAACAAGCAAATATGCTTTACAAGCAAAGGGAGGAAGATCCATTGTTAGGATTTGAGTATGCATAGTACTGTAAACATCAAACAGCCGCATGATGAATTAAAAGATGCACTATGTCTTAATATGTTCAAGAAACAAAGGAAGCAATCCACTAGTGCAATCTGATAGACGATGGTGAGAGCTGAGTTCATCCCACAAAACTTTTAAAGCTTGAAACAGATGACGATTCATGATGCAGAAGAGCAATGCTTCGCTTCAACTCATAGATTCGGGTTCCATTCCCCTGAGAAGATCTGCTCTTTAGATCAATCCATAAATCTCGAGCTGTGTCGGCATATAACACAATGTCATGGAGATTTCGCATCAAACTGTTGTAAGTCCAAGACATTACCATTAAGTAGCACTGATCCCAGGAAGCAACAGCAGCAGAGGGATTGATAGAAGCATCTGGCCGTGGAAATGATCCATCAACGAAAGAGAACTTATTCTTCGCACCAAGCGCCACTCGCATGGCCCTTTTCCAAGTTGTGTAATTATTCCCATCGAGGAGCTGTGTAACCAGGATGCATGTGCCCTGGATTATCAGCTGGATACAATGTAGACGGAGAGGCAAAAGAAAGACTCGGATGGGAAGTCATTTCAGAGCCAAACAAAAACTTCAAGAACCAAAAGAAGAATTTAGTGTATGAAACCCTAAGAAACAGTGGAAGAAATTGCATAAACAAAAGAGAATTCAAACCCTAGAAGAATATCAGCTACACAAATCAATGGGAACACTAAGGAAAAAAAAAAAAAAGAATGGAAACGAGCACATAGCTCTGATACCATGACAAACGGGATGAAGCTTGAAGAAGACGATGTAGAGTAGACGGACTTCAAAACATTTCATTATATCAATACTCTGAGGTTACTTTCATTTTTAATGAAGTCTCCAGACTTTTGGACACATATATACATCAAAACATATTAAATACTAAAAACTACAAACTACAGTTTACACTCCACAGATTTGGGATTTGCCACCAGTTAGCTTTTAATGGAGTAACAATGGTGTTAACCATGATGAAAACAAAGGTTCTGAAGCTGTTGAAGGTCTCTTAAGAGAAGTGAGATCTCTACTGTGGTTTTTCATCAACTAGATGTGACGGACCTGCTAGTATTGCTTCGCTTGCTAGTTTCATCAAAACCCATTTTGGGAAGCTTCATATCTTGGTAAGATTGGAATTGATTTGTAGAAATTTGTTACCATATCCATCTCTGCTTTTAAGTTGAGAGTCGCTCTCTTGATCTGAAATGTTATCTGCAAGTGAATAACTCAAGAATTAGTGGAGTGAAAGTAAATGGTGATGCTTTAAGGGCCATTAAACCTGGTGATGGTAAGATTAGCATTTGACCATAATCGCTTTAATGCACCATTTCTGAAGTTTTTAGCTATAGGTTTGTCTGAAATTGCTTTTGTTGATGTGGCCACCCAATTGGGAGGAAATAATGACACACACTTATGAGTTGAGAGAGAGAGAGAGAGAGAGCGCTAACCCCAAGGGGGTAGTTGAGTCAGCAAGGAGCCTACGCCTCAGGAAGCAGAAGGTATTGAGTTCGACTCTTTTTACTGCCTTAGGACCACTCACACAGGGGTATTAAGTGCTCTTTCTTTCCTGCTATGAGTGCAAGTGGAATGGTTTTCATTCAATCCTGGAATGTCCTGGTACATCCGGTTGTGGGGTCAGTATGGGCCCGCGGGATTAGTCAGGCCAAAGGTCTAGATGCTCATCGTTAGCAAAAACAAGAGAGAGAGAGAGAGAGAGAGAGAGAGAGAGAGAGAGAGAGAGAGAGAGAGCTTACCTGAAACAAGTCACGAAGATGGAAGATTGTTGCCGGAATGAAGTAGGGAAGAAAAGCTTTGCACTTGAGAGCAAAAACAACTGAATAATGAGAAAGGTTATGTACTCTCAAACAAAGGACTGTTAGATTTTGGAAGGCAATTGTAAATTAATAAGTGTTAGGAAAGTTTCGTATAGCAAACAAACTGTTAGAAAGAGATCCAAGTAATTTTCCATTTTAACATTTATGCAAGGAATGCCTCAATGCGAGGAGGCTTTTCTATGGGAACCTTTCCTTCATTCAGGCTATTCATCCCGGGAAACGGCAAATAATGATAAATAGGTGCGTTGAAAGCATGTGGCGATCATTTTTTTTTTCCCTTTAGAGATAATGTGATTTGAAAATTTATCAAAATGCCCTAAGAGAGTGAGTTTAGTGAAACTACCTCAAACTCGAATCAATCTTAATGATTAGATAATTTTGGTCATTGAAATCACTGAATTTGATATTTGAGAACGAGTTGATTTTACTATTATAATATGTAAAATCTTATTTTCGATTTTGTGACATCCACATATAAAAGGACTTAACTTTATATTTCGCCAAATTTTTATTTTTCTTATTTTTATGTCATTTAAAAAAATATATAATCGAAAACAACTTTAAAGCGATACCTAAGTGTAAAAATTTAAATTTAAAAATGATTATGGAAACCTAATTGCCTATTGAAATTCCAGATTGTTAATTTTCTTTTCTGAATTATTGTCACTACTACAACTATCACATCACACATTGATGATCCATATGATATAAGGAGAATAGTTTACATGGACGTACTTGTATTCTTCGTGAGATTTCATTACTTTTCATATTTTGTAGAACGAACACTCTAGAGGTGGGTCTCATACCACATCGACGGTAATAGGATCCCATAGAGATTACATATACATTCTGGTGATACAAACTCCTATATAAGACCCCACCAACATCTCACTGGTAAAACCTCAATTTAAATATGTCTGACATACAAATTAAAATTTAATCCAGAGTTATGAAATTTTATAAATTCCCATTATCCTCTCTCTCTCTCTCTCTCTCTCTCTCTCTCTCTCTCTCTCTCAAAAGTACTCAAAAAGAGAATAACTGAAGTGTTTCAAAATTATAAATATAAGGCCACAAAGTACATAACCCATATGAAAAGAAAAAGTGGGCCGGTAAAATGCATAATCAAAGAAGCAGAAAAATAAATGGATACATCACACATTCATATGTAATAACCTAAGAAAATACTCCATATATAATCTAATCCCATGGCAAACCAGATAGTCCATGGCTGCTTACTGACAATCAAGAGCTATAGCTTCTCGTACATCTAATGCTTCCAAGTGGTGCGAAGCATGCTATAGAGTAGTATCAAATGACATGAAGATCTCATGGGCTAGCAGTTGAAGTTGAAGGGGGTGGGGAAAGGAAAGGGATAGATGAGATGATTGTTGGAATGGAGGGGATGAAAGAAGGGATGGTGAGAGAAGGCATTGGAGGCAATGTGCCTGTTGGAAGGGAAGGGATTGTTGGAATGTTAGGGATGGTCGGCATTGCCGGTAGTGGCGGCAATGTCCCTGTTGGTAGAGGTGGCATTTGGGTTGTTGGCAATGGAGGTGGCAATGTTGGTTTTGGCAATGAAGGGATGGTAGGTAGGGCTGGTACAGGAGGCACGACTTGAAGTAGACGACGAGGGGTGGCGAGGCATGTGTTGATGCTTTGCAGTGAGAGAAGTGTGATGACCACAAAAATGAAAGAGGTCTTGGAAGCCATGGTTGTAAGAAACAAGGGCTCAGGGAAGATACTATAAAAGAGAGGAAGGATGATAGGTATTTTGTTGAGTGATGAAGAGGATCAAAGTGGTGGTATATATAGTGGAGAAGTGGGGGAGGATTTTGGATTTAGTTGTTTAAAATAGGTCATGGTTGGTGGGGTTTGAGTCCCGTGGGTTGTTTGAGAAGCTTGTGAGGTAGTTGTTTTTTTTGTCTTCGTTAGCTTACCGCTTACCTCCTAAACAACATGGAACAAGGATGTCCATCAAAGACATTCTAAATTTAAAAACAATGTAATAATAATAATAATAATATTCAATTTTATGGCGTTTTTGTAATAAATGTGCCGACCTACACAAAATAACCAAAAAAAACGAAAGAGGGGCAAACCCCGGTAGGTTGGGTGTTACATAGTGAACACATAGCCATTATCATCCTTTATACATCTAGTAATGTTCAACTCAATAAAATGTCAACCATTTACCCTTGGAGAGATACTAAAAGTAAACAGATTGGGATTCTCTATAGTGAGGCTGAGTATGTAATGATAATCTCAACCACTCAAAATGAAATGGGATACATTCCAATGCACTCAAAGTATGTGCATTGGGATGTGTCCCATTCTGCTTTGACTGGTTGGGATCCTCACTACACACTCAGCCTGGTCGCTATAGAGGATCCCAATTCAAAGAAAACAGTCCTTCATTAAACATGGCAACCATTGGTTGGAAACTTAAAGCAATTTGTTACTCTCACATGCAAGGGGAGAAGAACTTGCTTTAATAATGGAAACACAACACATGAGGATCCGGAACCCTAAAAATTATTAGGGATGCGATGCGAATAGAGCTCACCATATTATTTCTAATTGTTCGTCAGATTTGCACAAAACCTAACTCCTCCTCTCAGATACTATAAAAACTCTCGTATTTGAAACTATCATGATGGCCCAATCACAATGGACCAAAGAAAATTGGTGTCAAATGGACCTTAACACTGGCCGGGATCTAGTAAAAAGACCAATAGTTAATTGCTACAATGGATTATATGTGGTATATATGTTCGTAATTTTTAATTATGAACTTATTATTATTATTATTATTGTTATTATTATTATAATTATTTTAAGATAATTAGGTATTGATCGCCAACCCAGCTACCCATTTTGCCTCCTATTACAAGTATTGTGCTCAAACTTTACTGATTATATGAATGTGGAATCTACTACACATGGACCTACTTGTCTCCACCAAATGTTGCCACCTTGGATATTGTTTGGCCTGTGTTGTTCACATCGGTTTTTACCTACTTGGGTTGTCAATAATGCTAACAACAAGATGGGCCCATCTAATTTACCATTAATTATCTTAATTATTTGTTTGTAAAGACGTGGAAAATGGAATTTTCTTATATGATAAGATTTTTTATTAATTATTTTAACATTAAACACATAAAATAAAGAATTTTTTTTTTGTAAAATATCATTTGCACATAAAATTCTATAACCAAACAAACAAGACCTAATAAAAAATAAATTTATCTTAGTATTTTAAATGTTCCAGCTGATCAGGTTATAAAAAAGCTTTTGGAAGAAATGGCTAGAAAGGATATGGAGGGCTTTGGCCTGACCAAAAACATGGCTTTAAATCAGTCAAATGGAAAAATGGGGTCCATGTGATCCAACCGTTAAGTTACATATGCTAACTTAATGTCATTTTTTAAACTTTGCATGCGGAAGACCTTTCTGCATTTTTTGTAATAATAATTAATACAATATAAATTACGAGATAATCGTTTGAGATGGTACAATTATGTTCAATAGCGGCCGTTAAATGCTCCATTACGAAAGAATAATTTGATTTAGATTGAAAGACCTAAAGAGCTATGGGCAGACATAAGATGACTCTAGAGAAGGTGGTGAAATATAACATGCATAGCTTAAGCCTTGTTTCAAGTGTAACATCAAACAGAGTTAATTGAAGAACATGAATCCATGTAACCAATCTCATTTAGTTAGGACAACGTTTTGTTATTGTTGTTATTGTTGTTAAAGTGATATTGCAAATTGATCTTCTAAAAATGATGGTGTTTATTAACCGCAGTAATCTTCTCCTTTTCCAGCATAACAACTTTCTTTCGTTCTTTTTTGTTTTGTTTTTTAATTTCTTTTGACAGGGTTATCACAACTTTCTTACTTTTACTAACAGGTAAGAATTCTCCACAGCCTTAGAGATTGCTTCTCATCTTTCAACAAACTTTGATTCTACCACAACCATAGTTAGTAAGTTCGGATATGGCAAAAAGTCAGATACGGATATGTATAGGTATTAAATGAGGCCACACTTTGATACGTGGATCTCTCTCTCTCTCTCTCTCTCTCTCTCTCTCTCTCTCTCTAAAGTACTAAAAGAGAGAAATAACTGAAGTGTTTCATAATTATAAATATGAGATTACAAAGTACACAGCTCATATGGAAAGAAAAAGGGAGCTCGGAAAATACATGATCAAAGAAGCAGAAAAATAAATAGACACATCACACATTCATATATAATAACCTAAGAAAATGCTCCATATACTATTTAATACCATGGAAAACCAGATAGTCTATGGCTTTCTACTCACACTTCAGAGCTATAGCTTCTCGTACATCTAATGCTTCCGACTGGTGCAAAGCATGTTATCAAGTAGTATCACATAACATGAAGATCTCATGGGCTAGTTGTTGAAGTTGAAGGGGCTGGGGAAAGGAAAGGGATAGATGAGATGATTTTTGGAATGGAGGGGATGAAAGAAGGGATGGGGAGAGAAGGCATTGGAGGCAATGTGCCTGGAGGAAGGGAAGGGATTGTTGGAATGTTAGGTATGGTTGGCAATGCCGATACCGATGGTAACGGCGGCAATGTCCCTGCAGGTAGCGGCGGCAATGTCCCTGTAGGTAGAGGTGGCAATTGGGTTGTTGGCAATGGAGGTGGTAATGTTGGTTTTGGCAATGAAGGGATGGTAGATAGGTTTGGTACAGAAGGCAGGGCTTGAAATAGACGACGAGGGGTTGCAAGGCATGTGTCAATGCTTTGCAGTGAGAGAAGTGTGATGACCGCAAAAATGAAGGTGGTCTTGGAAGCCATGGTTGTAAGAAATAAGGGCTTGGGGAAGATACTATAGGACAGAAGAAGGATGATAGGTATTTTGTTGAGTGATGAAGAGGAGCAAAGTTGTGGTATATATAGTGGAAAATGGAGGAGGATTTTGGATTTAGCTGTAGGTCATGGTTGTGGGGTTTGAGTCCCGTGGGTTATTTGAAAAGCTTGTGGGGTAGTTGTTTTTTGTCTTCGTCAGCATACCTCCTAGACCATATGGAACAAGGATGTCCATCAAAGACATCCTAAGTTAAAAACAATGTGAAAATAATAATAATAATAATAATAATATATGAATTTTGTATAATCATATGGTACATTTTTGTACACAAGCGGTACATATGCTTGGTCAAGACATCTGCCCTTCATTCAATAGGGGTACGTTTTTAGATTACATTTTTTTTTTCTTATCCCATTCGGTGGTGCTAGTACAATCATAAATGTGCATGATCATACACGAAATCTTTTACCTAATAATACCCATGTAGTGGAGCTATATATATATATATAGTAATTAGTAAGGTAGGGGAGCTATACATGCCATTTGTAGTTGGGTTAGGTTCAGAACTTTGTGAACAAATCGCCATTATCATCCTTTATACATCTACCAATGTTCAACTCAATCAAATGACTGTCACCATTTACCCTTTGAGAGATAATAAAAGAAAACGAATCCGGATCCCTTATATAGTGAGGCTGAGTGTGTAACAACCACTCAAAAGTGGATTGGGACACATCCGAATGCACTTATTTTGAGTAGTTTGAGATACTTTGAATGCATTGGGATATATCCTAATCTATTTTGAGTGGTTGGGATCTTCTAGCTATCCTCACTATAGAGGATCCCAACCACTCAAAGTGGATTGGGACACATCCCAATGCACTCACTTTGAGTGGGATAGATTGTGATATTTTGAGTGCATTAGAATGTGTCCCTTTCCAATTTGAGAAGTTGGGATCATCACTACACTCAATCTCACTATAGAAGATCTCAATTCATAGTAAAACAGTCCTTTAAACATGGCAACCATTGGTTGGTAACTTAAAACAATTTATTACTCTCGCATGTAAGGGGAGAAGAACCTGCTTTAATGGTGGAAACACAACAAATGAGGATCCGGATCCCTAAAATTTATTAGGGATGCGAATAGAACTCACCATATTATTTCTAATAGTACTTAATTTGTCAGATCAACGCAAAAACTAACCCCTCTCAGATACTAAGAAACCCCTAATATTTGAGACTATCATGTTGGCCGCACCAAAGAAAATCGGTGTCAAATAGACCTTGACACCAGCTGGGATCAAATGAAAAGACCAATAGTTAATTGCTATAATTAATGGATTATATGTGGTATGTTCACAATTTTTTATTATTATGAACTTATTATTATTATTATTATTATTATTATTATTATTATTATTATTAATTAGGTTCCTGAGTTGTTGATCGCCAACCCAGCTACCCATTTTGCGTCCTATTACAACTTACAAGTATTGTGCTCAAACTTTACTGATTATATGAATGTGGAATCTACTACACATGGACCTACTGGTCTCCACCAAATGTTGCCACGTTGGATATTGTTTGGCCTGTATGTTGTTCACATCGGTTTTTACCTACTTGGGTTGTCAATAATGCCAACAACAAGATGGGCCCATCTATAGCTAGTTTACTATTAATGATCTTAATTATTTGTTTGTAAAGAAGTGGAAAATGGAATTTTTTCTTATATGATAGGATTTTCCATTTATTATTTTAACATTACATAAAAAAGAAAAAAAAATTGTAAACTTTCATTTGGACATAAATCTTTATAACTAAACAAACAGGACCTAATCGAAAATAAGTTTATCTTAGTATTTTAAATGTTCCAACTCAGGTTAAAAAAAACTTTGGAAGAAACGGTTAGAAAGGATATGAAGGGCTTTAGCCTGACCACAAACTTGACTTTAAATCAGTCAAATGAAAAAATGTGGTCCATGTAATCCAACCGTTAAGTTACATATCCTGACTTAATGTCAGTTTTTAAACTTTGCATACGGAAGACTTTTCTGAATTTTTTGCAATAATAATTAGTACAGCATAAATTACAAGATAATCGATCGAAATGATATTGTCGTGTTCAATGGAGGCCGTTAGATGTTCTATTACGAAACAATGATTTGATTCAAATTGAAGGACCTAAAAGAGGTATGAGCAGACCTAAGATGACTCTAGGGAAAATGGTGAAGAATGACATGTATAGCTTAAACATTGTTTCAAATATAATATCAAACAGAGCTAATTGAAGAACACAAATCCATGTAGCCAATCCCATTTAGTTGGGATAAGAATTTGTTGTTATTGTTGTTGTTAAACTAATACTGCAAATTGATCTTTTAAAAATTCTGATGTTTATTATCAGCAGTACTCTTCTTCCTTTCTGGCATAAACAACTTTCTTTCTTTCTTTTTTTCTTTGTTTTTTTTTTTTTATTTATTTTGAAAGGGTTATCACAACTTTCTTACTTCTATTGATGGGTAAGAAGCCTTAGAGATTGCCTCTCATCTCTCAACAAACTTTGGTTCTGCCACAATCATAGTTAATAAGTTCGGATATGGCAAAAAATAGATGTTGATATGTATGGATATTAAATGAAACCAAACTTAGATAGTGGGATCAATAATCTCTCTCTCTCTCTCTCTCTCTCTCTCAACACACACACACACAAACAAAAGTACTAAAAGAGAGAATAACTGAAGTGTTTCATAATTATAAATATGAAGTTACAAAGTACACAACTCATGAAAAAGAAAAAGTGAGCCCGGAAAATACATAATCAAAGAACCAGAAAAATAAATAGATACATCACATATTCATATATAATCACTAAGAAAGTACTCCATATACTATCTAATACCATGGCAAACCAGATAGTCCATGGCTGCCTACTCACACTCCAGAGCTATAGCTTCTCGTACATCTAATGCTTCCAACTGGTGTAAATTAAGCATGTTATAAGTAATATCAAATAACATGAAGATCTCATGGGCTAGTAGTTGAAGTTGAAGGGGGTGGGGAAAGGAAAGGGATAGATGAGATGATTGTTGGAATGGAGGGGATGAAAGAAGGGATGGTGAGAGAAGGCATTGGAGGCAATGTGCCTGTAGGAAGGGTAGGGATTGTTGGAATGTTAGGGATGGTCGGCATTGATGGTAGCGACGGTAGCGGCGGCAATGTCCCTGTAAGTAGAGGTGGCAATTGGGTTGGCAATGAAGGGATGGTGGGCAGGGCTGGTACAGTAGGCACTGTTTGAAGTAGACGACGAGGGGTGGCGAGGCATGTGTCAATGCTTTGAAGTGAGAGAAGTGTGATGACCACAAAAATGAAGGAGGTCATGGAAGCCATGGTTGTGAGAAACAAGGGCTTGGAGAAGATACTATAGAAGAGAGGGAGGATGATAGGTATTTTGTTGGGTGATGAAGAGGAGCAAAGTTGTGGTATATATAGTGGAGAAGTGAGGGAGGAATTATGATTAGTTCTGAAAATAAGTCATGGTTGGTGGGGTTTGAGTCCCATGGGTGTTTGTTTGAAAATCTTGTGAGATAGTTGTTTCTTCCTTTTCGTTAGTTTACCTCCTAAACCACATGGATCAAGGATGTCCATAAAACACATTCTAATTTCAAAAACAATGTGATTGTTGTATACTATTACTATTATTATTATTATTATTATTATTATTATTATCATTATTAGGTAAAAGATTTTGTGTCTGTTGAAGCATGTTTACGGTTGTACTTTTATTGTCGGATGAGACAAGAAAGAAAAATTGTAATCTCAAAACTACATATGCATTGCCTGTCTACAAAAACCGTCCTCGTTTATATTATTATTATTATTATTATTATTATTATTATTATTATTAATTTGATTTTAGATTGAATCGATTGCCATCCACTTCCAGGATATGCATTATTCCTCTTTTGTAGTAGGTCCTTAGTCGTTCAACATCCCACCAACCTAAGTTTATGTAGTTTATACCTTTTCTGATCCAAATTTGACTCCAACCATATGGGATTTTTTTTTTTTTTTTTGACATTTATATTCCTCCAGGGAATGGATTAAAGAAAGAAAAATACCCAACTAGTTGAACTATACATGTCATCTGTGGTTTGATTTGGTTTGCCTTGGTTCAGAACTTTATGAACATATTGCCATTATCATCATTCATCTACAAACGTTCAACTCAATCAAATTTCACCATCTACTCTGAGAGATACTATGAGAGATAATGAAAGTAAAAGGTCCTTAAAAATTATTATTAGGAATAGAGCCTAGTAATTTATTATTTCTAATAGTTAATGGGATGTTCTCATTGATGTCGGTCCGATGTCAACGTCAATTGACAATGGTATTTGGTGTCCATTAGATCAATGCAAAATCCAACCCTTCCCAGACTTAAATACCATAAATACACTCGTATTCGAAGTTACTACGATGGTTCAATTACGACACGCCAAAAGGAATAGGTGTCAAATGGACTTTGACATTGGTCGACATCAAATAAGAAGACCCATAGTTAATTTCGATATTATTATTATTATTATTATTATTATTATTATTATTATTATTATAGGATAATTACGCCTTTAAAGAGGGTTGAACAATTCATAACCTCTTAAATATATGATGTATGTATGATGTTGGTCGCCAACCCAGCTACCCCTTTTGCCTCCTATTATAAGTATTGTGCTGTAACTTCGCTGACTATATGAATGTGGAATCTACTACACATTGACCTACTTGTCTCCATCAAAGATTGCCACGAGGGATCTTGTTTGGCCTGTGTTGTTCACATCGGTTTTTACCTATTTGGGTTGCCAAATATTGCCAACACCCAAGATGGCCCATCTACTTTATTATTGGTGATCTTTAATTATCTGTTTGTTTCTATGTAAAAAGATAAAATTTGAAAAAAATTTCTCGGATTTTTCATTATTTATTTTAACATTAAATGAATAAAAAAAAGCATTTCATATAAAATATCATTTGTATATAAAATTTTACAAATAAACAAATAGAGCCTAATTGAAAGAAAAACAAAAACAAAAAAACAAAAAACTTCTCTTAGTATTTTAAATATTTCAACTAAGATAAAAAAAATCCTTGGGAAGACATGGTTAGAAAGGATATGAAGGGCTTTAGCCTGACTGCAAACATGGCTTTAAATACAATCAAATGGAAAAATGGGATCCCATGTAATCCAACCATTAAGACATATCCTGACTAAATGTCAGTTTTTTTTCTTGCATTTTATGTGTAATAACTAGTACAATATAAATTACGAGATAGTCGTTTGAGATGGTATAATCATATTCAACATAAGTCATTCGATGCTCCAATATGAAAGAATGATTTGATTCAGATTAAAGGACCTAAAAGAGCTAAGGGCAAACCAAAGAAGACTCTAAGAGAAATAGTGAGGAAAAACATCTCCAGCTTAAGTCTTGTTTCAAGTTTGACATCAAACAGAGTTGACTGAAGAACAAGAATTTATGTATCGGATCTCATTTAGTTCGGATAAGACTTTTTTATTGTTGTCGAACTGATACAACAAATTGATCTTCTAGAAATTCTGGTGTTTATTATCAACAGTACTCTTCTCCTTTTCCAGCATAATCACAACTTTTTTTTCCTTCTTTCTTTCTTTTATTCTTTTCTTTTAAAAGGGTTATCACAACTTTCTAACTTCTATTGACTGATAAGAATTCTCCACAGCCTCAGAGATTGCCTCTCATCTCTCATGAAACTTTGGTTCTGCCACAACACATCTCTTCAAAACATTTCTGGTTCTCTTTGCTTAAATGCTGAAGCTCCAACTTGCATCACAAAGCCCAGAAATCTCTAATATTCAAAACTAGTTGTTGAGATAGTAGGGTTGAGTGGATTCTCTCACTGTAGTACACATAATTGGCTATTCTTGATAGCCACTTTGCGGTGTCGATGATAGCTATGAGGTGTTTTATTGTGTTTAGTTTTATCTCTATGTTTTCCTTTATGCATAGCCACAATTTGAAGTATGAAGGGGAAGCTCCATTGACCCTTTTCAAGCAATCCCCTCTCTCATGTCGTATTGTATTCCTTAGAAGCGAGAAGAGTTCTAGTTCTCTTAGGATAATGGTTCTTGAGGGTGTCAATTTTGGGACCAAACTGGTAGTCCCAACCGATCCGGCCCAAGTTAACCCAAAACCAAACCGGACCGAATTGTTATTGGATATGTTCCGGGTTGAACTATGGCATATCCTACCGGTCACGGTCTGGTCCAAGCTAGCTTGAAACAGACCTGAAAAAGTAGACCGATGGGCCAAAACCTGATAATAACCTGAACCAAACTGATTTAGACTGAATATTAGACCGTAACTTCACTACTTCAGTCTTCTAGATAGCCTTAATGGGTTTCCTATCGGTCTTTCAACCCAAACCAACCCAATAACAACCCAATAAACTAAGCCTGATAACAACTTGAAACTGGATCGGAATTCTTAACGCACAGTGCAGCCACCTAGTCCGAACCTCTTGATGGACATGTTTCGATCAAGCCCTATAAAGCTTGACACCGATTTGGTCCAGATTAAAACCGGACTGTTGACACCCCTAAATCTCAAACCCCGACTTAGAAACTGTAAGTTAGAGATCTCCTTAAGAGTTGGGAATTGAATCATAGACTTGCTCGATAATAGCTTGTGTAGCAAGAACATCTCCAGCAAGCCACTTCTATTTGGCACCACAAGTAATAAAACTTGCTAGCTCAGAGCATGTAGGGTACAATAAAAGCAGCAGGCACCAGCTTACATAAACACCACCGCTCCTCTAGCAAGATGAACACCACCATGAAGCAGGCACCAGCAGAAGCAGCAGAGTTTACACATCTTGCAAGAGTACAACAAAATGCAAGGAGTTAAGAGAATGAAGATGGAATCTAATGCTGACGGGACTCTGCAACAAATGGTCTAAATAACTTTGCAATTAGCCACAACTGTCTTTTTCTTTAAGCCAGAATTAAGATTAACTGCCATTTAGACATTTCTATATCTCGAATTCCTCCAAGTTTCTGTAAAACAAAAATGTTCTTTCATTATCCTCACAGGTTTTCGTTAATAAAGAATCACAATGCTATAAATCAAAACTATTACAGTTATTGGTACTCCAAGAATACCAAGAATTGACAGAACTATAAGCATCCACTCTCAGAAGGACAAAAAATTTTCCACTGTACCTCAAAAAGTCCCATACTCAAAAAATAATTGTAATACTCGGGATCAAATCTATTACAGCTATTGTGATTTGATCTCTCCCTCTCTTTCTCCCTCTCTCCCTCACATCTGCTGCGCTCAGAATCCTCAATTGAACAAATGCCATATTATTCCACTGAAAAGTCCAGTTGAACGGCACAATACAAACTGGAACAGTTATGATTTTTGAGTTGCATTTTCACCTCTTTTTATTCTTCTTTCTTCCCTTCACTTGTTTCTCTAGACTCCTCAACCTTTGACTGAGAACTGAAGACGAAGATATTTTATGATCAACAGACTTCGATGACTCAGCAGGAGATGGAGAAGATTTTGATGTAGCTGATGTAGGAGGTTTGAATAATGAAGAAAAAGAAAAGGCAGCCTGTGGGGCTGGAGTAGGTGCAACAGGTACTTTGGGAAGATCCAAAAACTCCTTCACTGCAGGTTGTCTTAGTACTGGAACATCATCAAAAGAGATTTGATGGTTAGCAGGGAAAAGAAGAGACAGAGAGAAGTTTCATAACAGCATGAGTGCATTTTCCTTTGACAGATGTATCAGGTTAACAAACAGAATCTGAGTATGCATTTGTGGATCAAAGCCAATGTATTGTGATGGAGGCATGGGCAACTCAAAATTCTGGATAAGTTCTTGATGGTAGGGGACTCACCCAGTCCATACATAAGGGAGAACACATTGGAGGTCATCCAGTAAAAAAATATTGCCTGCAATATCAAAAAACCAGATTGGTATTTAAGTCACTCACATTCTTAAAGATCTTGGAACAACCATCAATAAAAGAACAGTAAAAAAAAGGAATAGGAGCCATATTTTATTAACCAGTCCCAAACAAAATGCTAGTGACTGACAAACAAATAACAAAATTTTTAAATTTAAACATGAACCAGAGAATCCCTGATTTTGTAGCTGATTTGGTTTACAATCAGAGAAGATCTACAAAATTCCCAGAAGGAGATTGCCTGGTCCTGAAATTTCGCTGAAAAGATATCCCCATCCATATATACTGGTATTTTTTTCACGAAAGATGGGTGGAATAATAAGCCTACATAAAATATTATGCCCCTTGCAAAGTCAATGGTGGTAATATAAACATACCTTAGGGAAGCTCATGGTGAATGGAACTGTAAGAACAGCAAAGATCCTGGAAAAGTTTTTCATGGTTCCGGCAACAGGATTTCCTTCCATACCTTCTTGCATGTTGCACTAAAACAGTTCAGTCGAGTGCAATTAGAATAAAATCATAATAGCACTAGGGAATTGACCTAATACAAGATATAAACAAGTAATAGTTACAAGGACTCTGACTTCAGCATGAAAACTGAGAAAACTTCAACATAATTCGGAATGAAACCCAATGAAAAGAGGGATTAGATGCAAAGAAATTAATATCCAAGGACCCCAAAAGTTTACAAAAACTATGTCACCATGCTTTTAAGAAAAAAGCTAATCAAGGTTAACTAGCATGCCAAAAGGATTGCTTACCTCCACAGTTATCAAAAAGGTTAATGCTGTCAGAACTGGAAAGATGTATAAACTATCTGGAGTTGTGAGATCTGTAAACCAGAATGCTCCACCTTCTTTGAAAGAGGGAACTTTCTCGACCATGTTAGAAATCTGCACGGCATATTAAAGAAAAGACTTACTTGAGAAACATATATGGTCAAAATGTGGAAGAAGGATAATCAAAACAGAATTGACTAAATAATGCAACATGTTATGAAACTGAGGCAAACGATCTTACAGCAAGGAAGAAGCTGACAAAAACAGGACCCTGGATAAAAAGTCCCTTCAATGGAGTGAACGGAGTGATTCCATATCTGCAGCAACCAACACAAACAACATAATGAAGTTGGTAAGGAAATGCACTGTTACCAATGAAAAAATGGATACGTACTTCAGAAAACTACAGAAAACAAGTAGGGTAGTATTGACTTGCAACAGTTTCAAACACACCTATATTCTTTTCAAATATTCACATTAATTTTAGCGAAAATTATTTTAAGTAAATTAAAGAGTTGAATCAACCATCTGAGGTCATTTTGAGATGTCAATAACTCATAAGAAAGACCCACTCAATGGTCACAACCCCCTCCATGTGCATCATATCAGCATTTTTGGCAGTTAAAGAGAAAGTGAAAAATATGACTCAACATTTAGTTTCCGTCTGGAGAGATGAAGCCAGTGGGTTTATAATTTATTATAAATAAAGAAAATTAAATTATATAAATCACAATTGTAACTTTGGGAAACGAAGGCTCCACAAATCAAATTAGTAAGAAACTGAGATGTGAGAAACTGCCAAAATTATCTGTCCGGTATAATCTCTTACAACTCCCTCCATTCGCATCATATGTGCATTTTTGGCAGTTAAAGAGAAAAGACAACATAGGACTCAAAAGTTTCCCTTCGGAGAGATGGAGTCTGTGGGTTTATAATTTATTTTAAATAAATAAAATTAAATTATATAAATCGCATTTGTAACTTTGGGAAAGGAAGGCTCCACAAATCAAACTAGTAAGAAACTGAGACATTAGAAACTGCCTAAATTATCTAGCCCATATAATCTCTGACTAATCTCTGACACATGCATAATGAAGTTGCTCACTCTTTGAATAGTGCCTGCATCTGTTTCTGACCCTCCGCTACAGCTGTTGGTTCCATTCCCTGAAACAGATAAACCCACCAACGAATGGAAAGAATATTTTTTGAAAGCCAGTCAATTTTCATCAAGGAAGAAATCAAAGGTAGACAGAAGAAGACAGATAAATAATCTACCGATATCATCCATTGTGCAGCCAAGATGTTGGGACTATTCTCTAAGACAGGAAGGAATGAAACAAGGAATTTCTCCCTAAAGTGTGGGCAATAAACCTCAGTTCATAACGGCCTAAGGATCCCAAGCAAGCCTTCTTTTAAATAAAATATAAAAAAAATTAATAAGTTCAAATTTAGCAGCACTCTTTACATATATATTACATAATTGTGTCAAGCATGAAAAGTCAACTGTAACCACAGGCAAATGGGGTGAAAAGGTTGGTCAATTTTGCCAATTAAATATGATATTCTCTTTAGTGTTTCATCTGGTCAACTAAAGCTCACTTAGACTAACCCAAGTTGGACATCCAAGTCATATTAAAGAACGGTTATTTTCTTTTTGGGTTTTCTTGCATTTTGTGCTTATAAATGATATCTACATGACATACTTAGGAGATGCATGCTCTCTAGCTTGAGGAATGAAAAATGAATGCACTTTGTAGTGTGCCTCATTGACACTCCACCATAGTTGTCAAGGCGCCAAGGCGAACCAAGGTGTTGGAGGCCTGATGGAGTGCCAAGGCAACCAATGCGCTCGATTTTCCAAGGCGTCACAAGGCTGCATGGGCGCCTAAGCGATGCCTTGACAACTATGCACTCCACGTTTCATTCATGCCTCACTAAGTGGTAATATAGAATCAGGAGGATTCCAGTGGGAAATTAGCTTGCAACCGGATCGCAAGGAAGTAAAATAAACCAAACTAGGAGAAATTTGAATAACTCAACCAGAAGAAATCTGATATGCATAAAATTCTTGTTGATTGCTCTATTCAGTCAACATAACAGGCCTGCAAAAGATGGTCTAAATACGACGAAGAGATTCAAATATATGGAGTAAACCAATGGAAGATAGGAAAGCTAAAAAATTGTTGAATAATGGACAGATCCAGAAAAGAAAGTACAAGAAAAGAAGAGGAAGAGATGAGAAGAAATCAGATCTGGGAGACCAATCCCGAATGCACAGTTCAACATCACCAAAACTCTTCAAAAAAATATTTAATCAAATCATCCTTAATTGATGGGGGTGTATTACACCTATAAAGACCTTCTGAAATTCCTAAATTGACTCATAAAAGGACTTCTAATCACTCCCACACTAAACAGAGTAAATAAACCCAAAACAGAATACTTAAAAGCTATTAAGTATCCTAATCTAACTCAAACATGAACTTAGGACTCTAATTTCATGTACTAACTTAACCCCCATTTTATGGGCTTATAAATAGGCCCATTACCTTATAAGCCTCTCAGCTTACAAGTTTACACATAGGCCACCATACGGGATTAATGTCTAATTTTTGTTTTTAGGTGAATTAAAAGAATATATTAACAGCACCCCGAAAGGGAGAGAAACAAACCTGGGTATCCAAAAGATAGAGCCAGGCTCCTTACAAAACTAGAACAAAAGCCCAAACAGAAAAGAGGAAGCAAGAAAATAAAAACTGGACCTCCAAACTCAGGGATTACCCATATTCCAAGAAAGACAAAATAAATCTATTTCTAGCTATGTCCGGGCAATGGGACCTAAGAGGCATCACATTGTCATGGATATCAAAATTGATTGCCTCCCAAATCTGGTTGAAACTCCTAAACTTGGCTGCCCATCGACAAAGATTTCTTTCAAACCAAATGTGGTAAACCATTGCACCAAATGCAAGCTTGGCTATAGTATCACACGGAGATTTGGCCTTGAATTTCTTGGTCATTCATTTCCACTCAAGGTCAAAAGGTAAGATTCTTCTTTTTAATGACCAGCATTTATCAAAGATGAAGATCTTTTCCCAAATTTTCTTGGAAAAGGGACACTAAAAAAAGAGGTGATTAACATCTTCATCTACTGCCCAACACAGGCCACAAGAGGGGTTGGGGATAATACCTCTTTCATGGAGAAACGAGCTTATCGGGAGAGTCATAGTCAAAGCTCTCCAAATGATGAAACTATGACGAGGATAATGCCCATGAAATCATACCACATCAAAACATTCAACCTTAGGGCTTCATGATCTGACCGAATCCCAAGCCGATGATGAAGAGAATCTACCATTCGATGACGCAAACCATATAGTAATGTCCCCACTCCCAGGGGAGCGGCAAGGGATGGCATTTAGCACTTCCTCCTCTTGCAGGAGGCGCGAAGATGAGGCCCTACCAGTGCACCATGATCCATCAGACAGGATTGAGGAGACATTGGTCATTCTATCCCGACCATAATCAACTCTAATCCTTTCCCCATAAGTCAATACCAGAACACCATAAAGATGCCAATTGTCTACCAAAGGAGGGTTGAGGATCCACCATCAATAAGAGATCGAATGTTGGGAAGCGCCATTTGCCTATGGCGAAGGATGATTCTCCAAACCCAAGAAGAATCCTTGCTTTCAGATGCAGTCCATAGAGAGTCTTTCTTTAGGTACCTACTATAAATCCATTTAACCATATGCTGGATTTTTCCCCCACAAGATGCCAACTCATCTTGATGATGCAAGCAAGGTTAACCTCCTTAACTTTGTAAATTCCTAGCCCACCCTCTTCCTTTAGCAGACACACTTTTGCCCAAGCAATAGTATGAGTCCCCCCCCTCCTTTTCCATAAGAAGGCACTCATAAACTTTAAATTTTTGGGATTATTGAATTAGGAAGGCCAAAAACTCCTGTCCAATACAAGTAGGAGCTCTGCATAACTGAACTAACCAGCTCTAGTCTGCCAGCGTAAGAAATAAATTTGGCTTTCCAAAGTTGGAGCTTCTTCCTTAACCTATCAAGAATAAGAGAACAGTGATGGACTGAGAGTCTAGCAGCAACGAGGGGGAGCCCAAGATATGTAACTGGAAGTTTCCCAAGGGGAAAATCCACAATGCTTCGAAGGTCCTTGAGATAAAGCTCATCAATCCCAGTCAGGAATAGAAGGGATTTTTGCTTGTTGATGGTTAGGCTCGACATATAATTGAAGTACCCCAAGACATCCATAATAGCCGAAAGAGACTTGGTATTACCTTTCGAAAAGATCATAATGTCATCCGCAAAAGCCAAATGGGTAAGCTCAATCTCCTTACATCGAGGGAAGAAGTCAATCTGACGCTGATGAGATTTGATCTAGAGCTGCCTAGACAATCTTTCCAGAGCAAATGACCAGGAGGGGAGACATGGGACAACCTTGTCTAATCCCCCATTTTGCATTGAAGAAACCAACTGGGCTGCCATTTAACAAAACTGAGAATTTAGCCGAAGAGACACACCACCAAATCCATTGAGAAAATCTCTCAGGGAACTTCATTTTTTTCAATACTTTTCTGATATATTCCCATCTAATTTTGTCATAAGCTTTTTGAGGTCAATCTTGAGCAAAGTAGCAGGAGAGTGATGTTTCCTATCAAAACCCCCGACGAGATCCGTGCAAATCATGATATCATCCACAATGTTCCTACCATGGATAAAAGCCGATTGACATGGACTGACGAGATCACCCACCACCTCTTTCAACCTTAGAGCCAGAATTTTTGCAATGATCTTGTACAAAGTATTGCAAAGAGCAATGAAGCAAAAATCAGCAATGGAGGATGCCCCTTCCTTCTTTGGGATGAGGCACAGAAAGTTTGATTGACTTCTCTAATTTATCTTGTGTTGTAAAAGAAGCTCTTGACCACTGCAATAATATCTACCTTTACAATATCCCAGACTGCTATGAAAAAACCCATGCTAAAACCATCCGAACCTGGGGCTTTCTGGGTCTTCATAGATTTAATGGCTCTAAGGATCTCTTCTTCCACCGGCAAGGCAACCAAGCTAGATCTTTGCTCCGCAGATAAGACTTTATCATATAGGTCCAAAGGAATGGGCACCAAGGGGGGGAGAGCAGGAGGACTATATAAATCACAGAAGTAATCTTCAGCCACCTTTTTAATCCCAACAACATCGGTATAAACACGGGCACCCTCCTCTTGCAAAGAGGAAATATGATTCCAGTTTTGGCGAGCTAACTGATTTATGAAAACAGGAAGTATTCCTGTCACACTGTTCAAGCCAACATATTCTAGATTTTTGCTTGAAGAAACTCTCTTCTTGAGCCACTAGGCAGCCTAACTTATGAGAGAGATCCTTTTCAGCCTAGATGAGAGAAGAGTCGGTCCCAAGATCTTGGAGCTTAGATTGGACAACACTCAGCTCATTTCTGCACTCCTGAACTGATCTAGAGATGTTGTCAAAAGCTTCTTTGTTCCAAGAGACAAGGACCCTCTTGACCTCTTTTAATTTCTGGGCGCATCTAACCAAAGGTTGATGGGGGATCCAAGCCCAAGCTTCAGTAACAACACCCGAAAAGTCTACATGATCAACCCACATATCAAAGAACTAGAATGGTTTGGGACCAAAGGATATATACTGAGTCATAGTGAGAATGATCAGGCAATGGTCAGATATTCCGAAAGATTCAAAGCAAGCCTCCGAGGAGCTGAAAATAGAGAGCCATCTATCATTCACTAGGGCTCTGTCAAGTTTGCAAGAAACTCTCTGATCACCCATTCTTCTATTGTTTCAAGTGAACTTTAGACCAATCCATTTGATATCCACCAAGCCAATGGAATCAAGGCATTCCACGAAATCTCCCACAACACTCTCATCAATCTGCCCACCCATCTTCTCATGAGCGTATTTAACAACATTGAAATCTCTCAGTAGGCCCCAAGGACTACCTCCCAAAGAAGAATGTATCGTACCTAATTCCTCCCACAATCTTCTGCGTTCATGGGAAGAGTTTGCAGCATATATAGCAGTAATATGGAAGGCATTTGAAAGAGATGAGTTTGTCAGATAAGAAGCTTTAAAATGCATGAGCTGATCGGACGAACGTACCAGAGTGAAATTGATCTTGCTGTTGTCCCATAAACACCATAGCCAACCATTGTCATGGTGGTGATAATTAAAAGCCATCTACCATCCCGGGGCTAACAATCTGGCAATGTCATGAGCATTCGCCTCTTTAACTCTAGTTTCTCCTAGAATGCAGGAGAGATGACGGATCTTGATGAAATTCCTAACTTCAACTTGTTTGGCTGGGGGAATTCAGTCCCTTGATATTCCAATAAAGACCGTTCATCATGGTGGATGATGAAAAGATGGGACAAGCTCACTAATGATCCTAGGAGGATCGTTTACCGGACCTCGAGCCCTTGGACTTTCGAGGCAGACCTTTAGCTGTACAGGAATCCCCAGTACCTTTACCCACACCTTTCCGTTTCCCCTTGCCATGCAGACAGCGATCAGAATCAGTTGCTCCTTCAAGACACCCCACATCATCATAGGAAATTTCCCCAGAAGGCTTATTAGAACAGAAGCGGGTGGAGTTTTGACGATTACGATGGTCCACAGAGGAATAAGAAGAGGAATGAGGAGCTGGCAGAGGAGGAATAGTTTTAGTAGCAGGTGTTTTCGGGTTGGGATGACGGTATCCGTTAGGAGAGGTAATGGGGTCTGATGGGTGAGAGGTAGTGAGATGGTTAGGCCGTTGGGTCGGGTTTGGGGTGGTAGATGGTGGGTCAACTGACTTGTTAGATAGAGTATTTTAAACCGGGTTCAATCTGGCTTTGGGCCTGATGGTTTCGTCATTTGGATTTACGGAGGCTATAAGTGGCAAGGGGCAGGGGCATATCTTGAGAGGTTTTTGACTGAACAGCAGAAGGGGAAGGGGCTAGGGTAGGAGACACAGTGGTGACTGGAGCCGCAGATGACAGAGGGGAAGGCAGGTTAGAATCAGAGAGAGAAATCACTTTCTGGGGGGCAGAGGTCGCAAGCAGGGTCGTATCACCAAAATAGACATTTTCCTCAGCTTCATTTTCGTCTTCCGTGTCCAGGGCAAGGAATCGATTATTGGTGGGGATGGCATCAAGGTCTGCACTGTCTCCTCTGGCAGCGGCTGTATCAGGTGAGTTCTGACACACTGCCTCATCAACAGTCACATCATCATCTTCTTCTTCACTCTCCTTTCAATTTTCTGTATCCCTACCGCGGGTGGATGTTTCCGTTGTGCCCTTTTTCTGCCACCTGGTACTTGTTTTCACGGCTTTCCATTCAGAGGGCTCCAACTGCTCTGATTTTTTAGGGACGCACGAATGACATGGCCGAAGGATTTGCAGGTGGTGCACAAGGGAGGTTTCCAGTCGTAACTTACTGGCTGCTTCCAAATATTCTTCTCAGATGACCAGATGTTCACAAAATCAGGGAGGGGGCATTCAGCTTTGACTTCAACACAAAAAACGAGCAAAAGCCAGACGAGATTGGGCTTTCGTGCAACGATCAGAGAAGAGAGGGATACTGATAACCGAACCGATCGAGCTCAATGCTTCCTCACACCATAGATGCAGAGGTAAACCAGACAACGAGATCCAAATCGGAAGAGATTAAATGTTCATTTTGTCAAAACGTAGGAATTCATCCCAGGCCTCATTACTATAGGTTTCCCGGCCAAATACCACCGTTCCTTCTCAAGGACACTGATTTTGTCATTCTCATCGGTAAACCAGAAAACATATGTTCCAATATCGGCGAGGAAGGTCTCAACCGCAGTAGAGGTTTTCCATTGACGCATCAGCGAAGAGTGCACCAAGTGAAAGGGAAGCTTCCTTCTGACAAACTGACCCACCAAAGCATTGGACAATTTGGAAATCTCATTAGGGAAGGAGGAGTCTGGACACGATGCCACCACAATCTCAGCTTCCAAATCCGGATTGGAGAAATGAAGAGGAATACCTTCGCCAAGGGTCAGAGGCGCAAAATAAAAAAGACTAGACCAGCGACCCCTATTAACGGAACCAGAGGGGCCAGACCCCGCAGAATGCAAAGGTCGAGCCTCCTGCAACTCGCCCTCTTCAGCCAAGGAAGCAGGGGCAAGAGGGGACGAAGCAGTATGGCCGGAAAGGTGGGGGGCCAGGGGGGTTGGGGAGCCATGGCCGGAGGAGAGGGGTTGGGCATCCACGGCCGGCAGAGGACCCGCCATGGACGGGGAGGGGAGGGGAGGGGAGGGGAGAGGAGGGAGGGGGGACACTCATCTGTCTTTTCCAAGCAGAACTTCCATGTTATTCACATTATCCCTATTCTAGTCCTATCCAGTTCACTCAATGTCTAATTCAATTGCATCACTCACACTTGCAGATTTGCAGAGAATGCCTTTTAAGAATAATTGCAAAGAACCCATGCCAACCTGGAAACAATCTTCGGAGTCAGTTTTTTCCAGCAGCCTAACAAGTAAGCAACCCATGCCAGTCAGGCTTTCTACCAACCTGTCTACCCAAGTAAGTACTGCTGGCCTTGAGTGACTGAGTCTCTTGCCAGTGGCCCTTGTATGCCTCACTTTTGCATAGGTAACATTTTCTATAAGTTGGATACCTTTTCCTCTCAGGCAATGGGGTTCCATTTTTGGGCTTGGCTTGAAAAACAAACAATTCCCCAAGACTACAGCCTTCTTGTCCATTTCCAAGTGACTCATTGATGCAGATCAATATGGCCTTACATACCAGCGGAGGAAGAAGAAACAGGCTGGTTTGATAGCTTGCAGTTCTGGTTAGACCAGATTCTGGTCTGGCTTGGTTCATTAATTTAGTCCAGCCTATGGGGACTTATTTAGTTATGATTTCTTTCCTTTTTCTGCTGTTCTAGTAAACTGGAGTAGTTAGTAAGAGTCCAGCACAGCAGATTACTTTCTCCTTTTATAGGATCCTAATTTTAAGAGATTGATATTGTAAGGGATTCCTCCTTCCATACATGGGAGGTTTTCTATTGTACTTCTATTTGTTAAGTTCTAGATAGTTTCTATCTTGAAAGAATCTTGAGGATGTAAGGAATATCCTATGTCTGCGTGGGATTTCCTACTTTAATGTACTCTCTTGAAAGCTATAAATAAAAGGCAAGAACCAAGGCACTCAACATTATTTTTCTGTGAGATGCAGAGTGCTTTTGTGACATGCAACAGCCGCCTTGGTGGGATGCCGAGTGGATTGGATGCTGGCCAAGTTCTAGGTGGGAGGCCTAGTTCATATCCTTCTTATATTTATCTTCGACCTCTTTCATTATCTTGTTCTCCCATTGATTATCATTTATTAGTACCACAAGTTTCTGCTCATCACTCAATCAGTACTCTCATTTGGTTAAATCTGGCTTGCAAACTCCATATTCTTATCTGTGGGTACTGCCACTAACTTACAGATTCTGCACTGTTTATTTTCTAGGTATAGTTCTGTTGCAAGGCTTATTTGGTTTTCAAATTCCTAGTTCTTGGATTGTTTGCTACTAGCTTCTAATCCTGTATTCAGTTGCTTTTTTCTGTTAATTCCTATATCTGATTTTCTATCTTGAGATCTAACCACCAGATTTGGTTTAGATCTGACCATTTGTGCTTTGGCTATTGATTTTTCTCCAAATTAGGTCATTCCACTTGGCTGTGATTCTAGATCCTCTTTTGTTTTCTGATCCTTAACCTTTGGTGATTGGAAAGCCATTACTCATACCAGGCAATTGATAGATCAGATTGTTTAAATCATATTGTAAGTTCTTCACTCAGAAGATAACCTTGCAGTCTGACCCATTTTAAATTCAATCATTTTCCTGAATGAGACAACTACCACCTACCACTAAATGACAGTCCATAATATACAAAGACAGATTCCTGGGTTGCAAGCAAAACAGTCATAAACACATACAAGGCAGATGAAGAAGCAGAATTAGATGGCATTACAAAGAAAGAGACATAGGATAACATCTATACCGTAGCTTGCATCCGTTGTTTAATCTCCTCAAGATGTGGCCTCATCAGCTGCATGGAATAAATATGAATCACTAAAATTGGAAAAAACAAATGGAAGGACTTGGTGACAATAAAAGAAAGAAGGTATGTAAATCAAATTAAGGATAAGAACCAGAAGCCAATAACAGGAAAAAAGAGAGTAAAATATGTTACAACTCATAACATGGTGGTAAACAGCAGTCTAGGACCAAGACCAGATCAAGGAAACATAAACCCTACTATAAACGAGTGAACAATCCACAACTAACGAAATAGAAAGTCCGAAACCAGGAAAACATGTTATGGACATTTACCTTTTCCACGTCACATATTATAGTGAAATGACACTGGTAAATACTTCAAAATTTTACTAGATATCCACAATTGGGCAAAAGCGATAAAGATAAAGGAAAATAATCTAAACACACACTAATGCATAAAAATGAGTATAGAATTAAGCTATTTGAGCAGAAAGAGATGCATGTCTATCAATCACAAAGAGTGACCTCCAAGAGATGCCAAGGAACTTATTGCTTGGTCGAAGTCATTAATCTCTTGTGAAGAGATAGGGGTTGTTAAGATTTACTTCCTAAGAGTCCTACTCCTATTGTAACTCTAGGATATAAGTTCCTATTCCTATTGTAACTCTAGGATAAAGGTTATAGTTTCCTATTCCAGTATTCCTATTGTAACTCTAGGACAGTTTTTCCTTGTCCTTTTCTACCACATGTACTGTTGGGTAGAGTCCTGTTCTGATTTAAACTCTAGTCAACAGCCCCTCACTCTTTCCCCTATAAATAAAGTAGAGGTGAGGGGGAGAGTATTCACTTAATATACTCTCCCCAGTCCCTCTCATGGCTTTCTTTCTCTCTCTCACACTCCCTTCCCTCAATCTTGGTCCATCTCCTACATTGTTACATGGTATCAGAGCCAATCTGATCAGATTCATAATCGTCTCCATCCATTACTGTTTTGAGAGTCTTTTCAATCCTCACCATCTTCTTCTTCTTCTCCTTTTTATTTTGTGCTGTCCCCATGGTTGGAAGAACTAATTCCAGTTTAGAAGCCTACCAGTAAGGGGATTCATATGCCTATCACTATGCAACCTGCTCACATTCAGGTCTTGCTTATGGGAGCAGATTGAGATTTTTTATGAGCAGCTCGATTTTTTGTTTCTGAGTTGCTAGTTCTGTTCCTCGAGGAATTTTTTATGAGTTGCTGAGTTTCTTGATCTGAGTTTTTTTTTTATGTAGCCTATTTTAACCATTTTACACATATTCTCATATTAATTTAAATAAAAACATCCAAAATGATAATATGTGGTGTGGACCCAAGTTTGCCAATGTACACTGAGACCTGGGATTGTGTCTAGAGTAAAGTAGACAACACATATTTATGACTAACATTTGCGTACTTCTAACAAATCTGACCGGAACATAACTCCTTTAATATAGTTTGGATTCAAGTAATCTCGAATTCATTGCAAAGCTAGCATAATCAGCTTTCCAACAAATCCGAGATTGCTTGAATCCGAGTTATAATGAAGGAGTTACATTACGGTCAAACCTCAAACCTTGTTCGGAGTACTCGAATGTTGTTTAAAGTCGTCTGAATATAAATTATTTTTTGGGCATCAAAACAAGAGATTATTTTGGCGCGCTCTTGGTTTTTAGTGATGCTTTACTATAATAAGATTTATGGAATTTTTATATTTGGCAAAAAGCCTAGCATTTACAAGTTAAAAATCACCCCCGCACCCAAAAATATGGTTTTTGTTCTTGAACTAGAGGGTTGACTTTTTATCTTTCTGGAATTTGAATTTTAGATTATTTTTATTAGATTCAAATGGGGGGGGGGGTATTTGTTTATTTATGAAAAATATCTTAAGTAATGATATTAGTCATAAATAATATTGTCTGATAAATGTTGTTCCTGTCTAGCCTAATAAATCTTGTGAAGAAAATTTAGAAATCAAGGAAAAATATGAGGAAAAAAAAAAAGACATATTGAAAACAAGATGGCCGCCCAGTCATTCTGGGCGTCCAAAGCACCCTAGGCGTCGGCGACACCTAGGCACCCTGGGCGACTGCCTTTCTCATGTTCATAAGGCACCCTGGCGCCTAGGCCTATAAAAACCGCCCAAGCGCCTTGACAACTATGCATGTCAGCAAGAAAACATATTATATGTAGTGACATGAAGAGGAACATATTTCTAACTGTATCATAGTGGTTGCTTACAGAAAGAAGATAATTCATGTGCACATATACTGCATAGAGCCATGCATACAAGTCAGCAAGTCAATTGGTAAACTTTTCCTTATCGAACATTTTTTACAATAAAAAAAAACTGATACACATGTTCCTCTCCCTATTGCTCCGGTGAACTAAAATTGGTAGGGAAGTTGTGTACAAAAGTTTGTCGCATATTAAGTTCATCTAGCCATTAATCACTGACACATAGAAATAACTTAAATTTAAGCATTGACAAAAGACCACTAAAGGGACCTGCAATTTTTTAAGTTATGCTAAAAGCATCCCAATAGGACTTGACTTGACTTGACATTTATATACTAATATTTACTTGGAATGCTATCAGTTTGAACCACTAAAATATTTATTTTATCTTTCAATAAGAATACAAAGGGCAGGTTTCTAGAAGGAATCGTACTGAAGGAGAGGATTGGTGTTAGTAATACAAAGGTTGGTATTTGGTGTTCTAAAATCTAAACTACCTCCCAAGAACATGTTTTCTAATCTGTTCCAGATGGAATGCAAGAAGAAAGCCTTCTTTTCTCTTTACTGTAGAAGGAACTTCAACAACTAGGGAAGTTCTCAATTAACTAACCTGAATATTCTGAAGAACAAGTATATTTTCTTAGGATAGAAGATGTTAAATGTGGCAAGTGAGAAACATGGGCGCTTTAATGTTAAATCTCTGTTTCAAGCACTTCAAAGTCATACTAGAAAACATTTACCCACAAAGTTGGGCTTATTTAAGTGGAAATAAGCCTTGGGTTGGGTTATACATGTGTTGGGCCTTTGGTCCAAGCCACTCTAATTGGCTCAACAAGGATTAAACCAAAACCCGGGATATCTTGATATCAAGGCTGCTCGAAACTGGCCTCGAAGGTTACACCTTCGAAATACCCCACAAGGGGATTTAGCTCTACTCCCCCCCAATCTTCACTTTACGCCACGTCAATTCCCTGTCGTGGAATTAGACCAAGGCATTTTTTTCCTCACACAACAAGGTGTCCAAGAAAGCCACCGCTTTCTTCTCCGTCAATTGCGGTTTCGGGTGGTCAACACCCTCCGCATAAATAGTGTATGAACTTGCAAATACACGGAAAAGGGGATAGACATAGAGGAAAGGATAACTTTCGCCCAAGCGGTGAAACCACTCAGTCTTAGCCAGCACTCATTTGTCGGAACCTGGGTACTAGACCCATGGACGATACAAGTTATGACAGCCCACAAGAAATCGCCAGAAGGCGATAGCATAGAGCTCCCATAGGCATGTGTGAAAGGGGGTCCGGCCTGCAAGGCCACCACACCTTCCAGACACTGCGCCAGCTGACCAAAGAGGTAACCACTTCAGGATTGGATTGAGTATCGAAGAGCAAAAGAATTTAGGCCAAAGTGCAAAATGCAAACGAAAGTATATCACTTTTTTTTCATTCCCGAGGAAGTGCATACCAAGATTAAGAACCTTGCATGCAGTCCACATAATTGTTATTAAGAGAAGAGTTCATGCAGTCCACATAATTGCCAGTAAAGATGCTGAAATGATGCATTCTTTTGCTTTGTGACTTGCCTTGGACTTAGAAACTATGATCAGAAACTCATTGGTTGATCCTAATGCAAAAAACAATCTTTTAAGAATTTGTCAATTTATATATGTATATCGCCATTTTTTTTTTTTTTTTGCTCCTGTAATTTCCAAACCTAAATGTATAAAACCCATGCCATCCATTTTTGATTTTTTGCCATTCTCGAAATGTTTGACTTTTTTTTTTTTTTTTTAACTGTCCATTCAAGTTTTGAGCCATTAAAAACATGCCTGTACTGAACACACATTTTTTTTTTTTTTTTTTTTTTGTCATTCCCGTTTTAACTAATATGGTACTTGGCAGTCTTCTTCATCCAAAGTCTAAATACATCTCTATCACACTTTTACTTTAACCTGGAATGTTCCTAGAGCATGAAAAACATTTATGCTACATTCCAGCAAATCGTCACAATGCAGTTGACTTTCAATATCTTACTCTAGGATCACCATCTTAACCTATAGAGTGTAGACCATATGCTGCTAATTGGAAATGTCAAATTCCATGTAAATTTAACAAATAAGAAAAACTGGAGAAATGCACATCATATGAGAGTTCAGATTTTGCATCAAAAGGAAATCTAATTACCAGGTAGTAAAATAGAACAACAAAAATTGTGATGAAATGAATACTTTCCAGACAAATTTAATTATGCATATTGGCACTTAAACGAGCACAATCAATTATGTCCTTGACAAGCATCTTAAATGGCAGCTAATTTTTTTTTTCTTTTTCAGAATTTATAATTGGAGCATTGCAGATCAAGTTACCTATTCAATGGCATTTAAGGAGATAAATCATAGTCAGGCAGGTACAAAATGGGCAGGATATATCCAACTTACATTAAGCTTTGAAGTAGCTTTGAGTTGATTTACTAGGAGAGGAACTGTAGCGCCTCGAATCAAGAGAGTTGTTAAAGCAATGGATGCCCACCTAGAAGAGTTATACTTGCATTAGAGGAAGCAGAACCACAATAAGAATGTGTCATACCTTAACTCACAAAAAGAAATTTGTCACCTCCTTAAAATCTTGATGGTAATAGACATTTTGAAGTCACTAACATATCATGCATCATTTTAATGTAGAATGACTACATCACCTAGCTACAAACAAGTAAAGAATCACAAACTGATTCAATCTCCAAAACAGCTAAACGGATTAGTTTCATGTGAAAGATGATTGCACATATGAAAAGTGTAGTCAAGAGAAGCTGCTACTATTTAAGCAAACTTTTCAAGTCAAATACAGACACACTTCCCCACTCTTTTACAAATAAGAATCTTCTAAGTTCTAATAGATTTTTGTTTTTCAAATTTGGCACCAGAGCAGTTACTCAGAGACAGTAAGAACGAAGTCTTTCTTTTTTTCTGTTCCCACGAAAATCAAGAAAACTCCATCTATTCCTAACCAACCTTGCATTTTGAGTCATCTGATGATCTAATCAAATAGGAGCTATTATCAATATCAGTAGTACAGACGGTGGAGACCAAGGACGGAAGAAGGTAAGCGCAGGGAATGTGCAGGTGAAGGTAAGTGCTAGCAGTGCTGGCGTAGGAGAGACAGAGAGAATACTTGGTGATCTTCTGACCCATTCCTGAGGCCATGACCCCCCCTCAGGAGGACTTCCCTCTGTTGCAGAGTTGAGTTCTTGAAGCAGATAAATATGGTGCCCCTATTGGTCGTCTTGTAGGGAGGAAGTTAAGAGGGAAAGGCCCTTTGATAGACCCTGCTGTCGTTGTGCGTTTCCTTGCCTCAAATGACTCAGTAATACTTGTGGAGGTCCTACTTGTTGGCAGCCCTGCAGAGGGGGGTGCTTCTAATTCCAAAATGAATGGTGACCCTTGATCTACCCTATTCTCTGATCCAGGCAACTCTTCTGAAGGTTATCATATACACTTTGTGGAACCTGGCTGAGATAACGGCAAACAAGCGGCCAAGTGCACCACCCAGGCAGCGCAATCTGGGATCAAGCTCTTGAGAAATGCAGTGGTTGATCATTTTCATTGGAAGACGCCCCTCTTCGGAAGCCGTTAAATCTACTTTTTTAGGCTATGGAAAGTGTCAGGCAGCCTGGAAGTGTATCTCCTTGAGAACGGATTCTTCATCCCCAGGTTTAGCCTCGAGGAAGATAAACTTAGTGTTCTTGAAAGGGGCCCTTGGTACGTGCACAGAAGACCATTGATCCTACACCCTTGCTCGATGTACGACCATAACCAGAAGATTAATTTCATCTCAGTCCCAGTGTGGAGTCCCAGTGTGGATTCGCTGCCTAACCTCCTTCTCCATCTATAGTCTTAAGAAGCTCTTAGCATCATCAGGAGCACAGTGGGAGAGACTGGCTTTCGCTAGGCTATGTGTCCAGCCAAACGCCGAGGAAGAAGCCCCGCAACCAATCCTTGTCTCCCTGGAAGAGGGTGGAAGCTTTGAGCAGGACGTCAGATATGAGTGGAGAATCTGGAGACCCCCATACGCTCATCCTGCTTGGTTTTTGGACATTCCACTTCCAAGTGCCCACTGCCAGAGAAGGCCATTGATACCGGGAACTCAGGTCCTAATGTGAACCTGACCCCGCAAAAGGCCAGTAAACACAACAAACCTGAGGAAGCAGGGAGAAGAAGTATAGAACCAGCCCACCCTGGCAGAAGCCAACTTGTGCCACATGGATGATGAGGTGGCCTCCGGTAAGTCTGATAGACAGTCGCAGAACTCTCAGGTGCCATGCACATCATCCACCTTGATCTGGTCTAACGATTATGACAAGTTCAAAAGTTTGGAGCGCTTTCTGACGGCTTTGACCTCTTCTCATCAGATGAAGAGCGAAGCCAGCCTGCTCAGAGATTTCCAGATCCGTGTTTGAGCCAGTCTCTGTTGCCGCCTCCCCTGGGTGTCTTTCCCTCTCTGGGCTGTCCTTGAGCCACCTCTTCTCCCCCTTCCAGTCCTGTCGGCCTGCAAAATATCTCCGCTGGCCCTATCTCTGTCATCCCTGATGTTACCATTTCACCACCTCCCATTTCTCACCCAAAAAAAAAAAATTTGAAGAGATTCCAGAGAATAAAAGCCTCTTCCCTGCTAGCTCTCCCGAGGAAGCCAGCTACCCGCAAATTGCATCAGGCTCCTCCTCCACAAACGCCTGCCTTAACTAGGGCTCCCACAAATCCTACCCATTTAACCCCCCAGTCCAAACTTCCTTAGCTGAATTGGGGCCAGTGCCTGCATATCAATGTAGGATTGAGTGGGGCCTATGATCTTTACCCCTCTCTGTCAATGGTGGAACTGAACCTCAAAATTATCACTTCCGTACCCTTTACATTTCTTTATTATGCTTATATTTTCATATTGCGACTACTATCATATATAATCAGGTTGACCATTTAAGTTTCAAGGCATGCTAAAGTCAAATTAGAGCCTTTGTAAATGAATTGACTTAAAAACTAAAATAGGAAACCTATGAGGAAGTGCCAGTTTGATATATTCTTTCTTTGATTTCTCTTTTCCTCTTTTTCCATCCTTTCTTCTTTGCTTTGCTCTATGCAGTTTCATTTTCTATATAAGCCTCTTTTCTCATCAATCAGGCAGCATTGAAGTGAATAGAGAAGATTAGAATGATAAATGGGCAGATGCAGATAAATTTTACTGTTAAGGATCATAATTCATGTCTACAATCATAAAACTTGCACAAAATGAGAATCTACATCTTATACAATATAGAGAAAGCAAAAAGATCCAAAGACTAAACACTTCTTAAAAGGATGCACAAATAACAAGGACACATTTGTAACTTTGGCAATAACAGGAGGATTATTACATCTGACCAAGTGCAACCACATACCAAAAACCAAATGCTCAAACAATAACTGGAAATCACAACTATAGATAGTATTACCGTCCAACATATTTTATGTGATACATACAGTCAGAAGAAGATAGAATTATAGAAAACCATAGTACTTCATTTATATGGCATCTGAGGAGCATAACCAAACTTAACTCCAAACCCCCCCCCCCCGGGTTCTTTTATTTTATTTTTATTTTTTTTGGGTGGGGGTGGGGGGCAGGGGAGGGAGAGATAAATAAGCATTTAAGAAGACAAAGGTAACATAAATAGAGGATAGAAAATACAAAAATTGAGACAAGTTTTTACCAATTCAGGCCGGTAAAAGAATGAATACCATCAATTAAGTACTGCAAGGCTGCAATAGGAAAGAAAGAATCAGCAGCTGCAATAGCTACTTCATTCACAATAGGGGCCTGGGAGACGGCCACTTCCACACCCTTCTCCGTGAGAACATCTGCAACATCCCTCACATACTCTGTCTTTTCCAATCCATCTGCAATAGTACTCGACATATGCCTACAAAACGAAGACCCAATCCCTGGCCCTGGAAGAACATAGATGGAAGACCTCCTGTTTTCTTGAAGCAGAGAACCAAAACCAGAAACTGAACCAATGAAATTACTGTTACAGGACCCATGTTGCAGGAAAGGCCTAATTGTTGTTTGGGATGAATTTGCAACAGAAGGTTGGTCTTTGCCATCCTCATCATGAAGAAGAAAGCTAAAGGACGGGTGAAACCTGTGCCTGAGATAAGTCACTTTGGTGGAGATGCTGTGCCTGCAAGCCATCTAAATGAAACAATGGTTTCCGATCAAATAAATAAAGATAAAAAGGATAGAGAGAAAGAAAATGGATTGAAAACACTAATCTTTTCTAATTGCGATCAAATAGTTAAAGATGGCATGTCGAGGAAACATATTTCTAACTGCACCAAAGATATTGGTTACAGTAAGAACATAATTCCTGAGCACATATACTAAAATGCATACATGTAAGCATGTCAATTTATAAACTTTCCAATATTGAACATTTTTGCACCATGACGAACAATGATATCCATGTACCTCTCCTTATTACACAGTTGTATGCAAATTGGAAAGGATGAAAGTTAATGTACACAAATTAGTCGCTCATTACGCCCATTTATCCATTAACCTAACGCATTGAAATAACTTAAATCTAAGCTTTGTCATAAGACTGCTAAAGGGACCTGCAACTTTTTAACTGCTGAAGGGCAGGGGCGAGTGAAAGATAGAGAGAGAGAGATAGAGAGAGAAAGAATTACCTCAGAGGCTCCGATTCCGCGCACGTTTTCGGACGAGAAGTGGCGGCTTGAAGTGCGGCCGTGAAGGGGCGACGCAGGACCCTTCGTTCTGGCGTTCTCTGTATTCTTCTCAAGAGAATGGGAGATGGAGAACCTCGAAGCAGGGGTGTTCAGTTCGGTTCGGTTCGGTCCGTTGCGCTTCGAATCGGTTGAGGTATTGTATGATAAACTCAAACCAAATCGTTAACAAAACTTAGATTCAAGGTGTTAAAAAGGTGCGGTTTGGTTTAACAGTTCGGTTCGATTTGATTCGGTGTGTAAAATTAGTAAAACTAAAACTGAACCATTTATTAAACGATTTTAAAATACTTATAAAAATCGATTATTAATTGGTTTCCGTTTTTCTGCTTTTAAACAGTTTCATTGCTAATCCCGAGGATGAGAGTTAGGAACAAAATAGAAGGACAGCTAAGAAAATCATTAAATTAATTTTAATCATATATAAAAGTAGAATTATGATTTAGAAGTATGTCATGTAGAAAATATTAAAATGTAATTTATCTCCACAAATATAAACACTTAGCACTAAAGGTTTTAGGTAAAGATTTAGTCGGTTTTCACAATTTTAAATAGTTAGTTAAAACGGTTTTCATTCTTGAAGCCAAAATTGAACCGTTTAGTTCGTTTCTGGAACTATAATTGAACAATTTAATATTCGGTTTCACATTTTCGACTTAAACGATGCAGTTCGATCTCGATATACGATTCATTTTCATTTTTTACATATTTACCTCATATAGTCCAAGTTATCTGTGTATACTTGTATTCTCTAGGGGATCCCATCACCCTCAATGTGGAATGAGTCCCACCTCTAAAGTGTAGGACTCACTCGATATGGATAAAGATGGGATCCCAAGGAGGATATAAGCACATGCTGGTAAACTATTTCGATTTGGTTTGCCTTTGTTATAGGTAAGAGTGTCAATCGGTTTGGTTTTGGTTTATTGGTTGGCTTTGGATTATATATTCATTTTTATTTGCTTCAAAATGTTGGTGTTTCATTTCCAAATCAAAACTGATTAATAATTCATTTTTTTCTGCAAACTGTTCGGGTGGAACAGACGCTCGAGCACACACACAATCAATGCTAAAAAAATCTGCAAATTTTAATTGAAAGAACGTGGAAATCCATCAAATTTGATGGAAACAAAGCAACGATGAAATACGAGAAAACATAAAAGAAAGAGAGAATAATAGAGATATTATAACTTTCAATTGGTTTAACTGTGTATTCGGTTTCTCGGTCTACAACCAATGGTTATCGACTGTTAGACTTTAAAACAAAAACCAAACCGATTACCTATGGTTGGGTAATCGGTTCAATTCATTTCTTATTGATTAGTTTCAAGGTATGGATATCGATATTGGACTTGTCGGATAGGTTGATTTGTATTGTTTTGGACCTAGTTAATCTTCGATATGATTCTTATTTAGATAGGGCAATTCATATCATTTTTAGGGGGTGTTTGGTAATACTCCAGAAGTTGGATTATGACTTCTGGAGTATAAATGGAGTGGAAGCCTGTTTAGTAACCCGGTTCGGACTTCTGGAGAATCCATGAGTGAACCGGCTCCAAATGAGCTATAGAATCCAATTTTTTGGAGCATCAAATAGATGTTTTTCGACTTCAGAGCACAATTATGGAGTAAAAATCACCCCACACCACTACTACCACCAACTACCACCACCAACACCACAACCCACCAGCCACCAACCACCAGCCACCACCGCCAAATACCAGAATTGGACGACTACTCACTAGTTGGTATGGTTGACCAGAGGAGGTGCGAAGCGAACCCTAGATAGTCTTTCCTTCCCTCATTTCCTGTACGGAGAAATAGATACGTAATGGGTTGAGGTCCAGTGCATCAATCATAGTAGTTTAAGTCCAAAAGTTGCCTCCACTCGACTGCCATAGCCCCCAACGCAAAGGTAATGGATAGATTATTTCCTAATATCTCTGACTCATATTTATGAAATAAAAAAATAAGACAAAACCTATACCAAGAATTGGTTCACGTAGGAATGGACGTAGAAAAAAAAAGACCAGATGTACCTGGTTGCGATCAGATGTAGGAGCGTAGCATTCGTTTAGGAGCCACCGCATACGTTTACTCTGGAATTGATTCGTGAGATTTGTGATTGCTCTTTCCTCCCGCCTCGCTGGTCCTCTAAATCTCCAAGAGTTATTCAAGCTATATGGGATAGGGACTTGTAAAGAGGGGGCGAAAAGGTTCGGAGCTTTCCTAGCCACTATAGTTTGTTTTTTATAATGGAGTTCGTCATTTTCATTTTCTATTTCTCTTTTGAATTACTCAAAAGAATATCTTATGAATTTCATTTCGCACCGGAAACTATTATAGGAGAAGTTCAAATCAGTTCCGTTCGGTACGGTACACTGAACACCAACCCAATCTCGATGAATAAAAGAAAAGTACAAGCAACGGAATCAACAACTGATTTACAATCAACCTGACGTGAACGATCGCTTTCTGTTGGTGTTAGTAAGATGCGGATACGATCCTTAGAATTGACTGCTATGAGTCCATTCGCAACGCACGTTTAGTGATTACCCTCCACCACCCACTGCCGCCACCACCACCACCACCACCACACCGCCACCACCCACCACCACCTACCATCGCCACCACCACCACCACCGGCCACCAACCACCGCCACCACCACCCACCCCCACCTACCATCGCCACCACCACCAGCCACCAACCACCACCACCACCTACCACCACCACCAACTATCACCCACCACCACCGCCACCACCACCACCACCCTTCGTCGCCACCACCACCAACCACCGATCACCGCCACCACCATCCTCAATCACCACCCACCGCCACCTACTATCACCACCACCACCAGCCACCAGCCACCAGCCACCAACCACCACCACCACCACCCACCACCACCACCAACTATCACCCACCACCACCCCGCCACCACCGCCACCACCACCACCCCTCGTCGCCACCACCACCAACCACCCACCACCGCCACCACCATCCACTACCACCCACCGCCACCTACCATCGCCACCACCACCAGCCACCAACCACCGCCACCACCACCCACCACCACCACCAATTATCACCCACCACTACCACCGCCACCACCATCCACTACCACCCAACACCACCGCCACCACCCTCCACCACCACCACCCCCCCACCGCCGACCTTCACCACCACCTCCCACCCACCACCACCGTCACCAACCATCACCACTCATCACTAGTGCCACCATCCACCACCCTCCATCACTACTCCGGAGTCAATGACTAAATTAGGTTAACAAACATGTTTCTACTCTCTTATACTCTTGAATCCTTTTGAAATTGGAGTATAAATTTGAACCAGAAGTAAGAATCCCAGAATTGAAGTTTTATCAAACAGCCCCTAAGGACATGGCTAGTCCTTGATCCGATCCTTGCTTGAATATGTGATTCGTTTCGATTTTGAACCTGGTCAATCCTTGATCCGATCCTTATTTAGATAGAGCAATTCGTATCGGTTTTGGATCTGACCAATATCAGATCCGATCCTTATTTTAATATTATTATATACCGTGTTGGGTCTATGTGAGCTTTCCATTTATTTCATCGGGTCGGTTTTAAACATGATTCAGTGTCCGATGCCCCTGGATTTAGAACATCGAGTGGGAAAGAACAAAAATTAAGATTAACAACACACTCCCGGTGAGGAGTTTGCAGGTCGTCTTCAACCTAATTTGCAGCTTGTCCTCTTCAGATGTATCTTCAGGTATTACTGCCTCTCTCTCTCTCTCTCTCTCTCTCTCTCTATATATATATATTGTCATGGAACCCCAGTGCTATATGTGTATCGGAGAATCGGACCGTCTCATTCGCGACCATAAACCTTTCCTCTACCGAAAACGATGACTGAAACCCTTCCTCTTGATCTTAAACCCTTTATATTGAAACCCTAGGGCAACGTTCAAACCAACCCATTAATGGACGATGGTTTCTGCAATCTTTTCTTTAAACTCTTCAAAATTCAGCCTACAAGTCACAGCCTTCTTGAACGTGGGCCAATTCCTTAAGAATAGACCGTGAAGGTGGCCTTATTTCTGCATCGTAATTGAGACTTGATCTTCTCCTCCATGTGGTTGGTGAAGTTTTTCTAAGGTAGCAGGAAGATACAATTTCATGATTTCAATTTTATGGAGAGAATATACTCGACTTGACAGAGATTGTGAGACTGAGAAGGGGAGAGAGAATCAAGGATTATCTCCTCCTGTTTATTCCCTGTTATAGTGTTATCGTCCAGTTCCAACTTCTTAAAACAAACTCTTAGCTTCCTCAGTGAATGATGGAATTGCTATAGTCAACTGCTAGTTTCATCCTCGAGAGCATATTTCATCATATTCTCTCTCATCCGTCTTTTCTTCTCTTGTCTTTTATTTGATTTGTATTTCTCCCTATTTATTACTAGTTTCTTTCCTGTGACTTAACAGATTTTAGATCCAGTTTTTAGTTCAGATGATTATTGGAATGTTACATAAAAATATACCAATTTATGTCTAAATGCCAAGATAATTAAGAAAATATGGTGCATAGTTATCATTGGAACATTGAAACTTGTTTTAATCTCAAATAGGAATGTTTGCTAGGATAATGATGCAGATAATAATAACAGTTGAATGTTGTAGCTTGATGGTTTCAAAAGGGATATGGACTTTGGATTCACTGTTCAACTGAATATCCAAACTGGATTGCAGGATTGAAACTGTACAAAGTAAGCTTTTAACAATAACAATTCTCACTAGTTAAAATGGCTTAAGATAAAAAAAACCAGTTTCGCAATCAATTATAGATTAGTGTTTACCAAATGCTGCTTCCGATCCCATTCTGTTTTGCAATCAATTCCAGAGCAGTGTTTCCAAACGCTGATCAAACCTAAAAAATATGGGACCACAAAAAATTGATCCCGACTGCGATCAAGGGATTGGGAGCAAGATGGTTATCAAACCGGGCCTTAGATTGGTATTTAGTGGTTATATATTGTGTTTGGTGGCAGTAAAAGAATCTATTGTTATGGTTGATGTGGTTATGTTATTTGGAGAAGTTTTATCGGACTTTAGCTGTTTATATGAGATACTTGACATTCTAATGTTTGTTCATTCATGTTCAGTGAACTGTTTTTGGATCTCCCAAAGTTGTGGACTTTATTTGACTATCTGGTGGCACTTTCACAAGTTTTGAGAATGGTAAGTTTCTTAATTTCATGTACATATGTGGAACCAACCAAGGTGCTTGATATTTTTCGTCATGTTTGTACTAGTATGACCTCATTCTGCTTTCATGAAAACTTCTCCCAACTTCTATTTCTCCCTCTCCTTATTCTTTAGTCTTCTTCTTCTTCTTCTTATTTTTCCTATTCTTGAAAGCAAAATTGAGGGAGTTGCAAAGAGCTGTACCCTTTTTCTGTGGTGGTTAATGTTAGTTTTGTGCTCGTGGTATCCTCCCAGAAAAGAAATATGCAGGTGTCATGGCATGTGCTATGGGAGAAGAAAGAGTCATAGCTTATTCGTTTGCTTGCTCTAGACCAAAAAAAAAAAAAAAAAAAAAAAAAAAGAGAAAAAAAAAGAAGAAAAAGAATTTGGATTTGGTATGCCAGTGTTTAAAAATGTATTTTATAACTTTAATGTTTCCAAATTTATTAGAATCGAGTAATTCAGTGGATTCACTGTGGAATAATACTCAAAAAAAAAAAAAAAGCCCCAGGATCTTTTACCGCCACTTCCATAGGGTAATGCTCGGGAAAATCTAGCTGAAGCTGATACGACTCAACCATAGAGAGTTCCAGTAGCTCCAGCAACTTCGAATATCTACCTTAATTTAAAGAATAAAACAGATAACACATCATTCCTTAAAAAAATTAAGTTTACAAAAAGGGGAAAGTGAAATCGAGTGGAAAATGGGACTTAATAATCCTAACCTTTGAAGATTATCACTGACCTTGTGTCTGAAACTTGCAGGAGGATTAACCTGCCACTCAACAAGTTATTTCTAGAGTCGGTTACATGCGATGTTGCTAAGAGCCTAAAAGCGATGGTTAGGCCAGAATGAAGGTTAGGAGTGTAAGGAAAAGAGAGAAGAAAAAATTTAGAAACAGACAACGATGCATAGAAGTATAAATCAGGATAAAATTAGGGTACGAAATCAATAAAAACGAAAGAGAGCACCAACGAGAGGGAGAGATAACCTTGTGGGAAGGAGCGGAGGAGTTGGTCATGCTTCTTCGACGAGGCAGCAAAAAGGGATTTCGGGGGTTTTCTCTGGAATTGATGGAAAAGAGAGTGAACGTCTTTAGATGGAGGTGCTAATGATAGCTACGGCCGTTGTAATCGCTGAACAGCAAGCTTCTCTGAATTGAGCTTAGATGGAGACAGGAGGTTCGTGGAGGTCGTCACAGGGAAATGGGAGGTATGCTGAGAAGGTTGTGCGGGAATGGTTCTGTTTTAATCGGGTTTTACATTTTTACCCTTAATTTTAAAGCCATTGGAGATAAAAGACACGTGGAACTTAAGTTGCGCAAAACATAATCCAAAACAATTTTTGGCAAAGAATCAAAAAGAAGTCTCAACCTGTTTTTGATTTGGGCTTATTTTTATTTTTATTTTCATAAATAACACCTAAAAATGATGCCATACACCTACAAAAGCAAAAACATGTCAGAAAAATAAAAACAAAAATGATACCAAACACAGCCCAAACTGATAGTTATGCCTCCTTTATTAGAGTAGCCATACTGTTCGTCATAGTTTCTCAGAGACATCATATCATCTATCATTACTACTTCCTTCTTATGTCATATGGTATAATGTTGGATAAGCAGGGATGAAACCTGAAGTATAATTTTCAGCAACAGGTGTTGGTTATTTTGTGACCCGCCTGTTAATTTAAAGTTTAGGGATGGAATGAATATGGTGCCTGAAATGTTGGGATGTAATTCAGTCTTGTCATATAATAGGAAAATACATCAATAACTCTGCCACTTATATAAATATGGTATCTATATATATTTATATAATAGTTGTTAAAATACAAATATTTGAAAAACTCTTCATCTGGTATGAAAATACTGCATGGATGCGTTATTAGTTGCAAATAATATTTGAATTTACCAACAAAGGAAGTTATAGGTGTGGCACTTCAGCGAAGAAAAAACAGAAGAATATTGGGGATAAAGTGGAAGTTTTCTAAGAATTAGGCTAGGTGTTGTGGAGAACGTCCATCAGCTCTCCAAGTAATTGACTTTTGATAGATTCAATTATTCAATCTTCAACAAATCCATATCCAGTTTTCTTCTTTTTCTTTTTAATAATTGTAGAATGGGGATTTTGGAATCACTTTTAAGTGATAAAGGGTTTATTTGAATCCTCTTTGAACTTTATAGTTGTCTAGTCATACGGGATCGTAAGGTGCCAGTTTGAATTAATTATGGATAGGGCAGGATAAGTTTTATTGGTCATAGGAAAGCTGTTTAATCCCCGCATGAAACTAGTCTAATTTGCCTTTGTCAAAGTAGAATTTAGTAAGTTAGGAACCCAGTTTGAGAGTGCTTTCTATTAGTTGTATGTTAAGTCTATATGTACAGCTCAGGTATTGTGGACAAACTGGGGTGTCTAGTTTTCTAATGGTAAGTATAAATATACTACTAAGTAGCAAGTAACATAATGATAAAAAAAGAAGAAGAAGTAGTAAGTAACATACGAGTAGCATATTAAAAAGAGTCAAAGCAACGGTGCTCTACAATCAGTTCGACCATAGTTATTAGGGAGAGAAGACGACCCAAAGTGTTGGAGGGTTGTCGGACTGCCAAGGCCCCTGGATGTCTAGGTGACAGCGGTGACTTGATAACAATGAGTTCAACCACCAGAAGAGTGCTCGTAGATCAGCTTACTCAAATAGGCGCAAAAGGACTTCCTTGTTGCCTCCATTTGCTTGTTCACCAATCTGGCTACAATTATAATGTGGGAGGAGCTTAATTCTTGTCCTTTTTAACCTTCCGAGAGCCTTCCTCACTGGCCTTTCAATTGGGCTTGAAAGGTTGACTTCGTCACTTTTTAACATGCTTTGACCTGTGGTTTTCATGTTCGATATCCACTTTGACGAGCTTTAATGCAAATTTTTTATTGTCTAATTACTCCTTTTTTTTTATTTTTTTTTATTTTTTTTATTTTTTTTTAGCGTAGATGGGATGAACTTAGGTTTTGGGCCCCCAAAAAAAAATGTTAGAAGTTTTCTTAAAAAACTGGGATTTTGAGTTTTGGCATTTTGTATCAAGTGTATAGGTCCATATTGGACTGTATAATTGTGTCAGTTTTTATCAGTTCTGTACATAATTTTTTAATGTATCGATTCTATATTTATTTACATGGCCAATCTTGATAAGTGTTGGCCATATCTGTCCATATCATATTGTATTGATACTTGATATTATGAGTGTGAGAGTTTGAAATAGGAGTAATGTTGAAAGTTGAAATATGAATTTTAAAGCTTATTTATAATTTATATGTAATCCCCCTCCCAATTGATTACATAATTAAATAAGTAGTGATTTCTGAGTGTTACGATCTATTCATTGATCTCTTGCATACTTTCTCAGTTTCTTGCGTTATCTTGAAAATTAAGCAGCCTGGAATTCATCTACTAGATCCAATCTAATTTTCAGGAATTTTACATCAATGATAGGTCTGGTTAAAATCTAAACTTGACCAGATCTGGTCATTGGATATTGAGATATTGAATTTCTCTTATTTTCAGTTAAATATGTCCGTATCTTGATTCTATTGTCTTCTATAGTGATCCTGGTTGTATTTCTTGCTTCTAGATCCTTCCTAAAACCTTGAACTGCATTAAAACGTCTGTTTAGTTTCTCTTTGTTTATGTTCGTATTATTGGCATTTGCAAATAGTTAACTGAAATAATATTGGTAATGGATTGACATTTTTTTAGGTGATCATAATTGCTTTTGCCTTAGAAAACATTATGAATAAATTGTTTGAGAAAGATTTTCCAAAATTTATTGTATGGAATCTTTTGGTTATTCCATGCACATGGGCTTGCTCTTATGCTTCATATGGCTTGTTTCTTCAATTTGGTGTACCATATTAATCTTATGTATAATCTTACAAATTAACTAATCTCATTTTCTGATTCTTTCAGGCAACTCTTGCTGATTCTTTCCTGGCCGACCTTGATGAGTTATCTGACAATGAAGCTGATGTTATTGTAAGTGATTTCATGCATTCCATTAGAAATCAATGCACAAATTTACCATGTTTTCCATCAATGAAAATCATTGCGCTTTTGCTTCTTTGTTTGGCTGATTCTCCATGCTAAATTATTTTTGTTAGGATGAGGATGTCGGTGAGGAGGAAGGCATGGAGGAAGATGTTGATGGTGACATGGCTGACATAGAATCTCTTAATTATGATGATCTAGATAGTGTTTCAAAATTACAAAAGACGCAGCGTTACATTGATATCATGCTGGTTAGTTCTTAATTCTTGTGTTATTTTATCTTCAAATCTTGGGACTATATGTTGGATTCGTAGTTTCTGGGTTTGAGATCAAATTTTAATTTGAACTTCATAATTTTGAGGGACCATGCTACTCGGCTCATAACTACTTTGTACCTGTTGTATTGACTTATGCTTATTTTGCCACTCCCTCATTTTTTCTAACGAGTGTTGTTTATATAGTTTCAATTTTTCTGATGATATCCTTTTTTTTTATTTTTTATTTTTTTTATGAATGAATAGATATATTAACAAAACAGGGGAAACAGACCTAGGTGTCCAAAAGATAGAGCCAGGCTCCTTACAAAAGAATTACAAAAAAAAGGGAAACTGCCTCATCCGGATACAGGATATCCTTTTCACCATAACTGTGTCTGAGTTTGCATATTTTGCAAACCCTATGATTAATGTATGGACTGTGCCTAGGTTTTACATTTGGTATTTTATAAGAAAAACTACTGTGTTAGAACAATAATTATGTGGGATTTTGGCAGGCATTATGGCAGTTTACATTCTTTGGTTGATTTATGTCCAATTTTACCTACTTGCATGACTGAAACAGCTAATACTGTATATTTATTGCAGAGAGTTGAAAATGCGCTTGAGAAGGGTTCCGAAAACACTAACCAGGGCTTTGTTTTGGAAGATGATCCTGAATATCAGCTGATAGTTGACTGTAATGCATTGTTGGTTGACATGGAGAATGAAATCATTATCATTCACAATTTTATTCGTGATAAATATCGCCTGAAGTTTCCGGAGCTTGAATCTCTTGTTCATCATCCAATTGACTATGCTCGAGTTGTAAAGAAAATTGCGAATGAAATGGATTTAACCCTCGTCGATCTTGAAGGTCTTTTACCATCAGCTATCATTATGGTGGTTTCTGTTACAGCATCAACTACTAGTGGGAAGCCACTTCCAGAGGAGAACCTTAAAAAGACAAGTGATGCATGTGATCGTGCTCTTGCTCTTGATTCAGCGAAGAAAAAGGTCCTTGATTTTGTTGAGAGTAGAATGGGATACATTGCACCGAATCTTTCTGCTATAGTTGGGAGTGCTGTTGCAGCAAAACTCATGGGGACTGCTGGTGGTCTTTCTGCGTTAGCCAAGATGCCTGCTTGTAATGTTCAGCTTCTTGGTGCCAAGAAGAAGAATCTGGCAGGGTTTTCAACTGCAACATCTCAATTTCGTGTGGGCTATGTTGAGCAAACAGAGATATTTCAAAGCACACCCCCTTCTTTGAGGATGCGTGCCTGCCGACTTTTGGCAGCGAAATCCACACTTGCAGCACGAGTAGATTCAACACGAGGGGATCCAACAGGGAAAACAGGTAGGACATTGAGGGAGGAGATCCGTAAGAAGATTGAGAAATGGCAAGAGCCACCTCCTGCAAAGCAACCGAAACCTCTTCCTGTTCCAGATTCTGAGCCTAAAAAGAAGAGGGGTGGTCGTCGGCTCCGAAAGATGAAGGAAAGGTTATGCTCTTTTTTCTTTCATTGGCTTAGCTTTGCCACATAAGATTATTGTGTAGGTATTATCCGATACTCTTTTTAACTGTCTCATTTTTGTTTTTCAGGTATGCAATTACAGATATGAGGAAGCTGGCAAATAGAATGCAATTTGGAATACCGGAAGAAAGCTCTTTGGGTAATGACTAATGATTACTGGCCATGTCTTGTTTGAAATTGTAGTTAAATTTCTGTTGCTTTTTGGGAATGTAAGTCCTTGGTAAGAACGTCATCTCTTTTCTCTTAATAGAACTCAAAGTATAATACCTTTAGGAAAGAATTTGGCTTGTTACCTGATATAATATTTTCAACAGATATAGGTCTTATTTTTGCAATTCACATAATCGAGGAACACAGAATATAATTGAAGGACCTTTTAGGATATTTGAAACCCTTATTTTTCTTTCTCTAACTCAATGTTTTACTGTTTTGTTTGTATCAAGTACAAATGCCCTGTTCATGCTTTACTGTTGCCTGTCACTGTGTGATACCCTGCTAGCATTGAGAGGAATAATATTGAGTCTTTGGTTCAATGATTGCCTATTTAAACCACCTTTGGTTGATAAACTGTGTTTTTTGACTGTACTATATCTAAGTACTTACTCAAATGGAAAGAAATGAAAAACAGACATAATCAAAATCTCTATTGTAATCAAGGATTTGGAAGCTTGTGTCACTACATTTTCCTGCCTTCAGTTACAGCTTTGCCTGTTTCTCCTTTGGAAAATCTTATTTTGCCTTCTTTTTATGCAAGTTCTTTTATTTATTATTTTTTGGATGGCAACAAAGATTTTAATGCAAAGAATCTAGTTGGAGTTCAAATAGGATATGAAACATAAGTTAGTACAACAACAGAAACAGCAGGAGGCCTGAGCCAAAAAACCTCAAGAAGGAGCTACTCAATGGGAAAAACACCAACATGAATTATTGCACAGTTGGCCAGCTCATTTGCTGAGGAATGAGCAGAAATGAAGCCGCCAAGAAAACAAAGTTCCCGTGAGAGCGTAACAAACTGGCTCTCCTTATATGGTGCGTATAGTGGCAGTGACCTGCAGACTGAGCTTGAAACATTTTTAAACCAACTGCAAATCCCCTTCGACTCTCACGTCCACCCACCACTATCCAAGTTGAAGCCTGCCCTTTAATAACAATCTCCAGCTTTGTATTAATATAATTAGATCTACTAGTGGGTCCAGAAAACACAACCTGCCCCCATGATGAAAACACAACCTGCCCCCATGATTTTGCGAAACACTTCAAAGTTCAAAGACTCAAAGGCCTTGAGTTACCAATTGAGCTACCAGTCTACCATTGAAAATAATCTTGATATCCTGGAGAAGGTATCCAGCTATGCTGAACCTCATTTATAGTCATATCAGATGACACCACCGGCTTCCAATGCCCCAAGAAACAGTCTATAGAAACACCATGAAACACCTCCAAAGTCACCGTCAACTTGCTGTCCTCAACCTAGTCAAAGATTCAAAATTCAAATCAGTGACCTCAATAACTTATCTTTCCCAAATTTTGAAGATCCTGTGTTTCTTTCCTCGATATTGTTTAAAAAATGCTTATCCTTACTAAAAGCAGAGATGCCTGTTACAAAGCTGTAAACCTTTCTCCATAACTACAGATTGACAAGCTGGTTTTAGGCCCACCATCATCATTGGAGTGAGTAGCCTACCTTTCTATGACTTATTGATGCTTTTACAGTTTGAGTAGGAAGGTATGGTACATGGCTTACAACTTACAAGAATGTTTGACTAGAATAGTAGAATGTAATTGCCTTTGGTCATATGTCCCAGTTTGTTAAATGTCAGAGCATGTGAATTCTTGGGGGTTGAATCAGTTAGGCAGTTAGGCTGGATATAAGCTATCTGGATGGCTGATGTTTGGGTTTGTCTACAGCCAGTTGGTAGATCCTTGCCTTGGCTTTAGGATGGAAATTGGGCCAGTTAAAGCAGGTACCAGCTCCATTTATCCTCTAATGATTTGGGTGTGGACCATGTGGTATGGCTGTTACTGGCTTAAGGTCCAATATGGTATTTGAAAAACCTATGACACCCACTCCATCCCCTACACTAGGGGTACCCACTTCTGTTACCTTGTAAAATTAGGGAGTCCCGTGTATGTTTGTTGGACAGAAGTTGGTTTCGTTACAGTATTTTGAGAGGGTTGGGTAAGATAATAGTGAATCCTATCCAGAAGGCCAAATCCACCCCTTTCTGATCCTTACTTGCTTTTTGTATAGTTGAATTTTATGTAAATTCCCAGCATCGAGGGTAGTAATCCATGTGAATTGAAGTGGGAAAGTGCCAAAAGGAAGTGAGTTAGTAATTGGAAATATAAATTAGCATGGCTGGATTCTATAAGCTTTTTACGGACTTGGTGCCCTGTGTTTAAACTGATGTTATGCAAATGGTGTTGTGGAGCTGGTACATAGAATTTTTCAGAATTGTACAATTACAAGGACATTGGTTTGTTCTCACCCAAAAAGTCTGTTTTACTTTTGCTATGTGATTTGCTCTTTATCACATTTCTTGGAGAAACCGATCATCCTTGCTTCTCGTAGTCTTCCAAAGTAGTTTTGAGTTGAAGATGGACAAATCTATCTCTCAAACAATTTTTGTTTACATAAAAAATGACCATCTTTGTTTAGAATGATTTACCAATCGTTCTGTCAAGCAAGGATTTTTCCGCTGATTTTTGACTGGGAATCTAGATTGTTCTGCAGTTTCTTATTTAATTTAGCTTAAGAGTAGTTCAGCACATCTGGGGTTTCTCACTACTCTATATGTGTTCTCTTCCTTAACATAGGTGATGGACTGGGAGAAGGATATGGCATGCTTGGTCAGGCTGGAAGTGGGAAGTTACGTGTAGCTGTTGGTCAGAGCAAACTTGCTACCAAAGTTGCAAAGAAGTACGTCTTCATTGTCATTTTCATTTTCTCTTTACCTCCTTTCTTTTATTGGTTATATTTAACTCTCTTCCCATCTTGTTATCAATTAATTCTGTTAAAAGTAAAATATTAAATGCTTCAGTAGTCAGTATTGCACACTAGGTTTTTTTTTAATCTCCTGTTTTCATGTACTCTTCAATTCTTATAACTCAACCTTGTTTATGTGACCTTATGCCTTGGCCGACTGTTTTCAGATTCAAAGAAAAGCAGTATGGCAGCAGTGGTGCCACTTCAGGGTTGACTTCTAGTTTGGCATTTACACCTGTGCAGGTTAGTATCTAGTTGGTACCATCATTTACCATTTCATGTTTCCCCTAGTCACCTATTCTGGAATGGCCCTTGCTTTGCCATTCTCTTTTTGCCTTTGATCAAAATTATCGTTGCCAAGTTGGAGCCAATATTTGCACCAAGTGAAAGTGAAATCTGGAAAAATGTGCAGATTATTCCTTTTTTTTTTTTTGTCTGTGGGTTTGGTTTTGGATGTTTTAGTACATCATTATGTTGGAGCTAACAAATTGATGCATTTTAGTGCACTAAGCGAACTGAGGTTTAACTTGTGTGCCACAACGTTACTAATCTCAATGTTGGCAGCTTTTCCTACAAAGATACCTCATCTGGATTTGGAAAGATATGGGCATGTGAATTTCTAGCTTAGTGGTGATGATGTGGGACCCAGGGTCGGAAGACCCTGATTGGATCCACTATGGGCCCATCCAAGATAACATAAACTCAAATTGAACAAACAGTGGCAATTTCATAATTAACCAGAACTAAAGTAATGCCTCTTGAGGAAACAAACAAACCCTTAGGAATAAACTGGAAATAGAGTTAAAGAGTTGGGGTAGTCTTGGAATAGAATGCAAAAGCAGGACAAAACATAGTTACTTTATAAGGGGGACATAATTGGAAGTTTATAAATAAATAGGTCTTCTTCTACCTTCGTGAGCAGCTGTTCCACAATCAGAAATAAGGGGAGGAAAACTGGTTCAATTTGAAGGGAGAGAACTCTTTCAAGGGGTCACAGACTGGCCTAAAACTCCATGGGATGATTTGCAATTCATGGGCCTACTGTTTCCCACTGATATTGGAGCCCATCGGTGAGGTTAAAAGAAGGGGGAAATTCTGCAACTCAGTTACAGCGGAAGAAGGAATAGCAGATCTGCAGGTAAAGTCGCCCAAAGTGGAGAGTCGTAGTCAGAATCTCAGGAAGGGAAAGGAGATGAATCGATAGGATTTGATTGGTGGGCAGCAAGCACCGCCAGAAATTGGGTGCAACAGCAAAACCCAACAGGAAAATATGAAGGGGAAAATAGAAGAGAAAGGGAAAGAAGAAGAGAGGGGGGGGGGGACTCACCAGGGAAAGGAGAGTTCCTGTTCACAGGGAAGATTGAGAGAGAGGGGATGGAGCCGCAGCTCGCAAGCCCACCACATGCAATGCAGGGAACCAACTAAATTCTACTTCATTTGATTTTCTTCAATCTGACTATTCGATTACAGGAGTATTTAATGACTAAACAGGAATGAAAATCCTAATCTATCTCTAAACCTAAAATAGAAACTGAATCCAACTCAATTTCCTAATTCTAAATTAGAAATAAAATCAAATCTAAGAGGACTTTAATAGTGAACTAATAACTGATAAACATAGAAATTTGTAAATCCTATCTAAATCCCCAAATTAAAATATTACAAATATTTTCCAATTAAAATAAAATCCTGCAGATATTCCCAGCCATATCCATCCCATCATGTGGGCCTGCCACTGCATCAACTCTCCTCTGCTTGAAAAAATTCGTCCTCGAATTTTACAAAGTTGAGGATACAGTTTTATGTGGTGAACGTCCAACATCAGTCTATAACTGAATTATGGTAACACATGAGCAGTAGGGATGTAGTCTGCAAGGCGCAGGGGGGGGGTCTGCTCTTCCATGAACGATGGTGGAAGCACAAATTCTATCTTTTCATCTGTGCCGATGAGGTCCCTCAGAATTTCTTGATGGTCCGCTTCAGTTGACTTCAGGAAATCCTCAATTTCGTCCTTTGGCAACTCAACTTGTGGCTGGTTTGCCGGTGTCACCACTTTCGGCTTATGCGCTTTTTTAGGTGCTCCCTTGCACAACACATTAGGATTGGATGCGATCAACTCACTGCTGATCATTTCCTTGGTTTCCCACTGAAAATCGTCCAATTTCTCTATTAGGACCTGCATTTGGCGACGGATATCAAGCAAAAGAATGGGATCCATTATAAAGGTTGCCAGATTTCGCTTTGTTACCAATTGATGTGGGACCTGGGGTCGGAAGGCTCTGATTAGATCCACTATGGGCCCACCCAAGATAGTATAAACTCAAAATGAACAAACAGTGTAATTTCGTAATTAACCACAACTAAGTAATGCCTCCTGAGGAAAAAAACAAACCCTTAGGACTAAACTGGAAATAGAATTAAAGAGTTGGGGTAGTCTTGGAATAGAATGCAAAAGAAGGACAAAACGTAATTACTTTATTTTTTGGGGGGGGGGGCATAATTGGAAGTTCAGAAATAAATAGGTGAAATAAGAAGCGGAAGACTGGTTTGATTTGAAGGGAGAGAACTCTTCCAAGGGCTCACGGAGGACGATTCACAATTCATAGGCTTACTGTTCCCCACTGATATTGGAGCCCATCGGTGATGGTAAATGAGGGGAGAAATTCTGCAACTCAGTTCAATGAAGAAGGAATAGCAGTCTGAGTTTCAGTCTGATACTCTGGTTTCCAGCAAGGGCTCGGGCTAGGGTTCTACAGGTAAAGTTGCCTAAAATGGAGGGAGTCGTAGTCAGAATCTCATGAAGGAAAGGAGATGAATCGATAGGATTGGATTCATATCTAGTAGGCAGCAAGCACCACCAGAAACAGGGTGCAACAGCAAAACCCAACAGGAAAATACGAAGGGAAAATAGAAGAGAAAGGGAAAGAAGGGAAGAAGGGGGGGGGGCAACTCACCAGAGAAGGGAGAGTTCCTGCTCACAGGGACGATGGAGAGAGAGGGGAAGGAGCTGCAGCTTGCAAGCAACAAACTAATATATACTTCATTTCATTTTCTTCAATCTGACTATTCCTTCGATTACAGGAGTATTTAAAGACTAAACAGGAATTACAATCCTAATCTATCTCTAAAGACTAAATAGAAACTGAATCCAACTCAATTTCCTAAGTCTAAATTAGATATAAAATCAAATATATGAGGACTTTAGTAGTTCACTAATGACTGATAGACATAGATTTCTGTAAGTCCTATCTAAATCCCTCAAAATAAAAGATTACAAATATTTTCCAATCTAAATAAAGTCCTGCAGATATTCCCAGCTATATACATCTCATCATGTGGGCCCACCACTTCATCAGGTGAAGGGATGATATTTATCTCAGAGTTTTATAAGGTAGAGGGATGGAATTTGAAAGAAAATAAACCCTTCGTTTTCTGAAGAGTCATTAATTTGGCCCTACTAGGTGTAGAAATTATCCTCTGTTTGTTGGATTTAGAAGGGTGGTTAGGTCATGATTTGAGTGCATTGGTCTCACGGCATGGAAGATACTCTTTCTACGTGTTCAGGCTATTGAAGGATTTCGAGAAATAGAATTGAGCCAGTTGGAAAATTCATTGAATACCTTGATGACGAGTCCTATGTTGAATCCACCTGTACCCCAAAATCAGGCTGTGGCAATGTGTCGGGGACTTGCAAAAATTTGTTAAGCTTTTTCACAGCTAGGTGGTGGGACTGGGTCCTGTTATGCCAGATTCAGGTCATGTGGAGACATGGGTGCAACTCAAAATGGGTCGACCTAAACATGTCCCAAATACTAAATGGGTCATGTGAGTTAGCCTGAACATGGCATGAAAACACACATCCTAACCTGAGAAGACATGATTAGTGGATGGGTTGCGTTTGGGTTGATTCTGAATGACCCAAAATGACACGGAATGAAAAAAAAAATGATTACATTAGGAAAAAGGGTTGCATAACAAAATGTTAAAACAGGTTATTTTATGTTGGTGGGTTTGACACAAAAATGACAATTTTTTTTTGTCATTTTCATGTTGCCTGAGATTGACCTGGAATAAAAAAAACCCCAACTGAAACACAAATTTATGGAGTCATGATGTCATGTTCATATTTGGTTGGCATGTTGTATTGGGTATTGCCAATGGCTGTGCCCTAGTGTCCGAATTTTGGGTGTGTCTCAGACATTTTCCATACCCATACCCATGTGTTGTGGTGTCAACATGGATTCTAGTGATATATGAAGTGTTTGGGTAATGGATCCATTGGTCTGATATCAAGAAGAAATAAAACAAATAATAGCAAGCTTAGAAGTTATTTTTGCCTTTCGATGCTAGCCCATTGTGTAATGGCTGACCCACTCCTTAAAGATGTTTAATCTATATTTCTGCTCACAAACTGGGGGAATACAGTCAATGCTAATATCCAATTATCCATAGAGGCCAAAGAACAAGGAGAACCGAGAACTATGGACTCCACTGGATGGAGTAATGAAACTAAAATTGGATGGGTCTTATTGGGGAATCCATGCCCTTCAGAGTTGATGAAGTGATTAGATATGACAACAGAACTGTTTTGGGGGATATCCAAGTCCAATTGGCTTTGGGGATTCTATAAGAGCTGGATTTTTCCATGAAAGGGGCTTTGATACCATCATGAGCGACGGAGATTCATAAACTACTATCATGCTTGCGTACCTCTAATCAAGATGTTCCATGGAGATTTGCACATTTCATTAGGCACATAAAATTTCTTTCTTCTTGGGTAAAATGGTTATTCCATTGGAAGCCTAGGACTACTAACGTTATGTGGACATGTGATGTGTATTGATGGAAACCATACCTAAGAAACAGGGAAATTAGCTTTGCTTGAATCCACTGATGAACCAAAGAACCAATAAGTGAAACTTGAAGAGAAATAAAAAAAAAAATTTATGATACTGATGAGGAATAAGATGAAAATAACCTAAAAGTGAAACTAAGATAAAGCAAAATTTATTTCTGATAAAGAGTAGAGAAACTAATAGAAAAAAATTACCTGTGGACAAATTCTTACCTTTTCAGAGAGGTGGGTTGTTTGGGGGGACGGACAGAGGGCACAATCAGTATATTGGGAAAATTGATAACTATAAATCAAGATTCCTTATTTTAATTGAGCTGAAACTGTGGTTAAGATTCCTTAGGATCAGTTCAATCAGATTATCAAAAATCTTGAACAACTTCTGAAAATAGACGGATGCAATTTTAATTGAGTGGGGGAACAAGTAAATACAGGACAGAGGTAATGTATTATGTATGTAATGAAGAAGACTGGTAAATTTGGAAATAATGACCAGCATTGACTAAACTTTTACCCGATGATTAATTATGACATGTCAGATGAAAAAAGAGAAGAAAATAAGCTGGAAATAGAAATTCGATTAGAAGAAATAGAGCAAGAAGAAGAGAATAGAAGAAAAGGGGAGATCAATGGAGGAACTAACCTGGGAGAAGAGAAGAAGAAAACCCATAAGAGAAGATTCAACAAGCCACCTCTATGAAATCTAAATTTAATAAGTTTCAAAATCCACTGAATTAGGGTTACAACCCTATTTATGAAAGGTTAAACTGACCAACTTTAGGACTACTGAACCTACTAAACGACTGTCCATTAAGTTACCTAAACAAACACTTAATAGAAAACCTAATAAAACATGAATAATGACTCCTAAATAACTCTAAAACTTAATTAAATGTTGACCACTCAACTCGCTAAACACTGCACACTCTCAACTAACTTCTAATTACAACTTTCTAGATTCTAATTCTGTACGCAGACTTGACCCTGAAGCTTTGTGCTTGTGATATGGCCCATTACAACAATATCCCATGGAAATAAAGTACCAGCCCATATACTGACAGACAGTTTAAAGTCATATTTGGGCTTGGATTGCCAAATTGGGCCCAGCCAAGATGACCAGCTAAGCTGAGCTACTTTACCAACATGTTGGCCAATTTAGGGATTCAAAAGCTGTGTTGGAATTTTGGCCATTCCTTCCCATTGGTTGATTAACTAGAATTGTTTATTTTATTTATTTTTCTTTACTTTTTGTCCAAGTCTTGAAGGTGGCTGTTTGCCATGCTCTGGTTAGGACTTTGTACCGCTTTCATGATTTATTAACAAAATTGTTGTGATCTGTCAATAATTTGCAATGTAAATGCTTCAAACAAACCAAAACAATCATGGCGCAAATCGTAACTCCATAAGCTAAGAAGACCAACTGAAGAAATACCTTTGGTCGTTATCTAAAGATTAGTGTCCTTGAAAGTTGAAACAAGTCCCAGATTAATGAATTGAGGATTGGTTTAGTGAGGACACAAATTGATTCGAGATTCCTTCATAGAATTCAAATCAGAGCCTGCCAAAGATAAAGTTGTCCTCTTTATTTGTCAACACCTTATCAGGTATTCCCCTCTCTAAAAGTTTTCAAACTTCCTTATGAACGGCAGGCGGCTTCTTGTCAGGAGTATCGAACTGGTTTTGATCACTAACATTTAGGTCCTTATACAAATTACACATATACTTGTCTCCAGCCGGGAAAATAATGTTAAGCAATTGACTAACCTGAACAAAATCCTGCACTGCCTCTTCAATTGACATAGAACCATTATCATGAGGAATGAATCATTCACTCCATTAATATCTTCAGGAGCCACAGCTAATTTCCTCTCATTTGATATATTAGGCTTCCACTGCTAGAGCTTTATTCTCAACTTTTAGCACTAGAATTTTTTTAGGCAAACCCGGAGGCTTGACCACAGCATTCGGAGTTTCCACAGTTTCAGAGATTTGTGAGTCTTGAATGGATGGAACCATCACCAGTGGGAATAAAAACTTCGGTAGCTTCAAACTCTTCATTTCCTCCTGAATGGTCAAGGTTCTCATTATTAACATCTCTGCTATCAGAATTAAAGCCTAAATTATATTGCAAGTTTTTAATGCTGTTTCAATTATGAAGATGGAGAATGAGATTTCCATTCATGAGCTTAAGCCCCTTGGTTCACCTTCAATATTGAGCAGAGCTCTGAGAGTTAAGAGATAAGTAGATCACATTGACCCCCCACTGAGCTGGGCCGAAAATGCCCTCAGCATCCCCCAGATTATAATTACTTGGAGATTAGTTAAGGTTGGGTAGATCGACAATAAAGCCTGAGTTGGTAAGTGGCCTCTCTGTGCTGGACTAGACATGCTCACCGCTCGTATGTCCTGCTTCAACCTGGGCTAAATTAATTGTCAAACTTAAATTCAATTTCAAGTCTAATAGATTAGCCTGTCCTGCCCATTGCTAATCTCATTTTCATCTTGGATGCTGATCATCATACTCAGCTCCAACATTGCCCAAATTACCTTGAACATATCTTAAGATTCTTAACCCTACTCCAGCACTTCCGCCATTCTCTTCATCCTCTCCATTAATAGCAGAACAACACCACAGAGAAGTGACAAAGAAGCATCCTCTTCAACTAGTGTGCATAAAATCCAACTGTTACCTTACAAACTGAATCAATGGTTTCAGGGATAGAATCAATACCATTACAATGTACAAGGATGCAAATAAACTGAAGTCGTTTTCCTGAATTGTTTCTTTTATCTACAATAATAAATCTCCCACATGTATTGACAACCATTTTGAAAACCTCAGTGCACAGAAGTCCTGAGTGTTTGCTCCAAAACTATGGAATTTGTTGATGTCAAGCCTGAGGATGACCTCAGCATCTTCATCCAACTTAAATTGAAGGGCAAAGAAACCACCTGCAAGCTTCCTAACAGATAGACCATGTGTTGGTCTCCTCTCATTGAACTAATTTTCTTCCTATGAAATGTGAGGACCCCATTAAAGATAGGAAGCAATGACAATCTCGGGTGCTCTTAAGTTGCTCCCTGTGTCCTTGACCCAATTTGAAATTGAAGGTAGTCAATGAAAGAAGAGATCAGAGCTTTTCCTCTGTTGAACCAAGCTTTGAATGCCTCGTCTGATTGAATTTCTTGTAGTAAATTGATGCAGGTCTTGAAACCATAATCGCAAATCAGAATTTGGGTTAATCAGGCTTCTGATAGGCCCAGATCTAAAAGTGTTTAGTTCCAACACTAAATCGACTGAATTTGGGAACAGAAAAGGAAAATCATGTAATACTAATCCAGAAACATTAATATAGAACAGGGTGAAGAAGAAGCTGAATGTCAAGATAACAGGTTATTGGTATGAGAAGGAACTAGCTTGGAAAAGAGAACAATGGAAGAGAGCTAGTAGCAGGAACTGACAGATTTGACATATCTGTTCTTCTACTTGCTTAAACAGCAGCAGACCTGTTTTCATAGTTCGAAACTGGCTGATATCTAGTCCAACAGTGGCCTGCGACAGCTTACAGATGAGTAGAAAAGATGGAAGAGAGAGGAACAGGGAGAAAGAAATTAGGAGAGAAAGTAGGAGAGCAGCCAAGTAGCTACAAGGGAGGGAGGGAGGAAGGGTAGACCGATGGAGAAGACAGGATTAAAAAGAAGAGAGGGATTGATGGGAAGGGGAGAGAAGAATTAAAGCTCCAAACTCGTTCAAATAGAACTCAATTTCATTCATACATCTCGATCATTAAGGGGGCCGGGGGGGAAGGGTTACATGTATTTATAAAACTCAAAGATTCAAAAATAGAATTTACCTAAGAAAAGTGAAATTCTGGGGCTCTAGAAGAAGGCATAAGTTTCCCTGCTTAGCAGACCAGGCTAAGGGGTCCCTGGTTGGGACACCTTGTTCAACCATGTGGAAGGATCAAATGTAAATCTGGTCGTTGGATACCTGGAAGATGGTCTGGATAAACCACTTGTGAGATTTCAGACCCATGTTCATCCATTTAGCCCCTATAATGCCATACCTTCCCTTGTATGTTCATGCACTGCCTTTGGTATTCCGTTTCACCTATGTCGAAGTTGTAGATTTTTCAATGATTTGTTTCGCTACATGCCCAACTTTGTTTTGGCTGAAACTCTACATGTGAGCAGGTCTACCTGCCCACAAAATTTCAGCCTAATCTGATCTGCTATGTGGCATTACTGGCTGCAGGCACGTGACCATGGCTTAGCTATGTGAACTGACAGACCAGAAAACATTTTCCCATAGAAACTTCCTAACAAAGAGACCAGAAATAGTAAAATTTAAGACTACCTGTAGATATATCTTGAAGAGGTCCTCACATTAGAATATTAAGTTAAAGGTGCAATATTATTGTCACAAGGGTTTGTTATATTTCCATACATCACAAGATACCTCTTCTGCCATGTGGACAGATGATGTATCCATTCCAAACGTTGGATAGAGAGGATGTGATCTAGATTAGCCATATGTCAAATTTTAGAGCCTAATTCAATCAAATATCTCTTGGATATTTGCATAAATCCTTTGTATCTATGTTTGTGTAGTAGTACTCTAGTAATTACTGTGTGCTCTTCCAACTCTTGAGTAGACATAGACGGTTTAGATTGGAAAAACCATGAAAATGGCTGTTCAGATCTGTCTTGTGACTTTTGCAATGGTCACAAACAATTGTGATGTCAATAACTACCCTAAGTTAAGGTACTAATATTTGCTTTCGTACACCCCTTGAGACCCCCATCTTTGGGCTTTATATTTCAGTTTTTTACAATTAAAACCCAAGTAATTAAAAGCACACCCATTAGACGTCTGGCAAATTTTTTTAACCAGGACAACATTTTAAATCTTATGCTCTACCAAGAAAAGGAAATAGGAAAGCACTGATTTTAGGTTATTGAAGGTTCTGTCCACAATATCTCTGGAATCTTCATTTTGTTTCTTGTTGCTTTTGAATGGAGTCATCATATTTACCAATGAGAAGTGGGGTCAAAATAATAAAGGTGGAGACTGGAGAAAAATTCCTTAGATATATTCTTGGTGTTTAATAATTAACATATTCTAGAAAGTTATGAAGTGTTTAGATTATGAGAAACAATATGTCTTTGTTGATTCTGATGTATGCTACCGTAAAGTTACTGTCACTCGACTGACTCCATTTCTTGTGGTGGTTGGGTTTTTCATACCTGTTAAATATATTTTCGTTCGATGCCAATGACAATGTGGATGTTGCGTTCTTTTGCAGGGAATTGAACTTACAAATCCACAGGCTAATCAGTTGGGTAGTGGTACTCAGAGTACCTATTTTTCAGAAATTGGAACATTCTCAAAGATCAAGAGGACTTGAACCACCCTAGAAGAAGTCTTCGTATCCCAGTTTGAGGCAGGCAAAGCACGGTTGGCATCTTGACCCTTAAAGTAAGTAAAATCTGATGGCAGAATGCAAGTTGACAAAGAGACCAGATTAAGTAAAGTTCCTTTCTGATTGTGCATTTTTATTCCATCAGCTTCCACTTCAATGGAAGTTTTGAATGCAGGATTTTATATGAAGACCGATTGTCAGCCATATGTAACTCATTATTTGTTTCAACTTAAATTGAAGCCAGTGGATTCCTTGTATGAGGTATTCATTTTATAGTAATCACTAAAAGCTCTTCTGTACATGAATCTTTATCATCTGCAAGTAATCTTCTTCTTACTAATTGAATAAATAAAACCAATGGGATGGAAGATCACTAATTTTATCAATCTTTGACTTCAAGGGAAACATATTAACCCTGAGAAAGATCAACATCCTGCTTGTTAAGGTTTGCCCATTTCTTTTGGCCATCTAGATTAAGCCTGGGTTTGAGTAGTTCAGTTAGATGGCGCTCTGTGCTGTTCTGTGGGGAAACTCCTTGCGTTTGATCTCAATTCAGTAATTTTGGGATATAATTGGGACAGCCATTTCTCACATTAGAGTACTTGATCCATTTTGTTGCCATCACTTGTTGCAAGATTTATCGTCTCCTATCAAGTAAAATGAACTGCAGACTTTGTTTCAGGCTTGGATCTGCTTGTTTACAAATATTTGTAAGGGTAAAACACAGAGTTATTTCATTACTTAGTATGAAACTGTAAGTTAGAGCTTAGTTGAAACTTAAAAATAATGTTCAAGTTGATCCATTTGATATAGTATCTTGAAACCTTTCTTACGCTGTTGAAGCCGCAGGTGGTCCCAGGTAAGGTCCCATTGAGCAACGTGCTGAGACGACCATCTCCTCCCATATTTTTAGTACAGCCTTGTTTTATTTCTTGTTTTTATTACCGGGATATGATGCAACTTTTTAAACACCATGACTGTTTTCTCATTTCAACTCAGCCATTGCTTTCTTTTTCTTGTGTTAAGAGTAAACATCCACAAAGGATGAAAAATATAATGTTGCTCGGCAAGTACTGCTTTGTTCAAAGTTCGTCTGCCAATTTTTTTTTCCAAGCAGATGAATATCTATCATGGTCTAGTGGGGATAAGCTGACACCAGCTCTGCGCCATTCACTGAAACACAGGGTGCCACTTTTTCTTTTTTTTTTTGTTGGGGGCTGGGGGGACCACATTGGTAAAATTGTTCCATTATGACCTAGTGGTCTTCGATTCGAATCTCTCTAAACAGTTTCTTTGTGAAGCGGGGATAAGACTACGTATGTAAGTCCTTCCCTAGATCCTAGAGTGGTGGAAGCCTTGTGCTTTGGATACGTCCTTTATCTGAAAGATACTTGATGACATTTCTTCTTTGTAGATGTGTGTGTTTTTTTTTTTTAATGAAGTTCTTTGTATATGTTTGATGGCGTGTAAATTTAGATTCTATATTTTCTACACTCTCTATCATGTTATAGTTCCGTCCCTCACGCACCATCCAAAAAAAGAAGTTAGATGTATTAGAACGCATCACAGAAACAGATATATGGCCCATCTAGGAACACGTGTTAAGATGAAATCTTCTTATCTTCCATGTTACCTGTCTCTGTGACTGAAGTCTCAAATCTAGAGCAGGTCTCCCACGGCTTATGTATGGGAAGGAAGGTCTTTTGGGGTTTTAATTTTCAGAAGAGATTGTTGATTATTCTTTTTTTAAAATAAATCCAGCCTCCTTAATGACAGTGTGTTGTGTTCTAAGCAGGCATACCATATGTATCATGGAAGGGAAATGATAATAATAGAGTGAATTTTTTTTGCAACATGAGCAGACGTTTGCATCAAATATCAAATTGCAAATCTGATGTACCTTGTAGAATAATGATCTGAAAGCCATCTCCAGCTTTATAGCTCCAAATTGGAGGGAAAAAAAACACATGAGATGCTTCCTAGCACTGAGTGAAGTGCATAGAGATGCCATACACTTTAGATTAAATCCTCAAATGGTCCCTTTTTGTGGGGTATTTTTACTTGACATTGGCAGGTATCAAGGTTCTCTTGACATCGATTCCATTTAATGCACATTTACTATCACTGAAACCACAATAAAATATTGCATTGAGGTACTGATAGGAGTTATTTCACTAGGAATTCATGGAGGGGGTCATGATATTGGATCCATATCCTCTCCTCTCAGAGGTATGGGAGGAGGGACAGCAACCCTGTTAGATAGTCGACACTTGAGACTAGGGTGAATCTGAACCCTCCATCCAAGCCGACAAGTTGAGCCGACAAGGGGGTGTTGACTAGGATGGAGGACTCGGATTCACCCGAGCCCCAGGCTATCTAACGAGGTTGCCGCCCCTCCTCCCGAACCTCTGGGAGGAGAGGATTTGGATACTCATGATATCTCTTTCAGGAAGGCTGCATTTCGTTCTCTATAAAATATTTTATGAAAAAATAATTAAGTATGAACTACAGGGGGAGGTATAAATAAATTTCTCAATCCTTTTATACTCCATTTAATATAGGATCAATGCCACTCCATTTTTTCGCAAGACTAGGTTAAGCATTGGGCTGGTTATGTGGACTAGATTGGCCCAAGCCCAATTAAGAAAAACAAAAAATTCCATGCACATAGCCAAGCTTTAGTCAGGTCGAATTGGATCGGGTCAGGATTGATTGATATTCTTGGGCTTATAGATTCATTCATGATGGCCTAGCTAAAAACGTCTAAGAACTTTTGAATACTTATCACATCTAATGGCATATTGATTTTAAAATGTATATGATATATCATATCGGAAATGGTTTTTCTTCACCCTAAGTGAAGAGAGAACCTTTTAATCCATTGGTGCAGGGTACTTATGAATCTTAATGGCTACTTCCTCTTCACCCTAGTGCAAGGGAAATTTTCTCCCATTAAGCAATAGTTTTTTGCCACGTGGGTTTTTTTTTATTTACCAAAAAAAGAAAAGAAAAAAAGAAAGGAATATACTATTGTGTATGATTATTGTTGGTTCAATTTAAACGGTTTATATTTTAAATTTATTCTGTTTATAATCAGTTTGAAACTACTGATTTATCGGTGGAATCAAACCATTTAAATAAACGATTCTATTTTAAACTTAAAATGTTACACAGCTGATTCAGTCTGGTTTCGATTTGCTTTGAACACCCTTACACATGTCCATGGTTCAAGTACTCAGTATTGGATCGATTTGTATCGATTTTGGACATGATTGATCCTTGATTTCATCCTATTTTAATATTATTTTTCTAAGATCGATCATGTGTCAGTTTCTCATTAGATCTGAGATTAATTTTAGACATGACCGGTATCGTATCCAGATTGATTTTAATGAAAGATACTCCAGGGAATCAAGTTACAGATTTTTTAGTATTCAATAGGAACAGTTTTGCAAAAAAAAAAACCTGATCTTATTATAATCCAACCTACAGAGAAATGTAATACAATAAACGGCTACATACCATAAAGATGAACCATCAAAAGTTTTTCTCATATGAGAAGCTTTAAGGTTTAAACTCTTATGTAACTAAGACATAAGCCTCCTACATCTGACTTCTATCCTCTACTATAGTCATCTCTCTACCCTTCCCATTTACCTGGGAAAGCAACCTCTAATCCACAACCAAAATGCTATGCTGCCGGCGCTATGGACTTCCCGTCGTCATCGTCATCATCGTCATCATCATCATTTTCTTCATGAATACAAGTGTGTTGAATCACCTTGTCTTTGTCGATGATGGCTGTGAAAAACTCTAGGTTCCCACTCTTGACAACCACCATTTTAGTGAAGTTAGATGAAGACCAAGGAGGAACTGGAGTCATCCTTTATTTATACATGAAAGACTGGAATTACTGGTACATTCTTCATCATAAATTCCATTTTGGCTGCTTTGTTTTATTTTCCTTTTTTCATTTTCTCAAGCATTGTGGGTGAAAAAAGGGGAGTAAGTAGAGCTCCTTTCCATGCATTTTCCATGTGGTCCCCTGATTTAAAGGTTGCTCATGGAGGTTGTTTGTCTTGCACATTCCGCATGTGGAAGCAACAGTCCATGCACACTCTTAGCTTCCTTGGTCACGTGTAGGTCATTCCATGTAGGATTTTGAGACAATCATTAGTCCTGTGCCTTACGTTCAAAAGTTTATGATAAAATGACTATATCTGCCCCATAAAATGGCCCTGGTACAGTTTTTTATGGACCTCTTTGGATAGGTTTGGGCATTTGTTGATAGCTTGTATGCTCAATATTAGCTCCAAAATTTTAAGCCCAAAAGAAGAAGTCTTTAACATCAACCATGCCTAAGGTTTTAGATTTCAGGTATTTGTTACTAAATTGGACTTGGCTGGAACTGATCCTGAGGGGTGGATCGGTGGTAGATTGTTCTATATTGGTCAAGTTAGGTTGGGCATGTGAGTTGAAAGAATGATACACATTTGTCATATTTGGTGGCTTGGATTCTAATGTTTGAAACCTCTGAGTATTTGTAAATTTAGTGCAGTTGGTTGGTGTCCTGTCAGTTGAGTGTAACCGTGTAAGCACCCAATACGTCATGGGTTCAACTTTTCTATCTCACATTGTGCCTTGAGTCACCTCCTTCCCTCCTCCCTCCTTCGCAACTAGATGCAGTCAAAGTCCCATTGGGAAGGTAGGACCACAAAAAAAAAAAGAGCGTTAAGGGGAAACTTCCCGCGAAAGACTAAAAAAAAAAAAAAGAAATTACTTGGCAATCTTCCCACGACCGACCCTTTCTTTTTTATTCTTTCTTTCTGAAGCGCTTGCGGTTCATTACACCAAAGTCTTTTAGTGAACTATTGAAGCTATCGAGAGAGTACCAAATGTTGACAATGATGGAAGTTACCGACTTTCGGTGGATGCGGATAAAAAAAAATAGAAAGTTCGAGACAATTGAGACTTTTTTGGAGATTGGATGCAGTTACTAATTCATGATCTGGCATGTACAGAATGAAAACTTCATTCTCGATTCTACGAGAATTTTCATGAAAACGTTTCATTTGCTCTTTTGAGTATTTCTTCTAGTTTTTCTCATCAAGCATCTATATTTAGAGGGTCCGTCTGATTAATGTAACAAGGTTTGCTACAACAACATATTGTAACCATCTTGAGTGCACATTCAATAGATCATCATGGAAACCTCAATATATGGGGAGACAGTTTTGATATTTCATTTGGAGACTGACTCAAATCTAACAGTAAAAAGATCTTGTTACAGCATGTAGGTGTAACAAAGTTTGTTCCAACTAGACTAGAAAAACCCATATTTAGAATCCACAAACTATATGAAGAGACTAAGTGGTGGAAAGACCGATGAGTTTTATCATATTGAATTACTTGGTGGTCAAGACATGAGGATACTGTGAAGGAGCAGGTTTATGAATGCATTCATGTGGGCCAAATGATCGGATGAGTCATTTAGTTTGCATGACTGACTGTAGCTAATTAAGTTCCAAAACCATGATAAATGAAAAATGAAGATAACTGGTCAAGATGGCAATATTATTTTCTGTTATTTAGCTTCATTTCTTCAACTCAGCGCGTTAACTACAATTACAAAGTGCTTAGCAGAGCTGACTCTACTATATTGGAAGATTCAAAGATTTAGAAGACAAGAACATTTTAACTAGTAAGAAACAATGCATCATTACAGGAATTAGCCTTGGGAAGCCATGTAGTACTGGACCATACATTGCAAATTTCATGGCTTCTCATGTTTATCTGTCCCTGAGCCAGACACTGGACTCGGAACCCCGGGAGGAGGAACGTAAATCATGGTTTGTATGTTTGGTATGGTAGGGAGTGTTGGAATTGCAAGCAATGGGAAGATTGGAGGTAGTGTAGCTGTAGGAGACCAAAATGTGTTTTGGTTTGGACTTGGCTCTTTAATTGAGCATAGAGTTGGGTTTGAGTTCTGATTTGGGGGTAGGTAGGGTTGTTGGAGAGATGGGTGTGTGGGGAGCAGAGGCTTGGCTTGGGAGGGTATGGAATCAAGGGGGGAAGGGAATGTGGGGGGAAAGGGGACTAAGGATCCATTAGCATCATGAGGCACTGTACTCTGATCATTATCTAGTAGACGGCGGGACGCCACAAATAACAAGTTGCCAGAGAAAATCAAGAGTATGGAAAGGAAGGCTATTTTGGATGCCATATCATCAACCAGAGAGAGAGAGAGAGAGAGAGAGAGAGGAGGGTGGGACTTTAGATAAGATTGATAGCTATGGACAAAGAGTTTATTTATAGGGGATGGAGTGTGATAAATTTTTATCGATATGGGCACTTAGTAGTTTAATGCTTGTGGCTTTCACAATGGATCTACTCTCAACCTAATCTGCAAGTTTAGTTCTGGATGTAATGAAGTTAGGAAGTGGAGGAGGCACATGAATGTGAGTAGATTTCAGCTTAGGTCAACCACTTGATTAATTAGAGAAGGTTTTTGTTGCTTCTTGGTGGATGCCAACTCCTGGCATTTCATGTTTTAGAGATTCTTTTATTGGTGCATTAGGACATCTTTTGCAAGGTCCCCTTGCCACTCCAAACCTGAGGATATTTTCTCACAAGGTTCTTTCCAACTGCATTAAGAACTTGGTAAGTTTCTTTCATGGGTTTATTATGTGTGTAAAAAGGGAGTCTCAGTGCACAGGCTCCCGCTACTGTAGGGTCACTATTCTATGATGAGAAGGGAGACGGCATCTTAAGAGATGATTTTGTAAACACATCTGACAATCATTATCGTTTTAGATTGGCGAACAGCATGAGACCGTTGATTGGCATGGGACCCTTTGGTTCAAATTTTCAGTCCCAAGATTTTCATTCATCAGAAAGGTAGCTGAGCTCTACATGGAGAATTGACTACTAAAGCCAAGCTTGCAGCCTAGGAAGTTAGTACAAATGTTACTTGCAATCTCTGCAGATGGACCATGGATTACTCAATATCACTTATTATTTCAATGTTCTACTCTATAGATGGAAGAGGATCCTCAAATGTTCTGGATCATGAGGAACAATCAGCCTGTTTCATGGGAATAAGGAATTTTTCTTACATCTCCCCCCCCTCCGGGAGCCCATAGGCCTCCCAATCTATTCTTCAAATCTATTTCTGCTGATATTCAGGCAAGGTTTTCTGGGATTCAAGACAAAGTGGATGATAATTCAATGTTAAGTAGAGAGATTTTGATATCTGGCTAATCAGCCCTCATTTCAGTTCTTCAATATTCCTGTATTCCCACTCTCAGTTGGTGCTAATCCCAAAGGAGCTTTATCGACAGACAAAGCGATGTGGATAGATGAGACTGCAGTCCTGTTCATAGATAAGACTGCAGTCCTTGTTATGGCTGCTGTCCTAGTTCTCTTACAACTCTGTGGGTAGTATAGTTCTTTTGTAACTCTTCTTTTCTTATTATAAATAAAGGCTGAATGGTCCCTAAAGATCGTCCAAACATTCAGTTCCTAATTATGCTTTCAATAGAGTAGTCCTGAATACTGATTGATCTAAAAAAGTGAAGAGATGGGTATGCGGTTGTTGGGAGGGATAGGGGGAGCTACTACAGATAAAATCAGCCCTTGGCTTCAGTTATATGTGATTAGAAGAGGGTTACAAATTTGTGCCTAGAGGGGATACCAAAATAGGGGTGTCAAAATTGGGCTTGAACCAAAAACCAAAACTGAATCAGTCTGATTTGACTCGGACCAAACCAAAATCGAATCTTGTTGGGTGTAATCATAGTTCTCAAGGGGCCAAGGTAACCCAAGGTGCTGGAGAGGTACCTAGCCGCCTAAGCGTCCTAAGGCGTACCCAAGGCATTCTCAAGGCGTTGTAAGGGTGTATTTTAATAAGAGGATTTATACAAGTGGAGGGGGTTAGCGTATCAATTTCTATTGTTTTTACTACATATGCATGATTCCATGCATTATGGTGTATATATGTACTTTATGCATCTAATAAAAATGCTACAAAAAGGCATTAATTAAAAAAATAAATAAACATATAAAACATGACGTGGTACAATAAGACGACCAACCGCCTAGCTCTATCAGACTCGCCTAGACGCCTAGGCAACACGCTTAGGGGACGCCTTGACAACTATAGGCATAATAGGGTTGTGTTTCTAGGGTTCGGTAAAACACCGAAATCAAACCAGTTCAATTGATAAACCCAAACCAAACCAGATCAATAGGACCGAAACCAAATCAGTCTGATATGGACCAATAAGAATCCATTAAACCAACATTTATTAAATATTCATGTAGAAAACCAACAAATCAACTTGATAATGAACCAATATGTGTCCATTAAGCCAACGTCTTATTAAATATACATGTAGGAAACCAAAACCAGATCAGCTCGATAATGGACTAATAAGAGTCCATCAAACCAACAATTATTAAATATATATATGTAGGAGGGGATATCTATGGAACCCAGTACATGATAATATAAATCTGATGCCGTCTCTGTAAATGCTCTAATCTATTATTAGTATTTCTTCTAAAAAAATTGTAAAGCATCAAAAGTAAGTTAATTTTCTTTTCTAGGCAATTGGTTCCTCCAAAGGGTTTTCCCCATGACCCAAATATTTGGCTCGTGGTATCTCATATAGGGCTCAAATTTGATGGGCAGGTAAACACCAATGGAGTTTGCCAAATGGCAAATAAAACTTGAAAAAATTTGGATTTATGAGATAATGCATAATAATGGTAAAATGAATATACATAGGGATGCATGCCAATATGGGTGTACTTATGCCAATATAGTTGTACTTGATTGAATCAGGATTAGAAATTTAACATGTGGCTGGCCCAGACCATGTCATTGCTATCCAAATTTTAGAATAGCCATATCATCTGCCCACATGGCACAATGAGTGTAGGCTGCCTATAAGCTATGCTATTTTTTGTTTTTTAATTTTTTTTGTGTTTAACAAAAAGTATAGTTACAAGTTAATGTCATATATTCCTTTTTCTCAGTAGTGGAAAAACCTAAGCACATGAAACATAGGATACATACCTGAGCTGAATTTTTGACCACGAGCAAACCCAGTTCAACTTTAAAGCATAGAGATTCCATCGATCCATTTGGGTGACTTTGCTAACCCATTTCAGATATTTCAGCCATGACTTAGAGATCAGTCCCTTATATGGGTTGATGAGTGTACCAATCTTCAAAATGAAACATGTATAGGTTGAGCTCATCCTCCAATTCATGCCACATCCATTGCTCATATAAATGATTCGTTTTTAACAATTTAGCATGTACAAGTTCTAAAATCTCACTTTGAGCTATGGTTGTAGACCATACAGAATTTTCTCAAGAGAATTTTCTTACAAAAATCAAGGTTAAATCAAATTCCGTTTAATTGGATTTGGGATATGAATTTTTATTCATTCAGATTTCTTTCCCTTGAGGTTTCCCTTTGGAATTTTGCTGAGTACGCCAGCGTCGAGCTTACTGTACTGGTTCCGAAGCTGTCCAAGCAGATTATAAATAAAGTTGTCCACTTCATCTTCGTACCTTTCGTACAGGACTGGCAAAGTATGAGCAGCAACAAATCCTGAATCAACCAAATCACATGCTTTTCCATTAATTAACCCTTAAAGGTGAAGGCAAAAACAGAACCCAATGATCCCATGTAGCAAAAAATTAAACCCAATGATCCCATGTAGAATATCTTCCTGGCCGGGATCAACCCAATTGGGTGAGTGACAATTATTTGTCACATCTTATTTAACAATTATGGTTAATTAATTGAAGGTTGTTGATTGTTGTTAATGTAATTAAGTAGATAAACTTTGACTTACTCAAACCGTCTGGGCTTGACTAGTTGAGGTAGTGTTTGTTTCCTTATTTTAATTTCTTTTTCTTTGCACGAGTGTAACTAGCACTGCTGACCTGTAGCAGTTCTATTCCTCTCTCTTTAAGTTAGCTTCCTACTTTTATAAATAAGAATAACTGAAGGAAGGAGTGTGGTGCCATCGATTTTGCTGCTCTCCCCTTTTCTTCTCCTTATTTCTCATCTCGGTCTTACTGTTTTCTATTTCTAAATTATGTAACATGGTATCAGAGCCGGTTTGAGAGTCCTTTAATGCTATCAGTTCTGGTGTGCAACTACCATTGCTACCCTTGATCTGTAATCAGATCAGATCTGATTGCTACTAAAATTCCTGCTACTGTCCATGATCTGATCTACATTGCTCTATTGCTACTGCAACCAGATCTGAAATTAGATCAGATCTGATTTTCATTGAGTTCCTGCTGCTGTCCAAGATTTGATCGATATTACTCTACTGCTACTACAACCAGATCTCAAATCAAATCAGATCTGATTGCTACTAAGTTCATGTTGCTGTCCTGGGAATCAGATTGATACTTACACTACTCCAACTGCAACCAGATGATTGCTATTGAGTTGCTACTATCAAATCTACTACTACTACCTTTGTCACCTTTGCTCGTGTGGGCACCTACTACCTCTTTGCTCATGGAAGAGTCTACTACTACTACGTGGTTTGCAGTGACTTATACTGTGCTACTATTACTGCAACTACTACTGCAAACTACTACTACTTGGTTCACAATGACTTGTACTGTGCTTCCACTACTACTATTCATGGATTAAAATCTCGGCGAGATCTCGCCGAGATATCTCGCCGAGATCGAGATCTCGCTTTTTTCGCTAGTTTCGACACTAGCCGAGACGAAAACAGAGGCGATAACCATTTTCGTCTCGGTATTTACCTGTTCTCGCCGAGATCTCGCGAGGAGATTTTGCTTTTTGCTTTTTTTTTTTGCTTTATAAATAGACAGAGGGTCTGTTCTCGGTCGAGAACTCGACCGAGAACAGACCCCTCTGTTTTTTTCTTTAGTTTTTCATAGTTTCTTCATTTCTTCCCCATTTTTTTTTTTTTTTGACTTCTAAATTGCTACGAGTGGTGCTTCGGACTGCGGGGATTGCTGTAAGAGCTTCATATCAACTGTTGAAGGTAAGTTTCTTGCCGAAAAATGAGATTTTTACATGATACTACAAAGGGAGAAATTTTTTTTTTCTAGAATGTGATGAAATTTTTATATGTTAGTTACGTGAGCCCGATCTACAAGCTCACGGTTTCAGATTTCGATTTTAATTGTTGTAGGTATTTTTTTCAATTATTTGCATTTAAAAATGAATTTTCAGCAATTAAAATTTAAAATAATAATTATTATTACTCATTTGATGATGATGACCTATTTATATGTTAATCACCGTTGGCCGATTTACTGTCCTACGATTTCAGATTTCGATTTCGGTTGTTGTATGTTTTTTTTTAATTATTTATATTAAAAAAATAATTTTCAGCAATTAAAATTAATTTAAAATTGATTAAAAATGCTATAAAATCGAGAAAAATAAGGAAAAATGTTCTGATCGCATTTAAAATATGAGAAAATTTTTGAAATGTAATTTCTGCTGTGTTCAAGTTTGTAAGGTTATTGAAGTTTGTGTTTTCTATGAAACGAGTGCTTGAAAATTATGTCGAGACCAAGTTGGGGGCGGCGATGGGGGCGACGGTACCGGTTCCCGAACCGACCCTGCATGGCAGTATGCAACCGCCCTTCGGGGTGATAGGAAGAAGACCCGGTGTAATTTTTGTGGGAAGAAGCTTCGGTCTGGCGGCATCACAAGACCGAAGCATCACTTGAGTGGATTGGGCAAAGATGTTTCTAAATGCCCGCAGTTGTCCCGTGGAGATATCCGGGGCCATAGGTAAACAGTTGAGGGGAGGGAGGCAAAGGAGGGCAGCAATGGAAAGAGAAAAACAACAATTTGAAGAGGCAATTCGAGGCACCGTACGTGAATCCGGTGAGGAACATGAGGTCGAGGGATGGGATGTAGAAGATATGACAGAGGCGGAGGCAAGACAGATGCGTCATGCGGCAATGGCTAGTAGAGAAACCCTTAGATTAGATGCAGAGAGGAGACGGACGGGAGCAGTACATCCGGAGCAGGTGGCGTGGTAGTGGATTTGTTGAGCCCGAGCCACGGAGACGGAGCAAAGGGATTGGTTCTTGGTTTTCTAGATCACGAAGTAGAAGGGAAGAACCCGTGCCACGGGGACCGGGATGATTATGTTCAAGTTCTAGAGCAAGATCCCCGCAGTCTTTACGAAGCAAGGTAGTAAGCAAAAAAAATAAAGGCAATGTTTGGGGGAAAGAATAGGGAGTCGGTAGGGTATTCTTACTCTAAGTGGTCGTTTTATCATGGCATCACAGCAAACGCCACCACATGCCCTTTCTTTTAGAGCATGCTGGATGCGATTCCTGAGGCGGTATAGGGGTTGGGAGGGGCCAAATCAATATGAGTTAATGACCATTATTTGCCTCAACATAAGAAGGAATTACAAGACTGGATTCTAAGCCGGAAGAGGAATTGGGAAGATTTCGGAGTAACTATTATGTGTGATGGTTGGACTGGTCCTACCGAGAAAGTCCATCATTAACTTCATGGTTTCTTGTGATGGGAGGACGGTGTTGCTTAGGTCCGTTGATGCATCAGCTGAAGTAAAAGATGCAGATTATATTTATGGGCTGTTGCAAGAGGTAGTGGTTGAGGTGGGAGCTCGGAACGTTGTCCGGATTGTGACGGACAACGGCAACAATTTTAAGAAGGCAGGGGAGATGTTAATGAACAATCCCGACTACAATCTCTTCTGGAATCCATGTGCTGCCCATTGTATTGATTTGATGTTGAAGGACATGGGCAAGATAAGTAAAATCAAGAGAGTGGTTGAGCAAGCAAGACAAGTAACCACTTTCATCTACAACCATGGTTATTCCTTGAACATGCTCGGGGAGAGATGTGGAGGGGACTTGGTCGGGACCGGGCATCACCGATTCGCTACGAACTTCATAGCATTGAAGAGCTTTGAGGCGAAGATGGCCGGACTCGGATCGATGTTTGCATCCGAGGATTGGTTTTCGTGGAGACAATCGGCTACACCCCGAGGAGTGGAAGCACGAGTACCATCGCTTCGGGCGAATTTTGGCAAAATGTGAAGGTGGTAGTCGGGGTGTTGCATCCTGTAGTACAGGTGTTGAGATTGGTAGATACCGAGTGAAACCAACCATGCCACTTCTTTATCTTTGCCGTGGACGCATTGAAAGTACGTGTTAAAGCTTTGATACCACGTGACTACAAGAATTATATAAAGATCATCAATGACCGATGGGAGAGCCAACTCATGCATCCATTGCATAAGGTCTGGTGAGTAAATTTGATGATGTATTTACTTTAGTGTTACTTATGTACCAATATAATTTTTATTTGCTTTAACCATGTGTCCACCGTCAAATATTTCAGCATACTATTTGAACCCCAAGTACCAAGATACGCATGTACTTGGGACGAGCACGAGAACTCATTGGGGCAGTGAAGCTAGTGGTTGCAAAGTTGGAGCCGGATCCCCAAGCACGGGCATTGGCAAACCTAGAGGTGAGTTGTGTGCTTCAATTCATCGGAAATATGTGCTTCAACTATATATTGTAATTGCAAATATTTATAAGTTTTTCGATTGTGTGTAGATTAAAACCTTCGGGGAAGCCTGTGGGAGTTTTGGGTTCCCACTGCAATGGTCGGACGTGACAAAAGTGATCCGTGTATGTATTACGTTTAATTGACATACGAAATTAAATTATCTTATGTTTTATGTATTACATTTAAATGACATACGAAATTAAAATATGTTATTGTTCTTATGCAATTTGAATGGTGGGTGTTGTATGGTAAAGATGCACCCGCTCCCGAAGAAGATAGCAAGTAGAGTGTTAGCTCGGACATGCTCTGCATCCGGTTATGAGCGAACCCGGAGTACTTTCAACCTCATTCATTCAAAGAGGCGGAATCGACTTGGCTCCCAACGGCTAAATGACTTGGTCTTTGTGCATTACAACATGAGGTCGAGGGTGCAAAACATGTTCTTTGATAAGGAAGATGATACCCCGCTCGAGCTCGCCAACATCTTCCCGACTTGACTCAAGAGGAAGATCCATTAGTAGAGTGGGTGCGGGACGGGGGAGTACCCGTGATGGACGAGCCCGGGGGGATGCCCGACTCCCATTTGGCCAGCCATTTGGATACCGATGTCGATGAGTTTTTAGCCTCGGAAGAGGGTCGAGTCCATACACGGTCACCCGTGTCGTTTGACCCTCCTGCCGGCACCGATACGTAAGATCCCGAGTGGAGTTGGAGTGGTAGTGGAGCTAGTGGTAGTGATCATGGGGGTGGGGATCGAGCCACTTTTGTCAATATTGGGGCTGATCCGAGCCACGAGCATCACCTGTTGATAGATACCCCGGGAGAGCCAAGTACACTCATACAACACGGGATGATGACCATGGTGCACGTGCGCCATCCTCATCACGTAGACCAACTTTGTATTGGCGTAGGCCTCGACATCATTCCCATTCTCAACATGATGAAGATGCTCGATTGTAGTAAGCACGATGGACGCCGACGTTGATAGCCTCTCTAATGGCTTACGAGGATTGAGTGTGGAGGAGAATAGCAATTGCTTCGCGGTGGACATGAGCAGTGTAACTTTCCTGGATATAACACCGGTTCTCGCATACACCTCAAATGATTATGTTGATATCAACTTCGTCCCCCCATCCCACTACGATCGCATATGGTTCTTCTTTCGACGATGGTTCGGATGCGGGAGCACATACACGGAGTCATAGTAGAAGTTTTTCCATTCTTCCCAAAGATAGGTATCCTTCGGACAGCTACTGATGTTATATTTATGAATCATGTGCAAGACTACTAGAACTACTTTGCATCAAGAATGTCATGGGAAGATTATGTTGCTCAATTGGAAGACAATTTGCGTCAACAACTTTCCCAGATGTATGATGATAGTAGGATGGATCATCCATGACACTCTACGTATTACTAGACATTGTATCTGTATAAGGATTGTGGAATTGTGGACTATAGGCACAGGGGGACTATGGGATCATTCAATGTTGAATATTTTAATTTTGAACTATGATGTAAATTATGTAATGATTTATAATGAAGTGTAATTTTGTTTCTCTTTCCCCTAATGCATTATGTTATTGTCTCATTTGCCATATTTGATTGAATATAATAGCTAATATTAACCTAAATTTACAACAGACTTCAGCATTGACTGTGAAAACATGGGTGTAAACCCAAACAACCACAAATGGTCATTATTTTTATAATTTTATACTCTAAATGTGTTTATGTATGTAAAAATAAGGTTCCCCTAAAGTTGGAGACCTAAAAAAGGCATTTTGGCCACCGAAACAGCCTTTTTAAGCTGTCTTTTTAAGCTGTCTTGGACAAAATGCATAGTCTCGGCGAGATCCGCCGAGATCTCGCTGGTTTCGGAGGAGGCCGAGACTCCTCCGAAACCCGAGATTTTAAACCTTGCTACTATTAGCTACTGCTACCCCAACTATTACTATTACTATTACTACTGCTACTGCTACATTATTTCAAGCTGAAGCTCTTACATTCCCCCATGCTCTCGCTGGGGGGAGGGGGTCAGAGTAATTAATTAACTGCTTTGACTAAGCAGGTTGTTGATAGTTGTTAATGTAATTAAGTAGATAAACTTTAATTTAGTCAAACTGAGTGGGCTTGATTAGTTGAGTTAGTGCTACTGTGTTAGTTTCCTTTTCTTATCTTAATTTTTTTTTATTGCACGAGTGTAACTAGGACTGTAGACCTGTAGTAGTCCTATTCCTATCTCTTTAAGTTAGTTTTTTACTTTTATAAATAAGAATAATTGGAGGGGGGAGTGTGGTGCCATCGATTCTGCTACTCTCCCCTTTACTTATTATTTCTTATCTCGGTTTTACTTTCTTCTATTTCTAAACACTGTGACAGAATCAATTTTGGACTGGGAGATATCATTGAACCCATCAACAGTGGTGTGTCTCGCACTGCTAGCTACAGCACCGCATTGACAGCTGCACCACTGGTATATATCATGCATATGGTCTATCCAGTAGGAACTAGAAATTTGTCCTGGAAATCATAGAAAAAAATAGGTTTAGATATCTCACCGACATAAAAAACAGTCAGAAAATTGAACCAGCTTCCTATCACAGCAGCAGCCCACAGGCCTAACACAACCTGTAAAGGAGGTAAAAAAAAGGTATTATACTCCAGGAAGAATATTAGGTAGAAATGGGTCTCTACATATAACACAAAGGGTTGCGACTACTTATGAGATAGATATAATAAAACATAAGGAAAACTGTTTGAACCTAAGCCAAACAATAAAAATTTGCAAGAATTATGCAGTTTATACAAAAATTTCTTTGAGTATATTTTTTTGAAGGACAGTATAGTATTTCCAGCTGTATTTGAAGAACGGACACTAACCAGCTCAGTGTAACTACTGGAAACTTTGTTGCCGTGTGATGCTCTTTGGTGGCATTAGCATAAATACAATCAAGAAAATGGCACATTTTAGTAACGCAAAAAGAGGATTCAAAGGATGATTTTCATACCTTTTGTTCATAACATATTATGAAGGCATTAAGGATGTAGAAAAGTAACATAGGACAAAGTACACCACAAATTCGACGCAATTCATTATACTCCACGAAACATCAGAAAGTCAACCTTTTGCTTACTTTTATTCATTTCATTGGGCACAAAATTGGATAATATTGTTCATCATAAGATTTTGATACTTAATAACTTACCATAGATACTCGTATTTTCTAATTTTTCAACCTAGGTTTAAACTAACTTTTTCTTCTTTCTCTTTTTATATTCATAAATCCCAAGCGGCAAATAGAGTGAAAAGCAGAGCATGTAGAGCTAGTAAGCAACGAATGCAAGCAAAATCCAATAAATATAAAAATACCATAACAAATTGCTTCAAGTCGCCTCCACATGATATATCCTGAATAAATATCAAGAAACGATTGACTTCAGAACCAATTGTTGCACCAATATTGAGAAAAACCTCCTCAGGCACAACAAAACGAGGCACTTTAGAAGGGGACCTGTTGCAACAGAAAGCCTCAGAGAGTCAGCAATATAAAAAACAGGAAGGAAAAAGAGAAAATGACAGAAACTGTGTGTTTCAAATTACCTGTTCAATATACCGGATGCATTAGACCATACAAATTGAGCAAGCATGCCAAAAATAAGGGCAATGCACACCAAAAAAAGAAAATGGTAATTAAGCCATTCAAAAAGCACCCAGATTGCTGTTGCAGCAGTCAAAAAACTCCCAGATATCTTCTTGTTCCTCCATAACAAAACGTCAGCAGCTACATAGCCAAGGGTAAAGGAAGAGGATCAGGGATTGCAAAAAGGACAATAAAATTAAAATGGAAAAAGAATAGACATAACATCTTACACTTTCCACCCCCCAAAATATTATGAATAGTTTTCTGGCGTCCAAGTAGTTTATTCATCTTAGCAGAGACTGAATTTGATTTATCTTCCTCAAAAAAGGACACTGACTTCTGCTTTTGGCTGCTTTCTGTAAATGTGTCCATTATGGAGTCCAAGAGTTTCTCGGCCGTAATCCCCTCAGGCATTTTTCCTTTATACACAAGGGACCAATGAAAGTCATTCCAAAAAGATGAAGCAGACAAATATTACACAGTTTACATGCATAATAGAATGTACGTAGATACTAGTAAATAAATGTATAAGCAGAGAGAATTTTACAACAGCATAAAGAGTATGAAATGAATGTCTAGTCTGATAGTTCACAAATTTTTCAATCTTGACCAAGAAAAGAAAGATTATTCCATGATGTGTGACGTCAAGTCATCATAAGGCCATTATTCTACTTGATACTATACAGAAGAGTGTCTAAAGATAAAGTTGAACTTAAGCACAGTGTTATTATAGAAGTTCAATACAATACCATAAATCTATTGAAGGAACATATGGGACAGGAGGGTAGATCAGTTCCTACGTTGAAGATGGGGAAAATATTAAAAATCAAGATTCCAGATTGTATGAGTTTGATGACTCCATAAGGCCACCCTTTCCACCCAATTTCTTCATTAGTCAAATATGGAAAAACAAGAAAAGAAAAAAGAAGCTAATGGCGAGAGCGTATGAAGCTTTGGATTGTGGCACCCGTGCCCGCTAGGCCAACTTTTTTGGTGCGGGGGGAAAGGAGGAAGAACCAGCGTTTATTGAAGAAGCAATAGAGTCGATTAAAAAAACTAATAGTTTGAAAGGCTCGTTAGAATTGATCCCCTACAGGATTTACATTATACGGAACAGAAACACCTGAAGTACTAAATGGAATAGGTATTAGTTTAGTAATGCTCTCCCGTTCCTTCCCAATATGCCTATTTTTATTATGCCGATTGAAGTGACTATTGACTTTGTTTCTTATTCATACTATGAGACGAAACAAGTTACTCCATTGGCTTATCTAATGTCTTAACTAAACCATTCTGTGCTCACTTACTTAAGAGAATCCAGATCACCAAAGAGAAAACTAAAAAAGCAAGTTTAGCATCATCACACATGATAGACGGATTAATGCTAAGTTGGAATTATGAAGATCAACTTTGAAATCAAAAGGTTTTTAGAAAAGAAGAATGAAGATATAGAGTATACGGTGTGCAATTTTAATCACACAAGGATGGATAATAAGGTAGTGAAATTAATGAGAGGGAGATACTGCAAAGTGATTGTTTTAGGTATTTAGGCTCAATCATATATAAAGAATGTGATATAGAGGATGATGTTTCACAGAGAGTTAAAATACGATGGATGAAGTAGAAAGGTGTGACTAAAGTGTTGTGTGATCGACATATTCCTTTAAAACTTAAATGGAAAATTTTAGAGGACAATAATTTGACCGGCTATGATGTATGGTGCGGATGTTGGGATGTTAAGAAGCATCATATAGATAAACTTAGTGCAGTTGAGATGATGAGTCGATATGGATGTTTGGCAAAAATAAAAAGGATAAGGTCATAAATGATCATTTTAAAACTGATTTGGGAGTTGCATTGATACATGATAAGCTACAAGAAGTTGTTTGAGGTGGCATGATCATGTTCAATAGAGGTCTTTAGATATTCTAGTATGGAACAGTGATTTGATTCAAGACAAAGGAACTAAAAGAGCTAGGAGCAGACCTAAAATGACACTAGGTGAGGTGGTGATGAGGTGAGGAAAGACATGCATAGCTTAGCCCTTATATCAAGTATGACATCAAACAGAGCTGAATGGAGGGCAATGATCTAAATAGCTGACCCCATTTAGTTGGGATAATGCTTTGTTGTTGTTGTAGCACACATGATTGGGATAGAATCATTTTGCAGCCGGCAAATCAACTAAATATTCCAAGCAGTGCAAATGGGATAGTAATGTCACCGGGAGGGGAAGGCAAAGTCAATGCAGATTTGACTCCTGAGATTCCAGGTGAAAAACAATGACTGATGCCATATGCCATTATTACAACCGGAAGGAATTCAAAACAATAGATATGGTGTTTTTGCATTTAATATCTGATTGCATGTAGTGTGTTCCAGTCAGTTTCAAGCCCACACAAAAGAGTTCACATCAGGCACATAGATGATTATGGATATAAAAAATTAAAATTCACTCATGATAATCAGCCACTTGTTCTATGCATTGTCTTTCTTTAGAATTCACAGAAATTTTTCCCATCATTAATAAAATAAATAAAAAAAGAACACAAGGATGGGATAAGTTGATATCTGCTACTAGCACGGGATAAGTTGATATCTGCTACTAGCACGAGATATAAGGCAAGTTCTATAGACCCAAAGACCTCTTGACAGGATTAGTCCCCATGCCCAAGATATTGACTAAAGAAAAAGCAACATTGCAACAAGCGCTTCCATCAATACAAGTCCTGGATAAGGATCTACAATGCACTACAATGCCCTTACTAACAATCCTTTTAAAAAAAATTCTTTCAAGTTCCAAATGAAGAAAATAAAGGAACCTCATAATTCTAAAATTAGGAACTTCCAAGTGATGGGATTGAATCCACTACAAAGCTTTGACTTTTCTGACAACCTCTGACTAGAAAAACTTAACAAGGAAGCAGTAAAACCAATCAATTGCCTCCCCAGTTTTCATTTTTTATTTTTTATGAATAGATATTGCCTCTTCCAGTTGTTCACTGAAAACAGGATACAAATCCACTGCCTCTTATAGATTGACTGAATAATAGCATTCAGTAAATATGGTTATGATTTATAGGTTGCCATCGACCACTGTCCATAGATACAAAGGACCACTAATATTTTATTTCCAATGAACCCAACCATGAAGTTAACTCCACTCAAAAATGTCCCACCAAAACATGTTACCATCACCCATTATCCATGAAATTGAAGGACCAAGAGCATTTAAACTCCAAAGGGGAAACACATTATGCAACCCCAATCTCGGAATTTCTCATTCAGAATTGTGCTTTTCATGATTTAAGGCAAAAATACAGAGAACACGTTGAAGAAGAGATATTCACATCAGGAAAATAAATAAACAGTCAGTTCATCAAGAGGGTATAAACCATATTTATTAAAGTGAAAAGCGACCTAGAGCGTTGGAGGTCACCTAAGCGCTTAGGCGACTAAGCACCTTCCTAGGCGTCACCTAAGTGACACCCTACTTTATAATTTATTAAATATGTACCCATTAAATCTAATGTGATATTGCTATAATCAAAGAATCAAGTATCGTGTATCGATACCGTATCGGTCAGCTGAAATTAGAGACGTATCATATCGTATCGTATCGTGGATACGATAGACACGCATGGATACGCATGGATACGGGGCAAGATACCCACAAAAATGATTAAAGAACATGCAAAATCAATTTTAAAGCATAAAAACACTATAATTAGCAACATTCAGAAAGAAAATGTTTCTTACATCATGGATACACATGATTATGGGGCAGGATATATAGTGGCACCAACAATTTTAATGCCGATGTTAATTCAGAGTTTCAGAGTCTCAAAAAAAATCTGCCTAACAAAAAATTAAATGAAATACTGCAAATCAGATAATTAAACTTGGGTATGTTTAATGTATAATGTATAAAGTACTAAAATTTGATAGCCATAGGAAATAGAGGTAAATGTTTCTGTTTGATATGCTATGTAACATACAGAGGTGGGATTAGTACTGAGAATAGAGGAGAGAACAAAGAGCAAAGAGCAGAGAGAGAGAGCTGAGTGGAGGTAAATGTAATAGTAAATGAGGATTGCAAAAAAAAATTAAAAAAAAAATACAAACTCAAAATTAAAAATCAGATCAGTGGTCGATCAAGAATAGAAATCAGGACCAAAACAGGGAATCGATTAAGAATAGAAATTGAGAGAGAGAGAGAGAGAGAGAGAGAGAGAGAGAGAGAGAGAGAGAGAATAGTAAAATTTTACATAAAAAATAATTTATCTAAATTATATATCTATTTTTTTAGCCAAAAAATAAAAAAATAAAAAATAAACTCGAAAAGTACCCCTAAGAAGCAAAGATGGTAGATCAATGGTCTATAGATCTTATATAAGTAGTAGAAGAGCAAAGGATTAATTTTTGGAAAAAATAAAAAATAAAAAATTTGTACTGTTCTTCATAAATTTCTCAAATCGAACGTCAAATCAGTGTTTAAATCCATATATATAGCATGCATTCATCAAATAAGACCATAGTTCACTGATTCATGGGAAGAAACAACACAAAAATTGAATTAATATGAAAAAAATTGAAGCAAAGTCATATCTTTAGGGTTTTCAGCCTCTGGAGCTTGAAGAGATAATTTCAGTTCTAATCTTCACAAACAAAGTGTTTAATGCCTTATTTCCAGTTGTTTTAGGGTCAAGAATCAAAGCCTTATGGTATTTTGGAGAAATTTCAGGGAAAAATTGAGTTTTACAAAGAGGAAGAACTTCGGCTCTATTAGAAATGACAAACAGAATGATATTTTCCCATATTTCGATACTGCTCGATACTGATGGGCTGTATCGACCAGTATCGAACCGATACGGCTCAATACTAGTCGATACATTTTTTTTTTTTTTTTTTTAAATAGAAAATCTAACTTTAAAAATGTATCGATACATCAGTTGTGTATCCACCATATTGATACGTATCAACCTATACGGTCGATACACTACGATACTCTACATTTTGAAAAAAATAGGATACGAATCGACTTGTATCATATCGACTAGTGTCGATACCGATACATATCGACTGATATGGTGCGTATCGTGTCGATACTTGATTCCTTGGCTATAGTTATGCTTATACTACATTAAGAATAAACATCTAAGCCACATAAAGAATCAACATTTAAGCCATATAATTATAAAAAGATGTCAGAACATGTAAGCAAAATTCAAAACATACACAAACACATACACTTCCAAAGACAGAGGCGGATACCCAATTAGTAAAGCGCCCATTTTTTGTAGATAACATAAAGCGCCCCACTGCCTAAACCCTTATAACTCTTGGACAACTAAGCAGTGCTTAGTTGACACTTTGATAACTATGGTAGAAACTCAACAATGGCTGCCATGAATTGTGCTTAATAAGTCCACACGAGAATAGAATGGATTGGTGCTTCAACACGTCTAGCAATCTCAATGGAGAAAAAAAAAATGTTCTGTTTGGTGCAGCTCACAAGAAATTCTTTTACATCCTTTTTCTTCACCATTCTTGCTTGTAAAAAGCTGAATTCTGTTTCCAAGTTTCCATGGTGTTTGGTAATGTAAGAATGATAATTTACCATCAGAAACAAGACAAAAACCAACTTCTTTTTATAATAAGACCAAAAGATAGAGCTCTCAGAAATGAGACTATTTTGCTTGATAAACCTCATATTCCTCCTGTAAGAAATCCTCTAAATCCTTTATCAAGACAGTCGAAGATATGATTATGAATCATTCTCAAAAGTGGATGGTGAAACGTCTACAATTCAGAAGTATATTTTCTCTTGAACAGACCCTATCAAGACGCTCCACTTCCATGAATCTTGTGATTCTGTGCTTTTTAGGGAGAGGGATTCCTTCATGAAAGGATGTTCAAGATATATTTTTTTCACTGGTTCAAAATCTCTGGGATTCTTTTTTTTTTTTTTTTCCTTTTCCACAAGGCCCCGGCTCATGTCAAGTTTCTGCCCAAAAGGTGCTGGCCATGGGGCAAAATAAAGCTTTAAAAACCAACTAGAAAAAGTGATCCTTTTGAGAAATGGTTGAAAACAAATGGATAGATGGAAATGCCAATACATGGAGTGGTATATGTTAGAATTTGGATCTAAAATTACACATGGGCAATGCTGTATCTATCAAACAGTCAAAGTTACCAAATCACCCTTCCATAGGCACAATTAGGTTGGCCACATGGAAGGCCTTCCTATGCAGGCCACGTGAAGAAACTTCTGCCATATATGTAAATAGACATATATTTATTATTTACAGAAAAATTGCATATTTGTACAAAGTGTTTACAGTAAAATTGCATGTTTGTACAAAGTATAGAAAAGGGTATACCCAGTGCACGAGGCTTCCACCACTACAGGGTCTAGGAGGGGTCTATGTACGCCCAGAAAGGTTGTTTTCAGATTCAAACCCACGATAACCAGATCACAATGGAGCAACCTTACATTGCGCCAAGGCCCGCAATGGAAATAAAACAGGCACAAGAATTGGCATAAAACACATCATAGGTTGCCCAATATATTGATATTAGACTGGGAATAAAGATCCTCACTACGTATTCACAAGGAATATTAAAATATCTAGGTCATAAAACTCATTTAGATATTTCTATTTTATAGATGTATGCAACATAATAACAAATAGACATCATTCATCCAAAAATAAATAAATAAATAAATAAATAAAATAACAAATAGACATCTTATTTCTCAGAACTTATTACATGTTGCCAGACATACCCTGTTTTCATCACAATTTTGGACCCAAATAACGCAGATACCATGAAATGTGGGAAAAAAAATCTTCGTAAAAAAGGGGAAAAAACTATCACAATGCACTGACTGCAAATTAAGAATTCAGTAGTATAAGAGATTGAAGTGCCAAATTTTCTATTTCAGAAACATAAGAATGTCACATGCAAAAGGGGGGAAGGGTGTGGGAGAAAAAGAAAACGGTACAAAAAACCACCTAGGAGAAACTGTAAATGCTAGCAAAGATTACAAAGTCACTATTAATATTGACTTGAGAAGAAAATTACAATCTGATAGAAATCAATGCACTGATGAAAAAATTAAGCAAAAAAAATTAAGAAATTAAAGACTTGAAAGACTAGAATCCCCATTCCTTATGAAGATTTAATTCTTCAAAATAATATCAATAGCACTAATCCACTTGGAAAGGACAACAAATAAAACAGAAAGAACTGAACAGGTTGGACAGTGAAGTCTAATGTCATCTGCAGACAGACAGACCAAAACCATAAATCCCTTTTTCTCCCACCACCCTCAAAAACCCAAAACAATAACAATTCCATATCAGTTGATAAAGAAAGTAAATTCACACATAGTCACATACACACAATCGGCGCTATCCATAGCCAAAAAAAATATGATAGAAAGCACTGGAGCACATCAACAGTAAAAAATACCAGCATCCTAAACTTAAATTGAAGAACCAATAAGAAAACACTTAAATTCAAGAACCAATAAGAAGAAGAAACACAAACATTCAAAAAATGAAAACCATAAACATTCGGCAATCTTTCTTCTTCTAAAATGATTTCCTGAACATCAAAACTAAAGAAGTGATACAGAAATACTAACCAACCACTTGAGGAAATTAGGGTTCTAATCAGTGATTCAAGAGCACAGAAAGATAGAAAGATAGAAAGATAGAAAGAGAGAGAAGAGGTCTCAGGCTCACACCATGAGACGGAAAGACTGCTTATACACAAAAATGGCGTGCGTGGACGGAATAAACGATGCAGTTGAATTATATCTAAAAATATTTAAAAAAAAATGTTTTTTTCTTGCACGTGATGAAATAAATACTATTTCCACAAACAGAACCATTGGATTGGAATCTAACATAAAAGATGTACAACCATTAGATTAGAATCTACCAACCTGAGATTAAATATTCGAATCGATTGGCTATCCTATGATCCAATCATTTCTTGAAAAAACATTTGATGATAAAAGATTCCAATCGAAAGGCCATTTGTGTTTCGCTCAGAATAAATTTTTGTAGACATTTAACCAATTCTAGAAAAACTCACACGTGATAACTGTAGACGGTGGGCCCCACTGGGGCCAGTAAGAATTTTGTCTGTCTGTAAAAGATGTGGCTGCCGCCACGCTAGAAGCACGTGGGTCGTCAAGTTGGAATATATAAATTTATAAAAATTAGAGTTAAACCCTTTACATATTTCGATTATTTGTATAAAGACCCTTCAATTGATATTTATTGGTTTCTGAAAAGTCCCCTTTTTTTTATGAAGGTTTGAAAGGTTGATGAGGGTAGTATTGAATTGCTAACCGTTGGATTGGTATCTAGTGGTACTTTTGTAATCATGTGATGTCATTTAAAAATAGGTTTCCATTCAAGGAAAGTTGGTTGGCTCACAGAAACAAATGGAAGTCATTGATTGGTTGTTTCCGGATTTAGACTTTCCATCTTTTGGTCAAGGCTAATTTAGACTTTACCTCTTCCTCTTATTATTTTTTTTCAAAATGCTGACTTTTTGATTTAGACAGTCAACGGGAATAATTTCCACACTTTCATAAAGATTTGTTCTCATGCAAGAGCAGACTTAGCTCCAATTTAAAATATTTTGTAAAATTTGTTATATATATATATATATATAAAAGTTGCATAAGAAAATGGTTAAAATATGATAAATGTTTGATAAATTATTATTGTCATATGGATTGTTATGGACATATCATCTGTTTATTTCCGATTTTTGGAGAGAGAGAGAGAATATGGGCTAGATGATGTGCTCGCCCCGTGTTTGTGCATATCATATTTGTCTTGAGATTTTAGAAAACGTCATTTTCCATAATTATACGTATAATTATTTTAAATATTTTAATAAATATAATATAAAATTATTTGTAAATTTTGTAATATCGTTTTTTGAAATAAAATATTACTATTTTGATTATTGAGAAACTTGATACCCAAGGAGGACTTCACATTCATGGTAGGTGTGGGTTTAGAGGGGCATGTTGGAATTTTATATCGTAATAGGAAAAATAAATGTACAAGAGGAACTAATAGCCGGTCATCGTGAAACTAAAGCAATCCGACGGTTACAATAAAAATATATAAAATTAGATACTGAATAGATGTCACATGCAATCAGAAGAGAGAAATAGGATGGAACTCTCTATGCTTGTACCTCGAATTAAATATTAGCATACCCTCTTTTAAGATATCAACCACCTTATTCCTACCATTTTATGATGGGTTGAACAATCCGTGGTAATCAACTTTTTCTCATCCAATCTATGGTTCAAGTAATCCGTATTGGATTGATAGATACGTATCGATTTTGGATCTATCTGATCTCCTATCATAAAATTTTAATGATTCAAATATGTGTTGGTTTTCCATTGGATCCGTACATTGATATAAATTATCGGATCGAGTTCAGACATGATCTGATACCTAGATTTAGAACCATGATCCAATCTACAACTGATTGAGTTGGGACTCAAAACCTTAAAAAGTCCTACCAATCAGAACCTTATCTTCAAAACTAAAAATCAGAGGTTTAGAATTAGGAAGAAAAATATTCTTAATCAACAGTTCAGTACAAGTTTTGAATAATTGACTTCCAACAAATGGGTTCGGTTCGTCTCCAATTATGCAGTCGATAAACGATTGTCATTACTCAATACGCATATTAATACATTGATTTACATACAAAATGAACTCCAGCAGTTGGATCACGATTGAAGAATCTACACACAACTATAAACGTGACCATGGTCAGGCTCAGACCCTTTAGATTATCCAATAGTTTTTTTTTTTTTTTTTTTAAATATTTTGATAAGACTATTCGTTTTGGTGGTTGAATTATTTGGATTGTTGACTTGTTGCTGAATGATTCAATGTCTGGTCCATCACTTGTATACCAAATGAACGCTCCAGATTGGCCAAATCATATTTAGAGGTTGGAAATTAGAAAGGCAGCTTACTCTCTCTTTGCTTATATTTATGTTTACAAGTTATTTATAATAAATCACTTATGAAGATAAATTATGAATAGTAAATAATAACTATTTGTTACCGTTAGACATAAAAAAGTAATAATAGATTATCACAATAATGATAACATCTTTTAGATTTTAAATTATATTAATTTATTTTAAATATAAATAAATATCATAAATCATACCAAACAACTATTTATGTCATAATGTGTTATATAATTAATTACATAATACATACCAAAGAGAGCTTTAGAAAACCTAAGGATGTCAACCGACCGGTAAAAAATTGAATCGAATCAAACCACAAGTAATCAGTTGGGTTTCGATTTTAAAGTCTAATAATCTGTTCGGTTTCAGATTTAACTATCAACCGAGAAAATGCCGGTTGCTGACTGATAATCCATTAAATCGATTGAATGTGAAAAAGTTATAGAAGGGAAACTGATTAGGAACAGAATAAACTAAACTGATTTCTAATTGATTTTGATTTAGAAAATTAAAACCGATTAACAATCGATTGGGTTTTGAATTTTGATTTATGTTCATTACATCTTAAATAAAACCGATAAATCAAAACCAAACAGGCTGAACCAAAGCATAACCACACACGTGTGTGATTTGTGGTACAGGAATAAGCACGTGTGGGTCCACATGAAAGCATGATTGTATGAATGACATGGATATTAGTAGATATTACACTTGGAACAAAATAAATTTTATGCCATGTGGCATAGCTAACAACCTCTACAACCTTATCCACCACCAAAATCTAATCTTCCCATCAATCCATTTCCACATCCAAAATCCAAAACCAACCATTTTCCTTCACACATCATAGATGAACTTTTCTTTCCCCCAACTTCAATCATTCAACCATCCTTCAAAACTATTAGCTTAGAACAGATAAGAAAAGACCAAAAGAAAAAAAAACCAGTGTGAATCAATGGCTTCCACCTCATGTTTCCTCCACCACCATGCACTAACCACCCCTACTAGATCTTCTTCACAGCGCCATCTTCCAATCATCAAGCCCACCCAGCTAGTCTGCAAGGCCCAAAAGCAGGTAACCGCCGACGACAATGACGGCAATGCCGCCGTCTCTCGCCGGTTGGCTCTCACAGTCCTCATTGGTGCTGCGGCCATTGCCACGAAAGTTTCGCCGGCCGATGCTGCCTATGGGGAAGCTGGTAATTTCTGATTTTAATTCATTTTATAAGAAGTTTTTGATATTTAATATGTGAGAAACATTCCTTAAGAACACTTAAAATTTGGGCACCTAATTTTTTTGACCAAAATTCCCTCATATGTGATTAAATGGGGTTTGATGAATTGCAGCCAATGTGTTTGGTAAGCCGAAGGCAAACACAGACTTCTTACTATACAGTGGAGATGGATTCAAGGTCTTGATTCCAGCAAAATGGAACCCTAGCAATGAGGTTGAGTATCCTGGACAGGTTCTCAGATACGAAGATAACTTTGATGCCAACAGCAATCTTGCTGTCATGGTCCAATCAACAGATAAGAAATCCATCACAGACTTTGGTTCACCAGAGGAATTCCTCTCTAAGGTAATTCCCCCATTAATTTCCAATTCTCTTATTAATTTCAGGATGTTAGCAGGAATCTGAGGTTGTTCTAACTTCTGAGACTCATTTCAGACTAAGAAAATATTTATGGGAAAAGGAAGTGCTTTTATCTCTTTTTTCTTTTTTTTTTCCTTAAAATCTGGGTTCCCTTTCTCTCTCCTCTAAGTGATCAGCGACCAGTCTTGTACTCCCATTTTCCCCGCTAATGTAAAAGATTCCAATATGCCCCACTAGTGTGTTGATCCTGGCTTCTTGCAATATTTGTATACAAGGGGTAGTTTTGTAACTTTATAATATGACCTGTTTGGAAATGATGTTTCAGCTGTTTATTATATCCTAGTAAAATAGCAAAAAATTTGGGTTCTTATGGCTTGGGAAGACTAGATGTAAATGAAGCTTGCCAGTGCTGTTAGCTAACTACTAGGCTATATTGACTTGTATGCAGGTGGATTATTTGCTGGGGAAGCAAGCTTACTTTGGCAAAACTGCATCCGAGGTAAAATTTCAAAAGAGAAATCTGAACAAACAAGCCATGGATCATGACCACCTTAACCACTTCCATTTAAATTCAATTTTTACTTTGAAGAAGCAGACAAGCAGTAGATAAGGCTGATAATTCAATGACAGTTTAACTCAGTAGGGCAGACTAATCATTTGAACCAGTTAAACCAGAATTTTCTGATTTGCTGTTTGATCTGGTTTTTAGAATTATGGCTATAATTGATTAGGGTTTTTCTAGTTGAAATAAACCTTGCTACAATTACATGTTATAAAAAAGTCTTTTCACCGTTAGATTTGCGCAAGTCTCCAAATGAAATATCAAACAAGAGGGGCTGACTCTGAATAGCTAGTTGATGAGGCAATATATTACCAAAGCGATAATCAATAGCTCGTTCGAGGGGATGATCAGCCACACTATAATTGACACACGACCCAAACTCCTAAGGGAGGCAACAATGGGGAATAAACAGTGCTTAAACAAAAAAAAGACACTCTGCTCTATATTCTATGATTTCCATTTCATTTGATTTCATTCAATTCAAGGATTGATCAATTTAAAAAAAAAAAATAGAATTCATACATGTAATTAAATCAATCAAATCGTGATATTGTATGTAATTCTTCCCCTACTAATTATTACTAGATATATCATGTAGCACATAAAATGATTTAAGTTTATGTGTCTGCCCTGTATATTGAGGTTTCCTTGATGGCTCAATCCATGTGCATTAAAGGCAATTGATTATAACTACATGTTGTAACAACCCTTGTTACATTCAGATGGATCCGATTGATAATTCTATTATGGTCAGAAGAACATTAGAGTAGAATCATATCTACAACTAAACAATGAGTTGAATTGTGATTGTTTTTGTTCTGATCCTTTCTATACTTGAATGTTTTAGGGTGGCTTTGACCCTGATGCTGTTGCTACTGCAAACATATTGGAAACTTCGACTGCAGTGATTAATGGGAAACCATACTACAATCTGACCATTTTGACGAGGACGGCAGACGGAGATGAAGGTGGCAAACACCAACTAATTGCGGCCACAGTGTCGGACGGGAAGCTCTACATTTGCAAGGTGCAAGCTGGAGACAAGAGATGGTTCAAGGGAGCAAGGAAGTTTGTTGAGAGTGCTGCAAGTTCTTTCAATGTTGCTTAGGGATATAAATTTGGATATGTTTTGACTTATTGTAAATGATAAAAAAAAATTGTGGTAGAGACTTCCTGTTTTAGTTCAAGATCTTCACAATTTGAGGGAGTTGACTAATAAGAGCTATATTGGATAGAGAAATGTTGCTAAGAGCTCGAGCTAAAATCAAAGAATATTTTTAGCTCAAAACCTTATTCGTTGGATATCTCACCCATCCTCAAGATCAGGAATGTTAAAGAGAGAATCTCTCTCACATTCTCTCTGCCCCTCCCCAAAACCTAGAGAGTTTTCCCATGGCTGGAGAAGCCGTCACAGGTGAGAACGGAATGCCATCCACCAGCGCAGTCAGGGGCAAGAGGGCTTCTCTTCAATCTTTCTTCATACCTTGTTTAATTTGTCAACAAATTATGAAAAATCTCCACTCTGCCTCCTTCAAGGTAGAGGGCAAGGAATTAAGGGTATCTGTGCTTCCTGTTACGACCATGGCTAGGTTTCTTTTTAAACTCTTGTTCTAAAGGAATACTCAAACCTAAAATTCTACTTAATTTGAAAATTTTTCCTACATTTTTAGATCAAATCTCGAAACCTAGAGCTCAACTATTTGTAACTCTCCATTATGTGTGTGTGTGTGTGTGTGTGTGTGAGAGAGAGAGAGAGAGAGAGAGAGAGAGAGAGAGAGAGAGAGAAACCCTGTTTTAGAAAAGTATCATTCTGCTTATTTGTTGTCTTGTAAAAGAGGCAGAACCCCTGTTTTTTGGAAGCCTTTTGAAGGGGGAGAGAAGAGAGATAAGAGTAAAAATGAAGCCAAACACTAATACTGGTCTTTTGCATGAAGAGAATTTGGGTCAAGTATTTAGAGAATGAGGGAAAAGTGCTATACACGGCTGATGTTAATAGGTTTTCATCAACCTTAAACCTAACACACCATGATTAACAAAATCATTCCATCCAAACCACTCAACTAAGAAAAAGTGAATTTTTTTAACTCATGACATATCAGTCAATTTTGAAGTCATAATGTACCATTCTCTAAGTTAGTGGTTTGTGGTTGACCGGTTAAAACCTCACACTGTTAGAACAACTGCATTAGACTGTTAAGGAGCATTATTCCTGTTTGATCTGGTTCAAACCTGCTTCGACCAGGCAAAAGTCAGTTTATGAAAACAAAACAATCAAAAAGATTTAGTCCGGACTCAGGAAACAAAACATTAGGGCTCCATCTCAATGTAACAGGGTTGGTTGCAAGGTTTCTTGTAACTAATTTCCTTTAAAACACTCATTGGGCCATCACGGAAACCTCAATACGAAACATGTATAAGGCAGGCTTTCTTCTTTCATTATATGTTTAAAATACACTCATTGGGCCCCTGCTTCTTTAACAAGACACGCATATAATAAAAGTAATACGAAACACCATTCTTCTTATTTCATTGAACTTTAAATTCACTTTTTGAGCACGTCCTGTGGTTGTTCATGTTAAAATTTGACTTATGAGGTTGGTATGAGATCCTTCATCAGATAACTGACCAATGGCTGCGTCTTGACAAGGAATTTTACAGGTCAAAATTTACATCGGTGACAATGATAGTCAATAAAAAATGAAGGCAGACCCAATTATATCTTTAATAATATTGATTTACAGTCAATAAAACAATCAGTATTCTGAGCCACAGGACTGACAATTTATTAGGTCCCCAGTATGTCATGGGTTCAGATCCGACCAAATCAAATTTTATCTCAGTAAGTCAATAAAAATACCTGAATACAAGGATCCTTCTCATAATTTCAGGTTCAAGACATTGCCAAATTGAAAAAGCCAGCTACAGATTTTATTTTGAGAATCAGGCATATCTTGGGCATGAATGTGTGGTTTCATAACTTAAAGAGGGTATTTGGTAGAAGTTTGTCTTACCCTATTTCAAGGAAATTCACAATAAGAGCTTATTTCTTGTGGCTAGGTATGTACTTTTGAAGATTGCTGCGTGTGCTGAAGGACTCCTAGCAGCTAAATATTTTTTGAAAGGTAAAGCAATAAAGTGTGAAATTGGGTAAATTTACAGATTTGTATTGTCACTTGTCAGCCATTGCTACAATGACAAGATGCTCCTTCATTAGCAGAGGCTAACCAGCCAGATTTCTAGCTAGTATAATATCTACACTACGGTCACAACCCTGAAGTTATATCAGGAGGTAATACAAAATCTGCATCTCTACCAATAGACAATGAACATTATGACTTTTAAAGATTTTTAAAGAGTTAAAAATAGGTGATCTAAGAATATTCAACGTTCTAAAGCTCAGGCAAATTTCATTTCAGCAGATGGTCATATTGTCAAAAGGATAGAGGCTAAACTACTGGATTTGGAGGTAGCAGCTCACCTCTGCGCTACCCTGATCCTATGAGGGAAGGGAAAACAGAATCTGCATCTATACCAATAAATTAGCCATGAACATCATGAATTCCTAAGATTTTCAAGTGTTAATAATAGGTGATCTAAGAATATCCAACATTTTACAGCTCAGGCAAATGTCATTTCAGCAGATGTTCATAGAGCTGAAGAGTTGAAATCATGAATTATCACTCCTTAAGGGGATTGAAATGGATACAAACCAATGGTTCAAGAAAGAGAGCATCAGATTGATCACAATTATCAAATCAATCACATTACCCTGGATAAGACAGGAAAGCACAGATGATCATAAGCTGCATCATTAAGATCATACAATGGGTTTCCTATCCAATCAAGACTACTAATCAAGTAATCAAATGGCAAACTGCTATATAGATACTCTAGCTATGATCAACAGAACTAAAAACAAAGATTTGTTCACCAGTAAAACTTAAATTTTAGGAATTGAATCAGTAGATAAAATCAATACAACATATTGACATAGATGAATAGTTACAACCTACAACCTGCTTTTTGCTTTATTAGCCTCAAACAATATTTCAGATAAATGACAAATCAATTACCAGGGGATCCTGGAAAAAAAGAATATCACACAAACCTCACCACAAATACAAAAATGTAAGAATAATTATCCAAAATAAGGAATGTACACCTGCCTGTTCAACAGTAAGACCGAAACTTTTGCCTGGAAGGACAAGATTTTATCAACACTGGCTGGATTAACTACACTGGATTAACCCAAGGGGGTAGCTGAGTTGGCAAGGAGCCTATGCCTCAAGAAGTGGAAGGTATTAAGTTCGACTCCTCTTACTACCTAGGAACCACTCACATGGGGGAGTTAAGTGCTTTTTCTTTCTTGCTATGAGTGCAAGTGGAATGGTTCTCATTCAACCCTGGAATGACCCGGTCCATGCGGTTTTGGGATCAGTATGGGGCCCATGGGGTTAGTTAGGCCAAAGGTCTGGATACCCATCATTAACCAAAAAAAAAAACTACACTGGAATCATCACAAAAAAGAGGATCAGTCACTCCAGAGTCCAGACAGAAAATCAGGTTAGCTCGTATTTAAAAATCAATGACCCCAGTCCACAACTTGGAAGTGACCAACACTTCTTTGCTTTTGCATGTACGACCAGATTGACACTTCTCAGTTGCAGCAAAATGTAGGTCATGAATGTGAAATGTTCCATATCCAGCATTGGTCTCTATACCTGACAATTTAATTAACTTTATAATATTAGAACAATGCCAACTGCTAATGAATCCAATACTAAATCTTCCGAATTAAAAAAAATTTCATGGATATATCTGAATCAAGAAAAGGTTTTCCTCGTTCTTATTGCTTAGTAAAAAGGGTGTGTATGGGTAGATGCCTCTGCAAACAGATTGTAATTTAGGCCAGCAAAGAGTGAACTCTGAACTGTAATTGTTCACCTTTTTGCCTGTTCTTTTCCACATTCCCCCCATTACATTTTTCCCCTTAGATATATAGGTCATTGCACATCTTATGCCAAAAGAATGTCATTCACTCATAAAATTCCATTTATCCATTTTTTTTTAATAAAGCGGATAATTAAGAGTGATGGAGAGGAGAACAACATGTGGTATAATGCACTCAAATAAAGCAATATTAGAGTCCAATAGGGATGCAGCTAAACAAGAATTCAAACATCAGTGTGACATCAGAATTCTGATACAAAAGCATTGTAGTGCAGATCGATATGGAATGCAGCTAAGCAAGAATTCAAACATCAGTGTGACATCAGAATTCTGATAAAAAAAAGCATTGTAGTGCAGATCGATAACCAAAAACCCCAGAATTAGGATATAGCGAATAGGACTTCTAGTTGAACTCTAGGGAGACAGAACAAATATGGAAAACCAAAGACTGATACAAGAATCGGAAGAAAATAGATGATGGATTATTAGATAGAAGAACAGGATGTAACAATAGTGAACAAATAGAAAACAGAGATAAGAAATAAAGCAGAAAATTATTAAGACCATATTAGAGTAACTATAAGATAGATTGAATACATAAGAAACTACTAATATATTGAGCTTAATACTCAGGGAAAATGTTCCTTATAATCAGCCCATTAGGTTGAGTAAATATCTCAGGTGTCTCTGATGGTTTGTGGGGTGCAGTGGGACTGATGTAGACAGATATGCAAAACAAGGCAGAGGCATGGAAGGTGATATAGGTGAGTGATAAACTAAGTTAAGTAAGATCTAATGGACAGACATAGAAGCTACTGATATTAAAATATTGACTATATATATGAGAACAATAGTAGTATTCTAACAGATGCAACAACTAGAAGACTGAAGAAATAGAACTCAAAAAAGGGTGCTGCAGGTATATAATGGAAATTAGAAAACTGACCTGATGATCGAGGAATTGAACTGAAACAAAATAAACTAGAAGAAGGGGATAGAGGAGTGAGATTGGCCTTTGGAATCCACAAATGCAACTTGAGAATCCATCAATTCACCCAAGCCTGCTATGAATCCAAATAGCTGAACTGAACAGAAAACTTATTAGTATTTATAGACTTCTGAACAGACTATTTCCTAAATTCCTATGCATCTTTAAACTTGAAATCCATAGTAACAAAGGAAAACATCAAAACAGACCTGACACTATGGCCATTGACAACTCCAAATAACACTAGGACCTAGAATCAACTTCATGAAATGACAGAGAGAAGTAACTACTGACTCTCATGTACTAGGAATACAACTAAGACTCCAAACTGAAAAATAAGGAAAAGAAATTGATCCATGACTTGACTAACTGAATTCCTACTAGAACTAAGAATCTACCCACATGCTAGTGCTTCCTTCTTTGTCCTTGGCTGACACTGCATCAACTGAACAATCTACGTGCTCAAGTATCTATGCCTTACAATCTTGCTGTTTAGTTGATGCTATGTAATGTGCTAGAAGTCAAAAACATCAATTCTGATACACTCTTGGATACTTAAGAACTATTTCAGATCACTGAACAGCTGGAAGGGGCAAAAAAAAAAAAAAAAAAAAAAAAAAAAAAAAAGAAGAAGAAGAAGAAAAGAAAAGAATAGAAAATGATGGCAGCAGAAGACAGTAAAATTATGTAGGATGGAAGAGAGACAAATTGACATTCCAGAAATTCGAAGTAGCATCAATAAATAATGGATAAGGATAAAAACTCAAGAACTAAAGATAAAACACTGCATAGGTGAGTTCAAGTTTAATGAACCCAAAACCAAATAACACAGGCAGCATAAATCGTTTGGGTTTGATTAGCCTTAATTTTATATCCAAAATGGGTAATATGGGTTATACTGTTATAGGCCGACTATTTTTTAGGCTTCATCGTAATGGGCCAATTTTATGAATCCAAATAAGTCGGGTATCAGCTATGCACGAAATTAGTTTTTAGTTAGAATCTAAGTTAGCTTCTTATTTCTTAATTTAGTCTCTTGGTGAAGTAAATTAGTTTCTAGTTTGTCAGTTTTCCTGGAAATTCTAGAGGAGTTTGTATTTTTATCTTTTCCTTGGTTCTCAAGTTGTTAGACAAAACGAAGTTTCTTGCACTTATAAAGGTTTAAAAAAAAAGGACAATAAGAAGTTTGTATTTATGAATTTATTGAGTTCCTTGGAATAAATTTACTTAGTTTCTAATTCGGGTCCAGTTGAGTAATTGAGTTAAGTCTAAAAATATATGCCATTGTGTCTGTTGCTTTGGTGGAGAGTTGAATTAATGAAAGTTGATTTTCTGGTTTGCCGTGTTAGTAAGTGGTTAGCGTTCTAAAGCTACTGTTCACTTTTTCTGCGTAGTTGATCTCTTCTTCTGGTTGTTCTTTCTTAATCTTTGGTTAGTTCTTCTATTTCCCAATCTTCTACTTGATCTATTTTACTAAGTTAGCGTTCTGATGTTACTGTTCTCTTTTTCTGCGTAGTTGATCTCTTCTTCTGGTTGTTCTTTCTTAATCTTTGGTTAGTTCTTCTATTTCCCAATCTTCTACTTCATCTATTTCTTCTATTCTTATTTTATTTTTCTTCTCCTTTTGACTTCTACATATCCATGGATACCCTGTTTTCCCAACATCTCAGTCCACTTCTTCAAAACTTCATATCTTCAATTCAGATTGCACCCAAACTTGGTATATCAGTCCCCTGGCATCAAAACCCATCCATTCCAACTGATAAAGCTTAGAAGACCCTTTCCCTACCTGACATACACTTGCCATGTTCTATACAAAAACCATAATAAAGCCAATCACACTGTTTTCTTTTGAGTTTTCCTCCATATTTTAGCCTTTCCAGAAGCCTGCTCGACCTTGAAATCAAACCCAACTGACACTAGTTATTTAAATGTGGGAATTCTCCTATTCTAACTTATTTTCTCTACCCACAGGTTAGCCCCAAAGTCTGTGAGTTATGTTAGGTTTCTTGGGGCACTACCAATTTGGTATTTCCCTTGCACATTGTTGTAATTCTCATAGTTACCGCCCATTAGTAATGGGCTTTATTGTAATTTGATTTTATTGTTATTTTTCTGCTATGTTCTTTTACTTTTATTCCCTTATTACAATAAGGGTAAGGTTGTAATCTCCTTCTAAGTCTTTTATTATAAATAAGAAATTGAGTGGAGAGAGAGATCAATTCTTTACCATTCTTTCCTTTCATCATGGTATCAGAGTCACCTTAGGCTCCAACAATATTCTCCTCTCTTCTTTTCTCTTGTCTTCTTTTTCCTTTTTCTGGTTTCTGTTTTTCTGCAAGTTACTGCCGCCATCTCTCCTCTCCTCTCCCAGCATTACAGCCAAGTCCCTGAAATCACCTAGACCTACCGTAACACTCTGAAATCACCTCCAGTTCTGTCGTAATCACCTTCCAGCCCTGCCCAACCTTACTGTAATCACTTACAGACCTGTTTATACCTGCCTAAAGCCCTACAACAGCCTGTCGTATCACCGCCATAACCCTAAACCTCTCACAGCCCTATCAAATCCCAGTCCTAGTTACCGCCAGCAGTTTTTTTCCCCTGTCCTAGTTACCCAGTCCTAATCAGAATTAGAATCTTCTCTTGTTCTGGTTTTTCTCATCAGATTTTTATTTCCAGATTTCTATTTATTGAAGGAATGAATTAAATCTGTTCAAACAAGTTTTTTTTTTGTTATGCATGGCCGTGTATCTATTAGTGAAGGGATGTACTTTGAAGAGATCAACCTGAGAGCCAACCTTGATTCTTCCACAACAGTTTGAAGATCGAAAATTGCTGCATATGTGTCTCTTGTTCCCACAAGACTGATACACGACATCTCAGTTAAAGGAATTTTACATTGTTGAGTTCTTATTGTCATGACAGATCACTCTGAAGTTGTTTCCCCTAATATGGAGATCTCCAAAATTGAATTTATCTTTATTCCTCTCAACCCAATTAAGTTGGATGGAACCAACTATTTAATATGGTCTAAAACAGCACAGATGGCAATATCTACTAGAAGTCTCTTGGGTTATATTAATGGTTAGAAAAAGGTACCTGATCTGACAGATAAATTATATGACAAATGGACATCTGAGAATTCTATTGTGATGGCCTATTTGATTGGGTCTATGGAACCCAAAATCGGATGAGGGTATGTCTTGTTACCTGATTCTACAGAAATTTGGAAGGGTGCAAAAGAGACTTACTCCCAAATTAGAAATTATGCACTGATTTATGACCTTCATGTGAAGATTTGTGCCACAAAGCAACGGGATGTTACTGTCTCTCAAAACTACACTGAACTCCGTAACTTGTGGTAAGAATTAGATTATTATGACACATTCATTACTGAGTGTGCTGCTGACATTGCCGCCATGAAGCTTGCAAAGGATAAACTACGAGTATACAATTTCTTGGAGGGTATGAATGTGGAATTTGATCAGATTCGAGCTCAGATTCTCAATAGAAAGCCTCTTCCCTCTCTAGAACAAGTTTATGCCTTGGTTCAATCTGAAGATACACGTCATACCTCTATGATGCCTCCACTTCCTGCAGAAAGGTCAGTTCTCCAAACCACTCAGCCAGGTGCTCCTACAGTTAACAAACCCGTCCGGTGTAAATATTGTGGGAAAGAATGCCATATAAAAGATAATTGCTGAAAATTGCATGGTAAACCAACAAACTTTGAGACCAAGAGGCGTGAAAGAGGACTGTAGAGATCCAAGAACTTCAAAGCACCATAGGCCAATCAGACAGAAATTTGCAACCCTACTGGACCTCAAACTATACTGTCCATAGAAGAACTTCAGGCCCTCAGACATCGTCCCCGGCTGTCTACTGTAGCTACATCGCCATCTGTTACCCCAAGTTTTTATTTTGTTCAGTCAGATATTACTCATGATGGTCACTGTGCTTCCTCTGTTCTTGGCCCTTGGGTTATGGACACTAGAGCCACTGATCACATGACTGGTTCAACTAGCTCCTTCCATCTATACTCTCCCTCTTTTGGGAAAGATACGGTCCGAGTGGCAGATGGGTCTCTTTCTCCTATCTCTGGAAAGGGCTCCATCCGCTGCTCACCTACCCTTACTTTACAATATGTTTTGCATGTTCCTAGTTTTTCTACCAATTTATTATCTATTAGTAGTTTAACCAAATCCTTGAATTGTAAAGTAACATTTTTTCCTTGTTCGTGTATATTTTAGGATTTGATGAACAGGAAGACGATTGGACATTGTAGATTGCATGATGGTCTCTACTTGCTTGATGATGGTCCTTCAGTACACACATCATCTCTACCTTTACCACAGCTTACACCACATCAGTTTTCCAATGCCATTACCACCCTTCAGCAATGGCGCACACGCCTTGGTCACCTGTCTCTATTAGTTTTATCAAATTTGTTTCCTATTTTATTTAAATATTGTAATCAGAATGAGTTATTATGCGAAGCCTGTATTTTGGCTCAGCAGGCTCGAACAACCTATTCCCCTTCATTTAATAGAAGCAGTACCCCTTTTGATTTAGTGCACTTTGATGCATGGGGTCCTTTTAGGACTCCTTCTCTTTTTGGTCATCGCTAGTTTGTCACCTTCATTGATTGTTATTCACGGACTACATGGATCTACCTTATGCATAATAAAAGTGATGTGTTTCAATGCTTCCGCCAATTCCACAGCATGATCAAGACACAATTCCAAGATCAGTTGAAGGTCTTTCGTAGTGACAATGGCTAAGAATTTCTTGATGGCACGTTTCAACAATATTTGTCTAAACATGGCATCATTCATCAAACAAATTGTGTTGCCACACCTGCTCAAAATGGGGTGGTGGAGAGAAAAAATCGACATCTTCTAGAAATAGCTAGAGTTCTTATGTTTGATGGCCATGCTCCATCTCGTTTTTGGAGTGATGCTGTTCTTACTGTTACCTCTCTTATCAATTGGCTTCTCTCACGTATGCTAGACAACAAAGCTCCTTTGGATCTCCTTCTTGGCTCTACATCCTTTGTGCTCCTACCGAAGGTTTTTGGTTGTGTTTGTTATGCTCGAAATCATCAATCTCCTGACAAGCTTGATCCTAGGGGTCTCCGGTGTATTTTCATTGACTACCCTGCAACACAAAAAGGTTATACTTGCTACCATCCTCCTACCCGGAGACCTATATTACTTGAGATGTTATCTTCCATGAGCATTTGATGTACTACCCGTCCCATCTTCAGGGGGAGAAAGACAGTACTGACGTACCTATGTTTGAAGATGTGCTAGAGGAAGTTCCCATCAAAGTCCCAATTTCAGTTCCAGAGGGAGAGCCAGTTTTAGTTCCAGAGGGACAACCAGTTTCGGTTCTAGAGAGAGAACCAGTTTCGGTCCCAGGGGGAGAACCAATTTCGGTTGAGATAGATGCACTTCCTTCACCTATTCCTATCCCTACTAGTCCTAGACCTTTGCAAGTTTATAGCTGCAGCCGTGCCAGAAGCAAGCAAGGAAGGACCACTACCATCAAAGTAATTACACATGTCCCTTCGCCTACCTTGGATCCAGAGACTAAGCTATCACTTGGTAAGGAAGTTCCTTCCTCTGATTCTGATTCTGACCTTCCTATTGCCCTTCATAAAGGTATTAAGTCTTGCACCACTCACCCAATTTCTAACTTTGTGTCATATACTTCTTTATCTCCTACCTTCCGTGCATTTGTATCTTCGCTTTCCTCTGTCTCTATTCCACAGAAATGGCAAGATGCAATTACAGGTGAACGATGGAAAGCTGCAATGATGGAGGAAATGAGAGCATTGAAGAAGAATGATACTTGGGATCTTGTTTCTCTTCCATCAGGTAAAAGACCAGTAGGGTGCAAGTGGGTTTACAGAGTCTAGTAGAGCAGTGATGGCACAATTGATCAATATAAGGCAAGGTTGGTTGCCTGTGGATTTACCCAAACATATGGGATTGATTATCAAGAAACCTTTGCGCCAGTAACTAAGACGACCACAGTTAGGATTCTTTTGGCATGTGTTGTGCATCACAACTGGGATTTACAACAGCTCAATGTGAAGAATGCCTTTCTTCACGGGGAGCTCAAAGAGGAAGTCTATATGGATTGCTCACCTGGTTTTACAGATACAAGCACCGAAGGGAGGTATGCAAGCTGAAACGCTCTCTGTATGGTCTTAAGCAGTTTCCTAAAGCATGGTTTGGATGGTTTCACAAAGCTATGATAGCATTTGGATATGTTCAGAGTAATGCTGATCATACTTTGTTCATCAAACATGCCTCAGGAAGCTTTACGACACTCCTTGTATATGTAGATGATATCATTGTTATTGGAAACAATGATAATGAAATAAGAAAATTGAAGCCGTTTTTGGGAAAAGAGTTTGAAATCAAGGATCTTGGAAAGCTTAGTATCTCTTTGGATCCATTTTTGTTTTTGTTTTTTATCTATTTATCGAAAATTATTTTTGAAAATCATTTTTGATAAAAAATAAAATGTTGTTTGGTAGCTACAATAAAAAATAGATGGTAGAATGAGAAATAGATTTGGTATCCAACTATTTTTCTCATCCATTTATTAGACTCCTAATTCTTCCCTTTTTCAACTCCAACCCAACTACTATCAATGCCTCTTATCCTTCCGCTGTGCGAAAAATCGGAAAACTACTGAGATACCTATGTGTACCACAGCCTTGGATGGTTCAGGGAAGGTAAGAAATGGGACTATAGAGATATGCTTCTCTTTCTGTAATCAGTTAACTGATTAGTAAATTGTCTTTCTACTGTAGTAAAAGACTTTAATAAAAACGGCATGGAAAGAGAAAACCAATGACTCCAGTAAATTAGTGATCAGACATTAACCTAAACTCAAAAGCACATAATTATGGACGACCCAGGAACTTAATGATGAAAAATCAAGGAAACATTTCATAAATCTCAGATCATCAATCAACTTTAAAATTTCAAAAACAGAAAAGTTCTATGGAAAATACAACATCAAGAAACCAGGAATAAAGACTCATTAATTAATGTGTCTGAACAAGTCATGATTCCAATGTCCCTTCTATCATATCTTTTGTGAGTAGACAATCTTCTATACCGCATGAAGAAAAGAACAAGATGCTGATATGCTCATTAATTAATTTTTTTTTTTTTTTTTTTTGTGGGAACCAGTATATCTGGAGTTCGTTAGAGTTGTTTGATCTTTAATGGCAGTCCCTCTCAGGATTTCAAGTATTACTTCACGTGCAAGATCCTAATCTGCAGCTACCCTTCTCAGAAAGATACAATAAAACTTGAGAGTCCGATCATGAGTGATCAATGATGTTCGATGAAATTAAAATTTCATTTGAATCATCCATTGTTTATATTACACGATTACAGTTAGCATATATCATCTCTATCGTTGCCATGAGCATGATCTGGAGTAGCTAGGGAGTAATATTAGGCAACGATGATATTAGGAGAGAAGAGTTGAGTGTTATTATAGGGAAAAACGGAGAGATGTTGAGGAGACGAAGACGCCTTGGGACTTAGAGAGCTGGACAAGCGTTTTGGCTGCAGGCTTCGTCTTGTTGTAGCCGTCTTGTTTCCATCGGAGAAGAAGAGAAAAGGAGATTTAGAGCAAATGTTATTTAAATTTTTTTTTTACTATTTTACCCTTGCTAAAAAACACATGCTCATTAAACTCATGCGCAAAAACAATTAAAATAGATTTTTGGCCAAAAATTAAAAAGAGGTATTGACCTCTTTCTAATTTTGGGCCTATTTTTATTTTTGTTTCTCATAAATAACATAAAAAAATAATAACAAATCCATTTAAAAACAAGAAATTGAAATAAAAACAAAAACAAAAATGGATCCAAAGACAGCCTCAGGTATTTTCTTGGGATTGAGGTTGCTCGCTCTACAAAGGGCATCTTTCCCTCTCAAAGAAAGTATGTCCTTGATCTTCACACAGAGACAGGATTATTAGGATGCCACCCATGTGATACTTCAAAGCTCAGGGAGAAAGAAGGAACTTCAACAGATAAAGGAAGGTACCAACGATTAGTTGGGAGGCTGATATACCTGTCACATACCAGACCTGATATTGCATTTGCAATGAGTTTGGTGAGCCAATTCATGCATGATCCCTATTCCACTCATTTGGAGGCAGTTTATAGGATTCTTCATTACCTAAAGTCTACTCCAGGAAAATGGATTCTTCTTTCACCACATGATCATCTTAGGGTGGAGGCATATAATGATGCTAATTGGGCTGACAATCCAGATCGAAAATCAATATCAGGATATTGCATGTTTGTAGGTGGAAATCTGATCACTTGACGCAGCAAGAAACAAAATGCAGTGGCTCGTTCCAGTGCAAAAATAAAGTTCTGAGCAATGGCTCAGGGAATATGTGAACTCTTGTGGTTGAAGGATTTACTTGAGGACTTGAGAGTTAAAAGTCCTTCAACCATGACTTTGTTTTGTGACAATAAGGCTGAAATCAGCATAGCTCATGATTCGGTTCAACATGGTAGGACCAAGCACGTTGAGATTGATCGTCACTTCATCAAAGAGAAACTAGAAAGTGGTCAGATTCAGATTCCATTTATTCGATCAGAGGATTAACTGGCAGACATTTTCACAAAAGGATAACCTGGGAAATCATTTCACACTATTTTCCAAGTTGGGAATGCATGATACATATGCACCAACTTGAGGGGGAGTGTCGTAATTCTCATAGTTACCGCCCATTAGTAATGGGCGTTATTGTAATTTGATTTTACTGTTATTTTTCTGCTATGTTCTTTTACTTTTATTCCCTTATTACAATAAGGGTAAGGTTGTAATCTCCTTCTAAGTCTTTTATTACAAATAAGAAGTTGAGTGGAGAGAGAGAACAATTCTCTACCATTCTTTCCTTTCATCACACATTTACTCTATGTATGTAATCAGGGATTTTACTATTTTTTAATGGAAAGAAAAAACATAATTATCTCCCAGAGATTCAGTGAACAACTCCTTAAAATCATTAGCTTTGTAAAACTGACAATAATTCATAATAATCTATTCTGTATATAGATTTGTCCACTACTTAATAACATATGTAACAAGGTTTTGGGACACCTCTGTTGATGTTCAACAACTGTAGCAGGTGTTCAACATCAAATACCCAAAACTTTGACACGTGGACATATCCATATATGTATACAACAATAACATTCTTCCTGTAGGCAATCACTCAGTTATTACTATGATTATGTTTCTATTCAAGCAACATATAAATGTTTTCTTTCTTCAAGAACGTTCACCCCTCTGTTGTGCTTTCTAGCATTCTTTTGTTTCAAAGAAGGGGGAAAAAAACGAAGCATCTGCCAATTTTGCAGAAGCATAACTAATATCAGAAGAACGTACCAGCAAATCTGCAATACCCAGTCACTATTCATGTTTCACAGCATTTTTTGCTTTTCCTGTGGTATCATGTAAGTTTATAAGTAAAAAATAAATTACTCATAAACAAGATTCAAGATAAGAATGTGAAGAAAGACCAAAAGAAACAGAAAGATCACACGACATCTTCAAAGAGAGTCGGGAATGTGGTCAAGAATTTTGATTCAAAACAAAAGTTAGTCTCCATTTTTTATTGAATCTAACGAAGAAAAATCTTCTTCTTTTTAAGTTTTAACCTTTTATATTTATATTTCAGATAATCATGAAGATTAATTATAGTAGAAAAAAGCAATCCAAGAAATTTATGTTCATGGCCACAAATCCCAACAAGAACTACATAATAATAGAAAAAGAAAGGCACCAGAATAGATAGTAAAGATAAGACAGAGAAAGAAGATGGTTCCCAATTCCCTATGCCCAAGTATCTGGAAATCAGAACACAGATTTCTCCCTCTATAGTTGCTTTTGTGAAATATGTAATGGTATTCAACTCAGATCAAATCAAAACCTTCTACAATTGAACTTTTGAAAATGTAATGCTCGCCTATGCAAAGATGTAATGATAAGATGTAATGGCCAGACAACTTTTGAAGATGTAAGTATATGTAAAATATTGGAAAGGAAAAGTTTAAAAGAAAGATGGATAAACAGAATAAATAAATAAATAAATAAAAAGCTTGACACTAACGGATTTGTTGAGCATTTCAAAAAAAAGATTAGTTTCTAAAGCTTAGATATAGGTAAAAGTTACTGATTCTAAAATAAAAGCTTCTACAATCCAGTTTTCTTTACATGGTCTTGATAAAAAATAATTGGGTGGTTCAACAACTAATGCTAAAAAAGCTTTCATAACAGGGTTATCAAAGAGACCGTCTACAACTCTACATTCATTTTGAACTCCCAGTCGCTGTACATACTAATGACAGTTTTTTCTTTCCCAAACTAATTATGTGGAAGATTTGATCGATTGTGCATGTATTCTTAATGGTTGACAACTTATTACATATCTGAGTCAAAGCATAAACTTCATTCTGATTTTTATATTCAACAATTGAAGCTAGCTTTTATCATACTATTGTTGAGCCTTACAATATACTACTATTACACAATTGTCTGCATCATCCTCTGTTAATTTGATGTGCTACTACATGCGTGAGCTTTCCACCGAAAAGGGGTTTTACATTTTATTTTTTTTTGGGTGGGGGGGATATAGAGATTGAGTCTCAATTCATTTACAAGCCTAAAAATGTATCATGCAGTATGAAAAAAGCATGGTAGATCAGGAATTCATGTCCTCAATACTCTTAATCTGTACAGCTTCAAAGATGCTAATCAGGATGCAGGTTCAGATGCTTATCGCTCAACTACTGGATACTAAGTCTTTTTGGGTTCTAAATGTGTTTTCAAGAATGCTAATTTCTGGCACAAAATCCCAATACTCTTCTATGGTTGTAGGAATAGCTAAGGTTGCATGGCTTACACATGTGTTGTCTGATATTGGTTTCTCTACCTCATAAGCCTATTCTCTTTTGTGATAATTTGAGTTCTTTGTATTTTAGACAGAAATCAAATTTCTATGCACACACAAAGCACATTCATTGTGATTATTATTCATTAGGGAGAAAGGGGCCATTCAAGAACTCATCGTCCTCTACGTTTGTCCTGCATTGCACAAGGATGTTGCTTCTAGTCACTGCAAACTTGAATTTATAATTGTTCTTCCTTCAGCTCAAAGATTTCAACTCATCCAATTCATGTACAGTGTGTTGCCATATACATCTGTCATGTGGAATCAATTATATAGAGAATGCTATGTGAACTTTTAAGTAAAACCACTCAAAGTCTACCTATTTCTTTTGTCAGTTCAGCAGCTTCCTTCTTGGGTGCAACTGTCTAGTTCCTCCATTACTCCCTTTTGTATAAAACATCATACATAAATAAGGAAAGATGTACCATTGACCATGTACCCAAAAGCCTCTCAAAACGGCCCGTACTTTTCTGCTTCAATAATTGATGATTTAGCATGTTAACCTTTATAAATGGGAGATGTCATTGATGTATTATCACCTGTCAAATTTATTGGTCTGTATAAAGAGGATAGTCCACATGTATGGGGTTTTCCCCTTGGTTTTCAACAGTTCTTGTTGAGTCGACTTGATGCAGGCTAGGATCCGTTGGAGAGAAATCTTCTTGGAAGTTATATTCGCCACACCCCTTGTAAGTTATCTTAATTTCACCCACACGCCATCCTTTGCGATAATATCCCTAACACCCCCTGAAGACACCCAAACCTTGTTTAGATGTTAAAAAAACTTTTTTACCCTCGAAACTTTTCAATTTCAATTTTATGTTTTTTTTTTTGAGATTTCCCTTTTTATTTTTTTTCCCTATTCTTTTTTAATTTCCTTTTTCAACTTTACCCTATTTACATCTTTAGTTTCCCTAACAACTGAAACCAGCGTCTACTAGTTTCTCTAACCTCCGGCGATAGGAGTAATTTGTCTTCTTCGACCAAAGCTCTTTCTTCTCCGATTGGGGATTGAAACTAGAGAAGGTAGGTTTTTGTCTTCTTCACCAAAGGTTTGGCTGAGTTTTCCTCAATTGTGAAGTGAAACCCAAAGTGAATCGATCTTTTTTGAATCACTTTGTACGCTTTCCCATTGCATAGAAGATAGCAATGAAAAGTGTAGTAGAGTCAGCTTCGTCCGTTTACCCTTGTTTTATTGACATCTAACCATTAAAAAATAGGAATAAAATAATACCAGTGCTTTAGAGAATCCCACGTAATCTCTTCCATAGCGCTATTGTTCCATTTATGACTTTTAATTGACAGCAAATGAAGAAGAATAGAGAGAGGGGAAAGTAAGTCCTAATGATGGAGACCTTACTGCTATAAAAACGAGAACCCATTACAGAGAAAAAATCCAAAATAACAAAAAAAAAAAAAAAAAACTCTATTAAATCATCAAGAAAGCCGATGTAGATAATGATTCAGAAAAATAGAAAGGGGATTAGATCTCGATTCATCAATTGATTCGATTCAATCACAACCAGATCACAAACCAGATGGTAAAATGGTGAAAACGATAGAAACGATGAAAATCGATCACAAACCAAGACAACATAATGAATAACTGAATCAGAGATGATGATTACACAGAGGTGTCAGAGGTGAGAAGTCCGATCGTCTTCTCAGGCTAGGCTTCCAACGATGGTGTATTAGTGTTCTACTTTTTCCTTTTCTTAGTTTCCTAATATGTGCAATATTACGTATTTTTACCCAAAAAAAATATTATGTATCTAATATGAAATAAAGAAAATCCATTTTTAAGTTGGGAAAATTAAAAAAGAGGGGTAGTTTTGTCATTTATTAAATTAAAATGGTGTCATATCATCGATTGAGGGACATATTTTAAAGAAGGGGGACTGATGGATACAATTTTTCAAAAGTAGGGAGTGTTAGGGTATCATAAACGATGGTGGGTGGGTGAGATTAAGATAACCTAAAGGGGGTGTGGCGAATATTTTCCCTTAAATTTAATTGGAATATGTTTGTTATAATTGTTTGGATTTTATTTATATTTAATTAGTTTAATTAGGATTTTATTTATTTACTTTTATTTAGCTGTTTTGATATCTATTAGAGTCGTGAGAAGACTAGTTGGTTTTTTGTTTTTTTTTATTTTTATATATAGAGACGTGGGTTATTTTTATTTGTTAGTTGTTTATTTTTCTGTTAGAGTTGTGGGTCCCTCCCTTTTTAAAGTGAGTTGTAGTTCAGTTTTTGAGTTGCTTTAGGACTCTATTTTCTAATTGGTTTTTAGAGTTATATTTTCATTAGGACTGTAAGCCTATTTGAAGGCAATTTTTATCAATGAAAAGAGGATGGTGAATGACTATTGGAGACAAGAAACGAAAGATTTCTCTCGATCTCTCTCCCTTGGTGGTAAGCCCCTCCCCCTCTTGTTTCTCTCTTTTCCCCTTCTATGGTATCCCCTCCCTTTACTTTTGGTGGTTTCCCTCGATAATTCGCTATTAGCTATCTCCTTTATGTTAATATGTTATCTCCCTCTCTTGGTTACCATTATCACATCTCTCCCTTTTGATTCCCATCTCTATCTTTTAATTCACCCTAAAGTTATCCAATTAATTCTCCCTAAAATCATCCCATTGTCAACGTTTACTATTTTGTTCCCATCCTTTTTCTCCCATTCCCTTTTGGATGGTTTCCTTGATATTCCCTTTTCATCCTTTATGTGAAATTCAGTCCGCATTAATTGGTATCAGAGCTTAGGCTAGAATGTCGAACCCACCTAACACCCCTATGACATATGAGCAATTTGAAATATTACTTGAAGCCATAAATGCCCTAAATGCTAGTAGAGAAAGTCAAGTCACCAGTCTTTTGGGTATCCCACATACTCTTCATAAAGAGTTTCCCACAATTCATGATAACAAGACAAGCTTTACCATTGCAGTTCTGATGGGGGATCCCGGGTTGAGAAAACCCTAATTAATCCGCTAATGGGCCCAACCAAATAACATGGAAGCTTGGTTCAATAAACAGTGGCAGAATTATAAATAAACTCAAAACTCAGCCAGCAATGGCATCTCTGTAAATAATAAAAAATCTGATAAAACTCCACGTAACCAAACAATACCTTGGGACTGGTTGGAATTAGAAATAAAGAAATAAGGTTAAACAAAACAGTTTACGTTATAAGGCAAGGGCAATTCTGGAAAACACAATGGAAAGTCTTCTCCAATCTTAATAAGCTGTTCACGAACCAAACAAGAGGGAAGTGGAAACTAGTTTCGAATGAAAGAGGAGAGCTCCCTCAATATAGCTCTGATCGATCTGAAATTTGGAGGAGGAGTTGCTGATTCATAGTCCTACTAAATCCAACAAATTAAACCAGAGAACAAGACAGATTCTTTGCGCAGAAAATTCTGAAATCAGAATCTGGCGGTAAGAAATATGCAGGTTTGACTTCAAAGTGTTTTCTCACAGCGGGGGGGTTTGATGGGGATGAGAACCTAGGAGCTGGGTCGCTTTAGGAAGGCGAACTAAGTTCCCAAATCTTGGCTCGAACTGATTGTTATCGAAGGAGTTCGATGGTGGTCATTGGGGCTGGGATTACCGCCCAGAACAGGGGAGGTTAGGAGGAAGGAAGGGAAACAGAAAGAGAGGGAGAGGAAGAAGAAGGAAGAAGAAGAAGGGCGAAGACAGCCTAATGGATGGCTGTTCCTGCTCACATAGACGAGAGAGAGAGAGTTTCAAACTTCTGCCGCAGGCTCACTACCAAAATCAATTCTTCCTTTCATTCAAATCTTCCAATTCTGAAAATAAAACCTAATACATATTCTATTTAAAGGTAGAACTTTCCTAAACTAATTTGAAGTAAACTTAGAAAGTAAATAACATCTTTATGAAATCAAATCTAATCCCTATGGCATAAAATAGAAATAGTAAATAAGGAAACCTATAAATTAAAACTTCCTAATCTAATTAATCATCTACCAACCCTTTCCAGACCAAAAGGTTGGTTTGGGTTTGAGCCGGTTCAGATTTGGCTTGGGTAGCCAAATTGGCTCGTGTCGATCCATCCATGACACTGCTACTGCATCAACTCTCCGCTTCTCAAAAGAACTCGACTCCGTCGAGTCTGGATAAGGACCAAGAATACCATCAGATGGAATGCGTTGGAGGAGAAGCGAGTTAGCATTCTTTTTAAGCTTGATGGCGGGAAGGTGTTTTGCCGGAAGAAGTTGCATATCGAGCCCACCGAATTTGAAGGTGTACGTATTCTCGTACCCATCATGCTGAACCTTCTTGTCAAACATCCAAGGACGACCAAGGAGAAGGTGACAGATCTTGAGGGGTAACACATCACATCGAACAGTGTCGATCAATCCGCCGATGGAATACGTGACCAAGCACCGCTCATGAACCTTAAGATTATTGTTATTTATCCATCCAACCTTGTAGGGAGGCGGATGGGGCTCGTCTTCAAACCCAACTTGTTAACCATATCTTCTCGACATCGCATTGGTGCAATCGCCGCCGTCAATAATCATGGTGCATAGGGAACCGTTGCATCGTACCCGTGTCCGGAAAATATTGCCGCGTCGCCAATCATCCTCTTCGGATATCCGTAGCCGAGAAGGGCGAAGGACCATAAAAGGCTGGTGCAACTGATCCACATCACTGTCGCTATCATCACTATCGTGCTCGGCTGCCAAGTATACGATCTCATTCTTACGTTGCTCCTCTGTGGCAGTAGCCATGAGTTCTTCTTTATCGGCAAAAGCAATGGAGCGATTTGGGCAATGGGAAGCAAAGTGACCGAAACCCTTACAGGTGTAACATTGGATCTCAGCCCTCGGTTGTGAAGGAGGCCTATCATAACCACGCCGAGGCGGAGAATATGGACGGGTCGGCCGTGAAGATGCCATACTAGAACCACTTTCTTGGGGCTTGCTAAAAGGCTTCTCTGGTGGTGGAGCTTGCTTGACAAAATTGTTACCTTTAGAGAACGTCTCTGGAAAGCTTCTCCGGTTGTATGGCCGCTTTAAATTTTCCTCTACCTGATATGCCACTTGTACAACGTCCTCCATTGTATGTAACCTATTGGAAGCCAAGGAAGCACTAATCTGTGGATGCAAACCATTACGAAATTGTGCGACCAAAACATCTTCATCCCAATCAAAATCAGATCGGGTAGCCAAATAATAGAATCGGGCCACATATTCTTCAACAGTCATATTGTCTTGCCGTAATTGAGTAAACTTGAGATGCGTCCGTTGCTTGTAATCAAGAGGTAGGAATCGCCGGTTCATTGCCGCATACATCTCAACCCAAGTATTTATCTCACAAATGCAGCGAGTTTGATTTTGTTTCTGATATTTAATCCACCAAACTCGTGCCGTGCCCTTCAATTTAGCTTCTGCAAACATCAATTTCCTAGGCTCTGACAATCCGTACCATTTGGAAAATATTTTCAAGCTATGGATCTAGTCAAGATATTCCTCAGGATTATGGTCTCCATTAAAATCAAGCACATCCAGTCGTGCTCCTTTGTCAGCACCAAAAATTTCTCCATGTCGACCAACTCCATATGGTGGTGGTGGTGGTGGTGGTACGTGTCGTGATGGTGATGGTGGTGGGGATGCATTGGGAGGTGGAACATATGAGACGGAGTTGGAAAAATCCCCAAGTATGGGACTCTTACCTTTTATAGCTTGTGACAATAAGTCAATGGACGTCTGCATTTTTGCCATCATAGCCTGAAAAATTAAAATAGAAGCATCTATCCCATCAAGTCGGTTTGATATACCACTAATGGCCATGTTAGTTTCCTCTTTGTTGGCGTTAACACGTGCTAGGAGCTCATTGTTACTCACCATGACTGCAGGATATTCGCTCTGATACCAATTGATGGGGGATCCCGGGTTGAGAAAACCCTAATTAATCCGCTAATGGGCCCAACCAAATAACATGGAAGCTTGGTTCAATAAACAGTGGCAGAATTGTAAATAAACTCAAAACTCAGCCAACAATGGCATCTCTGTAAATAATCAAAAATCTGATATAACTCCACGTAACCAAACAATACCTTGGGACTGGTTGGAATTAGAAATAAAGAAATAAGGTTAAACAAAACAGTTTACGTTATAAGGCAAGAGCAATTCTGGAAAACACAATGGAAAGTCTTCTTCAATCTTAATAAGCTGTTCACGAACCAAACAAGAGGGAAGCGGAAACCAGTTTCGAATGAAAGAGGAGAGCTCCCTCAATATAGCTCTGATCGATCTGAAATTTGGAGGAGGAGTTGCTGATTCATAGTCCTACTAAATCCAACAAATTAAACCAGAGAACAAGACAGATTCTTTGCGCAGAAAATTCTGAAATCAGAATCTGGCGGTAAGAAAATATGCAGGTTTGACTTCAAAGTGTTTTCTCACAGCGGGGGGGTTTGATGGGGATGAGAACCTAGGAGCTGGGTCGCTTTAGGAAGGCGAACTAAGTTCCCAAATCTTGGTTCGAACTGATTGTTATCGAAGGAGTTCGATGGTGGTCATTGGGGCTGGGATTACCGCCCAGAACAGGGGAGGTTAGGAGGAAGGAAGGGAAACCAAAAGAGAGGGAGAGGAAGAAGAAGGAAGAAGAAGAAGGGGGAAGACAGCCTAATGGATGGCTGTTCCTGCTCACATAGACGAGAGAGAGAGAGTTTCAAACTTCTGCCGCAGGCTCACTACCAAAATCAATTCTTCCTTTCATTCAAATCTTCCAATTCTAAAAATAAAACCTAATACATATTCTATTTAAAGGTAGAACTTTCTTAAACTAATTTGAAGTAAACTTAGAAAGTAAATAACATCTTTATGAAATCAAATCTAATCCCTATGGCATAAAATAGAAATAGTAAATAAGGAAACCTATAAATTAAAACTTCCTAATCTAATTAATCATCTACCAACCCTTTCCAGACCAAAAGGTTGGTTTGGGTTTGAGCTGGTTCAGATTTGGCTTGGGTAGCCAAATTGGCTCGTGTCGATCCATCCATGACACTGCTACTGCATCAAGTTCCTACGGCAGAAGGTTACATCGAAGAAGATATAGATAAAAGTCATATTAATCACGTGGTGGAAAACTATGTCGTTCTAGAGCCAGCCATTAAAGTATGTCTTAAAGAAGTCAAGAGCGAGGTTGCGAACGTGGTACAGGTTGAGATCATGACTCACGGAGACATTTTGCAATCAACAATTGAGAAGGGTTTCTTCGGTTCAACATTATCTCGTTCGTGTTGATGCAATAGCAGAGTACGTGATTCCATCATCATACTTTGAATGGTGGATTCCTTGCCTGGCAGACTACATCCCACCCATTCGTTCGTTACCAGACTTTTGTTACAGAGTAATACTAGTTGTGTCTCCCACGAGATTATTTCGTCATCTCTACAAAATTCAAGGACGATCAACACGAACGAGACCAAACGCACCGAAGAGACCCTTCTCAATTGTTGGTTGTAGAATGTCTCTGTGAGTCATGATCACAACCTATACCACGTTCGCAACCTCGCTCTTGACTTCTTCAAGACATACTTTAATGGCTGGCTCTGGAACGATATAGTTTTCCACCATGTAATTAATCTGACTTTTATCTGTATCTTCTTCAATGTAACCTTTTGCCGTAGGAATTGCAATGGTAGAGCCTGTCTTGTCATCAAGAATTACGAAATATCTTTATGACGAGTATCTGGGATACCCAAAAGACTGGCGACTTGACTTTCTCCACTAGCATTTAGGGCATTACGGCTTCAAGCAATATTTCAAATTGCTCATATGTCATAAGGGTGTTAGGTAGGTTTGACATTCTAGCCTAAGCTCTGATACCAATTAATGCGGAATGAATTTCACATAAAGGATGAAAAGGGAATATCAAGGAAACCACCCAAAAGAGAACGGGAGAAAAAGGGATTGGAACAAACTGGGATGGGAACAAAATAGTAAACGTTGACAATGGGATGATTTTAGGGATAATTAATGGGATAACTTTAGGGAATCAAAATGAAGAATTAAAAGATAGGAAAGGGAAAGAGATGGGAATCAAAAGGGCAGGATGGGATAATGGTAACCAAGAGAGAGAGATAACATATTAACATAAAGGAGATAGCTGATAGTGAGTTATTGAGGGAAACCACCAAAAAAAAAAGGGAAGGGATACCGCAGAAGGGGAAAAGAGAGAAACAAGAGGGAGATGGAAGAGAAACCACGGGAGAGAGAGAAGGAGGGGGGAGAGAAAAGAATAGAGAGAGAATCTAGAGGGGGAGGGGAGAGAACCGAGAGAGAAGGGAGGGGCTTACCGCCAAGAGAGAGAGATCGAGAGAAATCTTTCGTTTCTTTTCTTCAATATTCATTCACCATTCTCTTTTCATAAATAAAAATTGCCTTTAAATAGGCTTATAGTCCTAATGAAAATTTAACTCTAAAAACCATTTAGAAAATAGAGTCCTAAAGTAACTCAAAAACTGAACTACAACTCACGTTAAAAAGGGAGGGGCCCACAACTAGGACCCACAACTCTAACAGAAAAATAAACAACTCTAACAAATAAAAATAGCCCACGTCTCTATATAAAAATAAAAACCAACAAGTCTTCCCAAGACTCTAATAGATATCAAAACAACTAAATAAAAATAAATAAATAAAATCCTAATTAAACTAATTAAATATAAATAAGATCCTGATAATTATTACAAACATATTCCAATTAAATTTAAGTCCCAAGAAGATTCTTATCCAAGGGATCCTAGCCTGCATCAATTCTTGGCCACTTAAAAAAATTGGAAATTTGTAGAGAGGAAGAAATAATCTTGTGGGAGACACAACCAGCGGTACTCCGTGACAAAAATCTGGTAACAAATGAATGGGAGGGATGTAGTCCGCCAGGCAAGGAGTCCACCCTTCAAAGTATGACGATGGAATCAAGTATTCGACTATTGCATCAACCCGAACGAGATCAAATGCACCGAAGAGACCCTTCTCAATGATTGGTTGTAGAATGTCTTCGTGAGTCATGATCTCAACCTGTACCACGTTCGCAACCTTGCTCTTGACTTCTTCAAGACATACTTTAATGACTGGGTCTGGAACAATATAGTTTTCCACCACGTGTTTAATCAGAATTTTATCTCTATCTTCTTCATGTAACCTTCTGCTGTAGGAATTGCACTGGTAGAGCCTGTCTTGTCATCAAGAATTGCGGAAAATTTTTATGAAGAGTATCTGGGATACCCAAAAGACTGGCGACTTGACTTTCTCCATTAGCATTTAGGGTATTTATTGCTTCAAGCAATACTTCAAATTACTCATATGTCATAAGGGAGTTAGGTGGGTTCGACATTCTAGCCTAAGCTCTCATACCAATTAATGCGGACTGAATTTCACATAAAGGATGAAAACGGAATATCAAGGGAACCACCCAAAGGGAACCGGAGATAGAGGGATGGGAACAAAATAGAAAACATTGACAATGGGATGATTTTAGGGATAATTAATGGGTTATCTTTAGGGAGTCAAAATGAAGAATGAAAAGATAGGGAAGGGAAAGAGATGTGAATCAAAAAGAAGGGATGGGATAATGATAACCAAGAGAGGGAGATAACATATTAACATAAAGGAGATAGCTGATAGCGAGTTGTCGAGGGAAACCACCAAAAGGGAGGGGAGGGGATACCGTAGAAGGGGAAAAGAGAGAAACAAAAGGGGGAGGGGAGGGAACCGAGAGAGAGAGGGGAGGGGCTTACCGCCAAGAGAGAGATCGAGAGAAATCTTTCGTTTCTTTTCTTCAATATTCATTCACCATCCTCTTTTCATTAACAAAAATTGCCTTTATATAGGCTTACAGTCCTAATGAAAATATAACTATAAAAACTAATTAGAAAATAGAGTCCTAAAGCAACTCAAAAACTGAACTACAACTCACGTTAAAAAGGGAGGGGCCCACAACTAGGACCCACAACTCTAACAAATAAAAATAGCCCACGTCTCTATATAAAAATAAAAACCAACAAGTCTTCCCACGACTTTAATAGATATCAAAACAACTAAATAAAATTAAATAAATAAAATTCTAATGAAACTAATTAAATATAAATAAAATCCTAACAATTATTACAAACATATTCCAATTAAATTTAAATCCCAAAAAGATTCCTATCCAATGGATCATAGCCTGAATCACAACTTCCTTGGTTTTTTATACATTGGTCAAACATTTTTTAGACCACAATAATGAGAAGTAGATATTTCGGATTGGTTTGAAACTTTAGCCATGGTGAGATGATGACGTGTCCACCAAATTTGGATCATAAACAAACTAAAGGCTAAATTTATGAACTGAAGAAGCTTTTGTGGATGTGAGTGAAATGAAAAGTATTAGAGAGAAAAGTAGGTGTAAAATCCAAGGATATTGGGACAAGGCATAACCAAAAAAATCTTGAATTTTAGGTACTAAGCATAATTACCTCATGGAATTATTATGGGTTTAAATGAGTAATCAATTAACTGATAAAAGGCATTATTCCTTGATTATTAGGGTTCAGATGTAATTTCATTTGCATTCAATAAATGAATGTGCAGAAGAATTTTGCTTTGAGGCCCATCTAGAATTTCTGTAACTCATCAGATACCAGCAGATATCTTTTTTGGCTGAATAAATAATTAGTACTAACAAGAACCCAAGGCAGATACAAAGCAGATGCTAAAAACCCAGCAGATATCAAGTATCCATCAACCAACATTTTTTTTAATGGGGGGTGAATATTAACCAACCAACATTAGGTAAACTAAAGGTTTCAACAAATTAGTCTTAAGCTAATAACTATATTATAAACCTTTGAATCTATTAACTTGCAGACTCTTCGTCTTCTAATCCTTCTATCATGTCTTACAACGGCACAGAAACCAACAACCTATAGGAAATCACCTAATCAGTTCATTTCTAGTCCAAGTAATCATCTGAACAAATCCAGCAAAAGGCTTTGATGTAGTTGTTGCACGATTTGTATTGCCACTACCAACAAAAAATAAAAAAATTCTATTGAACCATACGACAAGTGACTAGTAGGTATTGGGTATTTACTAGGTTGGATGCGGAAACAGATCTAGAAAAGGAAGAAAAAAATACATGAATTCCATATGCTTTACACAGTTTGAATCGCCACAGGTCATTCAGGAGCATTTAAATCATAGCCCACAAGAGGAGAACTTAGGCTGGTATTTGGGCCAAGATAGGGTTGATAAGTTACCTAATTCTATAAAAACTGTTTTATTATATGTAGAATAGTTTTGGGGCCATGGTGAGTCAAATTTAGTTTTTTGGTCCAGGGATGGCTTTGCAATTAAGTACGAACAAGGATATAATAGGCAATTTTAATTTGTACGTAAGCTTATTAGTACAACATTTTAGCAAAGATTCTGAAAATTTGTTATTTCATGAAGTAGGAATCTTGTAACTAAGCCCAGTTAGTGGGATAAAACTTAGTTGAGTTTATATGAGTTGAGTTCACCCAATTTATATATCGGAAATGAAGAGGACATATAAAATCGTCTCCCAGTCACACCCATATTTTATCAGAAAAAGAGACATAAGAAACAGGATAATGAAATCTATAGAAAATGATGTGATACCATGTGATGAGCCTGCAGATAGCATCTGATCTACATTATCAATACGCCGTTGTATCGATTTTAAAAGTAAGTTCAATGATGATACTCTCTTACGAACGCCTGAAATCCTGGCTGCATGCTGCATCAGGCATGGCAAGGGTGCATCTTCTAATAGTTGATCAAGCTCTGCCAGCATAAAAAGTGGGAGTGTGTCAGACAAAACACAATTATATTTCAGGCACCAGAATGCTGTAGTAAGAAGACAAGGAAACCACAATGAAACAATAGTTTGAACTTAAATGAAGCAAGAAGTTAAACAATATCACGAGCAAAGGAAATATCAAAAAATTGTAATTTGGACTGCCACATGAGTCAGAAGAGTGGTTGGTCCATCTGTTATTTGTCAAGTTCTAGCCTGTACTATGATCACATGCGCAGTTTTAAAATTATTGTGGATGGTATATATGGCTGGGATTTTTTTTTTTTAAAATACTTTTTCTCAAGTAGAATCCTACGCAAGGGTGCAGCTCTATGGTTGTAAAAGGGAAAACTTGCGTCCAAACGACAGAGCTTTAAATAAAAGGAAAGATACACAAACTTAATAATGATAATTCCTGCCAAAGGTGTTCCAATCTCTACCAGTTTTAATCAACTAGATCATTAACATCTGGACATAAACATACACGAACTAGCTTCTCACAATTTGAGAGGATTGTCTTCAGGGTATCCCACTGGACTGTCCAATTGGACGTTGTAGAGAAATCTCTACTGCTTCCACTGTGACTTTTGTGAGGGGGTTGACCTCTAATTGATGCAGAATTTAGGCAGTATCAGCAGTGAAAAAAGAAAAGGCCATAATAGGCCTGCGGCCAGCTAAGAAGCCTTCACACAAGCCTGTGGTTCCAAGCTTGAAGTTGAAATTAATTAATTTATGTTCCATTGGATTCTTGTCTGGTACAGGGAGATGGGTGCAACCCACCTAAACAATCAACAAGCAATTTCCAAGTATGTAAGAAACTTATCAACCAAGTTAATTTCTTTATTGCATTTAAATTCTGTTTAAATTGGAGGAAAAGGGTAACTTGTTCCTAGTTCTCTTTGTTAAATGAAGAAGGTGGAATGATGTCCAGTAAATAACTCAGATTGCCAGATATCTCAATTAATCATATACCACCCAATCGATCAAGTAAAAAAAAATATAAGAGAACAAGTACAAGAATTAGTTGAACAGTTGAACATCGAACAACAAACCATTCATAAAATAATAATCAATATGAAAAGGGGGAAGACGTGCGCAACATGAAGCATAAAAAATAAAAATAAAAACAAAGAGAAGAGTATGTTTCATTCATTTGGGTGAAAAATAATACGTATATGTCCCTCGAGTCCCCTTAGTGAGTCGAGGTAGGCAAAATTACTGAGTTTCTCAATCTACTTATAGAAAAAAGTATAAGAAAGACATAAAAAATCAAACAAAAAATCAATTGTATGATTAATTAAGTGGAAATCTTCAAACATGATCGAGTAATCAACATCCAGATCATCAAATCAGAAGTTAGAGCACGAAAAGGAAGAATACCTCTGGTAAGTCGATCAATCGCAAAACAGAGCTGATCCTGGCTTTTAGCTGCATTTTCAGCTTTACAATCGCAATCCTTAATCAATGACCCAAGCATGGAAGAAATCCCTTTGGCCAATGCCTCTGAACTCTGAACACTGAGATCAGACTCCGCGATATTGGAAGCGTAGGAGGAAGTAGAAGGCTCGGACTTGTTCTGAGTCTCTTGATTAGTGCTATCTGTATCTAGGGTTTCCGAAGGCTGAGATTGCTCGGGAGATGGATCATCTCCCGTCAAAATTGGTGTTGGAGAAGACGAAGAAGAAGGGGAGTCCATAATCACTCGAAGCTGGATTTACTGAGAAGGATTGGTTAGAGAGAGAGAAGAGAGAGAAGAGAGTATAGAGAGAGAGAGAGAGTAGAGAGAGAGAGAGAGAGTTCAGAGTTGGGTTTCAGTTAATGGCGTTGGGTTACGGGCGTCCTAGTGCCGTCGTGGCGGTGGCTGTTCCGTTTAGAATCGGGAGTGGTTAACGGTAGATTGTGATGAATTTCGTATTCCAATCAGGGCTGTTTGATACAATTTCAGATTCTGGATTCTATAAATTCTATAGATTCTGATTCGGATTCCAATCAGGGCTGTTGTGGCCGTCCTACTCCTCTCTTTGGATCTATTCTTATTTCTGTTTTTATTTCCATTTTTTTTTCTTTTGAATGGGTTTAGTATCATTTGTAAGGGCTATTTCTGATAAAAAATAAAAATAAAAAAATAAAAAAATTCTCCACTCTTCGACATTTTTTTTTTTTACAAAACAAAGGTTTGACCATCGTCATTGCATCACACCGCCACCATCACCACCACCACCAAAAATAAGGAATCCAGAATAGAAATTTTATCAAACAAATCCTAAAGAGATATAGGGGTGTTTTTTTAATTTAAGGGTGTCAACCGACATAAGGCAATGATGATATATTGTACTATATTGGCTTCAATTTCAAATATTCCATACAATTTCCATATCAGTTTGGTATGGTTTTAGTACAGTTTTTATTCAGTATCATATATAGTTCATATATATATATATATATATATATATATATATATATATATATGATTTTATTCAATTTGGTATGCAATAACAGAAAAAAACGATATAAATTTATATTGGTATATATTCTCGATTTTTGTATGTATTGACTCGTATAGTCCACAATACTGATACCGCAGCATACCAGCTTTTGATTCCATTTTTCTATACCATATCTGATCTGATTCTAGTTCGGTTTGATAATTTGGTATGGTTTCGGTATACAATACCAAACTACCAATTCGCATTAACATCCTTAATCAAGAATTCAAGATACATATATAACGGGGAGAAGTATGTCCAAACGGCCGGCCTGGATTGGAAATACATCTCTAAATGAATGGTTATTTTTGTCAGATGGAAAAGTGATAAGGCAATTTTGATGTTTGGGCATCTAGAAAATGTTATGGATTAACCAATTATAAATTTCAGAAACTAATTCAATCAAATACCCTTCAATGTGACACTTTTATACAGTATTGGATTTTCTCAAGTTATACTTTGCCGCTTAAATTTTTTGAAGGGGTTGAAACTTTATAGAACCACTTTGTCTAAACATGTCTACAAATTTTGGACTCTTCTGAACTACTCGTGACGAGATGAATGCAACTTGGTTGAGTTACCAACTTTTCTAAAACCCAAATTTCATTGTGGCGTTAGGCCATCCTCTCTTGCTTATATATCAATTTATAAATTTTAGTTAAGATTATCCTCTCTTGCTTATATATCAATTTACAAATGTTAGGTAATATATTATATGTCCTTATCAAGGTAAGGCCATCACTACAATAATTCTTATTTTCTACTATGTATGATTTTCCTTGAAAAATAGACATGTTCTAAGGTCTTACTTATCAAATAACAAATGGATACCATCTCAGATCCTAAAGCACCGGAGCTATAATTAACATCCAATAAATCTGACTAAGAGATGAAATGCCCAAATACTAATGGTGGATTGTTTTACCAAAACTGTCCTAGAAGTTTTAAACCAAGTACATATTCTTTTATGCATGAAAATTTGAAGAAATTCATTAAACAACATGTGATTAATGGGGGAAAAGAGAAGAGCATTATAGAGACAAGATGCAATTAATGGACAAAAAAATTAAGATGTGATTAATTGGTTGTTGATTAAAAACCAATTTTAGGAAGAAAAAAAAAACCCATGCATTCTTGTAGTTTAAGGTTTTGGATGTGAAAAAAGAAGTAACGATGTTGCGTGACGACAGTTTAGAAGACAGAATCACAACGAAACATGTTGCGTTCGAGAAAAGTTATCGGCAACAAAAATGTGTTTTCAGTGAGGAAATGTTGTCGATGAAAATAAGAATTGTTGTAGTGAGCTGTCCATCAGATGGGAGGATTGTTGTAGTGAACCATCCACTAGACGGGCTAGGATGCGTCCGATGGATAACTGGCCAATTGGCCAATTGGGCGATAGGAAATGATCTTTTTTCAAATTTCGCTACAACATAGGACCATCCTCCTCGCTTATATATCAATATACAAAATTTAACTAATATGTCATTTCATTATGACTTAAGGCCACCCTCTCTTGCTTATATGTCAATTTACAAATTTTAGTTAGTTTGATCATTTCACTGCGACGTAGGGATATCATCTCTTACTTATATATCAATTTACAAATTTTAGTTAATATGTTAGAATAAAGTTGTACCAATTTTTATTTTTGGTATGAAAATAGACTTATTTATTTAGCCGTGTTGTACCCAAGGATGGTATTTCACAAATATCCTGAATCTAGGGTCGGGATTAGCCTAAATGAAACATAATAACTAAACGAAACAAAACAAAACAAGACAGGCATAATATATAGATGACAAAACCACTTTTTCTGGATTAATCAAATGGCCAAAATCTATTTTGAGTAAGATTAATTTTGGGATTTCTTAAAAATAGAAAAGAAAAAGAAACCTGGAGAGGTGGACGTCAAGAAACATTACCTCCATTAAACAATTAGTAGTGTTTGTTTGCTGAATGGGAGTCATTGGAATTGATCAGATCATATGTCTCTATCAAGTTTTTATTTATTGTTAAATCCCTACTTTCTTGGGTTCAAATCAAACACCCATTTGGGTTTTTCGTGATTCTTTTCTTAGGTTTTATGTGGTTGGTAGGGGATTGCAAAAATTTGAGGGGAAGTGAAATTTATTTCATTGGGGAAATTTTATTGAATGTGGTTGATCGGGGAATAATTTTTACATGTAAAATATATTTCACGCCTACCCAGTATTTCGCCTTTTTATTTTCCTAGTTCCTCTCCTCCGCTCTCAGCCGATGATACTCGGTGACAACTGGAGAGAAGCAAAAATCCCTTTTCGATTTTATAACCAAGATCTCTCCTCTCTGTGTTCTGCTCTGCCGAGACAAACCCCCCCCCTTTCTTAAGCATAACTCTAATCCTTCTATATTATGTAGGTAATCCCAACAATACCCTCCTCTTTAAACAAAAACTAAACCATATGCAAAAATAGGTCCGGCCCGGTATCACGGATCGAGTCGGCCCGATATAACCCCAATCCAGTTCGAACCGAACTTTAATGGACAGGTTTCAGTCTCGGCTTGTAAAGCCCGACACCGTTTCAGCCCAGATCGAGACCAGACCGGTCAGTTAAGAAATCCGAACTAGCCCGAACCAATAATACCTAACCCGAACACCGGTAAGGTTCATCTGGGCCCAATTTCTTAATTTTTATGGTTTTAAATTTTGATTAATTATATTACACTGTTATAGTTCACTTATTGATCCGAAAGATTACATGAATCTATAGTTAAAAAAATATGTTAATTGTTACAATTTATTGAATTACATACATATAGAAGGAATGATGCTAATTTTATAGAGAAAAATAATAAAATAGGCTATATATCTTACATATAAAATTGACCCGATAAGCTTGATAAGTCCGGTCCAGACCGAATCAGTCCGAAATCACCTCAATAAGCCCATCCTGATAACAAACCGACACCGGACCAGTCCGTTAGTTATTGTGTCTAGCGCAATCCAACCCAGCCCAAACTCTTAATGGATATGTTTTGGACTGGGTTTATAAAACTTGATACCGATTCAGTCCGGACCCAAACCGGCCCGTTGACACCCTTATGCAAAACCCTTTCCCTTTTTCTCCTCCGACTCCCCTTTTTTCAATTTTTTTTGTATATCCCTTTTCTATGCGGCTTGGCCCCTTTTTTTTTTTTTTTTTTTTCTTTTTTTCTTTTTTTCATATCATGTTTTAAAAAATTCTCTTCCCCTTTTATTTATTTATTATTATTCTTTTTTTTTTGCGTTACCCTAGCAATTAAGAGATGAAATTTACACTTAAACTCACTTAACCATTTCTGATGTTCTATCCTTCAGTCAAATTTCAAAACAGTTCAACCATGATCAATTTTGTTTGATAAAATCCCATCTAGCCCTTTTAATGCAATGTTTAATTTCAAAGGGTGCTGGTCATAAGTTGCAACAACTAAAAAATTCTTGCTTTTGATGGCTTATATAATATTGAGTGAGCATGATCTGCAATGGTGTTGAATGAAACAAGAGGTTCCAACATCATGGGACCCTGCTATGTAAGAAAATCCACCAATCCATATGTATGTCAAAAAGCAGAAATGAGCTTGATATACCATAGTGTAAGGATCGATTCCTACCATCTCTGTTTAACCTATGTGTATTTCCTTGTATAAAGTACCGCTCTGATCATCGCCGCCTAGCACTACTTGAAAGTCATAAGAAATGGTGACAGTATTTCTATGCAATCACCGTCTCTCAGACTTGAGCTCAATGGGGAACTTAGAATGTTTTCCAAACTTGCATAGGACCCCATATCCCTGTATTTATAGATTAGACCGTCTCCTCCCATGAAGGATGAACAGTTGATGTAGGTGCCATGTGTCCCTAAGATTTGATGGTTATAACTCTCCTGAGGGGTTACCTATTGAATGGATGAGGTGGCATGTGGGCCACCCACTCACATTCTCTCATTTGGCCCATATTGCCACTTGGGAAGCCATTTGTGAGTTATTAACTTGACGTATGACCATACATTAACTTTCGGATCCTCCTTATGGACTTGCTCTTTATGTTCATAATAAAACTCTCAACCATGATTCATGACGGTACATGTTTATATAATAAGAACGCTTCTTTCCATGTATATTACAATGGATTGTTCATTTTAAGATGAACCTCAATTGTGACAATCCGACTTTATTCAACAATCGATACAAGGGTTTACTTTATTGTCTTGAAACTTTATAGGCATCTGTCATTACAAACTTTATGTATACACCAAATAAATGACATAAAAGATAATAACTTTATTTCAAATCGTTAAACTTTACATTGCAATGTCATAAATAAGACATTCAAACACTTAATGGTTTACATAGTCTCTTGCAATGCACGTGAGCTACATACATTTTGGGCGGAAGGCCTTGTTGATCACAGGTTGACACTAAGAGGGGGGGGGGGTGAATCAGTGTCTTCAAAATTTTTTCCCAGACAATCCTTTGAAGACAGACGTTGCCTTGAGTTGACACCTCACTTACTGAGCACAACCACACTATCACTGAACATTACTGCTAAACACACAGTCGTATGCACAACTACCTTGCTACCACAGAGTGCCCAGGTCTACTATGTTGTGCATACCCATCCTGCAGACTATTCCACACACTTCACAATATACAGATAAGCACAATTATAAAACATCTACAACACAAAGATATACGTGGTTCACCAACACGATGTGATGGCTAGTCTATGGAGTAATGCCCTACGGGCTTCTTATATACTCAATACGCTTCTTTTAGCTGTCTGCACAGCAGAGAGTACATACACCCAGTTTACCCAGCATAAAACCAGGAGGGCACACATGTGCCAATAATTCAGATATCAAGTACCAATGCTCAGCACATGCTGCAAACACCAAGCTTAACCCGCACCCACGGGAAGCACACAATATAATGAATGGGCTTATAGCAATGCCCTTATAATCTTTCCTACTAGCTAGGCATTCAACATTTACCCTACACTAGCATATATATTGAGTACAGAAATTAAAGAATGCAATTCATACAAGGTTAGGAATCTTACAACCTTTGTTTGGTATTTTCTGATACTCTAGGAAGACTCTGGGATGTCTCTGTAAATCCTGGCACAGTCCTCAGGTCCACTAGAGTCTTCAATTCATTTCATACATCACACTCTCCTTCTCTTTCTCAACATACCCTTTAATACTTACAGCGGCTTACTGCAATCTCCATTTTCTTCCTTGGTATTTTAACAAACACCTTGAGTGCATACCTCCTTCATTGATGGCTAGTACTCCACTACCTTTCATTGAAGCACCATTACAAGCATAAGTAAGATAGGTGGGTGATTGTATGCTCACACCCAAGCAAGAAACACAAAAATCCCCTTCTAAGCTCTTCTTCCCTCTTTCTTTCAATTTTTGCTCAACTTAGGGCTCCATTAGTGGCTCACCACTATTCTGGTCCTTCACTACTCTTCAATGGAACCTTAGTAACCTCATTAAAGATTGGTGTAAAGAATCACCATCATTAAACCCACAAAAACCTTCTTAGAGAAGTTTTTTTGCCAAAAACCCGAGCCTCAACTCTTTTCTTCATCCCCAAATCATGCCCACAGTGTAGAGTGTTCAAAATGGAGCTCAGTGCATTTCGAATCGTCCGATTTGGACTCAAGATGGTCGAGATATGGCCGTTACAGTCTCGGCCAATGAAATAATTAAAAAGAGCATCTTTTTAAGCCAAATGGTGCACCTGCGCTACACTGGAGCGCCGCTGCCACTGCGTTGTCGAGTTGTGGTTGGTCGGTCAGAGAATCTATGATAATGACCGTTGGATCTATAACAAAAGGCGGAAATGAATGTCAGCCTTTGGATTTGAATAATCGCGTCATTTAAAATCTGATTTACTGAAATCCGTTGGATTTGGATCATCGTCGATGCTGCCATGTACGTGCGCTATACCAAAACTCTATAGCCACTGACCAGTCAGACATGGTTGTCGAGTTTCGATTGGTGCAGAGAGAATCTGAGAGAAGTGGCGTTGGATCTCATATGAAATGGCGGGATCAGATGTCACAGCATCCGCCGCCACCACACAACGCGTAAGACACATATCGATCTAACCAGTCTTACCACCTTGTATCATGTAAGACCCATGTCAAACTAACCCGGTCTTACCACCTTGAACCAGGTTTACCCATCATGGCAAGTCGGGGGGGGGGGGGCCAGGGTCGGACCTCGCGATTTTAAGGAGGGTCAAACAAGTTGGCGGGCTAATTTATAGGGACTTACTTTAGGATGGTTTCCGCCTATTTAAGGGCGCCACCACACAATACATGCCCTAATTGAATTGAGAGAAAGAGAGGGAGAAGAGGAAGAAGAGAGCAAAGAAGAGAACCTGGCAAAAAGAGAGATTCCTTACCACCTTGTATTAGGTTCTGGTTTCAAACCATGGAAGAGTGTTAATGGTAGAAGCAGCCATAGGGCCCGGGAGGAGGCGCACCGAGGTGGGCCATCGACCCTAGGTGTTGGCCATCGACCCAGATCGGAAGTCGGGGAATGGAGGGAGGGTCGATAGCCCATCACCAAGATCGACCTAGCATCGACCCCGGTTGGCAATGGTAACCAAATGCATGAAGAAACCACAAGACTAGACATGAAATTTAACCTTGGCAAAAACAGTCAATTATGTGCATGTGGTCGGGGGGGGCTATACCTTGTTGTTAATATGGTAGGGTGGTGGGGGGATAAATGTTAATCTCGACCACACCTCAAAAATAATGCAACCAAAGGATTGTGCATTGTTTGACCGGGGGTGCGGGATGGAAGGGGTGAGGCGTACACCCCCTGGGATTTATAGTTTCTTGAATTTATAAAGACATGTATTTGATATTTACATGAGTATGTCTCGGTTGAAGGATTTTATTTTGGTTTTATCTTAGTTTTTGGTTTTTTTTTTTTAAAAATTTTTTTTATTGGGTTATTTTTGGGAAGTTTGGGTAAAACGGGAGTGTGGTCGCGGTTCATCCGGTTGGTGCAGAATTGGGGTGTGACATATTAGGTCTTCCGCCAGGTGGACCAAATGAAGAAACCCAAGACTAGGGAACAAGGAAATTAGGTCGTGTGGTCGCATGTTTCGAGAGAGTGTGGTCGACGGGTTCTATTCTGCGACCCCACCTACGCACCGCGGGACAGGAACCAAGTTTAGGAAACCTTCCTAATCCGAAGGGGGTTCTTTCCTAAACTTAGTAGGGCTTATTATAGAGGATTTTTCTCTATAAATAGGATGTTCCTTAGCCTCTTTCACCCTTTTAGAACTCAAACTGAAAATGAGAGAAAGAGAAGAGAAGGAAGAGAAGGAGAATTGAAAAGGAAGACTAAGAAGGGAAAATTCAGAGAAGACCTCTGAATCTTCAACAAGTTTAAGGTATGTAACATTCTCCATGTCAATTGAAAGCCTAGAATAGTTCATGAAAAAGATAGGATTTAGGTGAAACCCTAATCACCAATCCATGGACAAATTTTAAGAAAATCCATAGAAGGAATTTATGTAGATGTGGATTCTGTATAAAAATACTAGTTCTAAGCCATAGAACAATCATAGGAAGGACCATAATGATAAGCCAAGGAATCTAATCATGAAGGAATTGGAGTTGAGAGTAAAAGGTCGACCATCACACGTGTGGTCGCATGATATGCAACCACACGAGACACACATATTCGACCACACACCCTCGAGAAGACTAGGAAGGGTGTGGTCGCATGTGTGGTCGCAGGATATGCGACCACACCTTGCGATCACATGCCCTCGGGAAGTTTCCAGGGAGGGTGTGGTCGCATGTGTGGTTGCTGGATATGCGACCACACCTTGCGACCACACGCCTTATAGTCGCGTTAGTCTAAATTCATGGGAATTAATTATAATTTAAAATCTATAAATTTGTTAGGTTTCCAAGTTGTTTAAAAGTGAATTACAAAGCTTGAACGAAGATCTACTATCAACCAGAGGTAAGGGAACAAGACCTAAATTAATTGGCTAATATTAAACTGTTTTACTTATTGAGTCCAATGCTATGAATGATTCTATGCTTGTATGCTTGTAATATGCATTTCACATGTCATCCGATATTCCTGTTATTACTGCTCATGCATATTTAATTCAGTTTATTTATAACATGATGATGATGATGATGATGATGCTAGGAATAGGCATGTGAATGTATGTGTATGGTTAGTGTGCTTGATGGGAGTGGAGCATCAGGGGGAGGACGTAACACTGTGGTTCATCTTGGTCACCAGATTCTAGCTCTATCTCTACTCAAGTCTTGTCCACTAACATCATCGTATCGCCATTATTTTAGCAGAACTATTACATCGTAGGGCATTAGGGGAGGTGGTCTCCGACCATGTAGTCTTTGACTCTGCCCGGGGGCCTTAACTCTATCTCTATCGACGTATTGAGGGATGCTGGGGTGAGGCCTTGGATACACTGTTTGACATTAGGATTGGTTAGTTGCGAGCCCAGTTTGTAAGCTTTCGCCAATAGGGGTTTACGTGTTGGTATGGGTAGGGTATCAGGGGAAGTGTCATGCTGTGTTTGAATCCAGGCACTTTAGCTCTATCTCTATTCCAAGATGGGTGCATGTGGGATGACAATGGTGTTTGATCCATTGGGCGGCTTCACACACTCGTGTATAGAGGTGCGACAGCCACCAATCCTTTCTATTACACATTGCAAACTTATAAACCAGACCAAAGATATGAATTGAATGCATGCATATGTTTGTTGCATTGTTTTGTTTGCTCACTGAGCCATGGTGTGTGCTCACCCTTTTGACGTCGAATATTTTTAGTTGATGATGCAGATCCTACAGTAGAAGATTATATGAATGCTCCAATGTATGGACATGTTACGACAATGGATACAAAAGCTATGATGGAGTCGCATGATTCGTCGTGCGAGTGCAACTCATGTGTCTTTGATTAGATTTATTTGTTGGATTATTCAGAACATGTAATTGATTAATTTATTTTATTTTTTGTCTTCAGTTATTTGAAATAATTGGATACTTTATTTATGATATCACTGTTAGATACTCAGTTCATTAATATTAAAGACTTTCGTTATTGTTTATTTACTCTGATTATGGTTGTGGATGTATACGGTTTAAGCAAAAGGAGACAGCCTATTCAAGATCCTGGTTGAACCGTTGGATCATAGATGATTCATCACACCATTCTAGTTGGTGCAGAATTGGGGTGTGACACATGCGCTACACTGTATTAGTGGTCCTCCTTCATGCGACGTAGTTTATAGCATTAAGTTGCACTTGGCCAATGAGATGCCTCGTGGGAGCATCGTATCCCGTCCGCTGCCACACACCATAGCCCGCCATTTCTGTGGCCTTCAGAGCTGAATCTGAGCAACGCAGCTCATTCTCAGCTATTGATCTTGAATATTATCTTTATAATATGCCCAAAATACCCTTATGAACTCAAAAAAACTCCTCTGTAACCATTGTTAAACACAACTTTGATTCTCAGGGGGAGAATTCCAGTAGGGTTTTCTCTCCCCCTGCATTTCATCGAACGGGTGGTGGGCTCACTCATTTGCGCGGCTGAGGCATGCGGGCCTTGGCTGCTGCTCGGCTCTAATTGAGGGGTGCACATGTGGCTGACCTATGGCTGCCCATGGCCCAGCTACGTGGCTGTGCATGGATCATTCCTCACACTAGCACCTTTTCGTATCGTTTTGTCTTAGCATGCTTGGTGCGGGTAGGGTATCAGGGGGAGGGAGTGACACTGTGGTCTCCGGCCTGACCACTAGACTCTAGCTCTATCTTTATGCCGTAGGGAGCTATGCTGGGACAGGACCTACTGTGATGACATGTAGGATTGGTTAGTTGCGAGCCCAGTTTGCAAGCCCTCGCCAATAGGGGCTTAAGTGTTGGTATGGGTAGAGTATTAGGGGAGGTGTTGGCGGTGAATGATCCGGACGCCTTAGCTCTATCTCTATTCCATGATAGGGTGCATGTGGGACGGCAGTGGTGTTTGATCCATTGGGTTGCTTCACACACTCGTGTATAGAGGTGCGCTGGCCGCCGATCCTTTCTATAGCACATTGCAAACTTAAACCAGACCATAATATGAATGTTATTCATGCATATGTTTGTTGCATTGTCTGATTGTCTTATTGAGCTAAGTTGTGAGCTCACCCTTGTATATATACATGTTTTTAGATGTTGGTGCAGGTTATACCGTGGAGGATTACGTGGACGCTCCTGTGTATGGAGGTGTGGCTGCTATGGACGTGCAAGCAGGAGAGGACGAGCATGATGCTTCATGCGAGTTCCCTTTCTACGTGTACCTTTAGGATTTGATTTTAATTTATTCTATTTATTTTTGGTTGGAAATACAATGATGTAAAGATATTTATTTAAGTTTTGGGAATTTGAATAACTTGATATTTTATTTAAATTTATCAATAGATTACTCAGTTCATTTTATTTAAAACTTCCACTGTATTTATTATATTCTGATTGTGGTTATGTGCAATGGTTTGTATGAGTGGACACGGTCTTATTTAGATCCTGGTGTGAATCGTTGTTCAGTGATGGTTCACTCACACTTCTGGTTCAGTCGGAATTGGGGTGTGTGGGGTGTGGCATACAAGAATCTTGAATGGTCATCAATGAAGGAAATAAAATATCTCTGGCCATTTAGATAAGGGGTAGCAAAAGGTCTACATATATCTGTATGCATGATTTTTAAGATCTCAGTTAACTTTTTGGCACATTTCATAATTTTATTGGTCTGCTTCCCTTGATGTAGTCCACACATGATCCTAGGTCAATGAAATCAAGAGTCTCATAAACTCCATCTTTCATTAATCTTTTGATTCTGTCACTAGATACGTTGTAAGACCTGTATCAAACTAACCGGTCTTATCACCTTGTATCAGGTCTTCCTATCATGGTCGAGCTAAGTGGACCAAGTGCATGAAGAAACCACAACCACAGGTATGAAATTTAACTCAAAAACAGTCAATTATGAGCGTGTGGCCGCATACCTAAACAGGTGTGATCGACCACACCTCAAAATAGTGCAACCATAGGAATTCTGGTCGTGTGGTCGCAGGTTTCAGAGGGTGTGGTCAATGGGTTCTGTGACCCCACCTCCGACCACATGGAACCCAGACAAAATCAAATTTAGGAAACCTTCCTAATTCGAAGGGGGTTCTTTCCTAAACTCAGTAGGGCTTATTATGGAGGTTTTTTTTTCTATAAATAGGACGTCCCTTAGCCTCTTTCACCCTTTTAGAACTCAAACTGAAAGTGGGAGAAAGAGAAGAGAAGAAAGAGAAGGAGAATTGAAGAGGAAGACTAAGGAAGAAGAAAATTCAGAGAAAACTCTGAATCTTCAACAAGCTTAAGGTATGAAAACATTTTCCATGTTAAATTGAGAGCCTAGAATAGTTCATGAAAGAGATAGGATTTAGGTGAAACCCAAATCATCAATCCATGGGTAAATTCCAAGAGAATCCATGGGAGGAAATTATGTGGACAAGGGATTCTGTATAAAATACTAGTTTTAAGCCATAGAATAATCGTAGGAAGGACCATGATGATAGGTCAAGGAATCCAAACATGGAGGATTGGAGTTGAGAGTGAAAGGTCGACCATCACACATGTGGTCGCACGTGTGGTCGCATGACCACATGCCCTCGGGAAGTTTCCAGGGAGGGTGTGGTCGCACATGTGGTCGCAGGATATGCTACCACACCTTGCGACCCCACGCCCTGTGGCCGCAGAAACTGAGACCACAGGTGCTGCCACACCTGCGACCCTCGGTTTCTGTTAGTCTAAATTCATGGGAATTAATTCTAATTTAAAATCTATAAATTTGTTAGGTTTTCAAGTGGTCTAAGAGTGAATTACAAAGCTTGAACGAGGATCTATTATCGACCAAAGGTGAGAGAACAAGACCTAAATTAATTGACTAACAATAAACTGTTTTTATTTATTGAGTCCAATGCCATGAATGATTCTATGCTTATATGTGTGTATTGTGCATTTCACATGTCATCCGATATTCTTATTATTACCGTTCATGCATATTTAATTCAGTTTATTTATAACATGATGATGATGATGATGCTAGAGATAAACATGTGAATGTATGTGTGTGGTTAGTGTGCTTGATGCGAGTGAAGCATCAGGGGGAGGACGTGACACTGTGGCTCATCCTAGTCACCAGACTCTAGCTCTATCTCTACTCAAGTCTCGTCCACTGACATCGAAGTATCGCCATTACCTTAGCAGAACTATTACGTCGTAGGACATCAAGGGAGGTGGTCTCAGACTATGTAGTCTCTGACTCTGTCGGGGGAGCTTAGCCCTATCTCTATGGACGTATTGAGGGATGCTGGGGTGAGGCCTTGGATACACTGTTTGACATTAGGACTGGTTAGTTGCGAGCCCAGTTTGTAAGCCCTCAACAATAGGGGCTTACGTGTTGGTATGGGTAGGGCATCAGGGGAAGTGTCATGCGGTGTTTGATCCGGACACTTTAGCTCTATCTCTATTCCATGATGGATGCATGTGGAACGACAATGGTGTTTGATCCATTGAGCGACTTCACACACTCGTGTATAGAGGTGCGACGGCCACCAATCCTTTCTATTACACATTGCAAACTTATGAACCAGACCAAAGATATGAATTGAATGCATGCATATGTTTGTTGCATTGTTTTGTTTGCTCACTGAGCCATGATGTGTGCTTATCCTTTCGACGTTGAATATTTTTAGTTGATGATGAAGGTCCTACAGTAGAAGATTATATGAATGCTCCCATGTACGGACACGTTGCGACGATGGATGCAAAAGCTATGATGGAGTCACATGATTCGTTGTGCGAGTGAAACTCATGCGTCTTTGATTAGATTATTTGTTGGATTATTTAGAAGATGTAATTGATTAATTTATTTTATTTTTTGTCTTAGCCTTTTGGAGATAATTGGATACTTTATTTATGGTATCACTGTTAGATACTCAGTTCATTAATATTAAAAACTTTCGCTATTGTTTATTTACTTTGATTATGATTGTGGATGTATATGGTTTAAGCAAATGAACACGGCCTATTCGAGATCCTGGTTGAACCGTTGGATCATAGAAGGTTCATCACACCATTCTAGTTGGTTTAGAATTGGGGTGTGTCATACGTGACATAATCTAAGGTGCCACAATTTAATAGGTTTTTCATTCACTTTCATTCTCTTAATGCCAGTATTGTTTACAAAAAGTAAATTACTTTTATATGTTAGATCTAGATTTAAGAGAAATAAACCATTAATCAAAGAATATGAATCAGAGATTACATTGTTATTAAAAATCCATAATTCTATATTAGAAAAATTAAATACATAACCCAAAGGTGTTAATCTAGAAACAAAAGTCAAATTCTTTGCAAAGGATGGAACGTAAAAGGTTTCTCCTAAATCCAACACATATCCGGGTTACAATACCATTCTATGGACACCTATAGCTTCCACTTGAGATTTCATCAGATTTCCTAAATGGATGCGTTTCTCAGTTTCCTTTGGATGTCTTGTCTGCAAAAAGCCTTGTAAGGTATTGGCCACATGGATTGTCGATCCATAATCAATCCACTAACAATTTGAATGAAAATCTATTAAATTTGATTCATAATAAACCAAAGTTCTCTGAGCTGAGATATTACTCATGTGCGTGATGTGATTATACACACCTTTCTTACCGCTATGTTTTATTGAGCTTAATTGTCCAAACAGAGTGTTTGCTAATGCCTTGTCTGAACTCACAAAATGAGCATAAATTGCCTAAAGTAATCAGTAACCTTCTTACATTTAGGAATTAATTTTTTTAATGCTCTTATCGATATTGTTCGTGACAAGCATCAGGCTCAAGCAGTTAGACCGCCTTCACTTTTCATAGTGAGCAATTTGGGCCAGCTTATTGGAGTTTGTTAGAGCAGTGGGCTCATCAACACGGAGTGGCAAGTCCAAATCTATGCACCTTAAGGTTAGATAAGTCTTTTCTTTCCAATCTAGATAATTTTCCCCAGTTAGCATTGGGAGAGAGTTCTGATTATCAAATAATGCTGCAAACATAATACCAAAAGGAAGTTTAGAATTGTGGCATAAAATCTTATATTGATATCAACCCACGTTGATAATCAGTCACACACATTAAACTTTATTAAAATCTACTTGTAGGCTAAACTTATAATCAATTTTAGTATGTGTAGAAACTTTACACTCAAACTTAAGTGATAGACTAATGTACACCATAAAATTACTTGTGGGCTAATGTCATAGTGTATATTTGTCTTGCCTTAATTAATAAAACTTAGATGTGTCATTACAATAAAAAAGGAATTCCCACACCAGTGGGCCAAGGGAAAACTTGCTCTCTTGTAGTTTCACACCATATCTTATTTCAATTTCTAGAAAAGATACAAATATTTCCCTGTGGGGATGATATACATTTCAAATGCAAAAATATCCATTTTATGATGCCCAATACCACTAGAAGGGTATTTTAGTCTTTCATGACATCCCTAAAAATGCACTTATAAATGTTTAAAATTAAACGTAATGGTTTTCGTGATTCAGATTGAAGGGTCTAAAAGAGATAGGGGCAGACCTAAGATGACTTTAGGGGAGGTGGTAAATAAAGACATGTATAGCTTAGGCCTTACTTCAAGTATGACATCGAACAGAGCTGATTGACGGACGAGAACCCATGTAGTCGATCCCATTTAGTTGGAATAAGGCTTTGTTGTTGTTGTTGTTGGTTTTTCTTGATTTTTAATACACCTTTATATTAAGGGCATTTTAGTCATTTACGACATTTGTAAAACTCACTTATATGTTATAAAAATAAACCTAATGATTTTCTTTTTTTGACACACCTTCATTATAAGGGAATTTTAGTCATTTATAGCATCTCTAAAACAAACATCAAAAAGTGTTAAAAATATAAATCTAAAGGTTTTTTCTTAATTTTTAACACTAACTTTAGCAGCATTTGTTAGTGTTATTAAAACAGTGACTTAAAACGAGCACACTATTGTTTATTCTGTAATGCCACTAAAACAGTGACTTTAAAAACATGTTCTGTATTCTATAATTATATAGTGGCGTTCAGACTGTAATGCCACTAAAAGAATTCTGGATTTTTGGCAACATTTATAACACATTGTCATAAAAGATGCAGTCACTGTTTCATTGTCATTGGTTCTTAACAATGTAGGTGATGTGTAATAAAAACAGATAAAAAAATATAAAAATCATCCCCGTACACAGAATAGTCGTAGTTAAAGCTAGTTTAATTCTGATTCAGGGTCTGACCACATCGAACCGAATCAAAGTGGTCAAACCACAAAATCAGAGGGTCGGACCAAAGAACCACGGTCAAAGATCATCCTGTCATTGAGTTGACACACCGAGTTACTTTGGTATACTCCGCCACAACTCCGTTAACCCGAGTGGGTTACTAAATTGGTTTCTGGGTCGACCCAACTAGGTCATAATCTTTGTCCATGGGTCAACCCCAATGGTAACTAGATCGGGTTCTTGGGTTGACGCTAATTTGAAGGGGTATACTTGATTGGGTTTCGGGTCAACTCCTGTAGGGTTCCAAAACATGTCAATGGTCCGAACTAGACCTTCAAGTCGGGTCCAGTTACCCGTACTGGATGGGTTTGATCAGGTCATCTGGGTCGAACTCGACCCATATTCTTTTAACTGTTTGCCTTTAACTTTTTTTTATTATTTATTTATTTATTTTTATTAAAGGCAAACAACGGGCTTTTAATGATCATAAGGCCCATCACTGTAAAAGCAATCAATGGTCGTAAATGGGCTTAAAGGACCATCGTGAAAACAACTTAATGGTTTTAAAGGACCATTACGCCCATATCTTTAAGACAAATTTTCAAACACAATGCCATTTCTTTCATGCGTTTCGATTGTCAACCACACTTGCTTAAAAAAAAAAAAAAACCCTTGAAATGCATGGACTTATTCCTAAACACAAACCCCATCCTTATATATAGGATACTTCCGTAACATCTGGAACGTGCCTAGAATACTGGCAATGCCCGACACTCACGAATAGTGCAGCGCGAGCTGGCCTGCAACGGCTGGTTGGTCTGTAATGGGGAAAAATAAATCTATGTTAAATCAGACCATTGATAATGGGTCAGTAGGACGTATGCAAGATATTACACATGACGTACATCTAAGACACAAGGTATGATAAGAAAGAGATGACTGAAAAGAACTCGTGTTCGACCCCCTCATGCTGATCTAGACATGATGTGATAGATTGATGGGGGTAGTTGGGTAATTAATGGTTCGTCATTAATGCTCATAAATGCTGACAACAACCATAAATGCATGCTATGCTGACTTGACCAGCCATGTTACCATATCATGGACTGAATCAACAAAAAATAAGATTTCTACTTGATAAGTGGAAAATGACGGTCATAGCTAACAAAGAAAGTAGTTGACGTGGACATCTGGGGGTCGAATAGGGGGTCGAACAGGGGTCGAACAGGGGGTCGAATAGGGGACAAAAAAGATAGACAAGACGTATACGCGCCACTCTAAGGGGTCCTAGTTGCCTAGTCCTAATCTTCCTTCTCTGACATGATGGAGATGGTGGTAGGTGAAAAAAAGCTTGTCCAAGAAATTTCACAATCGTTATATAAATACAGAAGAAAGGGGAAAAGAAGAAAAGATTCAAGCGGGGAGAGGTCACTTCGAAAACATCTATCCTGAGGTATTATTACTCTGCTGAATTTCCTTCAAAAATATCCCTGCTTACCTACTGTTCATCTTTTCCACTGGGAAAGAGAAAAGTCTTTTGGAACTCCCGTATCTTAGGGAACCCCATTTATAAGGAGTTCTAGTGTATCACTAAGAGCTCCATTCTACTTGTCTTCGGGATTTCCTAACTTTGGCATCGGAGTGACCCCGGGGTATATCCCGCCCACTTGCTTACTGTGTTTGTGTTTCAGTTATGTGGTTTGATCTAAGAAGCTGGACGGATTCCATTGACAACAGTCTGTTGCTCTGCTGCTAGCTACCCATAGCTGCGGCAGGCTGGCCCTTTCGGGTTGGCCTGCTGCGGCAAGTGCAGCCGATGACATTTTCTTCTGGGCTGGCTTGCGCCTGCTAGCTTGTGGGCTGGTAGCCATGCAGGTGCACACCTGCAGGCTTGTGCAGCTGCCGCGGGCTGTCCTTGTAGTGGCCTGCAGTGGCTGCGCATGCCTATTGGTCGAAGATGGTTGCATTGGCCGGCTGGCCGAATAACTTTAATTTTTTTTTTTATTCTCCTTTGATGCTCCATAGCATTCAGTCATGGTGGACGGGCGGCGAAAACATCGCTCTCATACCAAATGAAATCCATCAATCCGTATGTATGTTAAAATGTGGAAATGATCTCAATATACTCAGTGTGGGGATTGATTCTCGCCATCTCCTTCCAACCGATGTGTGTTGCCTTGCGTGAAGCATCGCTTCGATCACCACCGCTTAGCACCACCTAAAAGTCACAAGAAATGGTGACAGAGTTTCTATGCAATCATAATCTCTTAGACTTGAGCTCAATGGGGAACTCGGAAAGTTTTCCAGACTTGTATAAGACCCTATTCCCCTGTATTTATGGATCATACGGTCTCCTCCCATAAAAGATGAACGGTCGATATGAGTGCCATGTGTCCCTAAGATCCGATGGCTATAACTCTCCTGTGGAGTTACCTATTAAATGGGTGAGGTGGCAATTGGCCCACCCACTCACATGCTGCTCTTCTTGGTGAGAAATACGATACTCATGTTATTGTTGGGTAAAGATGTAATTAATGCCAAGTAGCTCCTTCCTTCTATGTCTAGTCTAGTAAAAACTGATTTTGGAGTGGTTGTTCTTGAATTAAAAGTTTTCTTTTACACAATGCAGAAAAAATGTTTTGTATGTTCTTGGCCCTTTTGAGAACCTTGATCAAGGAGAGTAGAGCGATTGAGGTTTTTTGCAGGGTGTTTTCTAAGTCCTTTTCAGTATCAAGGGTTAGGAAGATGCTGATTGATAGTGGGCCAATTTTCATCCAAGAGAGGTGTACCTATATTGCCAAGCAAAGCTGTAGAGCATGCTACAGGAAAAAATGATACCAAGGTATGGCACTTTGGGCAGCCCTTTTATCTTATTGGAGGTAATCCTTGACTTCCAGTAATTTACTTTGATATAATCTTGTTTAAATGTCAAATCATTTCATATTCTATAATCAATCGACATATTCTCCGATTCTTGGTATGTTGTTCATCATTTATGTGGGTTGCAAAAATCTCGTTTCTTGTTTGTTGTTTAAACTTAATGATTGGGTTTGATCCCAATTTTTATGTTAAATTTGATTCACTTGCCATGCTTAAACCTGGTCCATTTTATATGCCATAATTGTAGTTGAGTTTTTGGTCTAAATTGGTTTAGTTTGTGCTTAAAGCTAGTTCACTTATATGCTCCAGGTATAGTTGCGTGGGGTGGTGGATATGCTAGGGGTGGGGGTGTGGATTGCACACCAGAGGGAGGGGCCAACATGGTCTAGGGTTTTTGAAAATCCTAAAGAAGGTCGGGCATGACATATTCTTCTAGGGAGAGGCTGCATTAAGGTTGCGGAAGTCAACACAAGCTCGAATCTAGTTAGGGATTCTTGGAATACATCATTGGACGTGTCTAGGAGTGTAGAGTAAATCCGTTTTATCTGGTAGGGAGATGATGGAACTACAGGGGTGTTAGGCTTCGTCGATGGTAGAGTTTTCTGTCGGTGGTACAGGATCACTTGCAATGGGTGTTCAAGATGGGTTAATAACTACAATCCTATCTCAATCATCGAAGGGTGGTCGGTGGCTAGTGATGCACATATGGTCCTGGGGCTTCTGTTGTAAGGCTTGGGATGACGGAGGTTATTGTGGATCTGAGATCTCATGAGAGGGGGACTTTAGATCCGATAGTGGGTTTTCCTCATTTATAGATCTCCGTGATGGTATTATCACATGTGGGGTTGCCTCAAGTAATAGATGAGGGGATCAATGGTTTTGGCGAATATGATCTGCCAGTGGCGGTAGGGCAAGCAGCATGTGTAGTCAGAGCAGGGGATGAAGTCTGAATAACCTAGTTGGGAGCAGTAGGGTTGGTGCTATGGCGATGCATGCGTTGGGTATCGATCTATCATTTTAGTAGGTGAGAGGTCTGAGTTTGAGGGCAGAGAACCTTCACAAACCTCGTGGTCCTACCCAGGCAAGGAGGATGGCATAGGAGTAGGGAAACCCTAGTGAAAAATCTTGTCTAGCAGACTTGATGTCCAATATGGTAGGTGCTCGGATTGATCTGGGTAGTTTTTAGGGTTACTATCTAAGGAAACCAGGTTCACAAGAGGGGGAGAGGTTGTTGGACAGGGGACTGGGAAGGTTGCAGGTAGTATGGAGTAGCACTCGGGGGGGCTGTGGTGGGATGGCGATGCTTGGATAGTGGTGGAAAAGAACTAGGAAACGGGGGCTGGATCCTCAAGGAGAAGGAGAAACCTCTAAGGGCAAAGAAGGGGTGGCAACATAGCTAGTGCCTGGGGGGGGAGGGAGCTTAGAGAAGGCCTAGTCTACGTTCCTTTGGGAGGTGATGGCAGGGCTGTCGAGAAATGGGGGAGAGTAGAAGCCTTGTATCCTCCGAATATCAAATGACCAGAGAGGGTGTAAATCTGGCCAAAGAGGTTACAAGGAATCAGGAGTTGAGGCTGAGGTCCTTCGCTAATGTTACAGTAGGTCTGCCGGACTTAGGGCCTCTGCCAGATCCTGTTGTTGAGGGTGGCATCACCATGGTTATTATTCCCCAGGATGCCTATGAGAGATTTTTATGGAAGCACTAAATGGCCCTGACTGGGCCTCTAAATACAAGGGGAGTGATGCTTCGTGATATCTCCTGCTAGGGGTCTGAACAGTGAGGATCTATCAGATTTGAAATGACTTCACTTGGTAAGGGCTTTCTCCTCTTTCGTTTCTTTTCTCACGCTGACATGATGTCTGTCTGGAAAAGGAGTGTAACTAGAGTGAATGGCCAACCTCTAAGGTTCCAATAGTGGGAGTTGACTTTATGTCTCCAAACAAGTCATGCACCATCTGCAATGGGTGGGTTTTGTGGAGTAGTGGGACGAGCATATTTTATTCTCCATTGGCAAGGTTTTTGGAAGACCGGTTGCATTGTTTGGAATACCAAGAACAAGGTGCTGGGAAGATTTTCTCGTTTGTGTGTGGAGATGGATAGCAAGGGGCCGCATCCAAAGGAGATGATTATTGAATGGGCTCAGGCTGGTAATAAGTACTTTTTTCAAACAGCTAGACAAGTATGAGGTACCTCTGGTGAAATGTGTTACTTGTGGGAGATTTTGGCATTCTACAGTGGCACATGCACTTGGTACGGGACCAGACATCTAACCGAAGACCTTGAGCCAGGAATGGTCAGGGAGAAGGTTAGCCCAACAGTTCTGGGAGACTAGGTAGATGTCTATGACGATGCTGATGATGTGGACGTGGCAGGGGAAGAACCAGGCCTTGAGGATGGGGGGTTTCCAACTACTGTAATTATTGACAGAACCCCGACGGGAACTGGAGATAACCCAAGAGGGTGTAATGAGCTGACTGACAATGTCTCATTGAGGGAAAATGTGATTGTTCATGGAGGGACAACTTGTGGTTATGTTACTTAGGGCTGCAACAGGGCCGGGTTGGGCCGGGTTTTTCAAAACCCTAACCCCAACCCTGACTATTGAAACTTAACCCTAACCCAGCCCAACCCCCGCGGGGTCAAAAAATGTACAACCCTAACCCCGACCTTGACGGGGTTGGGCCTAACCCTAACCCGCCTCGATTGACCCCCGACAGGCGAAGGGGCCAGTCAACCCTGATTAACCCTGATTCAGGGTTAGATTGACCCTGATATTGACCTTGATTGACCCTAAACATACAACAAATTATCAAATAACAATTACAACTTAAAACATATGACAAATACAATCAACCTATGATATTCTTTTAAGAACCTAACAAATACAAACCAAACGTTAAGTGTTTAACAAGAACAAATACAAATCATACATATATTTATAAATATATTCAAATATATAGGTCGTTGGGCCGGGTTCAACCCAGGGGTCAACCCTAACCCAACCCAACCCCGCCAGGGTTCATATAAAATTGAACCCAACCCACCGTCGGTTCGGCCGGTTCAACCCCGCGGTTCGGGAGGCCTGGGCGGGTTTGGGTTGTCAGGGTAAAACTTGCACCCCTAATGTTACTGTCACTAGCTATGGAGGTGTGATAGAAGGGGTTTTTTGACGACATCTCTATGGCTGATGACATTCTTCAGAATCATGAGGGTGAGATCTCATTGGTCGAGAAACGTTAGGTCGGGAGGATGAATGGGAAAGTAAAAAAGAAGGTGATCCACTCACTAAGAGTGACCCGCAGAGAGACCATTCGTAGGAAGGGAGCCTGATGATGGTGTTCTGTTGTTTAGCATTTGGTTCAGCTAGGGTAGTACTTCGGGCTATTGCCCAACACCCTAGCTTTAGTTTTCTGGTTGTGTATAGTTTTGGTAAATGTGTGGCTCCCTTTGCTTGTAATTCATTTCCTTTATTCATTCTCTTCAAAAAATAAAAATAAAAATAAATACATAAACTTTAGTTCACCCCCCCCCCAAAAAAAAATAAAAAAAAAAGAAGAAGAAGAAGATTACATTAAATAACTCCATCCCCAAGTGGTATATCCTAATTTATCCGAATTGGTATGTAATAATCTCCCAACCCTTAAATTTAGAATAAAAATCACTACACACATGGGTCCACCACAAGCCCTACAATGTATGGATGTGGTTTCCGTTCCCAGGCCTTGTAGGATTTTAGTGTGACTTCGTTCCCAAATCAGATGCTGACTAGCATGGGCCCTCTTTGATCGTGGACTGATTTATACATTTGGTTTGGTCCCTAATTTACTCCAAAAAAAAAAAAAAAATTTCAAGTTTGGTCCTTTATTTTCCAAAAATATAATTAAATATATTTAGGTTTCATAATCGATTTTATTTGTGGCCTTAGGCCAATCATCTCCCAAATTTGGGAACTGATTTGTGAAGCAACCAATCTTTTGTTCAATCTTTGTTCACCCATGCCGAGTGCGAGAAGCCGAGGTCCAATAGCTTTTGAGTGATTTGTCATCCAAGAGCCAACCAGTTCATCAACTGGTTTGGAACTACGAAGACCTGATTCTATGAGGAGATAGGAAGGCAATGTAAAGTAGTCACTTCACGTACGGTCTTACCTACTTCTTTAGTCAAGAAAATACCTCACACACGTTCACCACCCTTGCCCAAACTACCTTTGGCCTGATTCTCATCAACAAGGGATACGTGGCGGCTTGAGAATGATCTCAATCTCGACCAACCATTATGTTGTTTTTTATTTGTTCATCTCTATTTAGAATTCTTTATTTGTCCATTCATTCAATCATTTATATTCATATTATTTTTTTATTCTTTGATTTATTTAGTTATATATGTATTTACAATTTATTTTCAAACTATGTGACGACATCCAAGATTAGTAGAACTTAAAAACATGTTTTAAAAATTTTTCCCAGATGCCTATATATTTAGTCTAAGTTCAATGACAACTCAAACCTTAAACTAATATAGGAAAGGATAAGAAAAAAGGAGACATGTCTAAGGGCTGGGAGAATTGGGTGTCTAATACCTTCCTAATTCCTAACTTGATGCTTATCCATCATCTGGTAAGACCAAAAGCCAATCCATTGAATCCTAAAGTCAATAGCGTTTGTTTAAGTAAGAGAACTTATATCTAGGTCCAAGACCTCATCTAGGTAGTGATTCCAGATTTTGCCATTCATTGGTATGGATGGACAAGATCACAAAGTGAAAGCCTTAGATCTTTTAATTTTTTTTTTCTGCCTGAAAGAGAGGAGAAAAAAACCTTGTCCTCATACCACTCTGAGATTCATTTCTAAAATTTTGGCCACATTTGTCAAAATAACCATATATCCCTAACCATGAGTTGACTTAGTCAACCCCAAACGTCAACTTTTCCCCAGCATGAGATAACAATCACAGTGACCTAGTATTCATGAGAGTTTTGAAACGTGCTAAAATTGCCCTAATCGGAGTTTGAAATCCAAAGATAGAGCCATTACAAATTTTAAGTCACCGACTTGGTTCTGACGTAAACAAGGACAGGTCCAGACCCCACCTGAGTGGGCTAGGAGTGGCCCAGACCATAAAGAATTAGTACAAAGACCCAAGGCTCGGCCCTGGGCTTTTAAGTGGCAAACAAGAGTCATTAACCATGGCCCAAATTTAGCTGACCTACGTTCGATCGACCATCTATCAATGTCGACGTTGACGATATCATTTCTAGATAGGTCTCAAACTTCACGTGGCAGCTTCTAGAGACTCGAAAAAATCTTTTTCCAATCATCCAACACTCTTTTCATATGTATTGGTGAGAGATTGGATCAAACTAGGTTTTTGACATTTTTTCTAAACATAAATTCATTGGGCTTATTGTCTGTATCATCACGTAGTTATAAATTCAATGAACTTTCCATATATTTTTTGACATTATTAAAATTGTTTGAAAAGGTGGGACTGTTTGAATACCATGAACTACTAGTGAAAACCAATGAGGGAAAAAAAAAACCTCATACATTGTGAGTTATACGGTTGATATGGTCCACCCAAATTTGACATTGTTACCTACCAAGGGATCAATTGGGTAAAATGTCATTGAATTCATCAACAAGCCAAAAATAAAGAGGAAGTGGGAAAGGTTCCACAATGGGTATGTACGAATCCTTTCCCGTATTTTAATCTAGTAGAACCTTCTAACATTTTCAATTAATATTATTTTCTGGAGAGAATTCAATATAGAATTTTATTCAATGAGCAGAAGGAAAAATATTACAACACTCTAAATCCAAGAAAAAGAACCTTTGGCCTTCCAAAGCAAAGACCAAATATTGATACCCAAAACATGACAACAACACATAAATAGGTGATCCCAACAATATCCACTAAGCTATGACTAGACGTTGAGACTTCTTTTTCGTTTAAGGATGAGATTGTTCACAAATTTCCATTTGTGTAGGCCTCAACTTTTGAGTTCAATGAGCTGAAACGGTAGGGATGCTACGCATCACAACCGACTCGACAGTCAGACCTGGTCCAAATGCTACTAGCACACCCCACTCAAACCCATCACCGGTCGTGGTTTTCCCTTCCACCATAGACTTCTTCCGCATCTCATCCATAATGAAGAACACTGTAGGGCTTGACATGTTACCATACTCAGCCAACACTTTCCTCGACGGCTTTAGTTTCTCTTCCTTCAGGCCAAGTGTCTTTTCGATCAAGTCCAAAATTGCAGGGCCACCAGGGTGGCTTATCCAGAAAATGGAGTTCAAATCGGTAATGCCAAATTTGCTCAATGATTCCTCCATGCACTTCTCAATGTTCGCACAGATGGTTTTGGGCACATCTCTAGATAAGCTGATTGAAAGACCACATTGGCGTGTGTGGCCTGCAACCATGTCACCTGAGTCTGGGAGAACCCGAGATCCTGTTGAGATGAGCTGGAACAATGGGCGTTCGATTGATGTGTCAGGGTCTGCACCAATTATCATAGCTGCTGCACCATCTGCAAAGATTCCCAACCCAAGTAGGGCATGCAAATCGTTCTCATCGGGGGCTTTGAAGCCTGTAATGGAGCACAACTCTGAGCAAACGACGAGTACACGAGCACCTTTATGACTCTCGGCTAGGTCTTTGGCAACACGGAGCACAGAGCCACCGCCGTAGCAGCCAAGATGATACATCATCACACGTTGAATAGTCGGAGAAAGGCCAAGGAGTCTAATGAGTTGGAAGTCAGCACCGGGTGCATCGACGCTAGAAATGGTAGTGAATATAAGGTGTGTGATCCTTGATTTGGGCTGGCCCCACTCGTCGATGGCTTTTGATACGGCTTCCACAGCCAACTTAGGTACCCCTTCCACAGTAATATCTTGGCGTTTGTCAATTGATATAGACGTGGCATCTTGGAATTCGATGTTCTCTCTGATCATTTCACCTGTAAGGTGGATGTAGCGCTTTTGGATTGTCGATCTGTCACCTGTTTCAACAATCAAAGAGATTTTCAGTTTGATTGGAAAAACACATAGATACCAAAAAAGGAATCTTTTGTAGATATCATCTGTGTTTACTTTGATGTGTTCTTTCAAATGGTATTCAAGTATAAACTCCAAATCAGATCGAATATGTGTGAATGTAACATGTTATGTTGTTGTTGGAACTTGGAAGAGATATATAATACTTACACATTCTTCTAAACTTCTCTTTCAACTCAGTCTTGTGATCACAGTTGGCGTTTTTGAAGTAGAAGTCTGGGAAATCAGGCTGGGCTACTACATGTGATGGATTTGCAGTGCCGATGGCCAACACGGTGGCTGGTCCCTCGGAACGTTCCGCTTCATAACTGTATCCGGTAGATCCCATTGCTGCTTTTTTGCTTTGCTGTTCTGAGGCAATCGCAAGATTGTCGAAGACAGGAAACAAGAACAAAGATGAACTTGGAGCAAGCGATGATCGATGAAGTAACTGAGCCAATGTATGGGTTTTTATACTGAAGGAAGCCTTGATAGACGTTAATAATAATGCAATCATTTGATTAATTTATTTTGTAGACGTGCAGCCCATGTACAGACGTTAAGAATAAGGCAATCATATACATGCATCATGGGTAGCATTCACTATTTTTAGGAGATTCATCCTTCTTCATCCTTTATTTTATCACCTTTGGCTTCTCTTGTTTATCTTGTTTAGGACATCTCTCTTGACTTCATGTTATTCGTAGAACTTTGGGGCCAAAAGAATGAGAAAATATTTTAAAGAAGGAAAATAAATAAAAAATAAATAAACTATTAGTATTTGTTTGGGAAAATTTCGCTTACCTTTCCTGTGGTTTTTCTTAATAACACATAATCATTTTTTTCGCGATAATTACACTAACACCTCCCACCGGCCCCTAAACATTATGTAGACTAACAAAAAAGTTAAAACAATTTTTTTACCCCAATGCCATTCCGTTTGATTCCCTTCCTCTTCGAGAACTCCTCGGCATACTCCTACAAGCTCGTACTCACCGCGGTCATTCCAGTGAAACCCTCACCTTCGCCCAGTTTAAGTCCATGTTTCCCTTGCCTGCGAAATGGAAATTGATAGAATCGCAGATGCCAGTGGGACTGTGCTGGGAATTTCTGATTTTGAAGATGGGTTTCAGTTAGGTCGGCCTTCCATCTGTAGTTGGTCCAATGGCGTTCTGGATTATTCTGAAGACGGTATCCATCAAAGCTTTGGTGAATACTGGGATGTCCGGTGGGAGAAAACATGTTGCAGGTGGGCATCCAAGCAATTGTAGGGGCTCGATCGAAGTGATTTTGGCCTTGGTAGATCGAGCACCATTGCTCGTTTTAAAGCATTTCTTACCCCTATACCCTCATCTCTCTACTTCTCTCCTACAAAGAAATGTTCGTTTCTTTAGGGATTCAAAGCTAAAGCCAGACCAAATTTTGCACTTTTTTCAATGGCCCTGGCATGTCCACTCACAGGGTGAACAAGGACTTTGGCCGCCACTCATGCTTGATAAGAGCACCGACCTTGATTGTTTTTTTTTTTTTTGTTGTTCTATCTCAATTCATGTTCCAAGAAAATCTAATGTTGGGAGGGGAAGTAGAGGAAGAGAAGATACCATCGGTAAGTGTGGATCAAAAGAGGTTTCATGTCGAGGGATAATTTTGCTATTAAATTATTTAAGATGATGATATGTTATCAATTAATGATCTTGTGATAATCGACGAAATCTATGTAAATCATATTTCATAAAATAAGGGAGGTTAGTGTAATTATAGAGAGAAAAAATTACGTATCATCAAGTCAAACTATGGAGGAGGTGAGTGGAATTTTCCCCATTCCCTTATTTTAAAGATAAAGTTTTGTGGTCCAAGATGTGAAATAGAATCTTTTACATGACAATTAACAAACAATCATTTAAGCATAAAAAAAAAACAATCATTATTGTTCAGTTCCTTATTTAAAAAATGTCTGAAATTATCTCTAAACTTGTAAAATAAAAAATGTGACTAAAATACCTCAAATAACTATCTATGCACCAGACTCAGGACGACTAACAATCCCATGATCAATTCCCCTTCTTATTATTATTCTTTAATAAATTTTTATATTGTCAAATTCATTTTCTTTTTCTTATTATTATTATTATTTTTTTAATTTTCCGGTTTTCTTTTGATTCTCTCCAACTTTTAGGGGTGTCTATCGGTTGGTCTCGGTGTAGCCTAATTGGTCATCACCAATTTAATACCTTACATTGTGACTAGTCGCTTAATTAATCGGTCTTCATTTGTGAGACATGAACATGTTTATATTTGGTCTAATCCATTTTAATTGGTCTAATCAGTCTAATCGATCAATTAACGGGTTTCAAAGATACAAACCAACCAGTCCATAATTGGTTATACTATTCGGTCTTATGCTAATTGTATAAATCTTGCACAATGGAAAAAAGAACAACCCTTGACCCATGTTTTGCTTCAATTGGTCATTATTTATTCTATTGAAAATTTCATGCACCTCACTCGAGGTTTATCCTAGCTAATTTCAATCACACCCCCAATGTCGTCAGTAATGACACACACCTCCCTTAATTTGGAACGTAAGCATCATACAGTCCCTGTCCGTTAGGACAGATGATGCAACCCATACCTGCACCCATGTGACTGTCCTCGTCCAACTCTCTATTCAACTGGGACAACCTCATGCTTTTATAAGGTTAGCCTATATTCAAGCTAAGGTCGAAGGAAAAGTTCAAGCTCAACTCATGGTCTACAACTACTAAAATCCATTTTGGAAGCAACCCATATATAGTCCAAGCTGTGGAAAACAATTTTTAGCACATGTACTGACTTCAAGGGTATTTTCAAAATATTTATGTCTCGAATTTTAAAATATTCAAAACATAAAAGTTGTTGCCTTATGAGTTACATTTCGTGGGGATTTGATTTATATTATTCCAAGCTATATTGAGAGAGTTATGACCTTTTAATTGAGCATGTGTTAAACAGTCTTTTCATGTACTTTGGTAGATGATGATGTGAACACTCTTCTTGAAGCTTCTTTGTACTTTTTCCACTAAATTGACTCTTCATATGGATTGATTAAGAGATCATTTCTAGAATCATTTCTTTTAAGTAAATTCCCGTGCCTATGAACAAGAATCTATATATTGGGACAAGTTTCTCTGTATTGGAGCTTTTAAACCATTTATATCACTTTTTTATTTTCTCTATGTACAATCTCAGTCTTAGGATTATAAGGGATGGTTGATATTATTAAGTTATTTGAGGGTTTGTGAAGCCTAAATAGTGATTAATTCTTATGTAATAGAAGAAGATTTTTGAATTGAAGCTTGTCTTCTCCTTTTGAAACTTGAAGATGTCATATCTTGAAACCTAAAAGAGTTGGAGCTTTCCTATTTCTAGCTATTTGCATCATAGAAAAATTGCAAATCTATTGAACTATAGACCCATCCTAGAAGAGTTGAATATAAGCTTATGAAACTTTAAAGAAGTTTCAATCCATCCTAGAAGAGTTAAAACTTTATTCTTCACCTACATCCTAAAAGATTTGTAGGCCATCTTTGGAGTTGATTTATATTCTAGAAGAAAAGTAAATCACCCCACATATACTTCATCGAAATTATATTCTTGTTCTTGTATTGAAAATTTTCCAAGAACCGTTTTAGCACTTCATGTTTCTTTTAGCCAATTTTCACATCTTTTTCACTTGGAAAAGCATTTATCATGAAACTTGTAGCCTTGTGAATTATCTTTAATTTGCCGTTGGAATCAAATCATTTCGATGTGTATTGAAAACTTTCTAACCATTATTCTAAAGTTGCGTAAATCTGTGAATTCTACTCATCTTGTGATTGTTGGACTTTGTGTAATTCATTCTCCTGATCCGTTATTTTGAGAAGCCTAGGTTGGCTTACATCAACAGGTCAGTTAAATGCTAACGTGTTTTCTCCTTAAAAATTTTAATGTCAATATTACCCTTGATACCTCAAAATCAAAAAAGTTGCGATGATAGTCGAAAAAGATTGCAACAAAGGGATGCTGCTGGAAATTTTTCGGAGATAGTGGCAGGGGAGAAATATAGGCCACCGTCGACCCTCATCTTCCTTCTTTTTGTTTTTTTCTTATATTGCACCACAAACATTTTTAATCCCCCCTTCTTCCCAACCTCGCCACTGCAATACGATCAATTCTTGAAGAAGTCCGATTCATTTGTCCCTTTGTATTCCACAAATCTATTTTAATTTTGTGTGAGTCTGTTCCTATGAGTCCTCGCCTTGTAAATACTATGCTACACAATCCTTTTACTCCTTTCCCACCAATAGGAAATGGAGTCCAGGGCATTCCTTCCTCTGTGAAGAAATCGCAATTCTGAACCAATTACAAAACAATACAAAGATGCAATTTGGAGCTTACTAAGAAACCAAGTCACCAACTAATTAAGCAACCTTTCATATTGAGATTTCCTAAAAGATGATACATGAAAAAAATGATACCAAGGAACAGCACTTTGGGCAGCCCTTTTATTTTATTGAAGGTAATCCTTGACTTCGAGCAATCTACTTTCATAAGATCTTCTTTAAATGTAAAATCTATTTCATACACTATAATCATTCTATATATTCTCCGATTCTTGGTATGTTGTTCATCATTTATGTGGGTTGCAAAAAATCCCATTTCTTGCTTCTTGTTCAAACTTAATGCTTGGGTTTGATCCCAATTTTTATATTAAATCTGATTCGGTTCCCATGCTCAACCCTGGTCTGTTTTATACGCCATAATTGTGGTTGAGTTTGTGGTCTAAACTGGTTTTGTTCTTGTGCTTAAAGCTGGTTCACTTATATGGCTAATTACTTCATTTTCATGATTTGGTTAGTTCATATACATGCGTAAATTGAATACATTACATAAGCCCCATCCCCAAGTGATATATCCCCATTTATCCGAATTGGCATGTATCTCTCAATCCCTAAATTTAGAATAAAAATCACTATTCACATGGGTCCACTACAAGCCCCACAATGTATGGATGTGCCCCAGGTGTTGTAGGATTTTAGTGTGACTCCGTTCCCAAACTAGTGGCTGACTAGTGTGGGCCCTCTTTGATCATGGACCCACTTATTCACTAGGTTTGGCCCTTAATTTACATTTTTTTTTTGTTTTCTCAAGTTTAGTCCTTTATTTTCAAAAAATACAATTAACTATGTTTACGTTTCAAGCGAGACAGTATGATAGTAATACAATTTGTCTGTGGCCTTAGACCAATCATCTCCCAAATCTGAGAATTGATTTGTGAAACAATCAATCTTTTGTTCGATCTTAGTTCACTCATGTCGAGTACTGGGAGCCAAGGTCCAATACCTTTTGAGTGATTTGCCATTAGGGAGCCGACCAGTTAGTTAATTGGTTTGGAACTACAAAGGCTTGATTCTCTGGGGAGATACGTACGCAATGTGAAGTAGTCACTTCGCATACGGTCTCACCTACTTCTTTAGTCAATGAAATACCTCACACACATTTACCACCCTTGCCAAAACTACCTTAATTTGACTTGATTCTCGTCAACTAAGGATACGTGGCACCTTGAGACTAATTTCAATCTTGGCCAACCATTATGTTGTTTTTTATTTGTTTGCCTTTATTTAGAATTTTTTATTTGCTCATTTATTAAATCATTTATTTATATATTTATTTATTCATTTTATTTTTTTATACTTTGATTTATTTATTTATATATGTACTTGCAATTTATTTTTAAACTATGTGACGACTTCTTATATTAGTAGAACTTAAAAACATGGTTTAGAAATATTCCCCAAATGCTTATATACTTAGTCTAGTTTCAACGACCACTCAAACCTTAAACTAGAATATAAGAAAGGATTGGAAAAAAAGAGACAGGTCTAAGGATTAGGAGAATTGAGTGCCTAATACATTCCCAATTCTTAACTTGACGTTTATCTATCCTTTGGTAAGACCAAAAGCCAATCCATTGAATCTGAAATCAATAACATCTCTCCAAGTGAGAGACAACGCATAGGTCAAAGACCTCATCTAAGTGGCGACTCCAGATTTCATCATTCATTGGCACAGATGGACATGATCACAAGGCGAAAGCTTCAGATCCTCTAATTTTTTTTTTTGTTTCTACTTGAAATAGAGGATGGAAAAACCATGGCTCACTACTGCTCTGAGAGTCATTACTAAGATTTTGGCCACATTGGTCAAAATAACTAAATGTCCCTAATTATGAGTTGACTTAGTCAACCATAAAGGTCAACTTTTCCCAGCATGAGATAATATCACAATGACCTAGTATTCATGGGAGCTTTAAAACGGCACTGAATTTGCCTTAATAGGAGTTCAAAATCTAAAGATATAGCCATTACAACTTTTATGTCACTGACCTGCCCCAGTTCTTAATTAAACAAGGATAGGTCCAGACCCAACCTGGGTGGGCTAGGAGTGGCCCAGACCATAAAGAATAGTTCAAAGACCCGTGGCTTGGCCCTAGGTTCTTAATGGTAAACCAGAGTCATTAAACATGGCTCAAATTTAGCCGATGCCAACCCACGGTAGATCGACCGTCCATCAATGATGATGTTGACAATATCATTTCTAGAGTCGACCCAGGAAAAACTTTAAGTTCTTTAAAACTCTTCAAAATTGACTCGATTCTCTCAACATTATGAGATAGGTCTTATCCTTCACGTGGCAGCCTCTAGAGACTTGAGTAAGTCTTTCTTCAATCATCCAATACTCTTTTCACATGGATTGATGAGAGATTGGATCAAACTAGGGTTTTTAAAAAAAATTTCAACATAAATTCATTGGGCATATTGTCCTTATTATCACTTAGTTATATAAATTCAACGAACTTTCCATGTCTCTTTGACATTATTAAAAATGTTTGCAAAGGCGGGATTGTTTGAATAGCGTGAACTATTGAAAACCAATGAGGGAAAAAAAAATCCATACATTTTGTGTTATATGGTTGATATGGTCCACCCAAATTTGACATTGTTCCTACCAAGGGATCAATGGGGTAAAATGTCATTCAACTCAACAACAAGCCAAAAATAAAGAGGAAGTAAGAAAGGTTCCACAATGGGTATTTACGGATCGTTTCCATTATTTTAATTGAGTAGAACCCTACTAACATTTTCAACTAACATTATTTTTTGGAGAGAATTCAATATAGAATTTTATTCAACGGCTAGAAGGAAAATATTACAACTGTCTAAATCCAAGAAAAAGAGCCTTCGGCCTTTCAAAGCAAGGACCAAATACTGATACCCAAAACACGACAACAACACATAAATAGGTGATCCCAACAATATCTACTAAGCTATGACCAGACATTGAAACTTCTTTTTTGCATAGGGATGAGATTGTTCACAAATTTCCATTTGTGTGGGCCTCAACTTTTGAGTTCAATGAGTTGAAACGGTAGGGATGCTACGCATCACAACCGATTCGACAGTCAGACCTGGTCCAAATGCTACTAGCACACCCCACTCATACCCATCACCAGTCGTGGTTTTCCCTTCCACCATAGACTTCTTCCGCATCTCATCCATAATGAAGAACACTGTAGGGCTTGACATGTTACCATACTCAGCCAACACTTTCCTCGATGGCTTTAGTTTCTCTTCCTTCAAGCCAAGTGTCTTTTCGATCAAGTCCAAAATTGCAGGCCCACCAGGGTGGCTTATCCAGAAAATGGAGTTCAAATCGGTAATGCCAAATTTGCTCAATGATTCCTCCATGCACTTCTCAATGTTCGCACAAATGGTTTTGGGCACATCTCTAGATAAGCTGATTGAAAGACCACCCTGGCGTGTGTGGCCTGCAACCATGTCACCTGAGTCTGGGAGAACCCGAGATCCTGTTGAGATGAGCTGGAACAATGGGCGTTCGATTGATGTGTCAGGGTCTGCACCAATTATCATAGCTGCTGCACCATCTGCAAAGATTCCCAACCCAAGTAGGGCATGCAAATCGTTCTCATCGGGGGCTTTGAAGCCAGTAATGGAGCACAACTCTGAGCAAACGACGAGTACACGAGCACCTTTATGACTCTCGGCTAGGTCTTTAGCAACACGGAGCACAGAGCCACCACCGTAGCAACCAAGATGATACATCATCACACGTTGAACAGTCGGAGAAAGGCCAAGGAGTCTAATGAGCTGGAAGTCAGCACCGGGTGCATCGACGCTAGAAATGGTAGTGAATATAAGGTGTGTGATCCTTGATTTGGGCTGGCCCCACTCGTCGATGGCTTTTGATACGGCTTCCACAGCTAACTTAGGTACCCCTTCCACAGTAATATCTTGACGTTTGTCAATTGATATAGACGTGGCATCTTGGAATTCGATATTCTCTCTGATCATTTCACCTGTAAGGTGGATGTAGCGCTTTTGGATTGTCGATCTGTCACCTGTTTCAACAATCAAAGAGATTTTCGATCAGTTCAAAAAACATAGATACCAAAAAGGAATCTTTTGGGGATATCATCTGTGTTTACTTTGATGTGCTCTTTCAAATAGTATTTAAGTATGAACTCCAAATCAGATCGAATAAGTAACTTGGAAGAGATATATATAATACTTACACATTCTTCTAAACTTCTCTTTCAATTCAGTCTTGTGATCACATTTGGCGTTTTTGAAGTAGAAGTCGGGGAAATCAGACTGGGCTACTACATGCGATGGATTTGCAGTGCCGATGGCCAGCACGGTGGCTGGTCCCTTGGAACGTTCTGTTTCATAGATATATCCAGCAGATCCCATTGCTGCTTTTTTGCTTTGCTGTACTGAGGCAATCGCAGGAGTGTCGAAGACAGGAAACAAGAATGAAGATGAACTTGGAGCAAGCGATGATCGATGAAGTAGCAGAGCCAATGCATGGGTATTTATACTGAAGGAAGGTTTGATGGACATTAATAATAATGCAATCATTTGATTAATTTATTTTGTAGACGTGCAGTCCATGGACGGACGTTAAGAATAATGCAATCATATACATGCATCATGGGTAGCATTCACTATTTTAAAGAGATTCGTCCTTCTTCCTTTATTCTACCACCTTTGGCTTCTCTTGTTTATCTTGTTTAGGATATCTCTCTTGACTTCATGTTATTCGTAGTACTTTGGGGTGAAAGAATGAGAAAATATTTTAAAGAAGGAAATAGAAAAAATGGGTAAATTACACCAGAGGTACCTGATATTTTGAGAAATTATACCAGAGGTATCTCACATTTCAAAAATCATACCAGAGGTACCTGAAGTTTTGAGAAATTATACCAGAGGTACCTGACATTTCAAAAATATTATACTTGGGGTACCTTTTTATTTTTGTACTTCCAAATTTACCCCTATTTAGCATAACTTTTTTGGTCCCCTTTGGTTCACTCTTTCACCATCCCGTTGCCGCAACGACTCATCACTCAGATTCCCATATGCTTATCGGTGTCTCAATTGCCCACCCCCTCTCCTGCCCTTGTCCTCTCCTGTGACCCTTCTTCACCGGTGGTTGCTCATCACCAAGTCACAAATCTCGACTATGGTACACACCTCCGGTGAAAACTCTGCACCTCAACTTATTGTTTTTTCGACAGATGTACCAACAATCAGGCACCAAATAAGGGTAATTCTACAAGAAACGATTAGTCCTTGAAAATTTGAGATAGATCAAATGGTTAACTTAGAGGATGCCACCGTTAAATAGGGAAAATATAGGAAATATGAAAAGAGGTACCTCTGATATGATTTTTGAAACATGAGGTATCTCTGGTATGATTTCTCAGAATGTCAGGTACCTCTGGTGTAAATTACCCTAAATTTTTTTATAAACTATTAATATTTGTTTTAAAGATAAGTTTTGTGGTCCAAGATGTAAAATTGAATATTTTACATGACAATTAACAACCAATCATTTAATCATTAAAAAAAAATCGTTACTATTCAATTCCTTATTTAAGAAATGTCAGAAATTATCCCTAAAGTTGTAAAAAAGATTTGACCAAAATACGTCAGAAAACAATCTATGCACCACACTCAAGACAGCCAACAATACCTTCAATTCCCCTTGTTCTAATTATTAATTCCTTAATAATATTTTTTTTATATTATCAAATTCATTCTCTTTTTCCTTTTTGTTAATTATTTTTTTTATTTTCAAATTTTCTTATTATTCTCTCCAATTGATTACTTTCTCCTAACCAATTTTATCTTCTTCTTTTTCTTAAAAAAAAAAAAAAAAAACTACAATCCTATTTTTCTTTTTCTTTTCTTTTTTTAAGAAATCCCAAAATTAATCTCACTCAAAATAGATTTTGGCCATTTGATTAATCCAGAAAAAAAGTGGTTTTGTCACAAATATATTATGTCTGTCTTGTTTTGTTTTGTTTAGTTATTATGTTTCGTTTGGCTTAAATCCAATCCCTAGATTCAGGATATTTGAGGACTGCCATCCTCATATCCAACACAGTTAAATAAATAAATCTATTTTCATATCAAAATAGAAAAAATAATTTGGATAGAACTTTATTCTAACATATTAACTAAAATTTGTAAATTGATATATAAGTAAGAGAGGATGTCCCTACGTCGTAGTGAAATGACATACTAACTAAAATTTGTAAATTGACATATAAGCAAGAGAGGATGGCCCTAAGTCATAATGAAATGACGTAATAGCTAGATTTTGTAAATCAATATATAAGCGAGGAGGATGGTCCTACGTTGCAATGAAATTTGAAAAAGATACTCTCTTGTTGCCTAATTGGCCAATTGTCTGTTGGACACATCCCAACTCGTCCGACGGATAGTTAACTATAACAATTCTTCCGTCTGATGGGTAGCTCACTACAACAATTCTTATTTTTAGTGACAACATTTTCGTCATCGAAATACATTTCCGCCGCCGATAACTTTTCTTGAATTCAACATGTTCCGTCGTGGTTCCTGTTGGACTTTATGTTGTCATTGTTGGCAACTTGACTGATGTGACAGTGTCTGTAAGCATAAAGTCAAAGAAATGAGGAGAGAGAGTGTCAGTGTAGGAGAGAGAGTGTCAGTGCAATGGAAAAGATGGGGCAACCTCGCATGTGTATTCTACAGTGTGTTACATGTGTTTCAGATGACTTGCAAAGAGTTGAATGATATTCTACACTGAGTTTGATGAGAGAGACTGTCTGTGGGCCCCACTGATGGTGTGGTAGACAAGAGGAACGAGAAACTGATGATCTGATGATCTGATAGTGTTTCTGGTGATGTAGCCAAGTTTCTGATGATGAGACAGTGTTGCGGCATCTTGAAGCATTACATGAAGAAAGAAGATGTAGAGAGAGAATGAGGAGAGAGAAACTAGAAAGAGAAAGAGGAGAGAGACTGTGGGTGGGATCCACGGGTGTGATGGCAAGGTGACGTGTCAACACGGCAGCCCACGGCACTTGGTATGCATGCACACAAAGTTTCGGGTTCAAATTCCAAGGTTTGACAGAGTTTTAACTTTGAACCTATTTTTGGTGGATCCCGTAGCAGGTTCATGGAGATCCGGCATTGGAAAGATGTAGAGCGTCGAGTTAGCTTTCCAACGCAACTTGAATCGCTCAATTCCGACTTCGGATGAGAGACATATCGCGATTCTCGTCGAAACGGTCGAAAAATGGCAAAAAATAAGCTCTTGATGAGTTTGTATACACAGGGAAAACCGTATAATTTTCATATACTCTAGGGGCATCTTTGCAATTATCAAAAGCTAAAGGACGGCGCAACAATTATCCTTAATTGAAAAAGAAACCATTTGGACGGCATCTAGTGAGCCACGCGTGTCAGATTCAGATCTGACGGTTCACAAATAGGCGAGATTATGTGTATATCAGACGGTCGCGTCAGATTCTATCGCGTGTTCTGTAATTGGTTGGAAGCATTTTAGTACGGTGGTTCGTGTTGCATGGAGTACTAGGCTTGATTCTGTGTGGTGCATGCACGGTATTATGGCGGATTAGATCCAGATCTAACGGTTCACCTGATTTTCGATCGCGCCTGACGTGATTTATTCAAATCCGACGGACTCTAGTCAATCCCGCCTTTTAAAGGATTATCCGACGGCTAGCAGAGATGATTCCATGTCCACCAATAGGAACTTGACAGTGCAAAGGGCGGCGGTGCTAAAGTGTAGCGTGGGTGCATCATATGGCTCCGAAAGATTCCATTTTGAATTTTTGATTGGTCAAACTTCAAATCGACAAAACTTCTTCATCTGAACTCCAAATCGATCCGTTTAAGTTGCAGTTTCCATATTTTCGGATGCTCTATACATTGGGCGCTGTTGGGAGTCGTAAAAACGAAGAGAAAAATTGAAAAGAGCATTTCGAAGGCAGAAAGAATGATTTCTAGGTTTTTGTGCCATGTGGGAGTGATCAATCACCAACTACCTCTTCTCTATGCATCAATGGAGTGCTAAATCCCTATGAAAGATCAGTAGAGCTTTTATTTTCACATTCATGGTAATTATGAGTTGTGTGGAAGAGATTAGAAGCCTATGAGCAAGGTGTGCACATTGAAGGCTGTTGAAGAGTAGCTGAGGTCAGTGTGAAGCTTCAGAGATATTATTGGCTATTCGAAAGTATTCTTTGTGAGATTTTCCAAGTCCCTTATCTATTTATGCTTTCAATTTATTGTATGCTAGCGTAGGTGTAAATGGTTGAATACCTAGCTAGTGGGGGAAAATTGTAAGACAAATTTATAAGCTTAAAAAAATTTGTTATTTGCTTCCTGTGGGTGCGGGTTAAGCGTGGTGTGTAGCGTGTGCTGAACACTGGTACCTGATACCTGAAGTCCTAGCACATGTGTGCCCTCCTAGTTTTATGCTGGGTAAATTGGGTGTATGTACTCCCTGCTGTGTAGACAGCAAAAAGAAGTGTATTGAGTATATACGGAACCCGTTGGGCATTACTCCGTAGACTATCCATCACACACTATGTTGGTGAACCACGTATATCCTGTGTTGTGGACTGTCTTTATTTTTCTATATATTTTAGAGTGTGTGGAATGGCTTGCAGGATGGGTGTGCAAATCTGGTAGACCTGGCCACTGAGTGGTAGTGAGGTAGATTTGCATGCGCTTCTGTGTGTGAAAAGTTAGGTCTCCATCAGCTCTGGGCAGTAGTAAATAATTAAGAAGAATTTTCAGACACTGATTCACCCCCCCCCCTCTCAGTGTCTTATCAAGTTCATCAGTTTCGTCATTCAAAATGTCGTCGCGCAAAATCCTTACTTCTTTCTTTACATCCAAAACCTTAAACTACATGAATAGTTTTGATTTTTTTTTTTTGGGTAAAATTGGTTTTTAATCAACAACCAATTAATCACATCGTAGTTTTTTCTCCATTAATTGCGTCTTGTTTATGTTCTTCTCTTCTCATTTCCCCATTAATCACATGTTCTTTATTGATTTTTTTCAAATTATCCTACATAAAAGAATATGTACTTGGTTTAAAAATTCTAGGACAGTTTGGTAAAACAATCCACCATAAGTATTTGGGCATTCATCTCTTAATCAGATTTATTTGATGTTAGTTATATAGCTCGGGCGCTTTAGGATCAGAGATGGTATCCATTTGTTATTTGATAAGTAAGAACTTAGAACATATCTATTTTTCAAGGAAAATCCTTCATTGTAAAAAATAACAATTGTTATAGTGATGGCCTTACCTTGATGAAGACATATGGCATATTTGCTAATATTTACAAATTTATAAGCAAGAGAGGATGGTCCTAATTAAAATTTGTAAATTGATATATAAGCAAGACAGGATGGTCCTGCGTTGCAGTGAAATTTGTGCTTAGACAATGTAAAATGATTAAAAATCATGCTTGAGTTGGTAACTCAGCCAAGTTGCATCCACCTCGTCACGAGTAGTTCAGATGAGTCCAAATTTGTAGACATGTTTAGGCAAAGTCCATGGTCCTAAAAAGTTCCGAACCCTTAAAAAAATTTTAAGTGGCAAAGTATAACTTGAGAAAATCGAAGACTGTATAAAAGTGCTATGCTGACGGTACTTGATTGAATTAGTTTCTGAAATTCTCAATTGGTTAATCCATAACATTCTCTAGATGCCCGAACATCAAAATTGCCTAATCACTTTTCCATGTGACAAAAATAACATTCATTTAGATGCCTTTCCAATCTAGGCCGGCCGCCTCAGTACTGGTAGTCTTGTATCATATACAAAAAATCGAAATTGAAACTGTATCGAATTTAAGGGAAGAACATCAAGGCAAATACAACAAATTGACATGATAAAAAAATTGAAAAAAAAAACTCAGAAATTCATTATTTAGAAGATCATGCTCATCATTGCGATCCCTAAAAAACAAGATTTATAATAAACAAAAGCCTCTCTGAAAATATATGAGCATAATACCAAACTATAAAGAAGCAATACCTATGAACAGATACAGTAAAAAATATACATGCCATGTAATGATAAACCCGGAAGCATACAACAAGAAGGGTACATATCAAAGGTATATACTAGTATACAGTAAATATTGGGATAGTTCTCAATCAATAGGAAGGAAATACAGAATATTGTCACTGGACTAGAGATCTTCATAGCAGAAGCAGGAACTTGGTATCTGCAACTAAGTAGGAGGTCGGTTAAGTCTTGTCCTTATTGCTAGTTTTTCTTGCCGGATCTGGGTGCCAGTTTTCCCGTGGGGGGTTTGAGTGCCGGACTGCGGGTTGGCTGTTCAAAGGTCTCGAAGGGGGTGGCCTTGGCTCTAGAAGTGATACTCTGGTTCGGTTATGGTGGCTTGCACATAGAAGCTGGTTTTCCCCCACCCCCCGATGATGGAACATGAGGATTAACCTCCCCTTCCCTCTATAGTTTTTTAGGGAAGGGAGGAAGAGATGGAAGAAGGTGAGCTCAGCCTTGAGAGAGTTGGGGTGGCCTCAGGTAGTCAAGACGAAGAGGGAGGAGAGAATCATGAATCTAGAAATGCTACTTGGAGTAGAAATTTGTTTGAAGGAGCTGATGAGGAAGAGGTAGATGTAACATTGGAATCCACACCCAAGCCTTACTTGGAGGAAGATAGAGAGGTGATTGGACTTTGTTCAAATGAGCAAGTTTCCTTGCATGCTGCACAGATGAGTTAGGCCTTGGTAAGGTTCATCGTAGGAAGAAAATCAGTATTCCTACTTGTTAGATGTACCTTGGAGAGGGCATGCAGATGTTCCAGTTGATCGATGGCAGCTTCCTATTGAAGTTCTTGGAATTGGATGGCTATGAGAGGGCATTGGAAAGAGGGGTGCTTATGATCACCAACAAGCCTTTCTTTGTTAAGCCTTGGAGGAGAGACCTCCTACTCCACATCAATGGAGTCAAAGAGGTTTCTATTTGGATCCATCTACCAGGTTTCCCATTGCATTTATGGTGTAGGGATGCTTTGGGGGTTATTAGATCAGTGTTGGGAAAGCCTTCTAGGCAGATAGAACCATGGTCTTGAGAATGAGGCTTGCATTTGAAAGAATTTTGGTTAATTGCTAAGCAAAGTATGAGTTCAAGGATACTGTCGCAGAGGGAGTTGGGTCTAGGTGCGCAAAACCAGCGGAGGAGAGTAGGTAGAAGGAATAAAGGAACAGATGAAGGAGTTGTGGAAAGGAACCAAGGAGGAGAGGTTGCCAGAGGTCAAAAGCCTAACTGGAACTTAGCCAGAGGAGTGGAGGACAATGCTGAATCTCCTCCTCCAAGATAGGGAGAAACCCTGCATAGCAATCCCCATAGTGGCAATGCCACTCTGTCCAAGGAAAGGAACATAGTTATAAGAATCAAGCAAATTAAAGGAGATAGCTCTGTTCACCGAGAAGGGTTGGTGTCATATTTCAATTCTGGACTAACCAATGATGTGATGAACCGTCATAAGAATCAACGGTTCAAACCAGGATCTCGTATAGGCTATGCCAACATTCCAAACCAACTACACATTCCACAATAATAATCAGAGTAAATAAATAAATAGCGGAAGTCATAATGAACTGAGGTCTACATGATAGATAATTAATATTCTAGTTATCTCCGAGTAACCAAAACATAATTGATATACTAGCTTGACGAGCCATATTCGTCCTCCACAGCTTGCACATCCATAACTGCTGCATGTCCACACGTTGCTGTATTGATATAATCTTCAATAGTAATACCTACAACATCAGAAACTAAAAAGAATTACGCACGCAAGGGTCAGCTCTTCAACTTGAGCTCAGTGAGTGAACAAAACAATGCAACAAACATACGCATGCATTCAATTCATATCTTTGGTCTGATTTTTAAGTTTGCAAAGTGCTATAGAAAGGTTTGGTGACCCCCGCACCTTTATACACGAGTGTGTGAATCCGTCCAATGGATTAAACACCATTGCCGTCTCACATGCACCCACCATGGAATAGAGATAGAGCTAAAGTGTCTGAATCACACACCGCCAATACTTCCCCTAATGTCCTACCCATACCAACACATAAGCCCCTACTGGCGAGGGCTTGCAAACTGGGCTCGCAACTAACCAATCCTAATGTCATCCAGTGTATCCAAGGCCTCACCTTAGCATCCCTCAATACATCCATAGAGATAGAGCTAAGGCCCCCCGGCAGAGTCAGAGACCACACGGTCCGAGACCACCTCTCCTAATGCCCTACGACGTAATAGTTCTACTAAGGTAATGGCGATACAACGATGTCAGTGAGCAAGACTTGAGTAGAGATAGAGCTAGAGTCTGGTGACCAGGTCAAAGACCACAATATCACGTCCTCCCCCTGATGCTCCACTCGCATCCAACACATTGACCACACACATACATTTACATGCCTATTCCTGGCATCACCATCATCATCATGTTATAAATAATAGAAATAAATATGCATGAGTAGGAATAACAATAATATTTGATGACATGCGAGATACACATTACAAGCATACAAGCATAGAAACATTCATTGCATTGGACAAATAAAGTAAAATAATTTATTATTATCTAATTAGTTTAGGTCTTGTTCCCTCACCTTTGATCGATGTTTTTTCCTCTCCCAAGCTTTGGAAGTCACTTTGAATCTATTAGGAACCTAAACAATTAATGTATTTAAGTTAAGGTTCAAGTTTACCAAATTATAGTAGTCAAAAATCTTGTTTGGTCTCAAAATATACTTGCTATTATCCTATGGTCGATCCTCTATGCCACCGTAGGACATACGGTCGATACCTTATGGTCACATTACATGCGACCATACCTACAACCGTATGTTTCCTGAATTCTTCCTGAATGGTTATGGTCGATACTTTTCTCATCCTATGGTTGACCATAACTGCGACCATACGTAGTTTGGTTGATTTTTACTTCACACACGAGTTCCTCCTCTTGGCTCATCAATGGGATTCATCCTAAAATCATTCTATGACCTTTAATCACAGTTTATCCTTATCAATTATCCCTAACCTATTCTTTCATGGTTTTGCTTAGAAATTCCATAACCGAAATCGTTATATTAGATTCAACACATCAACTTGATGGAAATGAACCTATCCTATCTGATCTATCCTACAGAGTCAAGTCCATACCTTAAGCTTGTTGTATAGAGATAGAATTCTTCTCTGCAAACCTTCCTCTCAGTCTTCTTCTTCAAATCTTCTTCTCCTCCTCTTCCTCTCTCTCTTTCTCTCTTAGGTTTAGAGTTTCAATTTGGGTTTTAAAGAGTGAGAGAGGCTAAGGAACGTCCCTTATATAGAGAAAAACCTCTATATAGAGTCCTCTTTCAATTAGGAAAGAATCCTCCTCAAATTAGGAATGTTTTCTAAACACGGAGTCGGTTCTGGGTTCATATGGTCGATCATACGGTCCCATAAACCGTTGACCATACCACCAATACATGCGACCATAGGTCATATGGTCCCCATACGGTCGACCATAGGTGCGATCATAGCCCTCAAAACTGCCACCATAGGTCTAAAATTTACTGATTTTTAGTTTTTGACTGGTTGCTTCCACACAAACTTAAACAGTCAATCATACCAACTAAATTGGACTTATTGCTTACCTCATCTTGTGGTTTCTTCATACAATTGGTTCACTTGAGCTGATTATGATGAAAAGATCAGTCACGATATGAGAACCTAAGGTTAGACCGGGTTCGTGGCGTGCGGGTCTTACAATTGGTGGGAACAATTGAGAGAAATCCAAAGATCCTAGTACTGTTCGCCAATGCCTTAGAGGTGCTATAGGATATAGCGGAACCTGTTCTGGTTGTCCCTAGAGTTGCATTAGAGGCAGAAGCTGTAAAACTGCAAAGTCAGGATCATCGACGATGCGACCCCTTTCAACCCCCATTTCTGGTAAGAATTTCCCATATGGCGCCAATCATCAATTAAACCCTCACTCTTCTATGCTTAACCCCTATGCTACCATCTATTACCCCCATCTCTCCTACCTACCACCATAACCAGAACTCATTCTGAGCAAAGTCCACTCAGCGCCATAACCAGAACCCGATATGAGCGAAGTTCCCTTCATCATCGAGAGTAACCCTCCCTCATCTCTGACCTTGTGGTTGGATCTGGGGTTGGGTACCTCTCTTAATCCTGGCCTTTGTTTTAGCATGGAATGTGGTTTCTCGACTCCCCCCTCCTCTTCTAGACACAACCCTTGTACCGGCCCCTTTTCTTCTTTCGAGGACGGCACATGTTATAACCGTATAAGGCCAAACCCTAACCCTACTAATATTTTTGTGTACCCATCCCCCCTGGCCTAACCCAGGTGGTCCCTATTCTCATATCCCACCTCGCCCTTGGCCGTTCTTCTTCAACCCAGTCTTATCCCATCATCATCCCTCCATAACTAGCCAAACCAGCATCTGCACCCTCCCCACCATTCTCAGCCTTTCATGACAAGTCCTAATGAAGGGGCCGAGAAGAACTAGATGTAGGCCCTTTTGTTGCCCTCTCCCCTTGGTGATCATCCCCTAGCAATGGGCTAGGAATTGGTATCTTGAGCCTCTGCAGGATAACAATGGGATTACCTAGGTTGTTGATTATGATCTGAGCCCAGAGTCTGGTATTCAAAGGAAGATCAGAGCATCCACAAGAGGAAAAGGGAGAGGGAACAAAGGCAGGAAGTAACTATGATGTTCACAACTTACAATATTAAGGGGCTTAATGCCCCCTGCAAACAACAGGTAGAATACAAAATTCAAGTTGAGTTTATGTATTATTATTGATAGTAAGCTGAAGATGAAGAACTTGGACTCTGTAGTGAAGAGAACCTTTTGAGATTGAAAGTACTGCCATAATCTCTCATGAGAAAGTTCTACTAGAATATTCATGGAGTGGGATTGGGCAAAGGTGAGAGTTTATTGCCTCAGATCCTCGGCCCAGATGATTCATTGCAAGGTGACCACTTAAGCATCTAATCAGGTAATGTTTTGTTATGCAGTGCATGGTTATAATTCCACAGATAAAAGAAGGGCTTTATGGGAGGATTTGGGTAGGGCTAGAACTGTTAATTAGGGTCCTTGGGAGGGGTTGGGGGACTTCAATATTGTTAGATTCATATTAAAGATAATGGTGGGGGGGGGGGGGGTGGAAGTTTCCCCCAGATCTAAAAGTTATGGAAGAGTTCACTATCTGTGTAGCTAGGAGCGGGCTAAGAGATATCAAGAGTAGAGGAGAGCTCTTTATCTGGTGTAATGAGCAGATTTAGGACAGAAGAATCTTGTAAGGATGATGGTTTGTAATTTGTATGAAATGGTTGAAATATATATAAAAAATGAAAATGGAGTCGCCACCTAGATAAGGTATAGGACCTAACTTTTAGATCTGGGGGAAGTTTCCCCCAGATCTAAAAGTTATGGAAGAGTTCACGGTGTAGCTAGGAGCGGGCTAAGAGATATCAAGAGTAGAGGAGAGCTCTTTATTTGGTGTAATGAGCAGATTAAGGATAGAATAATCTTGTAAGGATGATGGTTTGTAATTTGTACGAAATGGTTGAAATATATATAAAAAATGAAAATGAAGTCGCCACCTAGATAAGGTCTAGGACCTATATACAATTTCTCATATGAGAAATATTAATGACTCACGTAATGGATTAAGGCTTATGGTCAAACCAGAGAAACAATGGGAAAATGTCATGTTACAATTTGGGAAGGTGTTAAACGCCCAAATTGCCTAATCTGAAGATTAGTCTCCATATACTATCCTTTCATATCCTAATTTAAATTATAAGCAATGGCTAAACAACTTTTAATAGGCACCAGACCTAGGTTCTAGATATATTTCAATCTAGGAGCAAGCCATACACTTGTGAATATAATAGAAAGAAGAATTAAAATGTGATATAGATAAAAAATAAAATGATTGGATGACGGACCAATCAACCAATTTCGGATAACAAGTGCACCATTCTCAACATGTTGACAGACAAAATCATTTTCAGCTATTGAAGCGTAGTCCAAAGCTTAAATGCAATGACTTTGAAATTAAAAAAAATGAAAATTATATTAAAATAAATTAATTTAGGACTGAACTCGAATGATAAACACTCAAGTTACCTACGTATCTCAGGACAAGCCCAAGAATCAAGCCCAACGTAGTTCAACCGCTTGGGTTGGTAAGATGGTAGATCCCTATAGCCACTAGTCAAGCTAATAGGTCATCTAGGTTTAGGATATTGAATAGACTCCTACAGTCACTAGTCAAATTGGTAGGCTGTCTATGTAAAACACATCAAATAGACTTTTATAACCACTAGTCAAGCTGGTAGACCGTCTATGTAAAGCATATTGAATAGACTTCTACAGTCACTAGTCAAGCTGTAGACCGTCTATGTAAAACACATTGAATAGACTTCTACAGCCACTAGTCAAGCTGGTAGACCGTCTATGTAAAATATGGTTTGAAAGGGGGTTCCATGCGATGATGGGATACTCGCCCATGATTGAGGGACTTCCATGCGATGATGGAATCTTTGCCCAAGGTTGAAAGGAACTTCCATACGATGATGGAATACTCGCCCAAGGTTCCATGCGATGATGGGATGCTCGCCCATGATTGAGGGACTTCCATGCGATGTTGGAATGCTTGCCCAAGGTTGAAAGGGACTTCCATACGATGATAGAATACTCGCCCAAGGTTCCATGCGAAGATGGAGAATTGAAATAAAATTTGAAATTTGAAAATTGAATTTGAAATTGAAATTGAGTTTGGAATTGAAACTTGAAATTGAAATAGAAATTTAATTGAATTTGAAATTGAAAATAGATTTGGAATTTAAATTGAAATTGAAACAAAAATTGAATTGAAATTGAATTTTTTGAAATTGACTTGAATTTGAAATTGACATTGAAGTTGGAATTAAAATTGGAATTTAAATTGAATTAAATTTGATTTTTCTTGAAATTTGAATTTTTTAAATTATGCTTGCTGATTGAAACAGTAAAATTTGAAAAGAACACAATTTTTGAAATCATTATGCTAAATATAAAATATGTTATGATGCAAATTGAGACAACCCTCATTTCAATTGGACTGAACTTGGGTGATGAATCCCCAGGCAGCCTACGTATCTCGGGGTAAGGTCCGAGAATCAAGCCCATACGTAGTTCGGAATGAACTACGCACAAAGAGATATGAAAATGATCTCTATTTGTCAACATATGAGAGTGTGCTCTCGACATTAGAAAATAGGCATCGGAGCCTTGCTTTATTCTTACATACATCCACATGTCTATATTTATTCATGCATCACAAACGCGTGAGTCCGCATTGCACGAGAATAATTACAAAAATTTATAGAAATTCCTACGGGATACATAAGTAGGGATTGTGGATAAAAAACTATTTAATACAATTTCCTTTCGCATTATGGGATACATTGAAGGGGTAGGGGACATCCTAGCTTATCCCACCCGTCACTACACTAGGATGGCAAGTGCCGCATGCATATCGTGTTACCCACCCGCATCGAATAATTATGGGCGCACGATGGCCGAACCCATATACCACATAAAATAAAGATTTAAAGTAGGGGTGATACCTGCCTGTGGGTAGAGGTGAACGCCAAGAGAGAAAATGATCTTGCGTGCTTTTACGCCGTACTTGTATATGTGAAAGCCTTCAGAAGAGTTAGCTGAGGTTGTTGGAGAGGAGTGATCGCTTCTAGATCTGCCGACTCCTCTTGAGATCCACTGAATCTTGTTGGAAAGAATGAAACCGGACCTCAGATCTGGATTTAAGAACCAGATCTGAGAAATATACCCCGCCGGAGAAGAAGACCAAATCTCAGATCGTCGAAAAGTATTAGATCTGAATCGTGTTGGAGAAGAAGATCAAACATCGGATCGTCGGACAGTACCAGATCTGAATCGTGTTGGAGAAGAAGACCAAGTCTCAGATCGTCAGAAAATTCCAGATCTGGAGATTCAAACTTCAGATCGTTGAAGTCATCCGCTGCCGTTCCGTCGCTGTCGCACTACCATCGCCGTTGCACTACCGCTGTCGCCTTAGACCGCCATCATCACCATCGCCACCATCTTCTTCTTCTTTTTCCTCAAACCCCCTTCTCTCTCGGCTCTCTGTTCTTGCTTCGTGAGTTTAGAAAAATGAAACTTTTGTTTATTTTTATTTTTATTTTTATTTTTTTATTATATATATATATATATATATATATATATATATATATATATATATATATATATATATATACAATTTTTCTTAAAATACCCCTCTCTTTATTCCTAAACCTTGTTTGATTTACTGCGGATTTAGAATCTTGTTTCCAAACCACGTGGACATCAATTTTGGACGGTAAGCTTACCTGATCGTAGACCACCCTCGCATTTGTTCAATTATAAATTTTATTCCACTTTGATGGAGATTTGTAACATCATTCAAGTAAATACAGATTGAGATCGTAGAAACATGAGCTTGTGATATAGCTACAACTAATTCCAGACCGGTTAATGCAAGAACTATAAATAAAGGACCAGGATCTCCTATAAAATATAAAATATCATTCATACATAGCATAGTCCAAGCGGACCCACTTAAATGTATAAATCGTTTTATTTATTTATCACAATTATTATTTATATATATTTTATTATTATTATTATATATTTTTTACTTTATTTGTTTCAAAATTTAAAGTAAAAGAAAATTAATTAACCAATTTCCTTTTCAATCTGAATAATAATTTTTAATTAAATGATTATTATTTATTAAGATTTATATTTATTTATTATACTTTGTTATTTTATTTATTTATTCTGTTATCGTTATATATTATTTATTCATTTATTTTATTATATTTTATTTATTTGTTTATTGTTATTATTTTTATTTATTTATTTGTTTTAAATTTAAAAACAAAAAACAAAAAATTAATTAACAAAAATTTTCAATCTAAGTAATAATAATTTTAATTTTATAATTTATTATTATTATCATGATCCTTTCCCCTTTTATTTATTATTATTATTATTATTATTATTATTATTATTATCATTATTATATTTATTATTTTATTTTTTCCTTTCTTCTTTATTTTTTATATTTCATTTATTTAATATTTATTTACTTTTTGTTACCTTGAGCTAAAAAGATCGATTTAATTTTGTTTGACAAATTTGAAGCGTCTACAAATTTATTGTAAGCTAAACAGATGTTTGGTCAACTGCCAATGGATTGAGGTTCAGTGCTTCTGAGGCCAACCTTCTATTGAAGGGGATTTCGGATCATTGTTCTTGCCATTTGACTATGGAGGATATACCTAGTTTTGGCCCTAAAACATTCATGTTCTTCAACTTCTGGGCAGAAAACCCTAGGTTCATGGAGATAGTTGACAGAGTATGGAGGGAGGTCCATATAACATTAATAATCATCTTCTAATGGTTGCCTATAAATTGAAGAATGTTAAGGCTATTCTTAAAGAGTGAAACAAATCTAACTTTGGTGATCTTTGTAGCTAAGTAAAGACTCTGGAGGACTCTCTATAGACCATTCATAAAATGCTTTGGATAACCCCTTCAATCCACAGTTAGATGAGAGAAAGAGAAGGATATTAAGGAAGACTTGAGGAAAGCTCTAAGAGTTAACGAGGCCATGCTCAAGCAAAAGTCCAGGCTAAGATGACTAAAGTTAGGAGATGCTAATGTTTAGTATTTTAACGGAGTTTTAAAAGTAAATAGCATCACAACAATATTGCGACTATCAGAGATGATAGCAATGAGATGATAGGGGATCCAGCTCGAATAAAAAGGAAGGCATTTAACTACTTTAATGACCTATTTGGAAAAATTTACTCATCATCAAAAAATCAGATCTCCAATCTCAACTTCAGCAACCAAATTTGTGAGGGACAGAGGAGGGAGCTGGTTAGAGAGGTTTCAGAGGAGGAAGTCAAAGGAGTAGTATTTGCTATGGGAATGACAAAGCTTCAGGCCCTGATGGCTTCAATGCTTTATTTCTTAAGCATTGCTAGCCCATTGTTAGTGAGGAGGTCACTATAGCTATGGTTTTTCAGAGGGTCAATCAATTCAACTTTTAAGGGTGTGGCAGATTTTGCTGGGTATAGGCCAATTGCACTATGCAATCTTCTTTATAAATTTGTTTCAAAATTTTTAACTAGTTGGATCAGAGATGTTGTCCATGACATAGTCTCTCAGTACCAATCAGCTTTCATCATAGGCAAATCTATAGCTGACAACATCATGGTATGCCATGACATAGTTAGAGGAATGACCCACAAAAAAGCTCCTTCTATAGATCTGATCAAGGTAGACATTAAAAAAACTTATGGTTCTATTAACTGAGGTTATATCATTGATGTCATGAGGGCCATGGGATTCCTAGAGGTGTTTGCGAAGTGGGTCAGACAATGCATTGATTCAGTAACATTGTTCTCTATATTGACCAATGGTAGTCCAACTAATTTACCATTGCTATGAAAGGATTGACTTCCATTTTTAACAATGAGGTGGATAATAAAGGTATTATTCTCCCTAGAAAATGTAAAAAGAGCTGAAGTTATCCAACCTAATTGTTGCTGATGATCTCATGTTGTTCTCCAAGGGAGACTAGAATTCTATTCAGAATATATTCAAGGTCCTGGAGACTTTTGCAAGGGTTTCAAACTTGTCCATCAATAGATCAAAATCTTTCCTTGCTTTGGTAGCAGTCCCTTATTAGGCCAAACTGGATATCATAGCAAAGTCCAATCTTCAAAAGATGGTACTGCCTATGAAGTAACTTGGAGTCCGATTGTTCTTAGGAAGGATGTCAGTGGAGATATGTAAGCCTATTCTGGATGTCATGCACAATAATCTGGAGGGTTGGAAGTTTTGGTTCCTTTCTCATACATATAGGGTATAACTTATAAACTTGGTGCTTCAGGGATCTTACATCTACTGGATTGGTATTTTCTCTATCCCATTCAGAGTTATGAAGAAAATTAAAGCTCTATTTGCTAGGTTCTTTTGGGTTGGTCCAGATCTGAAAAAGATTATTCATTATGCTTTCTGGAAAAGAATGTGTGTCCCTAGGAGTGAATGAGGTCTGGGAGTCAAAAGATTGAGAGATAGAATCTCGTAATTGGTATCCGTAAACAAGGGCAGAATGTGGCTTCTAAGAAAGATATATCATTTGGGTTAGGTGGATTCAAAAAAGACATATTTTTGGACAGCAAGGGCTAAAGATAAAAGCTCTTGGGAGTGGAGACAGCTTATGAAGTACAAGCATCCGTTGGGCATCAAGGTTAAAGGTAGCATTAGGAATGAAAGAGGTACCAGATTTTGGCTTGATCCTTGATATTCGATGGGGATTTTGGAATATTTGTTCCTTCAGGAAAGTTCTCTGTGAGGACAATGGATTTTTCTCACGTGTCCCTCTCTCTCGATGGCTTGAAAAAAGAAAGTTTTTCTTTAAAAAACTGAAGATCAAAGGCTTTCATCTTGTGACCTTGTCCACTCACGCCAATGGACGGTGAAGATCAAAGGCTTTCATCTTGTTCATCATTTATGTGGGTCACAAAAAATCTCATTTCTTGCTTGTTATTCAAACTTAATGCTTGGGTTTGATCCCAAATTTTACGTTAAATCTGATTCGTTTCCCATGCTTAAACCTAGTCCATTTTATATGCCATAATTGTGGTTCAGCTTGGTCTAAACTGGTTTGGTTCTTGTACTTAAAACTGTTCACTTATATGCTTAATTACTTCATTTTACATGTTTCCGCAAGTTCACTTACATGGGTAAATGGATTACATTATATAAGCCCCATCCGCAAGTGATATATCCCCATTTATCCGCATTGGTATGTAATAATCTCCCAGTACATAAATTTATAATGAAAATCACTACACACAAGGGTCCACTACAAGCCCCTCAATGTATGGGTGTGGTTCCCGTCCCTAGGTGTTGTAGGATTTTAGTGTGACTCCGTTCCCAAATCCGATACTGACTAGCGTGGGCCCGATTTGATCGTTGACCCACTTATCTATTAGGTTTGGTCCCTAATTTTGTCAAAAAAAAAAAAAAATCAAGTTTAATCCCTTATTTTCACCAAAAAAAAAAAAAAAAAAAAAGGTTCAGGTTTCAAGCGTTGGTCTAATAGTAATCCAATTTGTTTGTGGCCTTGGGCCAATCATCTCCCAAATTCGAGAATTGATTTATGAAGCAACCAATCTTTTGTTCGATCTTATTTTTTCCGTGCCAAGTGCAAGGAGTCAAGGTTTAATAACTTTTCAATTTTTTGCCATTTGGGAGCCAACCAGTCAGTCAATTGGTTTGGAACTATGAAGACTTGAGTCTTTAAGGAGATACGTATGCAACGTGAAATAGTAACTTTGCATACAGTTTTACCTACTTCTTTAGTCAATGAAATATCTCACACACATTCACCACCCTAGCCCAAACTACCTTAATTTGGCATGATTTTTGTCAACTAGGGATACATGGTAGCTTGAGACTGATCTTAATCTCGGCCAACAATTATGTTGTTTTTTGATTGTTCATCTTTATTTAGAATTCTTTATTTGTTGATTTATTCAATCATTTATTTATCTATTTATTTATTCATATTATTTTTTTATTCTTTAATTTATTTGTTTATATATGTACTTGCAATTTATTTTCAAACCTTGTGATGACATCCTAAATTAGTAGAACTTAAAAACTAGGTTGAAGAATATTCCCCAAAAGGCCTATATATTTATTTTAGTTTCAACGACCACTTAAACCTAAAACTAGAATATAAGAAAGGATAAGAAAAAAGTAACATATATAAGGACTGGGAGAATTGGGTGCCTAATGTTGGGTTGATGTCTTGTATTCTGTGGGGTTCATATAGTTATAAAGGTAGTACTTGTATTATGGTATGGGTCTATTATGTACGAGGATAAACTTGAAATTGTATGAGATTAGGGTTTCTAGGTTTGCCTATATATTATTTTTATGTGGAAAAACCTAGGTAAGGTCTGAACAAAGAAGAACACTTTGTCAGGTGGGGAGACGTGTAGAGAGTTTTCTTATGAATAAAGAATCTCTGTTTCTCTATGGTGGAGATAGGCATTCTGACTTGGGTGCTGAACTATAGTAAATCTTGTGTTGTGTGTATTTACTGAATCTTTGTTTTTTCTCTAGTTTACGTGTTCATCCCTAACAAATGGTATTAGAGCTAAGGTTCGACACATCAATTATAAATCTGAAGGAAAAAAAGTGTGCAAGTTTTCATGAAGAAGGGGGTATTTTTTTCTCAATGTCGAACGAAACCAGAAGAATACGATGACAAAGCAAAAGAGAAAAAGAAAAAAAGTACCATCTGTTTTTATTTTCTAAATCTGAGTGTTCTCGTTTTTGTGAAAATCGAAAACTGAGGAGGAGGTTGAAAGAAAGAAAGAAAAAAAAAAAAAAGGTTATTATACGGAGTTTTTGAGTTATAAAAAGTAATCATTACCTTTTTTGTGCGTTAAGTGTTTCCTTTGAGTTTCCATTGTTAAGGTGGAGAATTAAAGAAGAAAACAAAAAGGTTGGTTTGCTTTGTAGAGTGGTGAGAAAAGAAAAAAAAAAGGTGAGTACGTATAATCCGGTGGAATGTACATATATTGTATCACTCAAAGAAAAGAAAGAAAATATAGAGGTTATTATTTCAAGGGTTTTTGGGTGTTTTGGATCCATTGAAAGACACGGATTGAACAGATTTGGTGTTGTTAGTATCGATCAGACAATCTTGTGCAAGATCAACGATGATTGAAGCTCTTAGAAGTTGATGACAGACACAGAAGGTAAAAATCAGGTTAATTGGATGGAGGAGAAGGGTTCAAACTTCTCCATAGAACCCTTCATTGACTATAATGATTTCACCTTATGGCAATGACTGGTGAAGAATATTCTTACACGGGAGGGGACTGTTAAGGCTCTCAAGAAGAAATTCGATAAGCAAGAAAAGTTGACGGATGATGAGTGGCTAGAGTTGAGAGATCTAGCAAATAGCACGATCCAGTTGTTTCTGACAAGTAACACTCTTCGTAAGGCCATTGGTTTGGAGGATTCAGAAGAAGTTTAGACAAAGTTGGAGAGTAGGTACAAATCCAAATAATTGACAAATCGATTGTTTTTGAAGAAACAGTTATATGACTTTCGCTTATCAGATGGAGTAAAATTTGAGGTGCATATTGACGAGTTCAATAGGATTCTGACGGAGTTATCTGCTCTTGATGTGAAGATTGAAGTAGAGGACAAGACAGACAAGACACTTATCTTGTTAGCCTCATTGCCTTCTTCATTTTATCACATTGTAACTACATTATTATTTAGTAAGGATACTCTCAAACTTTATGATGTTATTGCTGCTTTGCTGATGAATGAGACACGGTAGAAAAATAGTAGTGAGGGGACATCAGTTGAGGGTAATGCCTTGGTTATAGTTGTTGGTCAAGGTAGAGGAAGATCAAATGGAAGACAAGAAAATGGCAAGAATAGGGGTTGCTTTAAGTCACAAGATCACAAAATAATTTATTATTATTGCGATGAGGAAGGTCATATAAGAAAGAATTGTCCAAAGCATAAGGAGGATAAAAAGGAAAAAGAAGACAAGGAGAGTGGGAAAAAATCATCTACTGCTGATGTCACGGAAGAGTGGAGTGATGGAGATCTCTATTTCACTACTTCATCAGGTACATATACTTCAGATTAGATTTTAGATTTGGGTTGTTCGTCTCATATGTGTTCAGTTAGAGAATAGTTTGCTACATATCATGAATGTGATAAGGGTATAGTCAGAATGGCAAATGATGCTGAAAGCAAAGTTACGGGATTGGGACTGTACGGATTGGCATGTTTGATGGGATTGTACGAACTGTAACTAGGGTTAGACATGTGTTGGACTTAAGAAATAATCTAATTTCATTTGGAACACTGGATGCAAGATGCTACAAGTGTTCATCTAAAGGTAGAGTTCTCAAGGTTTCCAAATGGGCCATGATTGTGATGGAGGGACAGATGGTTGGAAATCTATACAGACTTGCAGGGAGTGTTGAAACAGATGGTGCTTCTGTTGGAACTCAAGCAGGAGTACAGATGGAAGACAGAGGATGCAAGACGTTCAAGTTGTAAATAGGTGTAGATCTGGGAAGAAGCGAGTTTCTTTTGCTTCGAATTTTGTGAGTGGAAGTGATCTCTCTAGTGATGCTGCAGCAGTGGGAGAGATGAAGTCACATTACAGCATACGACGGTGAGCTATACGGGACATCAGGACAGGGTGTGGGCTATGCCAGTTTTGGGTGTAGCGATTTGGCAGAGACAATGGACGAGTTATAGAATCGATATCAATGAGTTCTTCTTTAAGGTGACTTGTAGATTCCAAGCCAGGTGGATATTTGTTGGATTTGGTGTCTTGTATTCTATGGGGTCCATGTAGTTATAAGGGTAGTACTTGTATTAGGGTATGGGTCTATTACATGTACATGGGCAAACTTGTAATTGTGTAGGATTAGGGTTTCTAGGTTTGCCTATATATTGTCTCTATGTGGGAAAACCTAGGTAAGGTCTGAGCAAAGGAGAACACTTCATCAAGTAGAGAGAAGTGTAGAGAGTTTTCTTGTGAATAACAAATCTATGTTTCTCTGTGGTGGAGGTAGGCATTCCGACTTTGGGTGCTAAACCACGGTAAGTCCTGTGTTGTGTGTGTTTGCTGGATTTTTGTTCTTTCTCTAGTTTGCGTGTTCATCCCTAACACCTAATACCTTGCCAATTCCAAACTTATCGCTTTTCCATCCTCTAGTATGACCGAAAGCCAATCTATTGAAGTTGAAGTCAATAGCGTCTCTCCAAGTGAGAGACAACTTATACGACAAAGATCTCATTTAGGTGGCGACTCTAGATTTCGTCATCCATTGGCATGGATGGACAAGATCACAAGGCGAAAGCTTTAGATCTTCTAAAAAAATTTTGTATCTACATGAAAAAAGGATGAAAAAAACCATGTCATCACACCAGTTCTAAGAGCCATTTCTAAGATCTTGGCCATATTAGTCAAAATAACCAACTACCCCTAATAATGAATTGACTTAATCAACCTTGAAGGTAAACTTTTCCCAACTTGAGATAACGTCACAGTGACCTAGTATTCATGAGAGCTTCAAAACGGCCAAATTGCCTCAATCAGAGCTTGAAATCTAAAGATATAGCATTTACAACTTTTAAGTCATCGACCTAGCCTAGTTATAACGTACGTAAACAAGGATAGGTTCAGACCCAACCTGGGTGTGCTAGGAGTGGCCCATACCATAAAGAATTAGTTCAAAGACCCAACTTCTGGTCCTAGGTCTTTAAGTGGCAAACCAAAGTCATCAACCATGGCTCGAATTTAACCGACACTGACCCATGGTCGATTGACCGACCATCCATGTCAATGTTGACGATATCATTTCTAGAGTTGACCCAGGAAGAACTTTCAGTTTTTTAAAACTCTTCAAAATCGACTTGATTCTCTCAACATCGCAAGATAGGTCTTATCCTTCACGTAGCAGCGTCTAGAGACATGAGGAAGTTTTTCTTCAATCATCCAATACTCTTTTCACATGGATTGATGAGAGATTGGATCAAACTAGGTCTTTTAAAAAAAATTTCAACATAAATTCATTAGGCATATTGTCCTTATTATCACTTAGTTATATAAATTCAACGAACTTTCCATGTCTCTTTGACATTATTAAAAATGTTTGCAAAGGTGGGATTGTTTGAATAGCGTGAACTACTGAAAACCAATGAGGGAAAAAAAAAAACCCATACATTTTGAGTTATATGGTTGATATGGTCTACCCAAATTTGACATTGTTCCTACCAAGGGATCAATGGGTAAAATGTCATTCAACTCAACAACAAGCCAAAAATAAAGAGGAAGTAAGAAAGGTTCCACAATGGGTATTTACGGATCGTTTCCATTATTTTAATTGAGTAGAACCCTACTAACATTTTCAACTAACATTATTTTTTGGAGAGAATTCAATATAGAATTTTATTCAACGGCTAGAAGGAAAATATTACAACTGTCTAAATCCAAGAAAAAGAGCCTTCGGCCTTTCAAAGCAAGGACCAAATACTGATACCCAAAACACGACAACAACACATAAATAGGTGATCCCAACAATATCCACTAAGCTATGACCAGACATTGAGACTTCTTTTTTGCATAGGGATGAGATTGTTCACAAATTTCCATTTGTGTAGGCCTCAACTTTTGAGTTCAATGAGCTGAAACGGTAGGGATGCTACGCATCACAACCGACTCGACAGTCAGACCTGGTCCAAATGCTACTAGCACACCCCACTCAAACCCATCACCAGTCGTGGTTTTCCCTTCCGCCATAGACTTCTTCCGCATCTCATCCATAATGAAGAACACTGTAGGGCTTGACATGTTACCATACTCAGCCAACACTTTCCTCGACGGCTTTAGTTTCTCTTCCTTCAAGCCAAGTGTCTTTTCGATCAAGTCCAAAATTGCAGGCCCACCAGGGTGACTTATCCAGAAAATGGAGTTCAAATCGGTAATGCCAAATTTGCTCAATGATTCCTCCATGCACTTCTCAATGTTCGCACAGATGGTTTTGGGCACATCTCTAGATAAGCTGATTGAAAGACCACTCTGGCGTGTGTGGCCTGCAACCATGTCACCTGAGTCTGGGAGAACCCGAGATCCTGTTGAGATGAGCTGGAACAATGGGCGTTCGATTGATGTGTCAGGGTCTGCACCAATTATCATAGCTGCTGCACCATCTGCAAAGATTCCCAACCCAAGTAGGGCATGCAAATCGTTCTCATCGGGGGCTTTGAAGCCAGTAATGGAGCACAACTCTGAGCAAACGACGAGTACACGAGCACCTTTATGACTCTCGGCTAGGTCTTTGGCAACACGGAGCACAGAGCCACCACCGTAGCAGCCAAGATGATACATCATCACACGTTGAACAGTGGGGGAAAGGCCAAGGAGTCTAATGAGCTGGAAGTCAGCACCGGGTGCATCGACGCTAGAAATGGTAGTGAATATAAGGTGTGTGATCCTTGATTTGGGCTGGCCCCACTCGTCGATGGCTTTTGATACGGCTTCCACGGCCAACTTAGGTACCCCTACCACAGTAATATCTTGGCGTTTGTCAATTGATATAGACGTGGCATCTTGGAATTCGATATTCTCTCTGATCATTTCACCTGTAAGGTGGATGTAGCGCTTTTGGATTGTCGATCTGTCACCTGTTTCAACAATCAAAGAGATTTTCAGTTTGATTGGAGAAAACATAGATACCAAAAGAGGAATCTTTTGTAGATATCATCTGTGTTTACTTTGATGTGCTCTTTCAAATGGTATTCAAGTATAAACTCCAAATCAGATCGAATATGTGTGAATGTAACATGTTATGTTGTTGTTGGAACTTGGAAGAGATATATAATACTTACACATTCTTCTAAACTTCTCTTTCAACTCAGTCTTGTGATCACAGTTGGCGTTTTTGAAGTAGAAGTCGGGGAAATCAGGCTGGGCTACTACATGTGATGGATTTGCAGTGCCGATGGCCAGCACGGTGGCTGGTCCCTTGGGACGTTCTGTTTCATAGATGTATCCAGTAGATCCCATTGCTGCTTTTTCTGCTTTGCTGTACTGAGGCAATCGCAGGAGTGTCGAAGATAGGAAACAAGAATGAAGATGAACTTGGAGCAAGCGATGATCGATGAAGTAGCAGAGCCAATGCATGGGTATTTATACTGAAGGAAGGTTTGATGGACGTTAATAATAATGCAATCATTTGATTAATTTATTGTGTAGACGTGCAGTTCATGGACAGACGTTAAAAATAATGCAATCATATACATGCATCTTGGGTAGCATTCACTATTTTAAAGAGATTCATCCTTCTTCTTTTATTCTTCCACCTTTGGCTTCCCTTATTTATCTTGTTTAGGATATCTCTCTTGACTTCATGTTATTCGTAGGACTTTGGGGCGAAAGAATGAGAAAATATTTTTAAATAAGGAAAAAAAAAAGAAAAAATGATAAACTATTAATATTTGTTTGGTAAAATTTCACCTTCCTTCCTGTAGTTTTCCTTAATAACACATAACCACTTTTTATTCACATAATTATAGTAACACCTCCTACCAGCCCCCAAACATTATGTAGACTAACCAAAAAAAGTTAAAAACAACTTTTGTACCCCAACGCCATTCCCTTTGATTGCCTTCCTCTTCGAGAACTCCTCGGCGTACTGCTACAAGCTCGTACTCGCCGACGTTATTCCAGCGAAACCCTCACCTTCGCCCAGTTTAAGTCCATGTTTCCCTTGCCTGCGAAATGGAAATTGATAGAATCGCAGATGCCAGTGAGACTGTGCAGGGAATTTCTGACTTTGAAGATGGGTTTCAGTTAGGTCGGCCTTCCATCTGTAGTTGGTCCAATGACGTTCTGGATTATTCTGAAAACGGTATCCATCAAAGCTTTGGTGAATACTGGGATGTCCGGTGGGAGAAAACATGTTGCAGGTGGGCATCCAAGCAATTGTAGGGGCTCGATCGAAGTGATTTTGGCCTTGGTAGATCGAGCACCATTGCTCGTTTTAAAGCATTTCTTACCCCTATACCCTCATCTCTCTACTTCTCTCCTACAATGAAATGTTCCTTTCTTTAGGGATTCAAAGTTAAAGCCAGACCAAATTTTGCACTTTTTTCAATGGCCCTGGCATGTCCACTGACAGGGTGAACAAGGACTTTGGCCGCCACTCATGCTGGATTAGAGCACCGACCTTTCCATAGTTATTGACTCGAGCCATCCCTTTACTCGAGGGAATTGCATTAGGGTTGGGGATGAGGAAGGTAGGGTTTATATTTAGCCGAACAATCGGACTAAAGAAGAAAGACAATATGTTGTCGAATTTAGATATTCTCTGCTAGGCTCTTCAACTTCATGGGCAGAGTGCACTCAAACCGGAGTCGGTCACAACGGTGGTTAAACTAAATATGGTGGTGCGGATGTCCACTCCGAAGCTTTAACGATAATTTTGTCATTAAATCATTTAAGATAATGATATGTCAACAATTAATGGTCTTGTGATAACAGACGAAGTTTGTGTAAATCATATTACATAAAATAGGAGAGGTTAGTGTAACTTACGGAGGAGGTGAATGAAATTTTCCTTTTTCCTTTGTTTTAATGATAAAGTTTTATGGTCCAAGACTCTCGAATATGGGAAATAGAATCTTTTACATGACAATAAACAAACAATCATTTAAGCATAAAAAAAAAAAAAAAAGCATTACTGCTCAGTTCGTTTTTAAGAAGTGTCCGAAATTATCCCTAAACTTGTGAAAAAAAAAATGTGACGAAAATACCTCATATAGCTATCTATGCACCAGAGGCAGGACGACCAACAATCCCTTCAGTTCCCCTTGTTATTATTATTCTTTAATAAATTATTTATATTGTCAAATTCATTTTTTTTTTTCAATTTTCTTTTGATTCTCCCCAATTGGGGGTTTCAATCGATCGATTTTAATCGGTTTCCACTGGACCGGCGAAACTGATTCTCCTGAGGTTGAGCTTTCAAAGCGAGATCGTTCCAACGCGCCCAACAAACGGAGGGTGGTCTACGATCAGGCAACTCCATAACGCTTCACCTTAAGAGAGAAACTTTCTCTTGGTGATCGGTTCATCGGCAACGACAGATACGTGCGATCAAAACATTGCTAATACGAGACCACCCCTTGGGAGGATGGCACTACTGGCAAAGACCGTCTGGCGAAAACGCCGCAGGCGCGAAGCGTGGTAGGCCTGCGCCGGGGGAGCATAGCATAGGGAGGAAAGGGAGCCCCTTCCCTAGAAATTTGGTTCAGCCACTCATCTGGAGTATGTCACCTGGTCCGATCTGGCCTGGCTGATGAAAGATCTCGTTTTTATGACCATCTTTCTCATGGGTTGGCCAACTAGACTAGCTAATCGACCAAGAAAACTAACTCCCCACAAATAAAGCTGTAGAGCTGGAAACCTGACCCACACTGGGATCGAGCTGGATCTCATCTCTGATGAAAGCAATCAGATAGAAGTCGGAGCGGTGGCTATCCAAGACTTGGCGGACGAATGTTGTGGGTTGGGCAGTGACACGAAGAGCGCCCGTTGAGGTGCTCAAGGCCCAGATCCAAAATCTTGGCGCTTAAAAGAAGCTTCGAAATGAAAGATCTGGGCCCTCTAAAGTACTTCCTTGGAGTTGAGGTGCGTCTAGGCCAAAAGGGAAGAACCGCCGGAGGCGGGCGGTAGAGTATAGCCAAGAGGCTTTCTTGTCCGTAGAGGACAATTCAAGCTTAATTAGTCGTCACCAATTTAATATCTTGCATCGTGACCTGCATGCTTGACTAATTGGTCCTCATTTGTGAGACATGAACACTTTTATATTCAGTCTGGTCGATCTCAATCCTTAATCGGTCTATCAATGAGCTTCAATGATGCAAACCAACTGGTCCATAATCGGTTATATTATTCGGTCTTAATTATGCTAAGTGTCCAAATTTTGCGAGTCGATGCAAAATGGAAAAAAGCACAACTCTTGACCCATGTTTTGCTTTAATTGGTCATTATTTTATTGTAGAGAAAATTTCACACACCTCCCCTTAACCACCTCCCATTGTTGTTAATAATGGCATGCGCCTCTCTTAATTTGGAACTTAAGTATCTTATAGACCCTATCTGTTTGGACAGATTTGTTAAATGCTAATGTGTCTTCTCACTTAAAATTTTAATGTCAATTTTACCCTTGATACCTCAAAATAAAAAAAAGTTGAGGGTAGCCGAAAAAGATTGTAGCAAAGGGGTGCTACCGGAAATCCGCCGGAGATAGGGGTAGGGGAGAAATATGCAATGGACATGAGTCCTCGGAAGGCAACCATTGGCCCTCATCTACCTTCTTTTCATCTTTTTCTTATACTACACTACAAACATTTTAATCCTCCTTTCTTCCCGGTCTCCATTCTCACCCAATCTCCCAAACAATTCTTGAAGAAGTCCCGATTCACTTTGTCCCTTTGTATTACACAAATCTATTTTATTTTTGTCTGAGTCAGCTCCTAAGAGTCGTAAATCCTACACTGCACAATCCATTTACTCGTTTCCCACCAATAGGAAATGGAGCCTTAAACATTCCTTCCTCTCTGATGAAATCGAAACACTAAACCAATGACAAAACAATACAAAGATGCAATTTAGAGCTTAGTTAGAAACCAGGTCATCAACTAAAGCATGTTAGGGAAAACACAAGACTTTCCCTCCTGTATGCAAACCAATGGATATTCACAACCACAAATATATGCAAAGAGATATAGCAGCAGAAATAAATAGAGAAAATCAAATCACAAGAGAACACACCAATTTTTACATAGAAAATCCTTCCAAGGTGAAAGAAAAAAAACCACGGGACTTAGTCCAGGTAAATCTCCACTATAATAATAATAGGTACACAATACAATCCTCTCTGGTCACAGTTAAAGGTTACCAATCTCCAAGAGAAATAATCCATCCACTCTTGGGTAATACAAATAACTCACCAAAACAATAGGTGGTAATCTCACCTCAATGCCGGCGTAATAAATGCTGAGAAGAACTGTCACCTTTCTCCCTTCCCTGAATAGGGAGAATGCCGTCACGCGGCACGTACAAGGTATAAGAATTTCTCACTATCTCCAACCTCCACTCCAAGCGCTCACAATAGTGAAGAATGAAAAAGGAATTCTGATCCCGGCTTTAGCTCTCGGGAACTCACAGAAAGTCACTCTCTCGCTCTCTGTTTTTCTTCTCTGAATTTTCTCACGAACTCAGGAAATCTCATGTCTTGATGCTGCCGCCACTTATCTCTTATAATAAAGAGATAAAACTGAGATTGAGAGGTCGGTTAAACCGCCTCTACAAAACCTTCCTATGAAGGAACTTTGTATGTGTCATAGTATGTGGGTCCCCCCACCCACGTGGGGTAAGGAGGAACCCAACAAACTCCTCCTCCGACTCACAAACAGAGATCTGCCATACCCAAACCTGCCATACTTCTACAAAAGTTATGCTTCACCTTGGATAATGCTTTTGTCATTATTTCTACGCTGGTCTTGTCAGTGGATCTTCTCAACTTGTAGTTGCTTCTGTTTTAGTATATCTCGAATCCAGTGATACCTCACATCAACATGCTTGGTCTTGTAATGAAAACTAGGATTCCTACTCAAGTGAGTGGCACTCTGACTGTCACAATGAATAATATACTTGTCTTCTGTTAGACCTAGTTCTTGAATGAACCTCTTTATCCACAATATTTCCTTGCAAAGGGATATACTCAGCTTCTGTTGTTAACAAAGCGACACACTTCTGCAACTTGGATTGTCATGACACTACTCCCCCTACAAAAGTAAATAGGTAGTCTGACGTTGATTTCCTTGAGTTAATGTCACCTTCCATATCTGCATCTGTGTACCCTTGTAACACAGGTTTATCAATACCAAAACATAAACATACATTGGATGTACCTCTGAGATATCTCATAATCTACTTGACTATTTTTTAGTGTTCTTTGCCAGGATTGGTAAGAAATCTACTTACAACTTCAACTGCTTATGCAATATCAGGTCTCATATACACCATGGCATACATTAAACTTCCTACAGCTGATGCATAGGAAATTTTTTTTCATTTCTATTCTTCCTTGCTCAGTTGAAGGACTCTTCTCATTGCTCAATCTAAAGTGACTTGCCAGTGGTGAATTGACTGACTTGGCTTTCTCCATATTGAATCTTTCAAGTACTTTCTGTATGTACCTTTCTTGTGATAGCCAAATTTTACCTGCTTTCCTATATCGAGAGATCTACATGCCTAAAATTTGTTGTGCTGGTCCCAAGTCTTTCATAGCAAAGGACTTGCTCAACTCTTGCTTCAACCTATCAACTTTATTGACATCTTGTCCAACAATCAACATATCATCAACATAGAGCAAAAGAATAATGAAATCACCTTCATAAATTTCCTCACAAACACGTAATGATCTGCAACTGTTCTGGTGTTTTCATGATCCATCTTAAATGAATCAAATTTCTTGTACCACTGTCTTGGAACCTGTTTCAAATCATACAAGTTCTTCCTTAATCTGCAAACCATATGATCTTTACCTTTAACTTTGAAACCTTTTAGCTGCTCCATGTAAATCTCTTCCTCCAAATCATCATAAAGAAAGTCTGTCTTGACATCAAGTTATTGAACTTCTAAATTCATACTTGCAGCTAAAGCTAACACAACTTGAATAGATGATATTTTCACAATAGAAGAAAAAATCTCATCAAAGTCAATTCCTTTTGTTTGTCCAAAATCCTTCACAACCGACCTTGCCTTGTACCTTAGTTGTAAGTTGTTTTGCTCTGTCTTTAACCTGAATACCCATTTATTTTTAAGTGGCTTTTTACCCTAAGTAGCTTCACTAAATCATAAGTATGATTCTTATGCAAAGAATCCATCTCCTCTTGTATAACTTTTAACCATTTAACTTTATGTTCATCAGTTTGTATTTCTTCAAAGCAATTTGGTTCACCAGCATTTGTCAACATAATATATTCATTTGATGAATACCTAGTAGATGGTTATTGCTCCCTGATAGATCTTCTCAATTGAGGCTCAACTGGTGGCTCTGGAGGGGGCTGCTCCCCCTATTCATGATCACTTGTTTCATCTATGAGAACACCGTCATTGCTATTTTACACATCTTCCCCATCATCATGTACCACGGGTAGAGGAACTGGATCAAAATCAATATAATCATCAACAAATGGCTGAGATTTTTTAATTTTCTCAAAGTCTTTAATTGTTTGATCTTTAAGAAAGATTACATCTCTACTTATGATAACTTTTTTCTCAACCGAATCATATAACTTGTATCTAAATTTTTCATCTGCATATCCTAAGAAAATACACTGCTTTGACTTGTCATCAAGCTTAGACTGTTCATCTTTTGGAACATACACAAAAGCCCTGCAACTAAATACTTTCAAAGATCATAGGAAACATCTTTCCCGCTCCATACCTTTTCAGGAACATCTCCATTCAAAGGAGCTAATGGAGATAAATTAATCAAATGAACTACAGTACGCATCGCTTCTCCCCGATAACACAGTCCTAACTTTGCCTGTGAGAGCATAGACCTGATGTTTTCCATAATAGTACAATTCATCCTTTCTGCTACACCATTATGCTAGGGGGGTCTTGGGAACTGTTTGCTCATGCCGAATACCCTGACTACTACAGTACTTCTCAAATGGACCAATGTATTCACCACCATTATCTGAACAAATGCATTTGAGAGATTTTTCTGTTTTTCTTTCAACCATAGCATGAAAATTTTTAAACACATCCAAAACCTGATCTTTAGTTTTCAAAACATATAACCACACTTTTTTAAAAGCATCATCTATGAAATTAATAAAATAAGAAGCACCACCAAGTGTTTTCACTTTCATAGGACCACAAACATCAGAATGTATCAATTCTAAAATGTTTTTTTTTTCTATGAGGATAATTCTTCATTAAAGTAACACGATGTTGTTTACCAACTAATCAATGAATACAATGATTTAGAGGCGTACCTTTGATGTCTGGAAGAAGGTTGTTTTTTGTGAGGATTTGCATCCCTCTTTCTCCCTCATGTGACCAAATTGTCGATGCCACCAATTTGTAGCGATTCATCCTCTGTTGCATTCACTTTAGTCTTGCACACTTGTACTTTTGTGTTATACAAAGTGCAGCACTTGTTTCCTCTTGTCACCACTAGAGAACCTTTGGTAAGCTTCTATTGACCATTACCAAAGTGATTGTGATATTTATGTATCTAACTTTCCTACAAAAATCAAATTCAAATGGAGTTCTGGAACATGTCTCACATCCTTGAGAGTCAATTTACATCTAACATTTGTCTCAACACTCACATCACTTATCCCCATAGTTTTTGAAACACCACTATTTTTCATTCTTACAATACCAAAGTCACCAGTCTTGTAAGAGATAAATAATTCTCTGTGAGGGGTAGCATGGTATAAAGAACCAGTATCAGCAATCCAATATGAGTCGTGACATGAGAATGTAAAACAAGAATAATAATAGCATCTCCATCTGAACGAACGACAGTAGTATCTTCGTTCTTCTCTTCTCCATTTCCTTTCTTGAAATTTCTCTTGAGTTTCCTGCACTCCTTTTTCATATATTTTACTTATTTATAGTAGTAACATGTGACCTCTTGTCTTGATTTGGATCTCTCCTTTGATTTCTCATGGTCTTGAGGTTTTCTGTGTTTACTTCTCCCCCGATTTTCTGTGACAAGTACCTCTTGTTGAGATGAACCCGAAGACTTTTTTCTTTTTTCTTCATTCAACAAGCTTTCTGTTACTTGACTCATGCTGAGCTTCCTATCTGGCATAGAATTACTAACCAGTGTCTCCCAACTATCAAGTAATGAATTGAGTAGTAACAAGATTTGTAATTCATCATCTAATATAATTTTTATAGAGGATAGCTTGTAAGACCGGCACTCTGAAAACCCGGTCTAACCTTGGTTTTGTATCGTGACAGGTCTTCCGATCATCACCAAGCCAGGCGGGGCAAGCGGATAACGAACAGGTACGGTGGGGTATCAGGGGGAGGTTATGGCAGGTGGTCTCCGATGTTGACGTTGATCTGGCCACAGTGATGTGGCATGGTGATCTCCGATGTCGACGTTGACCTGGCCATGACGCTCTAGCTCTATCCTTATGCCATAGGGAGCGATGTTGGGATAGGGCCTACTTGCGTATAGTTCCATCTTGGTATGCTTGTTGCGGGTAGGGTATCAGGGGGAGGTGAGGTAATGTGGTCTCCAGCCTGGCCTGCACGCTCTAGCTCTATCCCTATGCCGTAGACGGCTGTACTAGGGTGGAGCCTACTTGTATTGACATCTAGGACTGGTTAAAAACGAAATCCACTTGCAAGCCCTTGCCAATAGGGGTGTAGGTATTGATACGGTATGGGGTATCAGGAGGAGGACGTGGGATTGTGGTTCTTCCTGCCCGTCAGACTCGAGTCCTATCTCTATACCGGAGTGAGTGATGTGGGGCAACAGTAGTAGTGTGGTAGGAGCCTGACTATTGGGTGTGCTCACACCTCGTGCATGGAGGTGCGGTGGCCGCCAAACCTTACCATAGCACAATTGCAAGTTATACCTGGCCCAAAGTGTAATGTTAACTCATGCATGTGGATGTTGCATTGGTTTTGTGCTTTACTGAGCTGTGTTGTAGCTCACCCCGATATATATATCTCTCTTTTCAGATTTGGATGCAGGGTATACGGTGGAGGACTTCGTGACCGCCCCAGCCTACAGTACGATGGCTGCCCTGGAGACACAGAGTGTGGAGGACGAGCATGATGCGTTATGCGAGTGCTCCTTCTGTGTCTTTCCTCTTTGATTTGATTATTTTCAATTTAAAGCTTTGTAAATAAATATTATTTAAATTCTGATGGATGATGGAATAACTGGATTAATTATTTTAATTTATTATTTATTTCAGCTCATTGATATATTATTTCCGCTGCTAGTATTACTCTGGATTTTGATGGTTTGCTCAGGGATGATTGGTTGACACGGTCTTTCGAGATCCTGGTGTGAACCGTGGTTTAGTACCGGTTCACTCACACTTCTGGTTCAGCCGGAATTGGGGTGTGACATACCATACCTAAGTTCTAGGTATATTTCAATCTAGGAGCAAGCCATATAATTATGAATATAACAAGAAAGAAAAATTAAGGTATGATATAGATCAGAAATAAAAACGATTGGATGACGGACCAATCAGCCAATCTCGAGTAACAAGTGCACAACTCTCTACACAATGACAGATAAAAATCATTTTCAACCATTAAAGCATAGTTCAAAGTTTGAATGAAATGATTTAAAATTGATTCTAAAAATGACATTCAAAATGACATGAAGAATCGAAAGTTAATTAAAGTAAATTAGTTAGGACTGAACTCGAATGATAAGCACTCAAGCTACCTACATATCTCAAGATAAATCCAAGAATCAAGCCCAGCGTAGTTCAACCGCTTGGGTTGGTAAAATGGCAGATTTCTATAGCCACTAGTCAAGCTAATAGGTCATCTAGGTTTAGGGTATTGAATAGATTCCTACAGTTACTAGTCAAACTGATAGGCCATCTATGGAAAACAATCGAATAGACTTCTTCAGCCACTAGTCAAGCTGATAGACTGTCTATGTACAAATAAGGTTGAAAGAGACTTCTATGTGATGATGAAATCCTTATCCAGGGTTGAAAGGGACTTCCATGGGATGATGAAATGTTTGTCCAAGGTTAAAAGGGACTTTCATGCGATAATGGAATGCTTGCCCAGGGTTCCATGCGAAGACGGAGGATTGAAATTGAAATTGAATTTAAGATCGAATTTGAGATTGAAATTAAATTTGAAATTGAATTTGAATTTGAAATTGAATTTGAAAATATGCTTGATGATTAAAATAGTAAAGTTTGAAAAATGCAATTAGAAACAAGTGTGCAGAGTATAAGACACATTATGATGCAAATTGGATGTTATTGCAACCCTCATTGTAATTGGAAACAAGTATGCAAAGTGCAAGACACATTATGACGCAAATTGGGTGTTATTGCAACCCTCATTGCAATTGAAAACAAGTATGCAAAGTACAAGACACATTATGACTCAAATTGGGTGTTATTGCAACCCTTATTGCAATTGGACTGAGCTTGGGTGATGGATATCCAGGCAGCCTATGTATCTCGAGGTGAGGTCCGAGAATTAAGCCCATACGTAGTTCAGAATGAACAACGCGTAAAGAAATGTGGAAATGATCTCTACTTGTCAATGTGTGAGAGTGTGCTCTTGATATTGGAAGATAGGCATCTGAGCCTCGCTTTATTTTACATACATCCACACATCCACATTCATTTGTGCATCACAAGCATGTGAGTCTGCATTGCGTAAAAAAAATTACAAAAATTATACAAATTCCTATAGGATACAGAAGTAGGGATTGAGAATCAAAACTATTAATACATTCCTTTTTCGCATGTACGAGATACATTGAAGGGGGTAGGGAGCATCCTAGTCTATCCCGCCTGTTACTACACTATGGATGGTAAATGCCACATGCATATCGTATTGCCCACTAGCATCGAATAATCATGGACGCACAATGGCCGATCCCATATACCACATAAAGTAAAGACAGTAGGGGCGTTACCTGCCTGTGAGTAGAGGTTAACTTGTAAGATAGTAAGAAAGAAGCTTACGCGTCTTCAACGTTGTGCAAAAATATAATGAGAGTGTCCAAGTAGCATGTTTTCAACAGATTTTTGACATAAGTAAATAAATATTGAGAATAGTAGTCAAATGAATTATGGACAGTTGAAAATTTATAATTGTGAACATGTTGTGTAGATGACTTGTCAAACAAAATATGAATTAATAATAACATTTCTAAATTTTTTATGAAAACCCGAATAATTAAATATGTAAATGGTAATTTTCTCAATCAATTATTGTTTTAACTTGGAGAGACAAATTCCAAATCTTATGGAATTAATTCAATTGGAAATGACACCAGGTTTAACTAATCAGATCACAATTAATTAAACTGGACCAAAACTAAAGCCCCAAACTAGATTTCAATGGGTTAAACTCTAAAGAGCCCAAATAAAATCAAAGCAAACCACAGTATTCACCTCTATACGGATTCAATAGACAATACACTACAAAGAACATATCATCGTAAAAGAAAGATAAATCAGAGTGAGAACTTAAATAATTAGAAAGAAAGTCAAAATGAAAAACCAATTTGTGCACTTGTCTTCATCGATCAAAGAAAACACAACAAATTAGTTATTGAAAATTTAAGAATCAAATCACTGAACTAGAAATTGAAATATCAATGTTGATACAAACATTGTATTGAGATTTAAAAATCGAATCTCATCAAAGAATATAGAAATATCTGATCTCAAATTCACAATGGAAACAAATTCAAACTTCAAATTTGTTTCTCAAGAATTTCATATCAGATTTCAAGAATCGGTTAACAAGAACAATTGATTCAATTTCTAGATTAAGAAAATTTCTTACCAAATTTCTAAAATAAGAATCACAAACCAAGAGAATGGATCAATAAATAAAGATTGGCAGATGAACTTACCTATATTTGGAGCTAAACACAAGAATCAAACCGCCGTTGGAAGATCAAGAACAGATTCGCTGTCGTTGGATTAAATCACCACAAATCGGACTGTCGCTGCCAGAGAACACATCAAACAGATCCACCGCTGCTCCTCGTCTGCCGCTTGCCGTCTGCCGCCGTTGTTCACCCTTGCTAGCCGCTGGTTACTTCTCTTCTTCTTCTCTTCTTGATCTCTCTCTTTTCAAACCCTCTTTGCTCTCCAATTTCTCTAGAACCCTCTCCCTTCTTGACCGATGGAGAATAATGAGGAAATCCCTTGGTTTGTTTTTTATATCCAATCCCAATAACAAATTACACGTGTTCATCTCATAGAGGAAATCCTCATCTCAAATCCTCACGTAGCATTTTAGAGGGAATTCATATTTGGGATCACAAGTGGTATGTTTTCAAAATTCATTTAAAAAAAAAAACTTTATTTTATGATTTAATTACAAATTTGCCACTCTTACCTTTGCATACCATATGTCCGAATTATCTCTTATCATTTCTCTCTCTTTTTTTTTTTAATTAATTTTTTAGGCTTTAAAGTAAGAAAATTAATTAACCAATTTTTCTTTCTATCTAAATAAATTTTATTTACCTTGAACTTAAAACCCAATTTAATTTGCTCGACAAAATTGAAGCGTCTACAGTTGCACATGTAGATGTGCTCTTAATGGCCCGAATGTGGCTGCAGAGGCTGCACAGCTATAGGAGACCCAAGTCCATTTCATACTCTATAATCAATCGGCATATTCTCCGATTCATGGTATGTTGTACATCATTTATGTGTGTTGCAAAAAATCTCATTTGTTGCTCATTGTTCAAACTTAATGCTTGGATTTTATCCCAAATTTTATCTTAAATCTGGTTCGTTTCCCATGCTTAAACCTGGTCCGTTTTATATGCAGTAATTGTGGTTGAGTTTGTAGTTTAAACTGGTTTGGTTTTTGTGTTTAATGCTCGTTTACTTGTATGCTTAATTACTTCATTTTACATGTTTCGGCTAGTTCATTTACATGCGTAAATTTATTACATTACATAAGCCCCATCCGCAAGTGATATATACCCATTTATCTCAATTGTATGTAATAATCTCCCAATCCATAAATTTAGAATAAAAATCACTACTCACATGGATCCACCACAAGCCCCACAATGTATGAGTGTGGTTCCCATCCCTAGGCGTTGTAGAATTTTAGTGCGACTCCATTCCCATATGGGATGTTGACTAGCATGGGCTTGCTTTGATCGTGGACCCACTTATCTATTAGGTTTGGTCACTAATTTACTCCAAAAAAAAAAAAAATCCAATTAAATATGTTTAGGCTTCAACCAACGGTCTGATAGTAATCCAATTTATATGTGGCTTAAAGCCAATCATCTCCAAATCTGAGAAATAATTTGTGAAGCAAGCAATCTTTTTTTCAATCTTAATTCACCCATGCTAAGTGCAGGGAGCCAAGGTTCAATACCTTTTCAGTGATTTGCCCTTCGGGAGCCAATCAATCCATCAACTAGTTTGGAACTATAAAGACCTGATTCCCTGAGGAGAAACGTACGCAACGTGAGTAAGTCATTTCACATTCGGTCTCACCTGATTCTTTAGTCAATGAAATACCTCACCACCCTTGCGGAAACTACCTTAATTTGGTCGGATTCTTGTCAACAAGGGATACGTGGCACCTTGAGACTGATCTCAATCTCAGCCAACCATTAGTTTGTTTTTTATTTGTTTATCTCTATTTAGAATTTTATTTGTTCATTTATTCAATCATTCATTTATCTATTTATTTATTCATATTATTTTTTACTCTTTGATTTATTCATTTATATATGTAATTACAATTTATTTTCAAACTATGTGACGGCATCCTAGATTAGTAGAACTTAAAAGCTTGGTTTTGGAATACTCCCCAAATGCCTATATATTTATTATAGTTTCAACAACCACTCAAACCTTAAACTAGAATATAAGAAAGGATAGGAAAAAAAGAGACAAGTCTTAGGCCATGTTTGATAACACTCTGGTTCCCTCGGAGTTACTTATGGTCCAGAGTCAGTTGTCTACTTCTTCTCTGGAGTCAGTTTTTTGAGAGTAGAATACTATTTGATAATGCTGTTCTAGAATCAATTCCAGAACTTATTGAGAGGAGAAAATCGTTTGATAAAATGAATCTAGAATTGATTCCAGAGCTGTTTGAGAACAAAATCCCATTTGGTAAACAGTAATCTGGAATCCATTTTTTTAAACTACAAGCCAGCCATTCATTTATATGGTCCAAGTTAAAATACATATAATAGAAAGTTTTCCTTCTTAAAATCGTGCTACATTCATTACAAATGACCTCAATACACCATGCACAATGTGTAAACAACAAAACATGTTAGCAAAAGAATCCAAACTGATAAGAACACAATGACCCTGTATGTAGGGTATAAATATGAATAGTCTACATGCACTTCATGATGCACATGGTGAGTGTCTCTAGTCAACATCAAATCTTTAATGGACTGAGATAGTGATGCTTCAATTCCATTATATTCATCCACCCAAGAAAAAACCTTTGCATGATCCTGGCTTTATTGGACATGTCTATAACTGTTGTCCGAGATTTTCTTCGTACATAAGTTTGAATTACCATTCACCCTTTTCCACAAACACACCTTGGTGGAATATTGTCAACCATATTTCTTTAAAGTTAAAAAAATTAGGTGCCACATAGCAATTAAAAAAATATATAAATTAATTAATAACATCATACTCAAAGTAACAATTGTATTTTGATGATAAAGTGCATAACACAATCCTGGGTTAAAGTAAATTTAAAGATAGTACATATCATTTCAATTGTAAATCAAATTATTAGTGTCTTCAACCACCATATCACCCAGCAATTGAACATGATCCTTATCTTGATCGGGTACCAAGGCATCAAATTCACCTAGTTCATTAAATGTTGCGTCGATAATTTGCTCATCTTTAATGAAATTATGTAGAGCACAACATACAATAACAATGACGCATTGAATCTTCAATGGATATGATGGCATTAATTTCAAAATTTCGAACCTAGCTTTCAATACCCCGAATGCTCGTTCAATGACATTCCTTAAGGAAAAATGTCTATGATTGAACATTTCCTTGGCGGTTCTAGGTTGTCGTCCGATTCTCTGATAATCATGCAAATGGTATATATCCCCTTTAAACGGCATCATGTAACCACGGAGAATCGGATATCTATCCCAAATAATCTCTTTATTTAATTTTTGCAACAATAACATCAGCCAAGGTCCTTGAAATTTTAATTTTGTAGCTCGATGTATTGTACAGTTGTACTTTCATAGGTTGGGCAGCATTGAATAAGTTTTGAACTCTCATTTTTCTTTAATAAACATTGTTTAAATTTGGGGCCCAGTATATTGTCTAAAGGGAGTTTAGGTTGTAAATGCTGAGTTGGTCCATTTGTATTGTGAGTAAAGGTGAGATTCTTATTGCTAGTTTATTACTTAAAGACAGTCAATTATCTGCTGTCCAGTTGTTGACTGTGAAAGAGTCAACTGATTGTAAGTTTTAGGAATCTTACAGAAAGTCAATGGATTGTCTTATATAAGGATGTAAACACCCACAATTCTAGTTTTATGAGTCAGCTCTCTGCTTGAGCTGTTGGTTGTGTCCACAACTTAGCCAATTACTAGTCTCTCCAACAATTTATTTATATTCTTTTATCCAACACTATTTTTTTTTTTTTTTTTTTTATTGGTCTGTAGAATATGTCTTAATATTTTGTTTGCTCCAAAACATGTCGAGTCAGATTTTACCCTCATTTCTCTAATATTAGTGAAGTTCATTCTATCTTCTCCACTTCATTTTTTTCCCATTAAATAAATTTTCTTTCTCCATCTTCATCTTCTTTTTGTTTGTTTATGAGTTAACGTACTCATTCAACTCTTGCTCAGAGTTTGATTTTAACTTTAGTTTCAGATCTAAACCCAATTTCCTAATTTAGTTCTACATTTGGTTTCTGCCCTATTATTTCTTGTCCCTATATTCTGAAAATCTGATTCTTTAATTTTAAGAAGAGGTATTTCATATAAAGAGTCAACCATGGAGTTAGAAATGGAAAACTAATTAGAACAACTTAAATTAATCACTGCTTGACAACTGTGGAATAAACAACCTAAACTAGCTTACAAAGCGGAGGAAGATCACAAGTGTCAAAGCACATATACCTCCAAGAAGAATATGTAGACGACTTTTGCTCTATTCTGCAAATCAAAATAGAACTGTTATTTAAATGCACCATCATGGAACAAGTCTATAAAATTCACATAAAAAAACGTATTTAACTGTGTGATTTTTATATTTTTATTTTCTTTGTACTATGTTTTTTAATGCATTATTGAATTGAATAGGATGAATTTTATTAATTTGACATATTTTAGAGACATTGTGAATTAATTGTTAAAAGATAGAAAAATTCTAGTATTCTTAATATTGATATTCTGAATTCCATGTAGATTTTTAACGTGGAAATAACATTCACATTATCCATGCTAAAAACCTATTCTCAAAGAAATAGAATGCATATACAAGCTCTTAGCATTAGGCATAACTTCAAACAAGGATAAGAAAATTTCTGATGCTACAAACAAAACATTTCTACAGAGACACAAATTATATATAAACAAGCTTTCCACGAGCTTAAAAAATAATGAGAAAAAATTATCAATAAATACTATATCCGGTGCATTGGAGGCTACTGCTGAACCACACTAACAGTCCAGGATCGATAGAATAGAACATGGACAGAATAGGAGAAATTAAATATCTTTCAATCCAATAGACAAATCAGACTGAAATTCTGGTTGAATGAAATGATTTAACCTTTTAGCAGATCTATTAACCAATATCAGAATCTTGAAAGTCAGACGTCTAGGAAGAGATGAAACCAAGGTGCTGAACTCAAGCTAGTGTCTTGTTAAAAAATAAAAAATAAAATAAAATAAAATAAAAACCAGAAGCAAAGCCCAAAACCCTACCTTGCAGAGAGAAAGAGAAAAAGGAAACAACATTACCTGGCACAATCAAAGGGATCTTCGCAGAGGAGTGAGAGAAATAACATGATCAGGAAAACTCTAGAAAATACCATGACAAATAAGCCGATTAGAAAAAAAATTAAATATACCTAACCTGAAATCGCAGAGAGAAAGAGAAGGGAAGAACATTACCTGGCAATCAAAGGGATCTTGGGAGAGAGAGAACATGAACAGACCTTCGAACAGCAGCTTCGTCTTCAGAGTGAGAGAGAGAGAGAGAACATGAAATTCACCTTCGCAAAGAGATCGAACAGCACCTTCGTCTTCAACGGAAGAACAATGGCGGACAGCACCTTCGCAGGAGATAACAATGGCGAACAGCACTTTCGTGGGGTTATCGTGTTTTTGCGGGAGCCAAATCTCACAAAACAGGGGTCATCGTGTGTTTTCAGGAGCCACCCTAATCTTGGTTTTTTCTCCGAATAAATACCTTCCGAATTCCTAACTTGACACTTATCCATCCTCCTGTAAGACCAAAAGCCAATCCATTAAATCTGTAGTCAATAACGTCTCTCTAAGTGAGAGACAACTTATAGGATGAAGACCTTATCTAGGTGGCGACTCCAGAATTTGCCATCCATTGGTATGGATGGACAAGATCATAAGGCGAAAGCTTTTGATCTTCTACAAAAATTTTGCTTTTTGCTTGAAAGAGAGGATGAAAAAACAATGTCATCACACCCGCTCTGTGTGCCATTTCTAAGATTTGGCCACATTGTTCAAAATAACCAAATACCCCTAACTATGAGTTGACTTGGTCAAGCCTAAAGGTCAACTTTTCCCTAGGATGAGATAACGTCACAGTGACCTAGTATTCATGGGAGCTTCAAAACGGAGCTGAAATTCCCTCAATCGGAGTTCGAAATCTAAAGATACAGCCATTACAACTTTTAAGTCACCGACCTGGCCTGGTTCTAATGCAAACAAGGATAGACCTAGATCCAATCTGAGGGGGCTAGGAGTGGCCCAGGCCAAAACGAATTAGTTCAAAAAGGCTTGGCCCCAGATCTTTAAGTGGGAGACCTGAGTCATCAACCAAGGCTCGAATTTAGCCGACCCCAACCTAGGGTTAATCGACCGTCCATCAATGTCGACGTTGACGATATCAATTCTAGAGTCGACCCAGGAAGAACTTTTTGCTTTTCAAAACACTTCAAAATCCGCTCGATTCTCTCAACATCACGAGATAGGTCTTATCCGTCATGTGGCAGCCTCTAGAGACTCAAGGAAGTCTTTCCCTAGTCATCCAACACTCTTTTCACATGGATTGGTGAGAGATTGGATCATACTAGGGTTTTTGACATTTTTTTCTAAACGTAAATTCATTGGGCATATTGTCCCTATCATCACCTAGTTATATAAATTCAACGAGCTTTCCATATGTCTCTACGACATTATAAATTCTTTGGAAAGGGGAACAGTTTGAATTGCATGAACTACTACTGAAAACCAAGTATAGAAATCCTCTCCCGCCTGAACTCAGGCGGGAACCTTGGCGGCCCGGATGGATGGTCGCCACCTGGCTCTCGGGTGGATCTGAGCCTTCCATCCGAGCCGACACCCCAGTCGACAAGCTGAGCCAACAGGGGTGTCGGCTTGGATGGAGGGCTCAGATTCACCCGAGAGCCAAGTGGCGGCCATCCATCCAGGCTGCCAAGTCTCCCGCAAACTCAGGCGGGAGAGGATGTGGATCCGAAAACCAATGGGGTAAAAAAAAACCTATATATTGTGAGTTATACGATTGATATGGTCCACCCAAATTAGACATTGTTACCTACCAAGGGAAAAAAAAATTTAAATGTCATTCAACTCATCAACAAGCCAAAAATAAAGAGGATCCCGTATTTTAATTCAGTAGCACCTTCTAACATTTTCAACTAATATTATTTTCTAATATTATTTTCTGGAGAGAATTCAACATAGAATTTTATTCAACGAGCAGAAGGAAAAATATTACAACTGCCTAAATCCAAGAAAGAGAGCCTTTGGCCTTTCAGAGCAAGGACCAAATACTGATACCCAAAACACAACAACATCACATAAATAGGTGATCCCAACAATATCCACTAAGCTATGATCAGACATTGAGACTTCTTTTTTGCATAAGGATGAGATTGTTCACAAATTTTCATTTGTGTAGGCCTAAACTTGTGTAGGCCTAAAATTTTGAGTTCAATGAGCTGAAACGGTAGGGATGCTACGCATCACAACTGACTCGACAGTCAGACCTGGTCCAAATGCTACTAGCACACCCCACTCAAACCCATCACCGGTCGTGGTTTTCCCTTCTACCATAGACTTCTTCCGCATCTCATCCATAATGAAGAATACTGTAGGGCTTGACATGTTACCATACTCAGCCAACACTTTCCTCGACGGCTTTAGTTTCTCTTCCTTCAAGCCAAGTGTCTTTTCGATCAAGTCCAAAATTGCAGGCCCACCAGGGTGGCTTATCCAGAAAATGGAGTTCAAATCGGTAATGCCAAATTTGCTCAATGATTCCTCCATGCACTTCTCAATATTCGCACAGATGGTTTTGGGCACATCTCTAGATAAGCTGATTGAAAGACCACCTTGGCGTGTGTGGCCTGCAACCATGTCACCTGAGTCTGGGAGAACCCGAGATCCTGTTGAGATGAGCTGGAACAATGGGCGTTCGATTGATGTGTCAGGGTCTGCACCAATTATCATAGCTGCTGCACCGTCTGCAAAGATTCCCAACCCAAGTAGGGCATGCAAATCGTTCTCATCGGGGGCTTTGAAGCCAGTAATGGAGCACAACTCTGAGCAAACAACGAGTACACGAGCACCTTTATGACTCTCGGCTAGGTCTTTGGCAACACGGAGCACAGAGCCACCACCGTAGCAGCCAAGATGATACATCATCACACGTTGAACAGTGGGGGAAAGGCCAAGGAGTCTAATGAGCTGGAAGTCAGCACCGGGTGCATCGACGCTAGAAATGGTGGTGAATATAAGGTGTGTGATCCTTGATTTGGGCTGGCCCCACTCGTCAATGGCTTTTGATACGGCTTCCACGGCCAACTTAGGTACCCCTTCCACAGTAATATCTTGGCGTTTGTCAATTGATATAGACGTGGCATCTTGGAATTCGATATTCTCTCTGATCATTTCACCTGTAAGGTGGATGTAGCGTTTTTGGATTGTCGATCTATCACCTGTTTCAACAATCAAAGAGATTTTCGATCAGTTCGGTTGGAAAAAAAAAACATAGATACCAAAAAAGGAATCTTTTGGGGATATCATTTGTGTTTACTTTGATGTGCTCTTTCAAATAGTATTCAAGTATAAACTCCAAATCAAATCAAATATGTAACTTGGAAGAGATATATAATACTTACACATTCTTCTAAACTTCTCTTTCAACTCAGTCTTGTGATCACAGTTGGCGTTTTTGAAGTAGAAGTCGGGGAAATCAGGCTGGGCTACTACATGCGATGGATTTGCAGTGCCGATGGCCAGCACGGTGGCTGGTCCCTTGGAACGTTCTGTTTCATAGATATATCCAGCAGATCCCATTGCTGCTTTTTTGCTTTGCTGTCCTGAGGCAATCGCAAGATTGTCGAAGACAGGAAACAAGAATAAAGATTAACTTGGAGCAAGCGATGATCGATGAAGTAACTGAGCCAATGCATGGGTATTTATACTGAAAGAAGCCTTGATGGACGTTAATAATAACGCAATCATTTGATTAATTTATTTTATAGACGTGCAGCCCATGTTCAGACGTTAAAAATAATGCAATCATATACATGCATCATGGGTAGCATTCATTATTTTAAGGAGATTCATCCTTCATCATCTTTTATTTTACCACCTTTAATTTGACTCTTCTTGTTTATCTTGCATAGGACATCTCTTTCGACTTCATGTTATTCCTAGGACTTTGGAGGAAAAGAAGAGAAAATATTTTTAAAAAGGAAATTAAAAAATTTATAAACTATTAATATTTGTTTTAAAGATGAAGCTTGTGGTCAAAGATGTAAATTGAATCTTTTACATGACAATTAACAACCAATCATTTAAGCATTAAAAAAAATCATTACTATTCAATTCCTTATTTAAGAAATGTCAGAAACTATCCCTAAACTTTTAAAATAGAATTGACCAAAACACATCAAAAAACTATCTATGCACGACAGTCAGGACGGTCAACAGTACCTTCAATTCCCCTTGTTCTAATTATTCCGTAATAATTTTTTTATATTATCAAATTCATTCTCTTTTTTTTTTTCTTTTTTTTTTCAAATTCTCTTATGATTCCCTCCAATTGATTACTCTCTCCTAAGCAAATTTATCTTCTTCAAATTTTTTTTTTTTTTTAAATTACACCACAATCCTATTTTTCTTCTTCTTTTCTTTTTTTAAGAAATCCCAAAACTAATCTCACTGAAAATAGATTTTGGCCATTTTGATTACTCCAGAAAAAGTGGTTTTGTCACATATATATTTTGTCTGTCCTGTTTTGTTTCGTTTAGTTATTACGTTTCATTTGGCTTAATTCCAATTGATGGATTCAAGATATTTGAGGACTGTCATCCTTGTGTACAACATGGCTGAATGAATAAGCCTATTTTCATACCCAAAAAAAAAAAGGAATTTGGATAAAATTTAATTCTAACATATTCTAACATATTAAGTAAAATTTGTTAATTGATATATAAGTAAGAGAGGATGTCCCTATGTCGTATTAAATGACATACTAACTAAATTTGTAAATTAACATATAAGCAAGAGAGGATGGTCCTAAGTCGTAATGAAATGACGTTATAGCTAAATTTTGTAAATTGATATATATATGAGAGAAAGATGGTCCTATGTTGCAATGACTTTTGAAAAAAGATCAGCACTTGTCGCCCAATCGGCCAATTGTCCATTGGACTCATCCCAGCCTGTTCGATGGACAGCTCACCACAACAATTCTTATTTTTAGTGATAACATTTCTGTCCCCGAAAATACAATTCCGTGCCGATAACTTTTCCTGAACGTAACATGTTCCATCGCGGTTCCATCATCTAAAATGTTGTCGCGCAAAATCCTTACTTCTTTCTCCACATCCAAAACTTTAAACTATAAGAATAGTTTTGACATATATATATATATATATATATATATATATATATATATATATATATATATATATATATATATATATATATATATATATATATATATATATATATATATATATATATATAATTTTTTTTTTGTAAAATTAATTTTTAATCAACAACCAATTAATCACATCGTAGTTTTTTCTCCATTAATTGCATCTTGTTTATGATCTGCTCTTCTCATTTCGCCATTAATCAAATTTTGTTTATTGATTTTTTTTTCAAATTATCCTGCATAAAAGAATATGTACTTGGTTTAAAACTTCGAGGACAGTTTGCTAAAACAATCCGCCATTAGTATTTTGGGCATTCGTCTTTTAATCGGATTTATTTGATGTTAATTATTGGTCGGGCACTTTAAGATCTGAGATGGTATCCATTTGTTATTTGATAAGAACTTAGAACATGTCTATCTTTCAAAGAAAATCCTTCATTGTCAAAAATGAGAATTGTTATAGTGATGGCCTTACCTTGATGAGGACATATGACATATTAGCTAACATTTGTAAATTGATGTATAAGCAAGAGAGGATGGTCCTAACTAAAATTTGTAAATCGATATATAAGCAAGACAGGATGGCCCTACGTGGCAGTGAAATTTGGGCTTTAGACAACGTAAAATGATTAAAAATTATGCTTGAGTTGGTAACTCAGCCATGTTACTTTGACCTCGTCATGAGTAGTTCAGATGAGTAAAAAATTTATGGACATATTTGGGCAAAGCCAATGGTCCTATAAGGCTTTGACCCCTTCATAAGAATTTAAGTGGCAAAGTATTACTTGAGAAAATCCAAGACTGTATAAAAGTGCTACGCTAAAGGGTATTTGATTGAATTAGTTTTCGAAATTTACAATTGATTAATCCATAACATTCTCTAGATACCCAAACATCAAAATTGCCTTGCCACTTTTCCATGTGACAAAAATAACCATTCATTTAGAGATGCCTTTCCAATCCCTGCTGGTCGCTTGGACATACGTCTCCCTGTTATATATGTATCCTGAATTCCTGATTAAAGGTGTAAATTCTGTACTAGTAGTCTTGTATCATATTCAAAAAATTGAAATCGAAACCGTTCCAAATTTAAAGGAAGACCCTCAAGGCATATACAACAATCGACATGAAAAAAATCCGAAAAAAAAAACTCAAAAATTCATTATTTAAAAGATCATGCTCATCATTGCGATCCCGAAAAAACAAGATTAGAATAAACAAAAGCCTCTTTGAAAATATATGAGCATAAAACCAAACCCCATAAAGAAGCAATTCCTCTGAACACATAAAGTAAAAAATATACATGCGATAAACCCGAAAGCATACATCCAGAAGTGTACATATCAAAGGTATATACTAGGATACGATAAATCTCGGGATATTTCTCAATCAATAGGAAGGAAATACAGCATATTGTCACTGGACTTGAGATCTTCATAGTCGAAGCAAGAACATGATATCTGCAACTAAGTAGGAGGTCAGTTAAGTCTTTGTCCTTATTGCTGGTTTTTCTTGCTAGATCTGGGTGCTAGTTTTTCGGTGGGCAGTTAGAGTGCCAGATTGCGGGTTGGCTGCTCAGAGGTCTCGAAGGGGATGGCCTTGGCTCTAGAACTGATACTCTGGTTTGATTATGGTGGCTGGCACATAAAAACTGGTTCTCCTTCCGCCATAATGAAACATGAGGATTAACCTCCCGTTACCTCTAAATTTTTTAGGGAAGGGAGGAAGAGATGGAAGAAGGTAAGCTCAGCCCTGAGAGAGTTGGAGTGGCCTCGAGTAGTCAAGATGTAGAGGGAGGAGAGAATCATGAATCCAGAAATGCTACTTGGAGTAGAAAGTTGTTTGAAGGAGCTAATGAGGAAGAGATAGATGTAACACTGGAATACACATCCAAGCCTTACTCGGAGGAAGATTGAGAAGTGATTGGACTTTGTTTAGGTGAGCAAGTTTCCTTGCATGCTGCACATATGAGTAAGGCCTTGTAAGGTTCTTCATAGGAAGAAAATCAGGATTCATATTTGTTCGACATACCGTAAAGAGGGCATGGAGATGTTCCAGTTGATTGATGGCATCTTCCTATTAAAGTTCTTGGAATTGGATGACTATGAGAGGGCGTTGCAACAAGCCTTTCTATGTTAAGCCTTGGAGGAGAGACCTCGTACTCCACATCAATGGGGTCAGAGAGGTTCCTATTTGGATCAATCTACCAAGTTTCCCATTGCATCTCTAGTGTAGGAATGCTTTGGGGGTGATTGGATCAATGTTGGGAGAACGTTCTAGGCAGATAGGACCATGGTCTTGAGAATAAGGCTTGCATTTGCAAGAATTTTGGTTAATTGCTAAGCAAAGTACAAGTTTAAGGATACTGTCAAGCTGTAGGATGATGTAGGTAATACATTTTCTTAGAAAATATTCTATGATTGGATACTCGATAGTTGTTCCCATTGCATGGTATATGGCCATAAGAACATGGACTGTTCTAAAATGCCACTGCAAAGGGAATCAGGTCTAGGTGTGCAAAACCAGCAGAGGAGAGTAGGTAGAAGGAATAAAGGAACAGATGAAGGAGTTGTGGAAAGGAACCATGGAGGAGAGGTTGCTGGAGGTCAAAAGCCTAACCGGAACCTAGCCAGAGGAGTAGGGGATGATGCTGAATCTCCTCCTCCAAGATAAGGAGATACCCTGTGTAATAGTCCCCATAGTGGCAATGCCACTTTGTCTAAGGAAAGGATCATAATTCCAAGAATGAAGCAAATTGAAGGAGATAGCTCTGTTCACCGAAAAGGGTTGGTGGGAACAGTTGAGAGAAATCAGACGATCCCAATGCTGTTTGCCAATCCCTTTGAGGTGCTATAAGATCTGGTGGAGCCTATTATGGTTGCCCTTGGGGTTGCATCAGAGGCAGGAGCTGTAAACCTGTATTGTCAAGATCATCAAGGATGCAGCCCCCTTTCAACCCCCATTTTCTATAAGAATTTCTCATCTGGTGTCAATCGTCAGTTGAGCCCTCCCTCTTCTATGCTTAACCCCTATGCTACCATCGATAACCCTAAACCCATGTCCCCTACCTACCGCCATAACCAGAACCCGATCTAAGCGAAGTCCACTCAGTGCCCCCCCCCCCCTAATTGGGCTACATGGACTGAAACTTCCCTTCATCGTCGAGACTAACCCTCCCTCATTTCCAACCTTGTGGTTAGATCTGGGGTCGGTACCTCTCCTAATCTTGGCTTTCGTTCTAGCCTGGAACATGTTTCTCGATTCCCCCCCCCCTCTTCCAGACCCAACCCTAGTATCGGGCCCCTTTCCTTCTCTCGAGGACCGCACATGTGATACCCCATAAGGCCCACCCTAACCCTACCAATATTTTTGTGTACCCATACCTCCTGACCCAACCCAAGTGGTCCCTATTCTCATAACCCACCTCGCCCCTGGTCGTTCTTCTTCAACCCAGACCTATCCCACCGTGGTCCCTCCCTAACTAGCCAAACCAGCATCTACACCCTCCCCACCATTCTCAGTCTTTCATGACAATTCCTAATGGGGGGGGGGGCAAAGGAACCAGATGTAGGCCCCTTTGTTTCCCTCCCCCTTGGTGATCATCCCCCTAGCAATGGGCTAGAAGTTAAGTATCTTAAGCCTCCGTGGGATAATAGTAGGATTACCTAGGTTGTTGATTATGATCCGAGCCCAGAGTATGATATTTAAAGGAAGATTATGGCATCCAAGAGAGGAAAAGGGAGGGGGAACCAAGACAAGAAGTAACCATGATGTTCACAACTTACAATATTAAGGGGCTCAATACCCCCTGCAAACAGCAGGCAGTGAAAAAGTTGATTACAAAATTCAAGTTGAGTTTATGTTTTATTATTGACAGTAAGCTGAAGATGAAGAACTTGGACTCTGTAGTAAAGAGAACCTTTGGGACTGGAAGTACTGTCATAATCTCTCAAGAGAAAGTTCAACTAGAATACTCATGGGGTGGGATTAGGCAAAGGTGGGAGTTGATTGCCTCAAATCCTCTGCCCAGATGATTCATCGCAAGGTGACCATTAAAGTATCTAATCAGGTAGTGTTTTGTTACACATTGCATGGAAGAAGGGCCTTATGGGAGGATCTGGGTAAGGCTAGAACTATGACTCAGGGTCCCTGCTGGGAGCTGTTGGGGGACTTCAATATTGTTAAATTCATATTAGAGATAATGGTGGGATAGGGGGCTTCCCCTAGATCTAGAAGCTACGAAAGAGTTCACTATCTGTGTGGCTAGGAATGGGCTAAGAGATATCAAGAGTACAGAAGAGCTCTTCACTTTGTGTAATGAGTAGATTGGGGACAAAATAATCTATTGTAAGCTAGGACAGATGTTTGGTCAACTGCCAATGGATTGATAGGTTCAGAGCTTCTGAGGCCAACCTTCTACTTAAGGGGATTTTGAATCACTATCCTTTCCATTTGACTGTGGACGAGATACCTAGTTTGGCCCTAAAACATTCAAGTTCTACAACTTCTAGACAAAAAACCCTAGGTTCATGGAGATAGTTGACAAAGCATGGTGGGAGGTCCAGATAACATTAGTAACCCTCTTCTAATGGTTGCCTATAAATTGAAGAATGTTAAGGCTACCCTTAAAGAGTGGAACAAATCTAACTTTGGTAATCGTTGTAGCTCAGTGAAGACTCTGGAAGACCCTCTGCAGACCATTTATCAAATGGTTATGGATAACCCCTTCAATCCACAGTTAGCTGAGAGAGAGAAGGATACTAAGGAAGACTTGAGGAAAGCTCTATGATTTGAGGAGGCCATGCTCCAGCAAAAGTCCAAGATGAAATGGCTAAAGCTGGGAGATGCTAACAATTTGGTATTTTCATAGAGTTGTTAAAAGTAGACAGCATCACAATATTGTGACTATCAGAGATGATAACAATGAGATGACAGGGATCCAACTCGAATAAAAAAGGAAGGAAGTTAACTAGTTGAAAGACCAGTTTGGAAAAAATTACTCATCATCTAGAAATCGGATCTCCAATCTCAGCTTCAGCAACCAGATTTATGAGGGGGAGAGGAGGGAGCTGATTAAAGAAGTTTCAAAGGAGGAAATTAAAGGAATAATATTTGCCATGGGGAATGACAAAGATATAGCCCTGATGACTTCAATGCTTTATTTCTTAAGAATTGCTAGCCCATTGTTAGTGAGGAGGTTACTACAACTATGATTTTTTAGAAGGTCAATCAATTCAACTTTTATCTGTCTTATTTCAAAGAATGAGGTTGTGGGAGATTTTGTCAGGTATAAGCCAATTGCATTATGCATTCTCCTTTACAAATTTGGTTAAAAAATTTTAACATGCCGGATCAAAGATGTTGTCCATGATATAGTCTTTCAGGTCTTATCAGCTTTCATCAAAGACAGATCCATAGCTGATAATATCATGGTATGCCATGACATATTTAGAGGAATGACCCACAAAAAAAGCTCCTTCTATGGCTATGATCAAGGTAGACATTAAAAAGGCTTATGCTTCTATTGACTGAGGTTATATCATTGATGTCATTAGGGCCATGGGATTCCCAAAGGTGTTTGCAGAGTGGGTTAGACAATGCATTGATTGAATAATGTTCTCTATATTGACCAATGATAGTCCAGCTGGTTTTTTCATAGTAGGGAGGGGTATTCGACAGGGAGTTGACCCCCCGTTCCCCTTCTTGTTTACCATTGCTATGAAAGGATTGACTCCACTTTTAATAATGAGGTGGATAATATGGTTATTATTCTCCCTAGAAAATATAAAGAGCTGATGTTATCCAAACTGATTTTTGCTAATGACCTCATGTTGTTCTCTAAGGGAGATTGAAATTCTATTTAGAATATATTTAAGGGCCTGGAGACTTTTGTAGAGGTTTCAAACATGTCCATCAATTGATCAAAATCTTTCATTGCTATGGGAGGGGTCCCTCATTAGGCCAAGCTGGATGTCATGGCAAAGTCCAATCTTCAAGAGATGATACTGCCTATGAAGTAACTTGGAGTCCCATTGTTCTTAGGAAGGCTGTTAGTGGAGATGTGTAAGCCTATTCTGGATGCCATGCATAGGAATCTGGAGGGTTGGAAGTTTCAATTCCTTTCTCATACATATATGGTATAACTTGTAAACTCAGTGCTTCAGTGATTTTACATTTACTGGACTGGTATTTTCTCTATCCCATTCAGTGTTATGAGGAAATTAATGCTCTATTTGCCAGGTTCTTTTGGGTTGGTCTAGATCTGAAAAAGATTATTCGTTATGCTTTCTGGAAAAGAATATGTGTCCCTAGGAGTGAATGAGGTCTGGGAGTCAAAAGATTGGGAGATATGAATCTAGCAGGGATCCATAAACAAGGAATGTGGCTTCTAAGAAAGATAGCATTTGGGTCAGGTGGATTAAAAAAAACATCTTTTTGGACAGCAAGGGCTATGATAAAAGCTCTTGGTTGTGGAGATAACATTATGAAGTACAAGCATAACTTTATGAAGTACAAGCATCCATTGGGCATCAAGGTTAAAGGTATCATTGGGGATGGAAGAGGTACCAGATTTTGGCTTGATCCTTGGCATTTGATGGGGATTTTGGAATATGTATTCCCTTTGGCAAGTTCTCTATGAGGACGATGGATTTTTCCCACGTGTCCTCTCACTCGATGGCTCGATTCTCGAAAGAAGGAAGTTTTTCTCTAATAAACTGAAGATCAAAAGCTTTCGTCTTGTGACCTTGTCCATCCATGCCAATGGACGGTGAAATCCTAGAGTCATCACCTAATGAGGTCTGGGATCTATAAATTGTTTTTCACTTAGAGAAACACAAATGACTAGTTGCTCAATGGATGGGCTTTTAATCTCACCAAAGAAGGGTAAGCGTCAATTTATGAGTTGGGAAGGTATTAGGCACCCAACTCGCCCAGTCAGTGGACCGGTTTCTTTCTATCCTATCCTTTCCTATATTATTTAAGGCTTATGTATATTTAGGTCATTTAAGCTAGCCTAAGTAGGCAAGTAGAGAACCCTAAAACTAGTTTCTAACATTGGATGCTGCCACATAGGTTGGGAAATATAAATACAAATCTACAACTAAGAAATGAATCAATAAATAAATGGATGAATAAAGGAATGAAATACACATGAATAAACAAAAAAAGAATTAAAGAATAAACAAACAGAAAAAACAATAGTAGATGGATGACCGAGCTAGAGATCTATCTCAAGCTACGTATCCCTATGCGACGAGAATCAGGCCAAACATAGTTCGGGAGGGATTGTGATCGTGTGTGAAGTACTCCTTTGAGTAAGGAAGCACGTGTGGCCATGTGTGAAGGGTGAATTTACCTAACTACTTCCTACTGCCTACGTATCTCCTCAGAGAATCAAGTCAAACATAGTTCCTAGTGACTTCGTGCACAGTCACTGGGGACTACATTTGACTTGATTCTCTGAGGAGATATGTAGGCAACTGGAAGTTGTCAGGTGAACTCTGAGGAATTCACCCCTTCGTGTACGGTGACACATGCTTCCTTAGTCAAGGGAGTACCTCACTCACATACAGCCCCGTCCGAACTACGTTTGGCTTGATTCCCACCGCATATGGATACATAGGCAGCATGAGATAGATCTCAAGCTCGATCATCCAATCCTTTTATGGCTTCTTCATTTCTACTTCTTCTTCTATTTATTCTCCTTTTTTGTGCCTCCACTTCCTCTCTTTTCCTTACAGATTTTAAAACCAAAATCTCTCCTCTCTTCGTTCTATTCTACCGGTGACAAACAAATGATAATCTCTCCTCTGCCTTTTGATTTGAACACCCCCTTTTTTTTTTCTTAAGCATAACCCTAATCCTCTTATATGTTGTAGGTTGAATTCAATCAATACCTTCCTCGATCTTAAAAAAAAAAAAAAAAAAGCCTAAACCCATATGCAAAACCCTTTCCCTTTTATAGTATGACTCCCTCTTTTTGTTTTTTATTTGTTTTTCATATATCTCTTTTTAATGCCGCTTTGCCTTCTTTTATACTTTTTTCATATCATGTGTCAATAAATTCTCTTTCCGTTTTATTTATTTATTTATTTATTCTTATTATTATTATTATGTTTACCCCAACAATTAGGAGATGAAATTTACACTTACTGGACCGGAGGCGGCACGACCAAATAACTGCACAGAAGGGACCTATCCAAAAAAAAAAAAAACAAAAACAAAAGACTGCACAAAAGGCAAACCTTTAAAAACTTACCAAAGAAAGGGCGACAAAAATGAGATGCTTAAAAAAACAGGGGAAATCTACTCATTTTAGGTCATAATATATAAAAAAATAAAATAAAATAAAAGACCTAAGAGAGAAGGGGGATTTCAGTTTGTAAGAAGAGAAAAGGAGTGTGGCTGTAGAAAAGAGGAAGAAAAGAAGTGTTGCAGAAGCGGAGTCCGCCGCAAGAGGAAGAGGGAAGAAAGAAAAATTGCAGAAGAAAATGAGAAGAAAAGAAAATGTAAATAACCCCAAGGAGGACAGTTCATTGGTAAAAGACCAACACTCAAAAAAGCCGTCATAAGTTCTTTTCTTCTTAGGGCCACTACATACCTAAAAAAATAAAATGAAAAACTAAATCCATGTTCCTCTACCTCTCTCTTTCACTCTCACAGTTCAACCCTAATCGGCATGCCATCGAGTTTTTGACGTAGAAGAAGGTCCCAGAGACACAAAGACTGTAATTCTTGTCTGTGGTTTCGGTTGTAGCTCGGATTCTTTCCATCAAGTGATTCATTCTTCAGAGATTTCACGGTCACTGAGTAGTTTAACTTTTCTTGATTCTACCTCGAATTCCTTTGCTCTGCCAATGTGGGTGCTGGAAATGCCAGTTCTTAGAGAATTTGTGTTAGCATTCTCCTTTGCTTTTGCGAGGTTTCTTAGATTAAGATGTTAGTTGCAGAGGCCCATATGGTTCTTTTGAAAGGTAGGTAGTGATGGCTGTGAGAAAATCAGAAGTAGAAGTAGAGGGAGAGTTGCATGCGGTTTTGTTCTGATGTTCTATCCTTCAGTCAAATGTCAGAACAGTTGAACCACGATCAATCTTGACTGGTAAAATCCCATCTAGCTTTTTTAATGCAATTTTTAATTTCAAAGGGTGCTGGCCGAAAGATGCAACAGCAACAAAAGAAATCTTGCTTTTGATTGCTTATATAATATATTATGTTAGCAAGATCTCCAATGGTGCTGAATGAACATGTGAAACTAGAGGTCCCAACATCATGGGACCCTGCTGCTCGCTCTTCCTGGGTTTATTAAGAAATACGGTACTCATGTTGTTGTTGGGGTAAAGATGTAATTAATGTCAGGCAGCACCTTCCCATATGCCAAGTCCAGTGAGAGCTGGTTTTGAAGTGGTTGTTCTTGACGAAAAATTTTCTTTTACCCCAGTGCAGAAAAAAATCTTTTGTATGTTCCTAGCCCTTGTGAACACCTTGATCAAGGAGAGGAGGGCGATGTGGGGTTTTTTCCAAGGAGTGTTCTAAGTCTTTTTCAGTATCCAGGGTTAGGGTTAGGGAGATGTTGATTGATAGTGGGCGAATTTCCATCCAAGGGAAGTCTACCCATGTTACAAAGCAAAGTTGTGGACCATGCTAGAGGAAAAAATGATACCAATGGCACTTTGAGCAATTTAATTTGATATGATCTTGTTTATATTCTGTCTTTCCTAAACCCTGTAATAACGGGAGCCTCGTATACTAGGACGCATTTTTTAATGATCTTATTTACATATCAAATCTATTTCATACTCTATAATTAATTGACATATTTTTCGATTCTTGGTATATATGTTCGTCAATTATGTGGGTTGCAAAATCTCATTTCCTGCTTCTTGTTCAAACTTAATGCTTGTTTGGGTTTGATGCCAATTTTTATGTTAAATCCGATACGGATCCCATGCTTAAACCTGGCCCGTTTGATATGCCATAACTGTAGTTGAGTTTGTGTTTCAAACTGGTTTGGTTCTTGTGCTTAAAGCTGGTTCACACTTATGCTTAATTAGCTCATTTTACATGTTTTGACTAATTTACTTACATGCGAAAATTGATTACATTACGTAAGACCCATCCCCAAGTGATATATCCCTATTTATTAGAATTCATATGTAATAATCTCCCAATCCCTAAATTTATAATAAAAATCAATACAAACAAGGATCCACCCCAAGCCCCACAATGTATGGATGTGGTTCCATTCCCAAATCCAATGCTAACTAGCGTGGGCACGCTTTGATCATGGCACTTATCCATTAGATTTGGTCCCTAATTTACTCAAAAAAAAAAATCAAGTTTAATCAGTTATGTTCAAAAAATTAGAAACAATTAAATACGTGTAGGTTTCGAGTGATAGTCTGATAATAATCCAATTTGTCTGTGACCTTAAGCCAATCATCTCCCAGATCTTATAAGAAGTGATTTGTGAAGCAACCAATCTTTTATTCGATCTTAGTTCATCCATTCCAAGTGCAGGGAGTCGAGGTCCAATACCTTTTGAGTGATTTGCCATCTGGAAACCAACCAGTCCATCGATTGGTTTGGAACTACGAAGACCGATTTTCTGAGGAGACACATACGTAACGTGAAATAGTCACTTTGCATATCGTTTTACCTACTTCTTTAGTCAATGAAATACCTTACACACATTCACCACCCTTGCCCAACCACCCTTAATTTGACATGATTCTTGTCAATTAGGGATACGTGGCAGCTTGAGACTGATCTTAATCTCAGCCAACCATTATGTTGTCTTTTATTATTCATCTCTATTTAGAATTCTTTATTTGTTAATTTATTCAATCGTTTATTTGTCTATTTATTTATTCATATTTTTTTTTATTCTTTGATTTATTTATTTATATATATACTTGCAATTTATTTTCAAACTATCTGACGATATCCTAAATGAATAGAACTTCAAAACTTGGTTTAAGAATATTCCCCAAATGCTCATATATTTATTCTAATTTCAACCACCACTCAAATCTTAAACTAGAAATATAAGAAAAGATAGGAAAAAAAAGTGACACTTATAAGGACTATGAGAATTGGATGCCTAATAACTTTTCAATTCCTAATTTGACGCTTATCCAGCCTTAGGTAAGACCAAAAATCAATCCATTGAACCCGAAAACAATAATGTCTCTCCAAGTGAGAAAAAATTTATAAATTGAAACGACCTCATCTAGGTGGGGACTTCAGATTTCACCATCCAATGGCGTGGATGGCTAAAATCACAATGTGAAGGCTTTAGATTTTTAAAAAAAATTTTGTTTCTACCTGAAGGAGATCATCACACCCACTCCGAGAGCCATTTCTAAGATTTTGACCGATTTGGTCAAAATAACCAAATACCCTTAACAAAGAGTTGACTAAGTCAGTTGGTCAACTTGTCCCAACATGAGATAACGTCCCAATGGCCTAGTATTCATGGGAACTTCAAAAAGGCACTGAAATTGCCACAATCGCAGTTCAAAACCTAAAGATATAGCCATTACAATTTTTAAGTCACCGACCTGGCATGGTTCTGACATAAACAAGGAAAGGTCCAGACTAAACCAGGTGGGCTAAGAGTAGCCCAGACCATAAAGAATTAATTTAAAGACCCAAGGCTTGGCCCCATGTTTTTAAGTGGCAAACCAGAGCCATTAACCATGGCTTAAATTTAGCTGATGCCGACCCACGTTAGATCGACTGTTCATCAATGACGATGTTGACGATATCATTTGTAGACTCTTCAAAATCGACTTGATTCTCTCAACATCACACGATAAGTCTTATCCTTCGTGTGGTAGCCTCTAGGAACGCGAGGGAGTCTTTCTCCAATCATCCAACACTCTTTTAACATGGGTTGGTGAGAGAGATTGAATCAAACAAGGGTTTTTGACATTTTTTTTTAAACGTAAATACAATGGGCATATTATCCTTATCAATACATCGTTATATAAATTCAATGAACTTTCCATGTCTCTTTGACATTATTAAAATTGCTCAAAAAGTTGGGACTGTTTGAATAGCATGAACTACCACCGAAAACCAATGAGGGAAAACACTAATACATTGTTACACTGTTGATATGGTCCACCTAAATTTGACATTGTTACCTACCAAGGGATCAGTTGGGTAAAATATCATTCAACTCATCAACAAACCAAAATAAAGAGGAAGTGGGAAAGGTTCCACAATTGGTATGTACGAATCTTATCCCATTTTTTAATTCAGTGGAACCTTCTAACATTTTCAACTAATACTATTTTGTGGAGAGAATTCAATATAGAATTTTATTCAACAAACAGAAGGAAAAATATTACAACAATCTAAATCCAAGAAAAAGGGCCTTTGGCCTATCAAAGCAAGGACCAAATACTGATACTCAACACACAACAGCAACACATAAATAGGTGATCCCAACAATATCCACTAAGCTATGACCAGACATTGAGACTTCTTTTTTGCATAGGGATGAGATTGTTCACAAATTTCCATTTGCGTAGATCTCAATTTTTGAGTTCAATGAGCTGAAACGGTAGGGATGCTACGCATCACAACCGACTCGACAGTCAGACCTGGTCCAAATGCTACTAGCACACCCCACTCAAACCCATCACCGGTCGTGGTTTTCCCTTCTACCATAGACTTCTTCCGCATCTCATCCATAATGAAGAACACTGTAGGGCTTGACATGTTACCATACTCAGCCAACACTTTCCTCGACGGCTTTAGTTTCTCTTCCTTCAAGCCAAGTGTCTTTTCGATCAAATCCAAAATTGCAGGCCCACCAGGGTGGCTTATCCAGAAAATGGAGTTCAAATCGGTAATGCCAAATTTGCTCAATGATTCCTCCATGCACTTCTCAATGTTCGCACAGATGGTTTTGGGCACATCTCTAGATAAGCTGATTGAAAGACCACATTGGCGTGTGTGGCCTGCAACCATGTCACCTGAGTCTGGGAGAACCCGAGATCCTGTTGAGATGAGCTGGAACAATGGGCGTTCGATTGATGTGTCAGGGTCTGCACCAATTATCATAGCTGCTGCACCATCTGCAAAGATTCCCAACCCAAGTAGGGCATGCAAATCATTCTCATCGGGGGCTTTGAAGCCAGTAATGGAGCACAACTCTGAGCAAACAACGAGTACACGAGCACCTTTATGACTCTCAGCTAGGTCTTTGGCAACACGGAGCACAGAGCCACCACCGTAGCAGCCAAGATGATACATCATCACACGTTGAACAGTCGGGGAAAGGCCAAGGAGTCTAATGAGCTGGAAGTCAGCACCAGGTGCATCGACGCTAGAAATGGTAGTGAATATAAGGTGTGTGATCCTTGATTTGGGCTGGCCCCACTCGTCGATGGCTTTTGATACGGCTTCCACGGCCAACTTAGGTACCCCTACCACAGTAATATCTTGGCGTTTGTCAATTGATATAGACGTGGCATCTTGGAATTCGATATTCTCTCTGATCATTTCACCTGTAAGGTGGATGTAGCGCTTTTGGATTGTCGATCTGTCACCTGTTTCAACAATCAAAGAGATTTTCAATCAGTTCGATTGGAAAAAAAAAACATAGATACCAAAAAAGGAATCTTTTGCGGATATCATCTGTGTTTACTTTGATGTGCTCTTTCAAATAGTATTCAAGTATGAACTCCAAATCAGATCGAATATGTAACTTGGAAGAGATATATAATACTTACACATTCTTCTAAACTTCTCTTTCAACTCAGTCTTGTGATCACAGTTGGCATTTTTGAAGTAGAAGTCGGGGAAATCAGACTGGGCTACTACATGCGATGGATTTGCAGTGCCGATGGCTAGCACGGTGGCTGGTCCCTTGGAACGTTCTGTTTCATAGATATATCCAGCAGATCCCATTGCTGCTTTTTTGCTTTGTTGTACTGAGGCAATTGCAGGAGTGTTGAAGACAGGAAACAAGAATGAAGATGAACTTGGAGCAAGCGATGATTGATGAAGTAGCAGAGTCAATGCATGGGTATTTATACTGAAGGAAGGTTTGATGGACGTTAATAATAATGCAATCATTTGATTAATTTATTTTGTAGACGTGCAGTCCATGGACCGACGTTAAGAATAATGCAATCATATACATGCATCTTGGGTAGCATTCACTATTTTAAAGAGATTCGTCCTTCTTCCTTTATTCTTCCACCTTTGGTTTCTCTTGTTTATCTTGTTTAGGATATCTCTCTTGACTTCATGTCATTCGTAGGACTTTGGAGTGAAAAAAGAGAAAATATTTTAAAGAAGGAATTTAAAAAAATTTATAAACTATTAATATTTGTTTTAAAGATGAAAACCCCTAACAGTCCGTTACTATTAATATTTTATAGAAAAAATTAAAAGGTCAAACAGAGGGCGGTCATAAATCACAAACAGAGGCAACGAGCAAGAAAACCCCCAACCGTCCACAACTATTACAGTGGTTGTTGCCAACGGGATCCCGCAATCCGAAAGATTACGGAGCCGGCCGATAGGTCCAAAGTTGTATGCCACTAAAAGTATAGGACTCTCAGTTTGGCCCATTCGGTATGGTCGAGTCAGTCCCTCAGTTGAACCCTCTGTTAGTTAAAACTCGTTTTAAATGCATACCGTACTGCTGTACCGTACTCAGCCGTTTAGTACACGTATTACCGTATTGACTTCAAAAATACTTTAAAATACTCCATACTCTAAGCATTGTCGTTTAAAACGTGTTTAATACGCATACTATACCTTATTCGTATTTTAACCTGCATCTTCAATAAGTAATGAGTCAAATAATTCCATATCATTTAATATTCTTATTGCCGTCTATATGTAATCGATGTGGGATTAAGGCTTGCACTTCCTCATAATTGCTTCTAAACTCATTATTTTATTACTTATTAGGGTGTGCTATGGGTTGTGGATCATAATAAATATGTATTGTAGGCCACCATAGAGTAAATGTGTACTGTAGGCCACCATAGAGAGTTCTCTCTCTCTCACTCTCTCTCTCTCTCTCTCTCCCCCCCCCGGTATGGATACATTCTTGGAGTCTTCAACAAACCTAAAACACCAATTAACTACTTGAATGAAGATGATAATTATCACCGTTTTATGGCTAGACACATCATAAATGTCATATGTTCCCATTTATTTAAGAATAATTCTTTAATTTATGGGAATATATTGCCCTTTTTTCACCGTACCATATTATATTTGATCCTTTTAAAACCTGTACTATCTGTTTTAGTTTTTTTGTCGTTCTTGAAATGTTTGACGTTTTTTTTACTGTACCGTTCTTGTTTTGCTGTATTTAAAACCCGTTCTGTCCCGTTTTGTTTTTCCGTCGTTCCTGTTTTGACTATGGTTGAACCCAGCTAAGTGAAGAGTGCCCTGCCCCAACAAGCAATGACCCTACTATAACACAAAGGGCGCACTAGCTGATCTAGTCCAACCAAGCAACTCAATGAATGCCTAGTGCGAAAGCAGTTGCGCTATAGCCTGCACAGAGCAAGCCAGCATAAAAGGGAAGGCATAAAAGGGAAGGCGTCTATTCTATATGATGATTTGTTGAAGGAAAATAGGCTTGCGATGCTTTAGTGGCATCTTGCTATAAGGACGCCCTCGACCGACGGAAGGTCAAATTTTTTAAGATGATGATATGTCATCAACTAATGGCCCTATCATAACGGATGGGGTCTATGTGAATCATATTTCACAAAATAGAGGAAGTTAGTGTAATTACAACGTAAAAAAGGTGTGTGTTGTTTTAAAGATAAAGTTTTGTGGCAGCGAAATAGAATCTTTTACCTGACAATTAACAGGATCCAAATCCTCTCCTGTTGGGGATCAACAGGAGAATCGGTTGATTGAAGCCGATGCGCACCACGTGACGATGCTTTGATCCGATGGTGATTACCTATGCTAATGTAACATGTAACATACTCTCAATTTCAGCTTATCAAATATTCTTTTTGAATGTGAGAAGGTAGTTGAAGCCCATGAATTCAAATCGTCATTTTTCCAATTGATTCATTTCACCATCTTCTGCTTCCCTTGCTCCCTCAGCAAATATTTCTCTCCCAGGAGTTGGACCTCTGCTTTATGAAGAAGCAAAAAATAGAAAGTTCTTTCAAGAAGCTTTCTTCTTCTTCTTCTCGTATGATATCTGCAGCTTTGACAATTAGCCATGAATTTTGACACCGAAGACAACAATTCAGCTCATGAGTTAAATGTGATGAGTGAAAAGGAAAGAGGATTTTGTAGGAGGAGCATCAGTGATGGTGGTGCAGGGGAAAAGACAGCTATTGAGTTAGACTCTATTGATTCATCTGGGACTTTATGTGAGAAAGAATTAGAAAGGGATTTGAGAGTTTCAATTCAAAATCAAGCAGATGAAGAAACAATGGAGCTCAGACCTTCAAGAAGTAATGTCCATGGATATTTCCCTGATGATAAACGTAAGTCACTGTTCCAGCTCAGTGAGGTCAAAAAGCTTCATAAGAAATTGCAAATTGTTGAAGAAGATACAGAAACCATAAAGAATGAATTGTTTACCAGTGTGTATAATTGTAACCAGCTATTGAATTAGATATCTCAGAAGTTATATGGTGTACAACAGCAGCACCTAAGAATTCAAAGGACAGGAGAGATGTCTAAGAATGGAGAACTGTTATCTACCATTGATCAGGTACTGTTGTTAGTGGCTTAGTGCTCCTCTCCTTCTTAGATTTTACTTTCCTTTTGTTCGAAATTTCGACGTTCGTACCAAATTGTTTGCAAAATCAAATCCTTTTCCAAATAGATCAGAACAAGGAAGAGAGAAAATGGCCCCGATAAAAGTTGCAGAGTGGTCTACCGCAAGAGAACTTCTTTCCAAACAAGAAGAAAGATTTGTAGAGGCCCAACTCTTGGGAGAGAAAGATTTGTAGAGGTTCAACTCTTGGGAGAGAAAGATTTGCAGGGGGAGCAAGGGAAGCAGAAAACGGTGAAATGAAAAATGGAAAAACTCACTTCGATAGAAAAAATGATGATTTGAATTCGTAGGCTTCACCTACCATCTCAGATTCAAAAAGAATATTTGGTAAGCTAAAATGGAGAGTACCTTATCTCTTATACATCAGCGTAGATAATCACCGTTGGATCAAATCATCGCCACATGGCACTCATCCACTTCAATCTATCGAATCTCCAGTTGATACCCCAAGATGAGACAATTTGGATCCCAATTAACAATCAATCATTTAAGTAGGAGAAAAAACGCCAATCATTACTGTGTCAGAAATTATCACCAAACTTTTAAAAAAAATGTGAGCAAATTATGTCAAATAATTTTTTTTTTTTTTTTGTGAGAACCTCAAATAACTATCTATTCACCTCTGTCAGGACCAGGACGACCAAAAATCTCTTTAACTGCCCTTATTATTATTCTTAAAAAAATTTTATATTGTCAATTTTTTTTTTTCTTTCATTTTTTTATTTAACAATTTTCTTTTGATTCTTTCCAATTAGGGGTGTCAATCGATCGATTTTAATCGATCTTGATCAGATATAATCGGTCATCACCAATTTAATGTACTGTTCCATGATCAACATGCCTAACTAATTGGTCCTCATTTACACGACATATACATGTTTATATTTGGTTCGATCGGTCTTGATCCCTAATAGGTCTATCAATTGGTTTCAATGTCGTAAACCAATCGATCCATAACCGATTATGCTATTCGATCTTATACTAATCGTCTAAATTTTGTCAATCGATGCACAGTGGAAAAAATCACAACCCATGAGCCATGTTTTGCTTTAATTAATCATTAATTATTCTAAGGAAATTTTCACCTAGCTCTCCTGAGGTTTACCCTAGCCAACCACCCCCTCCTATCATCATTAGAACAGTGTGTTAAATACTGACATATCTTCTCCCTTAAAATTTTAATATCAATATTACCTTTGATACCTCAAAATAAAAAAAAAAATTATGATGGTTGCTGAAGAAGATTATGGCAAAGGGGAGCCAGACAGGGGCAGGGGAGAAAGATGCAATGGACGTGTGTCCTCGGAAGGCAACTGTCGACCCTCATCTACCTTCTTTTCATCTTTTAATCCTCCCATCTTCCCGTTCACCATTCTCACCCAACCTCGCCGTTGCAATACAATCAATTCTTGAGGAAGTCTCGATTCACTTTGTCACTTTGTATTCCACAAATCTATTTTAATTTTGTCCAATTCAGTTCCTAAGAGCCCTCACCTCGTAAATCCTACGCTGCACAAACCATTTACTCCTTTCCCACCAATAGGAATTGGAGTCCTTGGCATTCATTCCTCTGTGAAAGAAATCGCAACTCTGAACCAATGACAAAACAATACCAAGATGCAATTTGGAGCTTTAGTTAAAAACCAGCTCATCAACTAAAGCAACCCTTTCGTATTGAGATTTCCAAAAAGATGATACAGGAAAAAATGATACCAAGGAATGGCCCTTCGGATAGCCCTTTTATTTTATTATTGGTAATCCTTGACTTCCAGCAATTTACTTTGATATGATCTTGTTTAAATGTCAAATCTGCTTCATACTCTATAATCTATCGACATATTCTCTGATTCATGGTATATTGTTCATCATTTATGTGGGTTGCAAAAAATTTCATTTCTTGCTTATTGTGTTCAAACTTAATGTTAGGGTTTGATCCCAAATTTTATGTTAAATCTATTTCATTTCCTAGCTTAAACCTGGTCCATTTTATATGTTATAATTGTGGTTGAGTTTGTGGCCTAAAACGACCACCATCCGCTTGTTGGGTGCGCTAACTAAAACTGGTTTGGTTTTTGTGCTTAAAGTTGGTTCACTTATACGTTAAAGAAAACACAAAATTTTTCCCTCCTGTATGCAAACCAACAGAGATACACAACCATAAGTATATGTATAGAGATATAGCAACAGAAATAAATCGAGTCAATCAAACCACAAGAGACACATCAGTTTTTACGTGAAAAACCCTTCCAAGGTGAAAGGAGAAAAACCACGGGACCTAGTCCAGGTAAATCTCCACTAATGATAATAATGGGTACACAATACAATCTTCTCTAATCACAACTAGAGGTTACCAATCACCAAGAAAAATAATCTACTTTTGAATAATATAATAACTCACCAAAAGAGTAGGTGGTAATCTAAGATTACAAGAATACTCTCATCTCGATGCCGACATAACAAATATTGGGAGAATTATCACCTTTCTCTTTATCTTGAATAGGGAGAATGCCGTCATGCGCATGTACAAGGAATAACTATCTACTCTCTATTCACTGGAAGAACAAAGAAAAAAAAAAACCTAATTTTTCTTACACTCTAGAACTCCAGATTTCTTTGGCTCTCGATTTTCTCTTTGAGAATTCACTACTTCATAATAAGTGAGGTTCGCTCAAACCTCGATATGTCAATCCACCACCATGAAGGGCCTTTATATATATGTATATAGAATTGGGAAAAAGAGATGATCTGAGAGGCGGTTGCAAAACCGCCTTTCTGAAAAACCTTTCCATCAAGGAAAAGTTTGAGTCAAGCATGTGGGCCCTCCCTACCCACGTTGGTGTGAGGAGAAAACCCAACAAACTCCCCCACCGACTCATGAGCGAAGATCTGTCAAACCCAAACCTACCATGTTTCTGCAAAAGTCATGCTTCACCTTGGGTAATATTTTTTTTCATCATATCTGTACTGTTCTTGTCAATATGGATCTTCTCAAGCTGTAGCAGCTTTTGTTTCATTATATCTCGAATCCAGTAATACCCCATATCAATATGCTTGGTATTGTAATGGAAATTAGGATTCCTACTCAAGTGAATGACACTCTATCACAATGAGCAATGTACTCGTCTTGTATCAGACCCAGTTCCTAAATGAACTTCTTCATCTACAACATCTCCTTACAAGCTTCCACTACAACAATATACTCAGCTTCTATTGTTGACAAAGCGACACACTTCTACAACTTGAATTGCCATGACACTGTTCCCCCTACAAAAGTAAACAAGTAGTCTGATGTCATTTCCTTGAATCGATGTCGCCTGCCAAATCTGCATCTATATGTATCCTTGTAACATAGGTTTACCAATACCAAAACACAAACATGCATTGGATGTACCTCTGAGATATCTCATAATACATTTGATTACTTCCCAATGTTCTTTGCCAGGATTGTCAAGAAAAATCCGCTCACAACTCCAACTACATATGCAATATCAGGTCTTGTATACACCATGACATATATTAAACTTCCTCAGTTGATGCATAGGGAATTTTTTTCATTTCTATTCTTCCTTGCTCAGTTAAAGGATTATACTCACTACCTAATCTAAAGTGACCTGCAAGTAGGGAACTGACGGACTTCGCTTTCTCCATATTAAACCTTTCAAGTACTTTCTGTATGTACTTTTTTTGTGTTAGCCAAATCTTGTTTGCTTTCCTATCACGAAAGATCTGCATGCCTAACATTTGTTGTACTGGTCCCAAATCTTTCATGTCTAAAGACTTGCTCAACTCTTGCTTCAACCTGTCAATTTTATTTACATCTCGTCCAACAATTAACATGTCATCAACATAGAGCAAAAGAATAATAAAATCACCTTCAGAAAATTTCTTAACAAACACACAATGATCTGCAGTTGTTCTGGTGTACTCATGATCTATCATAAATGAATTGAAACTTTTTGTACCATTACCTTCAAGCATGTTTCAAACCATATTAGCTCTTTCTTAACTTGCAAACTATGTGTTCTTTACCTTTAACTTTGAAACCTTCTGGTTATTGCATGCAAATTTCTTCTTCCAAGTCACCATGAAGAGAGGCTGTCTTGATATTAAGATGTTGAACTTCTAGATTCAAACTTGCAGCTAAACCCAAGACAACTCGAATAGATGACATTTTCAGTATAGGAGAGAAAATTTCGTCAAAGTCAATTCCTTTTGTTTGTCCAAATCCCTTCACAATCAATCTTGTCTTGTACCTTGGTTGTGTAATGTTCTGTTCTATCTTCAACCTGAATACCCATTTATTTTTAACTATTTTCTTACCCTTAGGTAGCTTCATTAAAATCATAAATTTGATTCTTATGCAAAGAATCCATTTCTTCTTGCATAGCTTTTAGCCACTCAACTTTATGATCATCAATCTATACTTCTTCAAAGCAATTTGGTTCACCTGCATCTGTTAGCATAATATATCCTTATGGTGGATACCTGGTAGAGAGTTGTCGCTCCCTGGTAGACCTTCTCAACTGAGGCTCAATTGGTGGCTCTAGAAGGGGTTGCTCCCCCTGTTCATCATCACCTATATCATCAATGGGAACACCATCATTACCATTTTGAACATATCCCCCATCAACATGTACCATGGGTTGAGGAACTAGAGCAAGATAAATCAAATCATCAACAAATGGTTGAGGCTTTTTAATTTTTTTGAAGTCTTCAATTGTTTGATCTTCAAGAAAGATCACATCTATACTTCTGATAACTTTATTCTCAATCGAATCCCATAACTTGTATCCAAATTTGTCATCTGCATATCCCAAGAAAACACATTGTTTTTCCTTGTCATCAAGGTTAGACCATTCATCTTTTGGAACATGCACAAATGCCCTACAATCAAATATTATCAAATGATAATAGAAAATATATTTTTCGCTCCACACCTTCTCAGGAACATCTCCATTTAGAGGAACTAAAGGAGATAAATTAGTCAAATAAATAGTAGTACGTATTGCTTCTCCCTAATAACACTGTGTCAACTTTGCTTGTGAGAGCATACACATGATTCCTTTCATAACAGTGTGATTCATCTTTTCTACTAGACTATTATATTGTGAGGTCTTGGGATCTGTCTATTCATGTCGAATACCTTGACTACTACAATACTTTTGAAATGGATCAATGTATTCACCACCATTATCTATATGAATGCATTTGAGAGATTTTTCTATTTTTCTTTCAACCATAGCATGAAAGTTTTTAAAGAAATCCAAACTGGATCTTTAGTTTTCAAAGAATATGTCCATATTTTTCTAGAAGCATCATCTATGAAAGTAACAAAATAAGAAGCATTACCAAGTGTTTTCACTTTCATAGGACCACAAACAATAAAATGTACCAATTCCAATATGTTTCTTTTTCTATGAGAATAATTTTTCATGAAAGTGATACAATGTTGTTTATCAACTAAGCAATGAACACAACAATTCAGGGGCATAGCTTTCATGTTTGGAAGAAGGTTCATTTTTGTGAGGATCTGCATCCCTTTCTCTCTCATGTGACTAAGTTTTCGATGCCACAAATCTGTAGTGAATTCAACCTCTGTTGTATTCACTTCAGTCTTACATTTTTGTACTTTTGTTTTATACAAAGTGTAACACTTTTTTCCTCTTGCCACCACTAAAGAACCTTTGGTAAGTTTTCATTGACCATTACCAAAGTGACTGTCATAACCTTTTGCATTTAATTTTCCTACAGAAATTAAATTTAGACGGAGTTCTAGAATATGTCTCACATCCTTGAGAGTCAATTTACATCCAACATTTGTCTCAACACTCACATCACTTATCTCCACAATTTTTGAAATACCACCGTTTTCCATTCTTACAATACCAAAATCACCTCTCTTGTAAGAGGTAAATAATTCTATGTGAGAGGTAGATGGTATGAAGAACTAGTATCAACAATCCAATCTGAGTTGTAACATGAGAATGTAAGACAAAATTCTTCACAACCTGAGATAATAATAGTATCTCTATCTGAGCTAACGACGACAATATCTTCATTCTTCTCTTCTCTATTTTCTTTCTTGGAATCTCTCTTGAGTTTTCTGCACTCTTTTTTTATATGTCCTACCCTTTTACAGTATTAACATGTGGCATCTTGTCTTGATTTGGAATTCTCTTTTGACTTTCCACGGTCTTGAGATTTTTTGTATTTGCTTCTCCTCTGGCTTTGTATGATGAGTGTCTATTGTTGAGATGAATTCAAAGACTTTCTTCTTATTTCTTCATTCAATAGATCTTGTTACTTGACTCATTGTGATTTTTTCATCTAGGACAGAATTGCTAAGAGACACCACCAGTGTCTCCCAATTGCCAGGTAATGAACTGAGCAGTAACAAGGCTTGTAACTCATCATCTAACATAATCTACATAGAAGATAGTTGATTCACAATACTTTGTACTTCATTTAAATGTTCTACAATTGAATGTCCATCTCTATACTTCAGGTTCACAAGTTTTCTAATAAAAAATGTTTTGTTGTCGGAAGTCTTTCTTTCATATAGATGTAGACGCTTCAAATTTGTCGAGCAAATTAAATTGATTTTCTTAGCTCAAGGTAACAAAAAAATATTAATAAATAATAAACAATAAATAAATAAAATAAAATAAAAATATATAAAAATATAATAAAATAAAATAAAATAAAAGGAAGAAAAAAGAAAATAATAAATAAAATAAAAGTAAAAATGAAAAATAAAAATAAAAGCAAAGATATTAATAATAAATTATTAAACTAAAATTATTATTAAAATTGTTTAGGTTGGAGAAAAGAGAAATTGGTTAATTAAAGCTTAAAACAAATAAAAAAATAAATAAATAATAATTAAATAAATCAATAATCAAATATGATGTCCACGTGGTTCTAAAAACGAAATTCTAAAATCCATGATGGATCAAATGTTAAAATATGCCGATTAATCCAAAGGGGGGGGATTATAGTCTAATAAAAAATGGGGTAAAAAAAAAAAAAAAAAAAAACAGAGAGATATTTCATTATCTCATCAGTGATTAGAACGAAAGAAAAAAAAACACAGAGAGTTAAAGGGAGCAGAGGGTTTGAGAGTGAGGAAGAGAGCATCGAGAGCAAAGAAAGCGAGGAGCAGAGAGAAGGAGGAAGAAGAAGATGACGATCAATGGTCACGAGCAGCGGCTAGCAATGGTGAACAACAACGATGACGACTTGGTGCGACGACGACGACTGCGGCATGCACGATTCAGTGGATCTCAAGAGGCGCCGGCAGATCTGGAAGCGATCACTCCTCTCCAACAACCTGAGCTAGCTCCTCTGAAGGACTATATCATCAACCTCTCTCTTTCACCTCCAACGCAGGAGTGGACGATTGGTTACTCTCTTACTAGAGCTTCCAGTGGACGATTCATTACTCTATTACTAAAGCTTCTGCTTGGTAAGCTCTCCTTGGTGTCGAGATGTGAGCATCTTCAATATTTCATGCAGCGTTAAAAGCACAAGATCACTTCTTCTCCCTTGACGTCCACCTCTACTCACAGGCAGGTAACGCCCCTAACTCTATGTCTTTACTTTATGTGGTATATGGGTTCGGCCATTGTGAGCCCATAATTATCAGATGCGGGTGGGTAATACGATATGCATGCGGCACTTGCCATCCCTAGTGTAGTGACTGGCGGGATAGACTAGGATGCTCCCTACCCTTTTAAATGTATCCCGTTAATGCGAAAGAAAATATATTAATAGTTTCGATTCTCAATTCCTGCTTATGTATCCCATAGGAATTTATACTAGTACCTTGCCCATTCCTAACTTGTCGCTTATCCATCCTCTGGTAAGACCGAAAGCCAATCCATTGAATTCGAAGTCAATAACGTCTCTTCAAGTGAGAGACAACTTATAGGTCAAAAACCTCATCTAGGCGGCCACTCTAGTTTTCGCTATCCATTGGCGTGGATGGACAAGATCACAATGCGAAAGTTTTACATCTTCTACAAAAATTTGTATATGCCTGAAAGAAATGACCAAAAAAAACCATGTCATCACACCCACTCTGAGAGCCATTTCTATGATTTTGGCCACATTGGTCAAAATAACCAAATACCCCTAACTATGAATTGACTTAGTCAACCCTAAAGTTTAACTTTTCCCAGAATGAGATAACGTCACAGTGACCTATTATTCATGAGAGCTTCAAAACTGCGCTAAAATTGCCCCAATCAGAGTTTGAAATGTAAAGATATAGCATTTAAAACTTTTAAGTCACTGACCTGGTTTTAACATGAACGAGGACAGGTCTAGACCCCACCTGGGTGGCCATGGAGTCGCCCAGACCATAAAGAATTAGCTCAAAGACCCAAGGCTTGGCCCAAGTCTTTAAGTGGCAAATCGAACTCATCAACCATGGCTCGAATTTAGCTGGCCCATGGTCAATTGACCATCTGTCAATGTCGACATTGACGACATCATTCTATAGTCGACCCAGTTGGAAGAACTTTCAATTTTTTAAAACTCTTCAAAATTGACTCGATTCTCACAACATCCCGAGATAGGTCTTATCCTTCACGTAGCAGCCTCTAGAAACTAATGAACTTGATATGACACTAAGAGGGGGGTCAATCAGTGTCTGAAAATTCTTCTTAATTATTTCACTGTTGCCCAAAGCTGATTGAGACCTAACTTTTCACACACACACAAACGCATACAAATCTACCTCGCTACCACTCAGTGGCCAGGTCTACCAGATTTGCACACCCACCCTGCAAGCCATTCCATGCACTCTAAAATATAACAAAAAGCAAAACAAGAAACACAAAGATATTACGTGCTTCACCACCACAGTGTGTGATGGTCAGTCCATGGATTAATGTCCAACGGACTTCGTATTTACTCAATACTCAGCTTTTAGTCTCTTACAAATAAAGATACTAACCCTAGGTTTTCCTAGCATAAAACTGAGAGGGTGTAACAACGTCAAGATTTAGGCTTAATAGCCAGTATCCAGCACCCACTGAACACACCATGCTTAACCCACACCCACAGCAAACAATAATTTTTAGGCTTATAACAATGCCTTACAATTTTTCCCCACTAGCTAGGCATTCAACAACTTTCATCTACACTAGCATATAATATATTGAAAGCATAAACAGATAGGGAATTGAAAAATCTCACAAACAATGCTTTTGAATGACAGAAAATATCTCTGAAGCTTCACACAACTCTCAGAAACTCTTCAACAGCCTTCAATAATGATAGAGATCGATTCACAAAGCACACCTTGCTCACAGGCTTCTAATCTCTTCCACACAATCCATAATCATCATAAATATAAAAATAAAAGCTCTACTGACCTCTCATAGGGATTTAGTTGGTGATTGATCATTCCTACAGGGCACGAAACCCTAGAAAACCTTCTGTTTGTCTTCAAAAAACTCTTTTAAATTTTTCTCTATATTTTTATGACTCCCAACACTGCCCAACTAATAGAGGAGCCAAAAATATGGAAACTGCAACTTAAATGGATCGATTTGGAGCTCGGATGAAGAAGTTATGTCGGTTTCAAGTTCGGCCAATAGAATTATTCTAAATAGAATCTTTCGGACTATTACTATGCACCCGTGCCGCACTCAATCGACGCCGCCTTATGCGTTGTCGCAATATCATTGGTGGAGACGGAATCAGCGTCATTTACCATTAGACCAACTTCAAAAAGGCGGGATTGATTTTCGACCTTTGGATCTGCTCCATCGCGTCTACGAAAATCAGAGATGTACGTGGCCATCCGATCTGCATCTTCACACCATTGTAATGCAGACATGCACCACAGAATCGAGATCTTCATAATATGAGACGCGGCGCACTATTTAATCCTGCAATCCACCAATCAAAACTTGCGCGATGGCATGTTGATGCAAAGACAGCATTACACCCTAGCTCGACAATTTGTGATCCCTCAGATGCGGATCATGATGACGCGGCTCATTGGATGCTGTCCAAATGGATTCTAATTGAATTTACGATAATTTCCGCACCGTCCTTTAACCTCTGATAATTGCAAAGAGGTCCCTCAACTATTTCTCAATATTACTGTTTTCCCTGTACCAAAACAATTCACAGAGAGCTTATTTTTTTGGCCATTTTCAACCATTCCGACGTAAACTGAAATATCTCCCTCATCCGAAGTCGGAATTGAGATATTCAAGTTTCGTTGGGAATCTAACTCGACGCTCTACGTCTTTCCACTGTTGGATTTCCATGAAACTATTGCGGGACCCACCAATTAGAGCCTCAAAGTCAAAACTCTATGAAACCATGGAATTCAGATGCAAAACTTTGCGTGCATGCTCACGCACACTCCCACACACAGTCTACCACCTTCGATCTTCTTAGAACATCACTGAACACATGTACAATGCTACTGACTATCGAAACTACTCATTTCAAGTCATCTGAACCACACTATAAGGGATAGAACACTGTAGAACACACATACGAGGTTGCCACATCTTTGCCACTGCACTGACACTCTCTCTCCTTATTTCTCTAATTGTATGCTCATCAACTCTGTCACATTTGTCAAGTTGCCAACAATGACAACATAAAGTCCAACAGAAATTCGAAGAAGTCTTTCTTCAATCATCCAATACTCTTTTCACATGGATTGGTGAGAGATTGGATCAAACTACGGTTTTTGATATTTTTTTTAAACTTAAATTCATTGGGCATATTGCCATTACCATCACATGGTTATATAAATTCAATGAATTTTCCATGCCTCTAAGACATTATTAAAATTGTTTGAAAAAGAGGGAATGTTTGAATAGCAAGAAATACTACAGAAAACCAATGAGGAGAGAAAAACCTTACATTGTGAGTTATATGATTGATACGGTCCACCCAAATTTGACGTTATTACCTTCCAAGGGATCCAATGGTTAAAATGTCATTCAATTCATTCATCAACAAACCAAAAATAAAGAGGAAGTGGGAAAGTTTCCACAATGGGTATTTTAATTCAGTGGAACCTTCTAACATTTTCAACTAATATTATTTTCTGGAGAGAATTCAATATAGCATTTTATTCAATGGGCAGAAGGGAAAAAATATTAAAACTGCCTAAATCCAAGAAAAAGAGCCTTCGGCCTTTCAAAGCAAGGACCAAATACTGATACCCAAAACACGACAACAGCACATAAATAGGTGATCCCAACAATATCCACTAAACTATGACCAGACATTGAGACTTCTTTTTTGCATAGGGATGAGATTGTTCACAAATTTCCATTTGTGTAGGCCTCAACTTTTGAGTTCAATGAGCTGAAACGGTAGGGATGCTACGCATCACAACCGACTCGACAGTCAGACCTGGTCCAAATGCTACTAGCACACCCCACTCAAACCCATCACCAGTCGTGGTTTTCCCTTCCGCCATAGACTTCTTCCGCATTTCATCCATAATGAAGAACACTGTAGGGCTTGACATGTTACCATACTCAGCCAACACTTTCCTCGACGGCTTTAGTTTCTCTTCCTTCAAACCAAGTGTCTTTTCGATCAAGTCCAAAATTGCAGGCCCACCAGGGTGGCTTATCCAGAAAATGGAGTTCAAATCGGTAATGCCAAATTTGCTCAATGATTCCTCCATGCACTTCTCAATGTTCGCACAGATGGTTTTGGGCACATCTCTAGATAAGCTTATTGAAAGACCACCCTGGCGTGTGTGGCCTGCAACCATGTCACCTGAGTCTGGGAGAACCCGAGATCCTGTTGAGATGAGCTGGAACAATGGGTGTTCGATTGATGTGTCAGGGTCTGCACCAATTATCATAGCTGCTGCACCATCTGCAAAGATTCCCAACCCAAGTAGGGCATGCAAATCATTCTCATCGGGGGCTTTGAAGCCAGTAATGGAGCACAACTCTGAGCAAACGACGAGTACACGAGCACCTTTATGACTCTCGGCTAGGTCTTTGGCAACACGGAGCACAGAGCCACCACCGTAGCAGCCAAGATGATACATCATCACACGTTGAACAGTCGGGGAAAGGCCAAGGAGTCGAATGAGCTGAAAGTCAGCACCGGGTGCATCGACGCTAGAAATGGTAGTGAATATAAGGTGTGTGATCCTTGATTTGGGCTGGCCCCACTCGTCGATGGCTTTTGATACGGCTTCCATGGCCAACTTAGGTACCCCTACCACAGTAATATCTTGGCGTTTGTCAATTGATATAGACGTGGCATCTTGGAATTCGATATTCTCTCTGATCATTTCCCCTGTAAGGTGGATGTAGCGCTTTTGGATTGTTGATCTGTCACCTGTTTCAACAATCAAAGAGATTTTCGATCAGTTCGATTGGAAAAAAACATAGATACCAAAAAAAGAATCATTTGCGAATATCATCTGTGTTTACTTTGATGTGCTCTTTCAAATTGTATTCAAGTATGAACTCCAAATCAGATCAAATATGTAACTTAGAAGAGATATATAATACTTACACATTCTTCTAAACTTCTCTTTCAACTCAGTCTTGTGATCACAGTTGGCGTTTTTGAAGTAGAAGTCGGGGAAATCAGGCTGGGCTACTACATGCGATGGATTTGCAGTGCCGATGGCCAGCACGGTGGCTGGTCCCTTGGAACGTTCTGTTTCATAGATGTATCCGACAGATCCCATTGCTGCTTTTTTGCTTTGTTGTACTGAAGCAATCGATGATCGATGAAGTAGCAGAGCCAATGCATGGGTATTTATACTGAAGTAGGCATGAAGGGAAGGTTTGATGGACCCTAATAATAATGCAATCATTTGATTAATTTATTGTGTAGACGTGCAGCCCATGGACGGACGTTAAGAATAATGCAATCATATACATGCATCATGGGTAGCATTCACTATTTTAAAGAGATTCGCGCTTCTTCTTCCTTTATTGTTTATCTTGTTGAGGACATCCCTCTTGACTTCTTGTTATTCCTAGGACTTCAGAAAGGAAGAAGAGAAAATATTTTAAAGAAGGAAAATAAAAATAAGAAAAAGTAATAAAATAGATAGACTATCAATATTTGTTTTTAGAGAAAGTTTTGGAGTTCCATCATTTGTATGTATATATATTTTTCATGGAATCCCATTACCGTCGATGTGGCGTGGGAGCCATCTCTAGAGTGTGGGACCCACTGTATATGGGCGTTGATGAAATCTCATAAAAAATACATGTACATACATATCAACTATTCTCCAAGTTTTGGGGTCAAAGATGTGTTATAAAATCTTTTACAACTAGTCCTTTTTTCTTTATTTTCCCCCTTTTAATTTTAGGACATCTCTCTGACTTCATGTTATTCGTGTATAGAAATTCTCTCCTGCCTGAGTTTGGGCGGGAGAGTTGGCAGCCCAGATGGATGGTCGCCACCTGGTTCTCGGGTGGATCCGAGCCCTCCATCCGAGCCGACACCCCAGTCGACCAGCTGAACCGACAGGGGTGTCGGCTCGGATGGAGGGTTCGGATCCACCCGAGAGCCAGGTGGCGGCCATCCATCCGGGCCATCAACTCTCCCACCCAGACTCAGGCGGGAGAGGATGTGGATCCGTTATTCGTAGGCCTTTTGAGCAAAAGTAGAGAAAATATTTCAAAGAAGGAAATTAAAAAATTTATAAACTATTAATATTTGTTTTAAACATGAAGTTTTTTGGTCGAAGATGTAAAATTGAATCTTTTACATGACAATTAACAACCATACGTTTAAGCATTAAAAAAAAACATTACTATTCAATTCCTTAATAATTTTTTTTATATTATCAATTTCATTCTCTTTTTCTTTTTTCTTTTTTTTTTAATTTTCAAATTCTCTTATGATTCTCTCCAATTGAGTACTTTCTCTTGACCAATTTTATCTTCTTCAAAGAATAATTTAAAAAATTACACCAAAATCCTATTTATCTTTTTTTTTTCTTTTTTTAAGAAATCCCAAAATTAATCTCACTCAAAATAGATTTTGGCCATTTGATTAATCCCAAAAAAAGTGGTTTTGTCACATATATATAATGTCTGTCGTGTTTTGTTTCGTTTAGTTATTATGTTTCGTTTGGCTTAATTTCGATCCCTAGATTCAGGATATTTGAGGACTGCCATCCTTGTGTACAACACGACTGAATAAATAAGTCTATTTTCATACCCAAAAAAAAGAAAAAAAAATTTGGACAAAACTTTATAAGTAAAAGAAGATATCCCTACGTTGTAGTGAAATGACATACCAACTAAATTTGTAAATTGACATATAAGCAAGAGAGGATGGCCCTAAGTCGTAATGAAATGACGTAATAGCTAAATTTTGTAAATTGATATATAAGCGAGGAGGATGGTCCTACGTTGCAATGAAATTTGAAAAAAGATCCTCTCTTGTAGCCCAATTGGCCAACTGTCCATCGGACGCATCCCAGCCCATCCGATGGACAGCTCACTATAACAATTCTAATTTTCAGCGACAACATTTCCGTCGCCAAAAAATACATTTCCGCCGCTGATAACTTTTCCTAGACGCAACATGTTCCATTGCAGTTCCGTCATCTAAAATGTCGTCGCGCAAAATCCTTAATTAATCTAGGATAGTTGGGTAAAACAATCCACCATTAGTATTGGAGCATTCATCTCCTAATCAGATTTATTTGATGTTAATTATATAACTCAGGCGCTTTAGGATCTGAGATGGCATCCATTTGTTATTTGATAAGTATGAACTTAGAACATGTATATTTTTCATGGAAAATCCTTCATTGTCAAAAATAAGAATTGTTATAGTGATGACCTTGCCTTGATGAGGACATATGACATATTAGTTAATATTTGTAAGAAAAAAATTTCATTTATCTCCTAAAAACTACGTAGAAATTGATCTAACCCTATTGTTTTCCAGATTTCTCGTCTACCATCCAAAATTTTGTCACCGTGTTAATAAAAAAGACTCCACCTATTAGTAGAGTCCCATTAATTGATGATGTAAGCACTATTTGAAAATTTTTGGGACAATAATACCTTTATTCTAAAGTTGCAAGACTATTTCATCCCTGTTCAACCATCATCCCCAACCCTCCTTCTCACCACCTGTTCCAGATTTCTTTGGCTTAGGGTTACTGAAAGAGGGCCCGTTTGATTTCTGCGATCAATTTCGTTTCCGACTAGGAGTTCAATAGCAAGCAGCGATCTCACGTCGGAGGTTGCAGGTCTGAAACCTTCCACCACTTTTCTTTATTTTCCATGCCACAGATCATTCAATCTGTTTTGTTCTCCTTGTTCGGTTCTCTAGTGCTTAGGGGGTGATGAAGGGCAGATTTGGGTACGTGCGAACATAGAGAGCCAAACTGGCCAGCCCCTCCTCTCTCTCTCTCTCTGTCTCTCTCAGTCACAAGCTGGGATCGGTTGCCTTGTGAACAACTCAGCCATTGCCGCCTCTGCAATACATTACATGATTTGTTTATCAAAAAAACCTGCTTCTTGTTTTAGCACTGGAACAACAACCATAGCCGGAGCAATGACACTTTGATTTCACTCTCACAACTCGTTCACTATCACCTCCCCTGCTTCTCCAACTCCATATTCGTGTTCAGACTTCAGAGTTAATCAGTGGCCACTGTGACCATAATCAAGCTTCGCCAACTGGAATCGCAGATCTTGAAGGCTTTTCCTTATTTTTTCACTTCATCAATTACCCGTTCTCTAGTGCCATTTTCCAAAGCACTATAACGCATCAAGTTCCTTGAAGCTTCGTTTTCTCTTCCCAAGGCATGCAAAAACCTCCCTCCACCTCTAAATTCCCCTCCATTAATCGGTGACTCCTTCCCCTCTTCTCCGGTCAAGTGGTCGCCCCTTCTTTTTCTTAATTTATCACACCAGGAAGGGAGGCTACTCTCTCTCTCTCTCTCTCTCTCTCTCTCTCTCTCTGTGTGTGTGGTTCCCACTTTCAACATAGGAAGAAACTGAATGAATCAAGAAAACAGGGGCTCCGCTCCTATGTTTTTTTCCCTCCAAATCTGTTTCTACACAATCACTGCTTGCATTCTTGATCTATTTCTACAACCTGTAAGTGCTTTCTTTACTTTGGTTCTCTGATTTTCCTCTGATTTTTTTCATATCAGTCACCATCGGAGCACCTCCCTACCGAAAACCACAACCACCACCAACCACCGTTGGAATCCTTTATATCAAAGACAAATCAAGTCGAACAGTCTTCGTTGACTTCACCTGCATGTAAAGAAGAAACTCCGCCCCCAAATCAGGTGGGAGAGAAGTGAAGGGAAGAAGTAGGAAGGAGAGAAGATAGGGAGTGGGGCCGACTTCGTCGATGGCCAGAGGAGAAAATAACTCAAATTAGTAATTAAATTAGTAATTCTAAAAATTTTCAATTTTAAAGAAGAAGGGTAAAATTAGTAATTGTATCTCATTTTAATGTCTTTCAGTTTCAAATAAAAAAGATAGAAATATCTAATCACATTTTAAGTCAAGTCCGTCAGTTTAGTGGGGCGATTGAAGTTTCTGGAAACCAATGTGTATCAGATCAATTTCGACATAGTTTTTGGTGGGTAGATGAAATTTTTTTTATTTGTAAATTGATATATAAGCAAGAGAGGATGGTCCTAACTAAAATTTGTAAATTGATATATAAGCAAGACAGGATGGCCCAACGTCATAGTGAAATTTGGGCTTTAGACAATGTAAAATGATAAAAAATCATGCTTGAGTTGATAACTCAACCAAATTGCATCCACCTGATGATGAGTAGTTCAAATGAGTCCAAAATTTATAGACATATTTAGGCAAAGCCAATGGTCATATAAAATTTCGACCCCTTCAAAAAAAATTTAAGTGGCGAAGTATAACTTGAGAAAATCCAAGACTATATAAAAGTGCTACGCTAAAGGGTATTTGATCGAATTAGTTTTCGAAATTTACAATTGGTTAATCCATAACATTCTCTAGATGCCCAAACATCAAAATTGCCTTATCACTTTTTCATGTGACAAAAATAACCATTTATTTAGAGATGCCTTTCCAATCCAGGCCGGCTGCTTGGACATACTTCTCCCTGTTATATATGTATCATAAATTCCTGATTAAGGGTGTTAATTCAGTACCGGTAGTCTTGTATCGTATACCAGACTACAATCGACATGATAAAAAAAAATCGGAAAAAAAAAATCTGAAATTCATTATTTAAAAGATCCTGCTCGTCATTGCTATCCCCAAAAAACAAGATTTCAAATAAACAAAAGCCTCTCTGAAAATATATGAGTAGAAAACCAAACCATAAGGAAGCAATTCCTTTGAACACAAACAATCAGAAATATACATGCTATGTAATGATAAACCCGGAAGCATACAACCAGAAATGTACATATCAAAGGTATATACTAGTATACAATAAATCTCGGGATTTTTCTCAATTAATAGGAGGGAAATACAGCAGATTGTCACTGGACTAGAAATCTTCATAGCCGAAACAGGGAAGTGACAGGGAATTGGTATCTGCAACTAAGTAGGAGGTTGGTTAAGTCTTGTCCATATTGCGGGTTTTTCCTGCCGGATCTAGGTGCTTGTTTTCTAGTAGGGGGGTTGAGTGCCGGACTGTGGGTTGGCTGCTCAGAGGTCTCGAAGGGGGTGGCTTGGCTCTAGAAGTAATACTCTGGTTCGATTATGGTAGTTGGCACATGGAAGCTGGTTTTCCCCCACCCTGATGGAACATGAGGATTTCCCTCCCCTTCCCTCTAGAGTATTTTAGGAAAGGAAGAGATGGAAGAAGGTGAGGTCAGCCCTGAGAGAGTTGGGGTGGCCTCAGGTAGTCAAGATGAAGAGGGAGGAGAGAATCATGAATCCAGAAATGCTACTTGGAGTAGAAAGTTGTTTGAAGGAGCTGATGAGAAAGAGATAGATGTAACACTAAAATACACACCCAGCCTTACTCAGAGGAACATAGAGAGGTGATCAGACTTTGTTCAGATGAGCAAGTTTCCTTGCATGCTGCACAACTGAGTTAGGCCTTGGTAGGGCTCTTCATAGGAAGAAAATCAAGATTCCTATTTGTTCGACCTACCTTGGAGAGGGCATGGAGACTCAAAGGTACCATGGAGATGTTCCAGTTGATCGATGGTAGCTTCCTGCTGTAGTTCTCAAAATTGGATGACTATAAGAGGGTGTTGAAAAGAGGGGTGCTCATGATCACCAACAAGCCTTTCTTTGTTAAGCCTTTGAGGAGAGACCTCCTCATCCACATCAATGGAACCAAAGAGGTTCCTATTTCGATCAATCTACCAGGTTTCCCATTGCATCTCTAGTCTAGGAATGCTTTAGGGGTGATTGGATCAGTGTTGGGAAAGCCTATCAAGGCATATAGGACCATGGTCTTTGAGAATGAGGCTTGCATTTGCAAGAATTTTGGTTAATCACTCCGCAAAGTATGAGTTCAAGGATACTGTCAAGCTACAGGATGATATAGGTAATAAATTTTATCAGAAAATATTTTATGATTAGATATCCGATAGTTGTTCTCATTGCATGGTGTAAGGCCATAAGACCATGGACTATTCTAAAATGAAGCTACAGAGGGATTCTGGTCCAGGTGTGCAAAACCAGCGGAAGAGAATATGTAGAAGGAATAAAGGAACAAATGAAAGAGTTGTGGAAAAGAACCAGGGAAGATAGGTTGCCGGAGGTCAAAAGCCTAACCGGAACCTAACCGGAGGAGTGGAGAACAATGATGAAGCTTCCCTTCCGAGAGACGGAGAAACCCTAGGTAACAGTCCCCATAGTGGCAATGCCTTAAAGAGTGGAACAAATATAGCTTTAGTGATCTTTGCGACTCCAATGAAGACTCTGGAGGACTCTCTGCAGACCTTTCATCAAATGGTTATGGATAACCCTTCAATCCTTAGTTAGCTGAGAGAGAGAATGATACTAAGGAAAACTTGAGGAAAGCTCTAAGAAATGAGGAGGCCATGCTCAAGTTGGGAGATGTTAACAATTGGTATTTTTTATGAAGTTGTTAGACAGCATCACAACAATATTATGACTATCACAGATGATAACAAAGAGATGACAAAGGGATCCAGCTCAAATAAAATGGAAGGCAGTTAACTACTTTAAAGACCTGTTTGGAAAAAATTACTCATCATTTAGAAATCAGATCTCCAATCTCAATTATAGCAACCAGATTTACATTACGTAAGACCCATCCCCAAGTAATGTATCCTTATTTATCAGAATTTGTATGGAATAATCTCTCAATCCCTAAATTTATAATAAAATTCTACACACACATGGGTCGATCACAAGCCTCACAATGTATGGATGTGGTTCCCATCCCTAGGCATTATAGGATTTTAGTGTGACTCTGTTCCCAAATCCAATGCTGACTAGCATGGGCACGCTTTGATCGTGGACTCACTTATCCATTAGAATTGGTCCCTAATTTACTAAAAAAAATCAAGTTTAATCCATTATGTTCAAAAAAAAAAAAAAAAAACAATTAAATATGTTTAGGCTTCGAGCGACAGTCTGATAGTAATCCAATTTGTCTGTAAACTTAAGCCAATAATCTCCCAAATCTGAGAATGGATTTGTGAAGCAATCAATCATTTATTTGATCTTAGTTCACCCATGCTGAATGCGGGGAACCGAGGTCCAATACCTTTTGAGTGATTTACCATCTGGGAGTTAACCAGTCCATCAACTAGTTTAGAACTACAAATACCTGATTCTTTGTGGAGATACATAAGCAACATGAAGTAGTCACTTCGCTTATGGTTTTACCTACTTCTTTAGTCAATGAAATACCTCACATACTTTCACCACCCCTGCCCAACCAACCTTAATTTGGCTTGATTCTTGTCAACTAGGGATTCGTGGCAGCTTGAGACTGATCTCAATCTCGGCCAACCATTATGTTGTTTTTTATTTGTTCATCTCTATTTAGAATTCTTTATTTGTTCATTTATTCAATCGTTTATTTGTCTATTTATTTATTCATATTATTTTTTATTCTTTGATTTATTTATTTATATATGTACTTGCAATTTATTTTCAAACTATGTAACGAATATCCTAAATTAGTAGAACTTAAAAACTTGGTTTAAGAATATTCCCCAAACGCCTATATATTTATATATTTATTCTAGTTTCAACCACCACTCAAACCTTAAGCAAGAAATATAAAGAAAGAAAGGAAAAAAAAGTGATAGTTATAAGGACTAGGAGAATTGGATGCCTAATAACTTCTCAATATCTAACTTGACGTTTATCCATCCTCAGGTAAGACCAAAATCCAATCCATTGAATCTGAAGTCAATAGCGTCTCTCTAAGTGAGAAAAAAGTTATAAGTCGAAGACCTCATCTAGGTGGTGACTCCAGATTTCACCATCCATTGGTGTGGATGGTCAAAATCATAAGGTGAACACTTTAGATCTTCTAAATTTTATTTCTACCCAAAAGAGAGGACAAAAAAACCATGTCATCACACCCACTCTGAGAGCCATTTCTAAGATTTTGGCCGCATAGGTCAAAATAACCAAATACCCCTAACTATGAGTTAACTAAGTCAACCCTAAAGGTCAACTTTTCCCAGCATAAGATAACGTCACAGTGACCTAGTATTCATGAGAAGTTCAAAACGGCAGCGAAAGTGCCACATTGTAGTTTAGGGCCCGTTTGATAAAACTTCTGCTTCTGGATTTTAGATTCTGGTTTAAATTTGGATTCTACTCCAAGCTACTTTAGGATTATTTTGGAGTAGAAACTTGTTTGATAACGCAATTCTGAAATGGATTTTAGAGCATCGTTGGATTAGAAACATGTTTGATAACACACTATCCCTCCAATCGAAGTCTAGAAAAACAGTCGTAGTAGTGGTGGTGGGTGGTGGTGTTGGTGGTGGTGGTGGAGGCGGAGGCGGCGGCGGTGGTGGTGTTGGTGGTGGTGGTAAAGGTGGCGGCGACAGTGGTGGTGGTGGCGATGGTGGTGGTGGTGGTGGTTGTGGTGGTGGTGGTTGTGGTGGTGGTGGGTGGTGGGCAGTGGTGTTGGTGGTGGTGGTGGAGGCGGCGGTGGTGGTGGTGGTAGAGGTGGCGGCGGCAACGGTGGTGGTGGTGGTGGCGGTGGTGGTCGTTGTGGTGGTGGTTGTTGTGGTGGTGGTGGTGGTTGTGGTGGTGGTGGTGGTGGTGGGTGGTGTTGGTGGTGGTGGTGGTGTTGGTGGTGGTGGTAGTGGTGGTGGTGGTGGGTGGTGGGCGGTGGCGTTGGTGGTGGTGGAGGCAGCGGCGGTGGTGGTGGTGGTGGTGGTGGTGGTGGTAGAGGTGGCGGCGGCGGTGGTGGTGGCGGTGGCGGTGGTGGTGGTGGTTGTAGTGGTGGTGGTGGTGGTCAAGTGATAGTCATGTGAGTGTCGATTCTTTTTTTTTCTCTTAAAAAGTTGATCCAACAGCTTGGAGCAAGTATTTATGACTCCAAAATTTTGGATTCTGGAGTCATTCTGAATCCGGTTCACTCTGTGGGAGTTGGAATCTAACTGGACTTATCAAACGCGCTTCTACTCCAAAATGGCTTCCTGAGAGCCAGAATCCATAAAATCCAGAAACAGAAGTTTTATCAAACGGGCCCTTAAAATCTACGGATCTAGCCATTACAACTTTTAATTAACCGACCTAGCCTAGTACTGATGTAAACAAGGAAAGGTCCAAACTCAACCTGGGTGGCTAGGAGTGGCCCAGACCATAAAGAATTATTTCAAAGACCCAAGGCTCAGCCCTATGTCTTTAAGTGGCAAACCAAAGTCATTAACCATGGCTCAAAGTTAGCCGATGCCGACCCACGGTAGATCAACTATCCATCAATGATGATGTTGGTGATATCTTTTCTAGGGTCGACTCAGGAAAAACTTTAAGTTTTTTAAAACTCTTCAAAATCGACCCGATTCTCTCAATCATGAGATAAGTTTTATCCTTCGGGTGACAGCCTCTTGAAACGTGAGGAAGTCTTTCTCCAATCATCCACCACTCTTTTAACATTGATTAGTGAGAGATTGGATCAAACTAGGGTTTTTGACTTTTTTTTTTAACTTAAATGCAATGGGCATATTGTCCTTATGATCACATCGTTATGTAAATTCAATGAACTTTCCAAATGTCTTGAAAATGTTCAAAAAGGTGGGACTGTTTGAATAACATGAACTATACAGAAAACAAATGAGGAAAAAAAACCCATATATTGTGAGTTATACGGTTGATATGGTCCACCCAAATTTGACATTGTTATCTACCAAGGGATCAATTGGATAAAATGTCATTCAACTCATCAACAAGCCAAAAAATAAAGAGGAAGTGGGAAAGATTCCACAAAGGGTATGTACGATCCTTTCCCGTATTTTAATTGAGTTGAATCTTCTAACATTTTCAACTAATATTATTTTTTGGAGAGTAATTCAATATAGAATTTTATTCAATGGTCAGAAGGGAAAATATTACAACTGTAAATCCAAGAAAAAGAGCCTTTGGCCTTTCAAAACAAGTACCAAATATTGATACCCAAAATACGACAACACCACATAAATAGGTGATCCCAACAATATCCACTAAGCTATGACCAGACATTGAGTTTTTTTTTTTTTTTTTTTTTTTTTTTGCATAAGGACGAGATTGTTCACAAGTCTCCATTTGTGTAGGCCTCAACTTTTGAGTTCAATGAGCTGAAACGATAGGGATGCTACGCATCACAACCGACTCGACAGTCAGACCTGGTCCAAATGCTACTAGCACACCCCACTCAAACCCATCACCGGTCGTGGTTTTCCCTTCCACCATAGACTTCTTCCGCATTTCATCCATAATGAAGAACACTGTAGGGCTTGACATGTTACCAAACTCAGCCAACACTTTCCTCGACGGCTTTAGTTTCTCTTCCTTCAAGCCAAGTGTCTTTTCGATCAAGTCCAAAATTGCAGGCCCACCAGGGTGGCTTATCCAGAAAATGGAGTTCAAATCGGTAATGCCAAATTTGCTCAATGATTCCTCCATGCACTTCTCAATGTTCGCACAGATGGTTTTGGGCACATCTCTAGATAAGCTGATTGAAAGACCACATTGGCGTGTGTGGCCTGCAACCATGTCACCTGAGTCTGGGAGAACCCGAGATCCTGTTGAGATGAGTTGGAACAAAGGGCGTTCGATTGATGTGTCAGGGTCTGCACCAATTATCATAGCTGCTGCACCATCTGCAAAGATTCCCAACCCAAGTAGGGCATGCAAATCATTCTCATCGGGGGCTTTGAAGCCAGTAATGGAGCACAACTCTGAGCAAACGACGAGTACACGAGCACCTTTATGACTCTCGGCTAGGTCTTTGGCAACACGGAGCACAGAGCCACCACCGTAGCAGCCAAGATGATACATCATCACACGTTGAACAGTCGGGGAAAGGCCAAGGAGTCTAATGAGCTGGAAGTCAGCACCGGGTGCATCGACGCTAGAAATGGTAGTGAATATAAGGTGTGTGATCCTTGATTTGGGCTGGCCCCACTCGTCGATGGCTTTTGATACGGCTTCCACGGCCAACTTAGGTACCCCTATCACAGTAATATCTTGGCGTTTGTCAATTGATATAGACGTGGCATCTTGGAATTCGATATTCTCTCTGATCATTTCCCCTGTAAGGTGGATGTAGCGCTTTTGGATTGTCGATCTGTCACCTGTTTCAACAATTAAAGAGATTTTTGATCAGTTCGATTGGAAAAAAACATAGATACCAAAAAAAGAATCTTTTGCGGATATCATCTGTGTTTACTTTGATGTGCTCTTTCAAATTGTATTCAAGTATGAACTCCAAATCAGATCGAATATGTGTGAATGTAACATGTTATGTTATGTTGTTGTTGGAAGAGATATGTAATACTTACACATTCGCCTAAACTTCTCTTTCAACTCAGTCTTGTGATCACACTTGGCGTTTTTGAAGTAGAAGTCCGGGAAATCAGACTGGGCTACTACATGCGAAGGATTTGCAGTGCCGATGGCCAGCACGGTGGCTGGTCCCTTGGAACGTTCTGTTTCATAGATGTATCCAGCAGATCCCATTGCAGCTTTTTGGCTTTGCTATACTGAGGCAATCGCAAGAGTGTCCAAGACAGGAAACAAGAACGAAGAAGAACTTGGAGCAAGCGATGATCGATGAAGTAGCAGAGCATATGCATGGGTATTTATACTGAAGGAAGCACGAAGGGAAGGTTTGATAGACGTTAATAATAATGCAATCATTTGATTAATTTATTGTGTAGACGTGCAGCCCTTGGACAGAGGTTAAGAATAATGCAATCATATACATGCATCATGGGTAGCATTCACTATATTAAATAGATTCACCCTTCTTCTTCCTTTATTGTTTATCTTGTTTAGGACATTCCTCTTGAACTCTTGTTATTCCTAGGACTTTTGGAACCGAAGAAGAGAATATTTTAAAGAAGGAAAATAAAAATAAGAAAAAGTAATAAAATATATAGGCTATTAATATTTGTTTTAGAGATAAAGTTTTGGAGTTCCATCATTTGTATGTACATGTATTTTTCATGGAATCATTACCATCGATGTGGCATGGGAGCCACCTCTAGAGTGTGGGACCCGTTGGATATGGACGGTGATGGGATCCCATAGAGAGTACATGTACATGCAGATCAACTATTCTCAAAGTTTTGTGGTCGAAGATGTGTTATAAAATCTTTTACATGACAATTAACAATCATTTAAGCATTAAAAATAATAGTTATTATTGTTTAGTTTTGTTGCTTTGAAAACTAATCTGGCCAAGTTGTATGCCCTCTGGCTGAGTTGACCACGTTATATCCGAATTAGCCACATATAGACCGACTTTAAACGGTTGAGCCGAGCTCAAGGCAAGAACTTGAAAAACAAATAAAAATTTCACCAAGGGGAAAGATTGGGTAATCCGGTGGCTACTCCAATGATTAAGTCAGTTCACAGAGCAAGCAATATGAAACAAAATGAAAGAAAATTGCATCACTATAGAGTGGGGTAAAGTTTAAGTGTAAGAGTGGATGTAAATTACCGTCCAGATACCTTCGTAATTGTAGATACTTATAGTGAAACCCTTCTTTCTTGTAACTATACGAATTGCCCTTATGTTCGTTGTTGAACAGTTGACAATGGTTGACAACTATGCCTTCAATAATTCACTCTTGGATGATGATCTTACTATCATCATAGAAGTAGTTGCTAGTGTACAAGTCCACTAAATATGATCTATATGTGTTGATTGAGGAAACGTTTTCCTTCAATTGAGAAAACGCCTTAATTTAATTTGTATTCAGCAACGTGTAAGACACGTGTTGTGATATTGATGTCCATAGACACATGCCGCTCCACCATAGGTTGGCAATGGTATTAACAAATTCCTTATTTAAGAAATGTAGAAGTTATCCTAAACTGGTAAAAAAAATGTGAACAAAATACATCAAAAAATTATCAATGCACCACACTCTGGACGGCCAACAATCCTTCTATTCCTCTTGTTCTAATTATTCTTTAATAATTTTTTTTTATATTATCAAATTCATTCTCAAGGCCATGAAAACGGATTCTGCAAGAGGGAACTACTGTTCCTCCGCTGGCCACTTCAAGAAATTTCTGGTAAATTCTACACATTTTCTAGCCAGTTCCAATCTGTTATAGGAGGAAGAGTTGCCTTTCTACGTATCATTTGGTTGTGAGAGTTCGGATCTTAGTTCAAAAACTAGACTCTTGATTTCTTTTTCTCTATGTTATCTGTGATTTTGCTTATTTGATCTTATTTTGTTTGTACCGTTTTTCAGCCAATCTAAAAATCTCAGTCCATCTATTTATGAAACATAATATGATCTGCAAGATTAGAACTTATAAATACTTTTCGATGTTGTTTCAGTGCTTGTTTTAAAGTTTCGTTTCCCGGAATTTGTCTCCACTAACTTACCGTGGCCTATTGGTTTTCTTGAAAGACCGATTTGTGTTGTCTATGAACACGGCGGTTTACCAATCTCTTCCTTGAGCATTTGTTTAATGGAGACTGATGGATTCAAATCCACTCATGTCCTTCATATCAATACATCGATATGTATCAACAATAAACTACAGTCGTTGAATTTCCTCATGCCAATATGAAGGGCAGGAGAGATCCTCTCATCCAGTGCATCCAACATGAGAGCAGTGAGAATGAGATCTCAGGAGTCTCTCTTTGTCGTCCACTGCTGCTAAGTCAGGAAAAGGGAAAAATGGGAGGATTTTAGTTTAGGAAGGAGTGGTATTCTCTGCGGCAATCGATTTTTTTTTTTTTTTTTTTGGAGACTTCTTTTGTCTTCTGGTTTTCCATTGTACCGTTCATGGATCGGCAGCAATTTCATCACTCCGGTGCCATCTCAAGGATCGGTGACAATATCGTTTCATTTCTATCTGCTCTTCTACATCCCTTGCCAATTTTGAATCGAATTGGCACTGTCAGGTAAGCTTCCTTACGACTGAACCTCCTTGAGTTTATTTTACATGCATCATTGTTTATATTGTATAATTTTTTCTGAGAGCTCTTCTCTTTGGGATGAGTGTTTTTTAGTTCATCTAAAACTAAAACTTCCATATGAGTTTACTATAATTTCATACCTAATCCCTGTTGATTTGTTTTTTGTCTTCTGCCGAATTTTGCTGAAGTTCATCTGTGAGTATCAGTGATTGGTTCATATTTTCTGCAGTGTGATCCATCCATATCTTGTATGTCTTTGTTGATTGAGAAATATACTTTTGATATGTACACATCTGGTTGTATGCTTCTGGGTCTATCATGTATATTTATGACTACTTGTGTTCAGAGGAATTACTTGTTTATAGTTATGTTTTCTGCTCATATATTTTCAGTGGTTTTATTTTGTTTATTTCGATTTTTGTTTTTTAGGGATTTTAATATATAATGAGGTGCATGGTGTCAATCGATGTAGGGCTTATAAAATCAAATCGAAACATGTTCATTAAGAGGTTTAGGCTAGGTGAGTTTTACTGTGCACAGTAACTAACGGATTGATCCGGTTTTGGATTATTATCGGGCTTAGGTCATTGGGTGGTTATTGGGTTAGTTCGGGCCGATTTGGGTTGGAAGCCCAGTATGAAACCCGTTAAGGTCATCTAGAAGGATAAAGTATTAAAGCTAGGGTTTGATATTCACTATAAATTAGTTTGGTTGGAGCCATTATTTGATTTGGACTCATCGATCCGCTTTTTATGACTGGTTTTGCGCTAGTACGAACTGGATCGGGACCAATAGAATATGTCATACCTCAACTCAAAACTGTCCTTTAACAGTTCGGTCTGAGCCCGGTCTGGTCCCAAAACTTACCCCTAGATGAGATGTTTTAAATAAGGGAATTCTTGAGGGGTTTTTTTTTTTTTTTTTTTTTCCGGACTTGTTATCATGTCGATGGTTGTATTTTGTCTTGATGTTCTTTCCTTATATTTTCATCATCGAGCTTGTTTAGTTGAAATTTCCGAGCTTCTTCTATATGTGATTGCATTAAGTTTTGATTTCCTTAGTTTCCATTTTCGATTTTGCCGTCTTGATATGTTCTGATTAAAATGCATGGGAGATTCCATTGTTGTACCTTATCGAGTTCTGGTTAATTCATTTTGGTTTTCTTATCTGCTGTCAGGCATATATTAATTTTATGCATATGTCATGCATAAAAATGTTTCTTTCGATGTTTTCAAAATTCTTGGATGTTGTTTCCCGGGTGGTCTATTTGCTTGATTAGTAGCAATATGAATCCGAATGTTTTCAATCTTGGTTTTTCAACCTGTTTTGACTCAACTATGCGGGGACTTGATTCTTAGAACTTCTGCTAGATATGTAGGCGACTTGGGGCAAATCCCAAAATTCGGTCCACCATTTTTATTGGCTCATTTGTTTTGTTTGAGTTTTCAAATCTGTTTTTGGTGGTCTATTTGTTTGACTAGTAGCAATAGAAACCTGTATTTTTTTTGCATTCCATGTGATTGATTAGTAACTTTGGTCATTTACCAATTTTAATGTGTTTGTTCGAACTACATTTTGGAATTGATTCTCAAAATTTCCTCGAAATTCTTAGGTAGTTCAGAATAGATATCCATAAATATCCCAAATTCAGTATCGTTCCATTTTGGTTTCAATTGTTTTCAATTTTGATTTCAAGCGATTTTCCACTATTTGTCGGTCGCTCTTCTTGAATTACATGGGGAATATGATTCTCAGAACTTCTTTGGGTTACATAGGAAATCTGAAATAAACCCTAGATTTGGTTCAGCGATTTCAAATATTTTATTTGTTTATGTTGTTATCTCATATGGAGTGTGAGGGGGGTTTCGTCCAATGGAGAGACTTGTGGATGATTGAGATCCGGAAGCATGATTGCTTAGAATAGCTCTCACCAAAGTCAATAGATCGATGCAATTTTCTTTTCAAAAAAAAAAAAAGATAAAAAAAGATAAAAATCGGATTGTGGTGCAAATTGTTATAAATTTTTTTAAAAAAAATATAAGATTTGTTAGGATAAAATAATCAATTGGAGAGAATCAAAAGAAAATTGGAAAAAAAAGAGTGAGTTTGATAATTTAAAAAGTTTATTAAAAAATAATTAGAACGAGGGGAAGGGATTAGTGGTCCTCTTGACTATGGTGGATATTGAAGGGATGGAGAGTTCAGGCAATAGTTTTGACCTGTATAGGAATTTTTTGGGCAGCAGTAGTAATTTGAGACGATATGGAATGCATTTCTCTGCGGCAAATTTCATCCAGGCGCCTCTGTCGGCTCTGTTTGAATATTATGGTATTCTTCGTACTCGAACAAATCATCAGGAAACTGAGGGTTTAATCAATAGGGGTGTTAATTTCGGTTTCCCAGACCATATTCAGAGCCGATTGGATAATCTTGCTGAAGGCAACAGCAGTGGAAAGGTTTCCATTAGGATAATCGGTGCCGGGGAACAAGAACATGTCAAGTTGGGAACAAGCCTCCCAAGTTCATGTTGCATTGCAGTTGAACTAAAGGCTGAAATTTTCGTGTTTTAAAACTTGCAATGATCTTAATTAAATGCAATGCTTATATTTTCTAATTTTGTTTAATGTTGTTCAAATGTAGAAGTTCTTGTTTCTAAGTAATCAAAATTGCATTTTATTGTCCTGCTGGGTTTGGCTAGTATCAATTTTGGGATCGAACCAGTAGACCAGATTAAGTGGACTCAAATTAACCCGAAATCAACTCAGACTGAACTGTTATTGGACATATTTCAGGTTGAGGTATAGCATATCCTACCGATCCTGGTCTAGTCTGGGCTAGCCCAAAATCGGACCAGAAAGGTGGACCGATGAGCCTGAACTCGATAATGGTCTGTACCAAACCAATTTAGATTGAATATTAAACCCTAGTTTCACTACTTCAGCCTTCTAGGTGGCCTTAACAAATTCTCTGCCGGGCTTTTAACCCGAACCTGCCCAATAATAACCCAATAAGCTAAGCCCGATAACAACTCGAAACCAGACGGGCCCGTCAATTAATGTGCACAGTATAACCCACTCAGCCCAAACCTATTAATGGACATGTTTCTGGTCAAGGTCTATAAAGCCCGAACCAAAGCTGGCCAGGACCAGCCTGTTGACACCCCTAAGTTTGTCTGTCTCATTTGCAGGTTCTAGATGAAGCAGATCGAATGCTTGACATGGGTTTTGAACTAGAAGTTCACTGCCTCTCAAGTTCTTCAGTATTTGGGAGGGAGGCAAATTCTAGTGACAATGGTGTAACTGCTGACCAGATGGCCGCACCAGCAGCAACTGCAATAGATCTTCATGGAGATGCTGCCAATTATGGCGGGACTGAAGAAGGGCTTTCTTCGGCTTCCATCTCTGACGTCAATCGTAATGGCAGCACGAATGGTGAAGCAGGGAATGTTGTGGGAGGTAATTCTAGGGATTCTTCTTATCAGAGATATGATATTCAATATGATAAGGGGTCAAAGGGTAATTCAATATGACAAGGGTATTTTGGTATTTAAAATAATATGGTATGTTTACATCAGCAATTATTGTCTAATTTCTAATGGGGTGAACTAAAATGTTATAAGTTTTACTTTACAACAAAGAAGTTCATGTAATAAACGAAAATCAAGGGGAGCTGTGAATAATTTTCCCAACAAATATTAATAGTTTGTCTATTTTTTATTTTTTCCTTTTTTATAATCTTTTCTTTCCATTCAAAGTCCAATCCTATAACATGTAAGTCAGAGAGATGATGAATGATGATCCGTGGTTTTGCCCTTTTCCTTCTTTTCATTTTCTTGTTTCTAGAATGATACTTGATCTCTCAATCTTTCATAGGGGACAGTTCTAAACAAGAGAACCCAAAGGTGGTACGCTAGAGGAAAAAGAAAGACCAACCTCTATCCCTTATGTTGCCGCCCTTGGCTATTAATAGGGTGGAGAGTTGGAGACTTACGGGGTTGATATCTTGCCTTAACTATGGCCGGAATCATGGGGTGGAGGAATTTTAAAAGTACTAAATAAATAATAATATAAAAAATAAAAAATAAAAATAAGATAAAAATAAAAACTCGCCTATTTGGAAAGAATAAAAGAGTAAATAAAAGGTTTTTTTTTTTTTTTTGAGAGAAGATGATGTGTTCCATCATCTACATGTAAATATATTTTTCAAATATATTTTTCATGGGATTTCATCACCATCAATGTGATGTGAGGCCCATTAATTATAACAGTGATGAGATCATAGGAAAGATAAAGTATATGCAGGTGAAAGAATCCCACTGATGTTACTCATAATGACCTATCCCTTCCTATACACAGTTATACACAGAATGTCCAAAATGCCAATGATAATGTTCCCAAAGTCTCGTCCAACTGTCACAACCCAATGTCTATAATGGTAACCTGGTGATCCTGATCAGAAAATTTCAATTTAGTCTGAGGATAACCCGAGTCAACTCAAGACAAGGTAAATTTTGACATTCCCATCCTTGAAAACTTTGATATCTCATGTCTGTGACTTTGCCCTCCCTTCTCTCGTCCCAACCAACAGCCTTGATTGGAGGAATTGGCATATACTTGAGGTATTGGGTTAGTGTATTTGGGATGCAATATCTCTTCTGTCATAATCCAAATCTATACTCCTCTTGGGGCCTATTCGATAATTTTCAAGATTCTGGATTATAGGGATTCTGACTCTTAAGGAGCCATTTTAGAGTAGAATTGCATTTAGTAAACTCAGATGGATTCGTGTTCCCATGGAGTGAATCAGATTCAAATTGACTTCAGAATCCAAATTTTTAGAGTATAAAAAGGTGTTTTTTGTTTTGGAATAATTTTTTAGAGAAAAAAGAAAATAAAATAGAAGTTATCCTCTCTCACAAACCTCTGTTCTTCACAAAACAAAGGCTTGACCACCACCGCCGCTAGCTCCCACCACCGCTGCCACAACCATCACCACAACCACTGCCGCCGCCACCGCCCACCGCCCACCACCCACTACTGCCACCACCACCACCACCACCCACCGCCGCTACTACCCACCACACCACCACCGCCACCACCCACCACCCACCTCTATTACCCACTACCATTTTTCTAGACTTCGATTGGGGGAAAAGTGTTTATCAAACATGTTTCTATTCCAAAGATGCTCTAGAATCCATTCCAAAAATGCATTATCAAACATGTTTTTACTCTTAGATAATCCTGTAATAGCCTGGAGTAGAATCCTTATTCTGAACTGGAATCTAGAATCCAAAGCAAAAGTTTTATCAAACATGGTCTTAGAATAGCACAGAGAGAAATTATGTTTCTGGTCATGGTTCAAGGTATCTGTATTGGATCTGATCAATAAAATCGACTTATTCGTATCGGGTTTTGAGAGTGGTTGATTCTGATTCAATACCCTAAGCTTGAATTGTTTTAATTTTATTTTATTATGGTTCAATAACGTGTCATCATACCATTGGATCTATATACCGATTTGATCCAGATCAGATCAGTTTTGAATATGACAAATACCATGTCTGATACTTGGACTTATAACCTTGCTTCTAATCCTTCATCATTGTTTTTTGTTATTTATTAATTTATTTATGAAAAATTTCATATACACTCCAACAAGGATTGTTAACATCATCTACGCCCACAAGAATATAGAAACCTCAACTACTACCCAAAAACTTAGCTTTACTAATCAAAGAAGTCAACTCCGTCAAAAGATTCACATTAGTTGCTGATGTCAACCGCATTGGAAAGTTTGATATGGACTATATATACTATCCTTTTAGGCTGGTTAAAAGACCAATATACTGACTTATGAATCCAAAACTGGTGTGCATATGGCCTATGCAGCACATTACCTTGTCTTCTTGAAAGCTTGATATATAAACGAACAAAGGATATTTTTATCGACACTGGCGGTCGGTGTCTGTCGGATCACGCAAAACCGTCATTCCTTCTATCTCAAATACCAAAACTAACCCCTGTATATTGTGGTTTCTGTGATGACCCAAAGAATGTGCACCAAAGAAAATCAGCCGATGCCAAGTAAAAAAACCTAACAAGTAATCCCATGATGTCCGTTAGCATTCTAACACAGAGTTCCACAAATTAAGTCCACGTAAGATGCGAGCTCCAAATCACTCTGCTTCCAACGCATAGATCACTGCTAGTGTGTACTTTTATCTCTATCTCTCTCTTTCTTGAAATCCAACCTCCTTTCTGTCCTCCAAATAACAAACTACCGCTCCTTCCTATACTCCTATATTTTTCCGAGTAGAGTGTAAGATTCCAATATTTCCATTTGACTCACTGGTTAACCAAGCCGGGTCACCAAATGACTCAGATCGGCTGGCCACCGTGTTTGTGGGGTTTTCTAGTTTTAAAGCACTGGTTTAACCAGTCTAACCACAGCAACAGGGTCAACACTTCCTTGGCTGCTCCGTCAGAATTTTCTCCATACAACCATAATCCTGTTGCTTTCAAAAAACAGCATGAAAAATGAATGAAAAAAGATTTGGTCTCATATTTGATGTAGTCAATCAAAGAATCCTTTGGCTTTTTGTTCAACATCCAATAATATTTTCAAATATCTTTCATTGTTTTTAAAACTTCAAGCACTGGTTGAACATAAAATTTCAACATCCAATAATATTTTCAAATATATCAAGAATGTAAAGAGCACTCAAATTAATTTTGAATTCTTCAATATCATTCATTATTTTTAAACTTAGGGAGAGGGATCTACACGTTAACAGGAGGGATATTAGAAGAAAAAAGAAAAGGGATTCAATTTTCAATAAAGAGAGACATAGAGGGAAATTTACACCGCCAATGTGTACTTTCATTTCCCATAAACTTATTTGATATAGGATATCTTAATTTTGGATACGGTTTTCCTATCCGCGAGTGTAAAGGAATCTCTCATGTCACACCAATCAGGGTATGAGAAATGGTTTCGTCAATAAGAGTCTACATGATCATCAAGATGTGAGAAGGTGTGGAAAGAAAACATCCCCACACCACCTGCAAGGGGATCTTTTTCCTCTTAAATTTTTATCTTCAAGACAACACAAAAGTCAGACTCCAGTTTTATTATCATCCATGACTTTCCTATCTTCCTTCTTGAGGAAACAAAGTAAAGGGTAAGGCTGAAGAAAGAGGTGTGATCAAAGAGATCCAAAGCATTAATCATGAAGAAGATCAGCTTTCTTGGATGCCTCAGCTATATGTTAATCAGTTTCACTCCTTTTACCAAAATAAAGCTTCTCTAAGACTGATCATAGCTTTTATAATCATATATGTGGAAAACATGCTAGTTGAAATAGTCTCATTGAGCTTGATGAATCTTATCTTATAAGAAAGAAAAGTATAACAAATAGGAGAAAAGTCAGATTTGGGATATCAAACTACCATATCATATATTTTATAATGTCAACATTCAGCCTATGGGTATCTTAAAAATTCCAATCTGTCAGGCTTGTCTTTTGACTTTAGTGCTTCCTAATTTTTTAATATAAGCATCCAACGATGGTCACAATTCTCTCATCAGTCATCAAATGATATTGAAATCCTTTATTTTAAAAGTTTGAACTTGTAAATAAGGATCCAAACAATGAATATATTCAATATTCCTCAGCGCACGGAAGACCTTGCACATGACAGTGGGAGGAAAAAAATGCAGAGATATGCCCTTTTTACATTTTTCAGGTTTGAATAGTCGACCTCTCCTACTCTGATATTGAAACCAATTATCTTAAAATCTCAATCTTATAATTAAGTAATTAGGGCCACAATGAATATACTCAACAATTAATCAATACAGACATGTAGCAATAAAGAAATATGAACTTCAAGAAGAACTACTAGTGATTCATCCTAAATTTAGATGTCTAGAGACTAATAATAGAAGATAACTAGCAATTGGGTTTTCATTATTCCCTCAATCACAACGATTCAAAGATAAATAAAATAATCAGAAATATATCATTTTTGTGCAGCATGCATGTACAATTGCACTCTGAAAACAAAGGATGTCTTAGCCATACAATGATAATTTTTATGTTTAATCTCATAGGGTCATATGAGGATCATGACCCATGAGTTTTCATCATCATCACATGAATTTCCATGATGATGATGATGATGATGAAGAAGATCATGAAGTATCCTAACTAGCCAAGCAAGTCTCCCAGAAAAGCTTGCTCTTCTCCATCTCAGTCATCAGCTTCCAATTTGCATTAGCACTATCAACAACTCCTTCCTCCTGCTCTGTGGATGGGGAATCCACCGTGAATTCCTGTGATGATCTCATCTTTTCGGTAGCCCACTCTTGATCATCACTTTCATACTCAGTATTATCCATTTCATATGAATCTTGATCACTGCAGTAATTGGGATCATCTATGCTACAACTTAAACCATAGCTACAAGACTCGGCATCATCATCGGCCATCGGAATTTCATGATCGGCATCAAGACTGAAATCGGAATCTCCAGTTGCTTCGAAAAGAAATAAGGAAGATATATCTGTTGTATATGCAGACTCCATATCCTAGCTAGAAGAAAGCAAGAGATATCTCTCTACCTGAACTATTTGGAAACAGAAAAAGCCATTGATGCCAAGGAGCTTTAAACGTTGGGGAAGGATGGAGTTGGGTTGTCTAACACACTACCAATGGCTCATGGTTTAGTGCACGTTGTTTTTAACTTCGTAAGACATTAGTTGTCCCTCTTTATATCAATACCAAATTCTCTCATTTTCTACTAGAAGAACATTAAAGAAAAATATTTAAAAAAGAGTTGTAACCATTCTCACGTTATTGTCTTCTAGAAGAAGTGGAGGCCTTGCACTTTGTTTTTAATTATTTTATTTTTCTCTCTTTTTTAGAAATTTTTTGTTTTATAGAGAAAAGCATCTTTCTATGCTCATGTATATAATTCCATTTAGGGACCATCATCATTTTGCCATGCGCATGGCTGATTTTATTTTACTATGAGTCAGCAAAGAATAAATATATTTATATTAAGTAAAAAGATGTATAATATAAATAGAAATTGGGTAAACTCATTATAAAATTAAAAGAAATTAGTCAGAATCATCATCTTCGGCATTGTCATCAGTAGAGAATAACGATCAATTCAGAATAACGGTCAAAAGGTTGATTCGAGGATTCATGCACCTTCGACATGGCCACCAGGAGAGTCTTAAAATCAAATCCAAGGAAAACCCAAAATATAGTAGTACATCCAATAGTTAATTTCAGACCGATATCTAGTTCTCTTTTTTCATCCCAATTAACATCATTCCTTATGAATGTAGGACTAGAGTTCCATGAGAAAGATGTTTGAAGAAGACCACCATTTTTAGCCAATGAATCTGCCACCACATTTATCTCCCTAAACTAATATGGAATTCTCCTACCGATTTAATCAGGATAGGTTTAGAGCTATTATTGTTGAAACTTCCAAGGGAAGGATTTATTAAGCACACTTGTCCTGAGAAGAGAATAGTTCACTTACATATACTTATATCCTCTCTAGGATCCTATCGTAGTCCATATCCAATGGATCCCACACTCTAGACATGGATCTCATACCACATCGATGGTGACGAGATCCCATACCACATCTATGGTGACGGGATCCCATAGAGAGTACATGTACATGCAGGTGATATGAACTCTCTTAAGAACACTTGAGTCACGTTCAATCCATAAAGTTTTTTTGAATACCAATATGCCTACAAGGGTTCCCTCCCAGTTTCTAAGAATTTATGCTGCACTTGAATGACCCGGATTGCCTAGAGAGAACTATAAACATTGAGTTTGAAAATGCTCATAGTATTGTAGATTGTCTGTCAATTCCCTCAAATCGGTACTTATTCCGTTCATACCAAGCCTGCATGTGCATCGTTGATTTGGATTTTTAACCACTGGATAAAAGGCTAGGATCTATATTTGTCATATGTCCATTTTATGACCCAAATTAAATTATTGAATCATAATTTATTAATATTTTTTTCTCTTGTAATTTCAACAGTCAAATTATTTTCAAATAATTGATTTTTCAATATTTATATGTTTTATTTCTCAGTATATGATATGCATTTGGCTAAACTTATTACATAATTAACTAGAAGTTATGTTAACAATAAATCTATAAATTTTAATTGCAAATGTATTGCCAAGTCACAAAAAAAATTATAGCTTGTCAAAGAGCCTTTTAAGACGTGAAGAGATCTCCCTTGTTTTTATTTACCTTTTTTTTTTAGTTGAATAGATTCTCCCGAAAAGAGGAGCATAGTGGTCCCCTCCAAACCACTTGGATCCCACAAGTCACTAGAAAGTTAGATGTGCATTAGATCTCACTTGAATCGCCCCATATAGGATCTAGGTCATCTTCATTTGGATTCAACTGTAGATTCCCCCTCCCGCCCCCTAAAAAAAATAAAAAATAAAAAATCATGACATGAATAGAATAGTCCACTACTATATATAAATTGGACAAAGAAAGGAATAGTCCACTATTATATATAAAATGAAAAAAAAGTACTTCTATCTCTTTTTCTTAAAATTTGGACCTCATTTTTCTTTTTTTTTCTCATTCTCTCCTTTAAATGATTGGCTATCGATTCTTTATGTACTTTCATTTTTCCCACTAACATATAAGATTTCAAAATGCCCCACTAACTTGTAGATCCTCCTCTCAAATTAAAATTGAACCTTTTCTACCCTTGTCAAAGGGCAAAACTTATTTTCTTGCCACCTTACTAATTAATTTATTGAAATAACATATAACACATAATATATGGATCAAATTGTTTGAACGGTCTACCCGTGATAATATGCTTACCAAGGCCACCCATCTCATTATACCATTTGAAATGAAGATGTGATAATTTATTACCATTTAATAAATAATAGATGTCTTGAAGATCTGACAATTTTTTTTTTTTTTTTTTGAGCAAGGGGGCTTTGGGTCTACCCTTGGAAAACTTGGGTTAATCCTATTCTTATGTGCTACATGAAGACTTGGGAATGTTTTGCCCTAGTGTATATATATATATATATTATTTTTATTTTTTTCTTTTCTTTTCTTTTAACTGTGATATATGAATATGAAAGCCACTCCACCTCAAAAGGGTATTAATAAAGGGCCTTTATGCTTCACAACAGTCAATGTCAACGCCCTTTTGACATCATTTTAATTCTTTTTAGCCCATAATTATTGGGTTACCATAGAAATCACAATACAGAGAATAATTTTGGTGTTGAAATGAAAAGAATGAAGAGATTTTATGCTGATTATCTCTAGATCAACGTTGACACCGGATAATTTTAGGTAGAAAAAGGAAAAAGATCCTCTCTAGTGACTGCCAAGTGACAGTAAAAATCCTAACAGTTCAAAGTACATTGGCATGTGTCTAATATACTTTGAGTGGTCAAGATCTTCACTGCTACTAGTATCTGGTCCATAAAAAAAAACTTATTAATAAATACAAGTAATGCAACATTTTTAGTATAAAAAAAAATGGTAATGTAACAATAGTCCCCCTCCTCGTTTGGGATCCGTATCCTCTTTTCCCAGTGGTCTGGGAGGACAGTGGCAACCTATCCCGAATGATTGCCACGTGGCTCTCGGTGAATCCGAGACCCACGTCTGAGCCGACACCCAGCCGACAAGCCAAGCAGACAGAGGGTGTCTGCTCGGACGTGGGTCTCGGATTCAACGATAGCCACGTGACAACCATCTGAGATAAATTACCATTATCTTCCCAGAACCACTGATAGAAAACGATGTAAATCCCCTCGCCTGCATCCGTATCAAAAGATTGAAAGAACTTTTGAGAACGCATGCGCCCATACTTTGAAAAGCATAATTGAAAATTCACCACTTTTTTTTTTTTTCTTTTTTTTTTTTCTTTTTTTTTTTAACTCACCGTGCAACACGCCTAACAGTCGTATTATTTGTTCCTATCTAAATGAGGTTGATGATATTCTTATATTAAAATGTCAATAATAGATGACAGTTGATAAATATATAAATACTGAACTCCATTAATCCTTCCAAGTGAATATAAAATAAGAAAAAAAAATATAAATAAAAAATTGAAAGAGAAGATTAGAAAATTCAAGTCTTACCGCCGGCTCACCTCCCAAAATCGCTCAAAAATAAAATAAATAAATAAATAAAAAAAAAATAATCAAATGAAAAAAATTCTTGCAAGAAGCGTTTCAAATTTTGGTTTTAGTTGTCAACAAAAGAAGTGATGTTGAAAGTGATTTTGTTGTCCACTAACTCCCTTCACTGTCATGATGATGGATTACCTAAAGATAATAGGAGGTAATATAGAAGGGTCCTGGCTGGGAGAAAGACATATGGTACGTGGTCTATTTAGGGGTGTCAATTTTTGGATCAAATAGGTAGTTTATGTTGAGTCGGTCTGATTTAATTCCAAATTGATTTGGATCAAACGGTTATTAAACATGTTTCAAGGTTGAGGTATGGCATATTTTGTTGGTCTAGGTTTGATCTGGACTAATCCTAAACCGGTCCGAAAAAGTGGATATATGAGTCCAAACCTAATAATGGTTCGGATCAGACCAATTTAAACCTATTAAACCCTAGCTTCACTACTTTAGCCTTCTGGATGCCTTTACTAGGTTTCTTATCGAGTTTCCAATCCAATCCAAACCATCCTGATAACAATCCGATAAACTAAGCCCAATAAGAACCTAAAACCACCCAAACCGACCTATTGACACCCCTAATCTATTCCTTGTTTAGAGAGAGACCTCAAGAACCAGGAAGCAACCTTACTATAGAAATGAGAAGGAAAATAAGAGGAACACATGCGCAGAGGTTGATTGGAGAATGGCAACAGAGAAATCCATGTTTCTTGGCTTCAATTGAGGTAAGTGAATACTTGCCTTACGTATTTCGTGATTACATGATTTATAAGATCAAATTCTATTATGCCAATAGCATAAGTAAGACTCTCTTTGGTATGTATTATAGAATTAATTAATATAATACATTATGACATATGTAGTTGATTGGTATGATTTATGATAATTATTTATATTTAAAATAAATTAATATAATTTAAAATCAACAAGTATGTTAGAAGCGAAGGTATTTATCATTATTGTGATAATCTATTATTACTTCTTTATGTCTATGGGTACCAAACGGTTATTATTTATTATTCATAATTTATTCTCATAAATGATTTGTCATAAATAGTTCATAAACATTAAAATAAACTATACCAAAGACAGCCATAAAGTCCACAATTATTTTATCATGACTAATGGTATTTCTGATTTTATTAATGCTCCGTTTATTTTGACGTAAAATCTTACATATAATATTTCCTATGTAATAAAAAAAAATTCAATGTTTGTTTCTAATAGATAAAAGAAAGACAAGATTTCTTTTTCATCCCCCTTAGATATCACTATATGTTGGAACCTTGGCCAGAGTTGAGTAGATAATTGGTAATTCATAGGTAGTTCCAAGTGTGTTGTCATTGTTGGTAACCATGGTTTGCATATGTGTGTAATCCAGTGGCAGTATGGGCAGTCTAGTATTTTTCTAGCTCTCCAGCATGAAGATAGCATCTGAAAGAAGAGAGAGAAAGATGAGAGAGAAGAAGAGAGAGAAGGAGGAGAGAGAAAGTTGTGGGCCAAGGGAGTCCCACATGACGTGGCTTGCCACCTTGGTACCAGCCCAGGCCAGCATGGCTGAGGCCCGACGGCACTAGGCCAGTAGCATGGCAGCATGGCCTACCAGCAAGCAGCCAGCCTCACAAAACCAACCAGCCCTGCAAGGCTAGCCAGCAGCAAGCCTCGCACGGCTAGCCAGCCTCATAAGGCCAACACACAGCCAGCCTCAGAAGTGTCGTGTGCACAGTAGCCACACGCAATGCATGTTGTGCGCACGCCCGCAAGGAGTTCACGCACACCCCTCGCATCAACACCCGTAAGGTGTTCGACGCTTTGCCTCAATAGACAGGGTCCTCAAGACCCTATTGGAATCCGAAACCCTGAATCAAGTTTAATAAATGGTTACAGAGGCCATTCGGCCAAAAGATAAGGGTTTTCTGGTCTTTTTGTTTAAAGAATGATTCGAAATCCACGGCAGAAAAGGAGCCACCAAGTCCAGATCTGGATCCGATAGACTTCGAAAGCACGGGCTATGGTGTAGCACACAGATCACGTCAAGATCCATGCGCGAGCTCCCTAATTGGTGGGGTGCAACTTAATTCGCTGAGATGAGATGCATGAGGAGCGCATCTTGATTCAGTGTGACTCATAATCGTTGCGCAGGCGTTTGCGATTCTAATCTAGCAGCTATGGAGGTTCTCAATCGCGCCTGATGCGATGAAATCAGATCGAATGGCCCAGCTTCATTCCCGCTTTTTTTGTTGCATCTAATGGTCATCTGTTCAAGATACCCTCTCCGCCAATCGTAGATCGACAACGTTGTACGGTGGGACAGTGGCGGCGGCGCTAGTGTGTGTCGCGGCGCATAGTATGAAGCTCCGAAGATTATTTTTTGAATGATCTGAGCGGCTGAACTTTGATCGGTCATATCTTGGCCGTCCGAGCTCAGATCGACATGATTCAAGTTCCCTTGGTCTCTATTTTCCAACGTGAATCCATTGGAGCAACTTGGAAGGTCTGGTTGTGCGAGAAAACTAGGGTTTGGACTGGAAATCTCTAGTTTGAGCATCTTGGATTTGATTTTTGGATTTCATATTCTTCCTACTGCCACCAATGTCTCAGTAAAGCTAAAAAAAAGTGTTGTAGTCTCCATTAAGCCCCCATAGAAGCTTTGGTGGAAAGAAATGGTATGAGTGGTCATTTGAAGTGGTGAACAAGCTCATTAGAGTGTTTCACAGAAGGAATGATTACGCGGGAAGGTAATCTCTCACGTAAACCCTCATTATGATGTATGTGCTCAATGGGAAGGGTTTGTAATCAAAATATTCATGTAATTTTTATCTACTGTGTTGGGGCTTAGCAAACTTGTGGGTTGTAGCTCGTCTTATTCTGGTGGTGTGGCACCTAGCTGTTGTAACAATTGAACTTCACCTATTATAGTTGCGTATTGGGTATAATACGAAACTCTGATTAGAGTATTACCCTGTGGACTAGCCATCACAGTGTGTGATTGGTAAATCACGTTACATCTTGTGTTGTGAATGTATATGTGGATGCCTATGTGTGTGGAATAGAAGTCTGTGTGCTGCAGGTCTGGGTGTACACACCTGAAAAATCAAGCCCCTGGTATGGATACATGTGGGTGTGTGATTGATGTGTGCATGAAATGTGTTTGATAAACTGGTGGTGAGAAAAATTCATTTGACAGCTCAAGGCAGCACATGGTGAACCATAGCTCTTGGCAGTAGGGTCCAAAACAGTAGGCCAAGTCATCTCAGTGGAATTATTTTTGTGGGAACTGATTACCCCCCTCTCTCTCTCTCTCTCTCTCTCTCTCTCTCTCTCTCTCTCTCTCACTCAGTGACTACATGGGATTAACACTATATTTTACCTTTTAAAAGTAAACATTAAAAAAAATTACATGTAAAATATTACATGTAGAATTTTACGGTAAAATTTTACGTCAAAACAAACGGGACATAAGAAGAAAAAATCCCCACAGATACTGAAGGAGGATTCCTTCACATGCCTCTCACATAATGACAGGTTCACATTGACATGCTATTTCCTTTAATAAAGTATAAGCCCCTTATTGAACAAATCCATCTCCCGCATCCTCTCGTGATCTGGTTTCGCATGATACATATGGCTCCAACCCTTGATAAATATATAAATACTCGTCTATATTAATCCATTCCAAGTGAATAGAAACTTCAAAAAGCTTAAATAAGAAAACGAAACAGGCTATCATTTAATTAAAAAAATTCAAGTCCTCCCACCCAACCCCCACGGCGCCCCCCAAAATAATTGAAATTCTCGTAAGAAAAATTGTTTCAAGCTTTTGTTTTAATAAGCCATGGAATCCACATTGAAATTTTATTTTGATAAAATGTGGGTCCTTACTAAACCATCCGTCTCCCATCCTCTCATGATCTGGCTTCCCACGATATATAACTTCAATACGATTAATTGAATCTATAAATACTCAATTCTATTATTCCCTTTCCAAATTAAAAGAAACTTAAAAAGTATAAATAAGACTATCATTTGAATAGAATATTCAAGTCCTTTCTCTCTCCCCCTCCCCCTTCCCAAAAAAAAATGAAATTGTCGTGAGAAAAAATGTTTCAAGCTTTTGTTTTAATAAGCCATGGAATCTACATTGACATTCTATTTTGATAATATGTGGGCCCCTATTGAACAAATCCGTCTCCCATCCTCTCATGATCTGGCTTCCCACGATATATATAACTTGCATAGGATTAATTGAATCTATAAATACTTAAATCTACTATTCCCTTTTTAAATTAATAGAAACTTAAAAAGTATAAATAAGAAAGCAAAAGGGTATCATTTGAATAGAATATTCAATTCCTTTTCCTCTCACTCAAAAAAAAATGAAATTCTGATAAGAAAAAATGTTTCAAACTTTTATTTTAATAAGCCATGGAATCCACATTGACATTCTATTTTGATCAAATGTGAGCTCCTACTAAACGAATCCGTCTCCCATCTTTTCATGATCTAGCTTCCCATGATATATGTAACTTCAATAAAATTAATTGAATCTATAAATATTCCATTCTATTATTCCGTTTCCAAATTAATAGAAACTTAAAAAGTATAAATAAGAAAGCAAAAGGGTATCATTTGAATAGAATATTCAAACCCTTTCTCCTCCCATTCCAAAAAAATTAAATCCTCGAAAGAAAAAGTGTTTCAAGCTTTTGTTTTAATAAGCCATGGAATCCACATTGACATTTTATTTTGATAAAATGTGGGCTCCTATTGAACAAATCCGCCTCCCATCCTTTCATGATCTGGCTTCCCACGATATATATAACTTCAATAGGATTAATTGAATCTATAAATACTCAATTCTACTATTCCCTTTTCAAATTAATAGAAACTTAAAAAATATAAATAAGAAAACAAAAGGGTATCATTTGAATAGAATATTATAGTCCTTCTTCCCTGCAAATCCCCCCACCCCAACCTTACAACCCCCCCCCAAAAGTGTTTAGATTTTGTTTTATTGGTTTCAAACTCTATTTATTATGGAAACAAAGAATATAATTTTGTCAATATTTGGCATATAACCACAGTTATTTTTATATTGAGTTATGCTATTCCTAATTTTATTAATAAGGAAAAATCCCCATGACGCGGGAGTGGGAATTCATTGACTTGTCTCTCACATAATGAGCCATACAATTCACATTAACATTCTTTTTCTTCTTTTAGAATATGAACCTTGATGGATTTATAATTTTATAAATTTATTTTTCTTATATTTAATATTTAACATATTATATGTCTTATGGTACTCATTTGTGATGATTCCTTATATATAAAATATTGGTGGAAAGTATTAGTAATTTATGTTTAAAATAAAAAAATTCTAATATTTTCAATAATGACTTTCTGAATTTCATGTAGATTTTTAATGTGGAAAGAATTCTAGAAATCAAACGTGATCTAAAAATCTGATCTGAAAAATTGATTTAAATTCAAACCAGAGAAGAAAGATTACCACCCATAGAATGTTTACTATTGGAAGGATTTGATTGATTGTCAGAAATCTTGAGGAGAATATATACCTCTATGGAATACTACAAAGATTGACAAGTCTAAAGATGACATTTGGTTAATGATTGAATGATTCTCTATCTAATCTAGGCAAGAGGATTTTGTTTAATCTTTATTTTCATGTAATAAGATTATCAATTCTAGACATATCAGTTTTAATCTTCTCTACTTTGACTATTTAAGCAATGTAAAGCCAACGTAATAGAGTATCCAAGAATTATTAAGAAGATAGTTTTATTTCTTTTGTTTTTCTTTTCTATCATGTCTGACTAAGTTCTTGTTGAAAAAATCAATGTAAAAAAAGTTTTTCCAAATAAAATTTAAATAGATGTAAAATTCAAAATTTTGATTTTTTGTTTTAGCTCTAAATTTTGATTTTCGTTTTGGACGAAAATTTCATTTTTTTCGATTTTGAGTTTGTCTTTCCAATGTAGGACTTTTTAGTCCCACATTGCTTAAGGATTGTGGAGGAGAGGTCTTTATTTGTAGGGAGTGTCGCATATCCTTTGAGCCCCAAAATGAAAACAATGTTCGATTGACTCACACGCGCGCGCATCGGACCGTGACTGGATCGTGACCGTGACCGTGACGCGGGGGTGGGCCATGGGCCACGGGCTACTGACTATTGTCAAATTCGAACGCACCCCTACCCAGGTGCCTTTTTGGAAAGGTGTCATGTACACATAAGAGGGTGTCATCGGGACCGTTGATCTCAGGATCTGAGATCTGGACAATCTATCTGGAGGGTTACACCACATTCAATGGTCACTTTCAATGGGTACTTGGGCCCTATAAATAGAGTCCGACCCTTTGCTTCATCCTCATTCGAAATCAATAAGATTTCTCTCTCTCTCTCTCTCTCCCTCTCCAACTCTCTCTCTAGTTTCTGTTTAATCAAAGAGTTGATATTCGATATTTCTTCTAAAAAGAATTGATCTTAGCCGTCGGGATCTGCATATACCTGTCAATGTGTGCACGCTGGGTGGGTATCCTACATAAGAGATTGTTTTATCTTGGAGACAGATTTGTAGGAAACCTACTGCACCAATAGAGGACAAATACTGTCTTAAGGAGAGTGTACCAACACGACTCAACCCATTTCATTACTTCGAATTACTGCTGTTAAGGTACGCATGGTTATTTTATGTATGTTTCAATTTTAACTATATGATTATAGTTGATATATATTTAGATACATATATCTACGTATGTATAGATTAATAATACATGTTTACTACATGATTTTTCTTGTTACATATCATTCTAGTCCATATAATATATAACTGAAGTTTTATTATAACATTAATTTAGCATAACAGTTCTTTAATTGATTCAAGAAAAATTCAATCCTGTTAATAAAATTGTGAGACTTTATTCTTAATTTTAATTATTCTTCTAATCAAATATTTGTGTTTCTTGATTTTTCAAATTAATGGTTGCATGATTCAGTTTATTAAGAGGTCTATTAATTGATTGAGTTACGTGGTTTATTGCTAACCTGAATCCATAATCCGTAATTGTTATGATGTTTAGAAAAAATAGCAATTGAGCAGAACAATTATGATCCAAGTTTTTGTTACTTGCTTAAAGATAACATAGAATAAATTAAATAATCTGACGCTTGTTAGATTATTGTTTATTTTTAACTCCCTCCGAGAGTGTAATACTATCAATAAATTCATGAGAATTGCTTAATATTAATTGATTTATTGATATGTATTAATTTGTGTGTTGGGTTCAAATTAATGAAATTAGGGAAGATAAGGATTGTCTGACCTTTTGATAATCCTTGGTTAAATATTTGAATAGAGAATAATATATATATATGAGGTCAATGATCAATTTGCAACCGTGAGTAAATTTTTTTGAATCAACATCATCTTTCATTAAATTTTTGTTACTTAATTTTGTTGTCAATTAAATTGCAAAAGGAAGCCCCCATTTTTCTTCGTAAGTAGATAATTTGATTAATTAGTCTCTGTGGATCGATCTTTACTTATCATTACTATTCATTGTAGATAGAGTAATTTATTTTAATTGCGCTCAACACACATCAGACCTCTCTACTGAAATATTCCGTTTAGCATCCTTTCATGATCTGATTTCCCACTATGTATATGGCTCCAATAGATGACACTTGATAAATATATAAATACTCAATTCCATACCCCCCAAAATAAAATGAAATTCTCGCAAGAAAAGTGTTTCAAGTTTTTCTTTTATTAGTTTCAAACTTTGTTCATTTTGAAAATACAAAGAAAATTTCCCAACATTTGTCTTACTAAGCCCACAATTATTTTAATCATGAGTGATATTATTAGTAATTTTATTAATAGAGAAAAAAAAGGCCCAAGTCTGTGTGGATTCCTTTACATGCTTTCTCACATAATGAGTCATGGGTCTCACACTTCCTCCGATAAAATGTGATCCCCTCTACTTAACGAATCTGTTTCCCATCCACTCATGATCCCGGTCTCCACTCTTAACATCATGGTAAACCCTTATTTTATTTATCCAACTTTTTGATTAAACCATAGTTTTTTCACTCAAATATTTTTTATTTCATGTCTAGCTTGCAATTAAGTGAAATTCTTTGACGCAAAAAAAAAAATTGAGATTAAAAAATTTTGTCATGTCCAGAATACTTGAACGTGAATACTAGAATTGAATTTTAATTTTAATTTTTTTGTTTTTTGGGAATATTAGAATTGAAGTTGATCAACCATATATCTTTTAAGACCAAACACCTACATCCATTTCATTGATGTGGACAGTGGGACCGGATTATAATTAATTCATATTCCATTCATGGAGTAAGATTTAATTTTCAAGAATCATATTGTAAAGCTGTTCACCAGCTAACACCTATATCGTTTTCTATCCGATACGTTGATCGTTCATACCAATAAACAGGTAGTACATAATGTTTAGATGATATCATTTGTATACCAATTTATATTGCGAATTGAAATCTTATTTTATACAAAATAAAAATCTTATTTTGTATCAAATTAGAAATCGTATTTTGTACAAGTTAAAAACCGTAATAAAAAATATATTAAACCAATACAATAATAATAGGAAAATTTTCACGTACTACCCAAATACTTGAAAAACATCATCTACCATCCAAAATTTCTGAAAACATTACCTATCACCCAAAATTTCAAAACGTTACCCTATTAACTTGGATCCAAATCGTCTCATCCCTGAAATTCAGGAGGCGTGGCGGCGACCCCACTGGATGGTCGCCACGTGGGGGTCGGATGAATCCAACCCCTCCGTTCGAGCCGACAAGCCGAGCCGACAAGAGAGTGTCGGCTCGAACAGAGGGGTCGGATTCATCCGACCCCCACGTGGCGACCATCCAGTGGGATCGCCGCCACGCCTCCCGAATCTCAGGGATGAGACGATTTGAATCCTATTAACTTACGAAAGAGAGTTGAAATTTTGTCTAGGCATTTATACCTTTCTCATTTTAAACTGAGAAACATCACCTACCACCCATTGGTTCCTTCTTCGACATTTAAATCCAAAATAATCTTCTTAATGGATAATGGATTAAGGTTAAGAATGGAAACCAAAAAAATTGATCCGATATCCAATTTTGTCTGTTAGATTTTCAAGATTCAAATTTGCATGGAAGCAAGTGAAAATCAACTACTGAAGCTTTCATTATATTAAAATATTGATCATTTAATGAGATTCAAATTTTTTTTTTCCAAGAATATACCAGGTGATAGATGCAGTAACCAGTCTTCCTTCGATCTAAGTTATTCCGCTTTTTATGACGTTGATATTGTTAGAATATTATGTGTTTAGGGTTTCAATGAAACTCATTCCAATCTCATACAATTACCTTAGAACACAATAGAGAAGCCATAAACAATGAACATAAAGACATACTTGTATGTGAAGAGATCGATTCCCATACGTTTCAAGTCGCTCCAGGCTTTGATCGAAATCCCTCGGTCACAGTCTTCCACAGCCTTCAGATGATATCTGACGTCTCTTGCTAATGGGTGCAGAGAACTAATTAACTGTGACTGTGGGGACTCTAACTCAGTATTTATAGAATACTGCTGTAACCCTAAAACCCTTCACACTTTAGAATTAGGGTTACCAAACCTATCTCATACAATGTGACAAATCAAACCAAACCGGTTCTATCGTGTTCATTGGACTCCCACTGAATTGACTAGTTTATGTAATTAATTAAGCCCACATAAATCTAACAGATATTACACATTGAATCGATTCTCCCTCAAAAATACCAGGAAAGGACAAATGCATATGAGTTTAGGAATTTTTGGTTGAAACTATGGACAGCTTCAAACATATGAGTTTGGGAATTTGGAGACCCAACATCCTTTCTGAACCAACGTCCTTTCTGGTTTTGTTCTCAGATGACAGACTCCAGTGCTTCGTCACTTCGATGGGTGCATTTGACATTTCCATATATTTTCTTCTTCCATTGTAGAATCAAATTCACTGTCTCCTATGCTACTATCATCTAATGGATATGCCTCCATTTTTGTTATAAGAGCTAAGAACAGAGCAACAGAGAGGAAGAAGAAGATGATTTGAAGGTATGGTTAAACATTACTGAAGGATAAACTTGACTTTTTCTTTTCAAATAAGGATATTACTGTTAATACAAAAATGGTTTTGAGCTGACATCAGCATGTAACAGTTCCATCTTAAAGATTCTGGTCTTTTTGATAAATGTTTTGAAATTTTGGATGATAGTTGATGTTTTCAAAAATCTTGGGTGGTAAGTGATGTTTCTCAAAGTATTTGGGTAGTACGAAAAATTTTCCCATAATAATAATATAGAAAAACTAAAAAAGAATCGTATTTTGTATCAAATTAGAAGTTGTGTTTTGTACAAGTTTAAAACCATACCAAAAATGTACTAAACCAATGCAATAATAATATAAAAGAACCATTTTCCTACTGATACGAGACAACACTTTTCTTCCTTGTACTGAACCCGAGAACTGAATTATCGATATCGATATGGCATCGATTGATACTTTGCCACGTATTTATGCTTGTGTTTATAGTACGTAAGATCAATTGGTATGGTATTGGTAATTCAATACGATACAAAAAATAGAAACCCTTACCATTACAATAGTACGGTTTTAATACGGTTTATGTTTATTCCATAAAGTTTCGTTTTCTAATTTAATACGTAAAATAATTCAAATTCAATACCTAATATATGTGACCGTGTGAAACGGAATATGTGACCGTGTGAAACGGAATATATATATATATATACAATTGTATACATAAACAATATACAAATCAATATTTAAACGATATCTACCGCCGCACCATTACCATTATAGGTAATACTGTTATCAATTTAAACAGTAAAACACGATTTTGATGTCAAATATTTGACACATACCCTTAATTTTTAGGGGTTCCCCAAAAACTATCAAGAGGTTTAGGTTACTTAAGGGTGTCAAATCTGGGCCCAGCCTGATAGCACGAACCAAGCTGGACCCATATAACCCGAACGTAACCCAGACAAAACCCTTGATGGACAGGTTTCGGTCTAAGCTTATAAAACCCTACACCATTTCAATCCGGACTGAAATCGGATTGACCTGGCCCGTTAAGAGACCTGAGCTATAACCCAAACCGATAATACCCAATCCAAACACCAGTAAAGCCTACTAAGAAGCCCGAGTTAGAACCCATTCTTTTTGCTGCTCAAATAATAATCAATTTACCAAATATTTAACATATCTAACATTCTAACTAAATAAATACAAATATGCAATCATTATCCATGCTCGGATGCCCCTGAGGTTAATCAAAACTCATCCGCTTACAATTATATTAAATATGAACAAAAAACACCACAAAAAAATTATTGTCATGCAAAAATAACTACCCGATATGCCCAATAAACTTAGCTTGGACCGAATCGACTCAAAATCAACCAATAAACCTAGCCCGATAACAACCTGATACTAGATCGACCCGTTATTTATTGTGTCCTTGCACAGCCCTCCTAATCCACTCCTAATCCAAAACCTTAATGATAGGTTTTGGTCTAGACTCGTAAAATGCAACCCCGTTTCAGTTTGAACTAAAATCGAACCGGACCGACACCCTTAGGTTATACTCATTGATTCTCGAGCTGGGCTTGTTATAACCACGATGCAATGGATGTGCATTAAAGGAAATCATCAATATTAATTATATTGGGATAGTTTTAGACTATATAGTATTTCATTTGAACACACATTATATTGACAATCATGAAAACACCCTTGTTATGAGGGGACTTACTTCTTGATACCTCTATTTTTATTATATCAAAACAAAAATAAAGCAACAGTGAACCACATGATGAAGACCGTCCTTATCAACTGAAGCCGACCCTCTCCGTAGAAACTCTAACAGGCGGGGGCAGTGGCAGAGCCGGACGCGGCAGCTGCGGTGGCCGAGGAACCGCGTGCATCTTCATCTTTTAGATCTTTTCCATCACCACCGCCGTTGCCGTGCAGCTGTGGTTGAGTGGAAGAATCACGTCCAGGATCGCAGGAATTTGCCTTGGAAATGTTAAAAGCACTTGAAAAGAGATCAACCCGTTCGGACCTGGAGATCATTCCCTCTTCCAATGGAGTTTCAGACATGTATCCCACCCTTAGTGTCTCATCTGGTGATAACTTCGCCTGAGCTGTTCCATATTTTACGTCTTCCTTACTCTTTGCCATCTCTCTCTCTCTCTCTCTCTCTCTCTAGTGAGAAGTTGTGAAGGTACTTGCGTGGCATTTATATAGGTAAGAAGATAATGGCTATGTTCTAGTTACGTGTTACGGTCCCCATATAGCTTGTGAACAAGTGTCATTTTATAAGGTTACGTGTCATGCATTGGAGGTAAGGGTGGCAACTCTTACCCGAGTGACCCGATTAAGATAAGGAGGTCAGTCCAATTCTGGGATGTGGATGTATGGTTTGGATCTGCCCAGGCCGGGACTGCTGAGCTGAGTTTTAGGTTGGGCCGGTCGGACTTTATTATCTTGATATTTAATGAGGATGACAAAATCTGACGCGCGCGAACATGATTCTACAATTATGTTTGGATCGAATATCGGAAAAAAAAAAAAAGTAATAATAAAACAATGATGATTTTATGTTTTTATGTTTCCTCACATTAAAAGTAAAAAATTTCATTTTTTTTTTCCATCCAAACATAGTATTTAAGTTACTCCAAAATGATTAAGATATGTAATGGTGGCATAGTCGTTTTGAATGGGGTTAGATCTCGTTTCGATGCTAATGAATCCTTGAATCCACAAAGTAAGGTAACTATCGAATTTGTAAGAAAGAAAGAAAAATGAATAATTCTTATTGACTTCAAGTTGTTTTTAAAGAGGTTTAACTTAAGGGTGTCAATTTTGAGACCAAACCAGTCCGAATTAACCTGAAACCAACCTGGACCAAATTGTTACCGAACATCTTTCGAGTTGAGGTATGGCATATCCTATCGTCCTAGTCTGGGCCAACTTGAAACCTGCCAGAAAAAGTGGACTAATGAGTCCGAATCTAATAACGGCCCGGACCAAATCGATTTAGATCAAATATTAAACCCAAACCAGTCTCTAATAACAACCTGATAAGCTAAGCCCAATAACAACTCGAAAACGGACCGGCCCAGTACTTAGTGTGAACAGTGCAACCCACCCAATCCGAACCTCTTATTGGACATGATTTGACTAGATCCTATAAATTCCAACATCGATTTGGTCTGGACTAACACCCTTCTAACTCCTCCTCTGTGTAGGGAGGATTGATTTACAAAGAAAGAAAAATATGAAAAAATATGTTAAAATACGAAATAAGAAACTAGGAAAGAAAATTAAATCCTGTTTACCAAACTTAAAAGACCTGAAACACCCCTTAAATGTTTGGCCACCGAAAGATGATCCAATGATCTTTAATGATTGATCCTGCAATGGGGCACTAGCTGCCATTCCAGAATTGAGATTATTCCTCCCGTGACTTTAACCAAATTTCTACCAAAAAGAAAAAAAACTTTAGCCAAATTATGAGAAATTAGTGTTAGTTGATCGAAAGGATTTCTGCCCATCCAAACGTTCTGGGAAATATACAAAACTCTATACATCAAATGGTTGGGTTTCATCACAAAAAAGAAAAAGTATCGTTTGGGTCCCATGTAAGGGCGTTAAACGGTTTAGAGTTTGTTTAACGGTCCGGTCCAGTCTGGTCCTATGTATAAAAAGGTAAAATCAGAATCGAACCGATTAACTAAACAGTGTCAAAATTGAAATCAGAAACGATTAGTAATCGGTTTCGATCTACCGGTTTTTAAACGGTTTTACATTAATTGGTTTTGCTTGTGATTTATTAACGGTTTAACGTATTAGTTATTAATCGATTTTTCATAAAAAAAATATATATATATGCATCCGATCAAAACTGGTACTCTTCCAAACAATATCAATACTAAACCCATGATTCACATCAACATGTACACCCTACATACAATATTAAGGATGAGTAATTAGTAATTGTAATTTCTTAATCTATTTAACCTAAAAAAAAATGCAACTTAAATGACCAAGATCAAAGGTAAAAAATCAATCATAATGATTAATGATAGCCTGCTAGTATTTTCCAGTTCTAGAGTTTAACTTTGAATATTGTTTCCCCCTAAGGAGAGAGTGAAACGGTTGGCTGTTGGCCGTTGGTATGCCACTATTCGTAATGGCTAATGGGGTTATGTTTTCTAGAGTTTGTTTGTTTTGGTTTAATGGTTTAGGTTTTTGGAAAATAGAGTTGGGGTATTGGAAAAATAATTTATTAATTACAGTTGGGTTGGGATCTCTACTCTTTAGTCTTTGGAAATAATATATTAATAATATAAGGAATGAGTTAGTTTTTAGACAATTAACGATTCATATTCTATTCGGTTTAATCGGTGTCTAGTTGGTGTAACCCGTTGGTTTAAACGGTTCAAAATCGAACTGAACCGGTTAAGTAAATAGTGTAATATTTGAAACCAGAACCAAATCGATTATTAAACGGTCTCTCAGTTCCAGTGTAAACGGTTCGATCCAGTTTCGATAAACGGTTTCAGTTCAAATGTGGCACCCTTAGTCCCATGTTAGATTTTCTCTATGCACCTATGTATTACAAGTGGTGTCAAATCTTAATGTCACTATACTTGGTTACTTAAAAGATAAGTTACTATGAACACTTCAATAAATAATGTTTATTTAGAAAAATCCCATGAGGCAACGAGAAAGGCAGACTAGATTAGTCATTAAAAATAATAATTATATAAATTATGAAAATTTCAATAGGGAAGAAAAACCATTAAAATAATAAAATATATTTTTATCACAGAGATAATAAAATAGAATTACCTACCTCATTTTTTTCTTCTTTTCAAACAAAAATAAGATTGAAAAAGAGCTTTAGAAATGGAGTCCTTGAGGTTAAAGTCTCAATTCTACATTGTTAGAATTCTTAGTCGTCGTTATTTTTTTTCTTCTTTTCAAACAAAATAAAAATAAAATTGAAAAAAAAAAAAAAAAGTCTTAGAAATAGAGTCCTTGAGGTTAAAGTCTCAATTCTATACTGTTAGAATTCTTGGTCGTCATTATTTTTTTTCTTCTTTTCAAGCTAAATAAAAATAAAATTGAAAAAAAAAAGTTATAGAAATAAGAGTCCTTGAGGTTAAAGTCTCAATTCTATATTGTTATAATCGTTATTTTTTTTCTTCTTTTCAAACTAAACAAAAATAAATTGAAAAAAAAAAAGTTTTAGAAGTGGAGTCATCGATGTTGAATTCTCAATTCAACTAATAGAATTCTTAGTTGTCGTCATATTTTTCTTGGTTATGTAATCATGTATGAAAAATGGTAATCTAAGTATTTTCTTTGATAATAAATTTGTACTTCATTAAGCGAATCATTCTTTGAATGAATCATTAGATATTTAATAGAGCTCTTTGTTATTCCATTGTCCAAATGGGAAGGGAGCTAAGATTTAAATATATGTCACATGTTAACTTAGATGGGCTCAACTTTAAGGTAATGGCAGTAGGCATGCATGGCATACACACATGCATACTATAGATGCATGTATGAGAATGAATTAGGATTTAAAATTTGGGTTTTTCTTCTTGGCACCTTTGAGGTGTCAAATAATCTAATACCTTATACTATAGATGCATGTATGTGAAGGAATTATGATTTAAAAATCGGGTTTTTTCTTGTTCATAACCTTAGAGGTGTAAAATAATCTGCCACATAAAATGAGGTAATTTCATATGTTTTACACAAAAAAAAAAATATTAACAATGATCACACTAAATTAGGACACAAGGGTTAAATGTTTTCAATCAGTCGGTGAATAAAATAAAATTATATGGGTTTCTATCGTCGTCCCTCCAGGCTTGTCTCATTTTGGTTAAGTTTGGAATCTTCTAGGCCCTATATATTTGAAAGTTTCTCCATTTAATAGTTCGAACTTTTAAGATAAAATCTTCTCACTTGAGTGCAACAGTATTGCCCTTAAGAGATTACAGTGGTCGCCTCGAGTGCAATGGTGTCCGTTACTTCATCCTTGCCACCACAGCCCCAATGATATCTCCTCCTACATTGTAATAACTCTTAACATCATTTTTCTTGAAAAGTGTTGGAGAGATTAACGAGAGCTACTAAAATAGTGAATAACAAGCACAAGTGGAAGATCTTCAATCGGTTTTGGCTGGCCGCATTAAAATTAGACCGGAAGCCGCACCACGAGGAATTCATCTATCCAATTTCTGGGTCTTTAATTTCAGTTTCGGTGACTGTTGTGACCATGATCATGGTATTTCTTTTCTTAGTTTCCAAACAAAGCCTAAAAGTTTTGAGGGAAAATTTTTTTTGAGGAAATTGATGCAGGCAGGAAAGTTGAACTGGTGATTGGAAAGCCATGTGGCCAATATCTTACCCTCACAAAAGGCTGGATTTTATTTCCAACTATGGATTTCAATTTAAGAAATGCCAAGATTGGTAGGTTTTATTTTTAGCCCATCTAAGGTTTTGGGTTCCTTTTCATTGGGTTTAGATTTTTTATGGACCTTTTCTATAAGCCCAAATTATGGATTTGAATTATGCACGAAATTAGTATTAATTGGACTTGGTCACAGTATTGAGAGAGAGAGAGCTCTGGACTCTTAATGTGGTAAAATAAGAAAACTTATTTATTCCAAGGGTTCATTTGGAATTTGCAATTAGACAAAAAATTTTCCCTCTGATAATGACATAATGTTATTTTGTCCGTTTTTTCCAATATTTTGGGTCTTCAAAAATGATTTTTTTTTCTTCAATAATATATATGGTATAGGATGTAGCCATTGTCTCCCTGGTACCAATCTAATTATTATTCACAAATAGACTTTGTCACAGAGTGTTTATGTCTTTAGATCTTAACATCTCATCCCCTACCAAAATTATCCTCTATTGCACATAGAGTCGAGATGCCTTGTCCCATTTACTTTGAAACTGAACTTACCGATTAACAATCACATGGTTGTCACCCTAGCTCAGAAAACCTTGTCCGTATAGGACAATTTGACCTATCTTCACTCCTTGACTACAAAAATTATATATTTTTAAAACTTTAAATATTTCATTATTTCAACAAAATTTCTCTTCATAAAAAAAGAAAAAGAAGATGAGAAGCGGACCCAATGATATATCCCTTTTCAAAAGACATATTAAATACTTATTAAATGCATATGATATTATTATTGTACACCTTTTCTAACGCGGATTTTTGAAAAATATTATTAATGTATAATCTGTTTAATATCTGTATATATTTGTATCCAAACTTACTATGCTCGAACCCATTACTAATAAATTAATACATTTTGCCAAATAATATGAATAATTTGGATCATAAAAACAAGATAATTATGTATAAAACATGAAAAAAAAAAATATACGTGATCAGTATATATTTCCTCACACATCCCTCTTTTCTCTCTTCTCCTTGAAATCCTAACCACCTCTCTCTCTCTGTCCCCCAAATGACCAACTACCGATCCTCTCTGCACTTTCATTTTCCGTTAACCTATATATTCCAATATGCCCGCCTATATATTCCAATAATGCGGTCTCTCTCTGTCCCCCAAATGACCGACTATCGATCCTCTCTGCACCTTCATTTTCCGTTAACCTATATATTCCAATATGCCCGCCTATATATTCCAATATGCCCGCATTAGTAGGTTCTTGTATTATATGCAAATTATAATTTGCCGTACTTTTTGACACTATAAAAGTTTTTATACAAATACTTACAAAAGTAAGAAAACTTCGAGGATTAATATTAATTCATATAATACAAAATACTTTTGAAAAGTACAAAAAGAAAAAAGAAAAAAGAAAAAAAAACCACTAATCTTTCTTCTTCCCCAGACCTAACCCTATTCTGTCCATACTTTCCCCAAATCTCCTCTCCAACCCTGCTATCCCTCCCTGCTGAATCCGCCGTTCGACTAAGAAACCTTAGCGGCCACCCCCATCCTCCTCTCTCTTTCACTAGCCCTTGTCGGCTTGCCCATGTGGCCCTGCCCTTATCGGCTTGGCTCTGCCCTTCAACTCCAGTATGCATATCCCCTGCTCTTGAAGTTTCTGCTACTATATATATCCCTAAGATAAGTCCAATTTCTGGGATTAGGATCCTTTCACGTTGAGGTGTCAACATGAGGATTGCAAGCCATCGCTAGGTGAGCAACAGCTAGAATTCAAATAATCCAACGGTAAGAATTATTTATGTAAGTAGGAGGGGACACGTGAGGGAACAAATGGAATGGATCACCCAACATTTTGCTTTTGCAAAACTTATTCAGAAGGTATTTTAGAAGCCCAGAACCAGATGCACGTTCTCTCTCTCTCTCTCTCTCTCTCTCTCTCTCTCTCTCAGTTCTTCAAATCTCTCTCCCTCTTTCTCTTCACAAGACCTCCCCCGTCGATGCAATATTTCCATTCGATCATAATCTTGTCCCCGCCTTCTTACTACCAGAACCCACCTCGCATTGAGCTTAAATGTTGTGCTCCTCCATGAGCATAGTCGTATAATACAAAGAGTTCTCTGGGAAGAGGAATAACAAAGGACAAAGCCCATCAATGATCAGTCATAAATTAGAATCCGATACAAAAGCCATTGTCCTGACGGAGAGAAACGAATGAGGCCGAAGACAAAGGCAATACTATCCCAAAAACCCTTACTATAAAGTGTGAACCCCACTAAACCTGCTAGGGTGAGAGTGAATAGGAGAGAGACACACAGTATACATACCAGTAAAATTAATCATTCAACATATTTTTTTAATTTTTTAATTTTTAATACGAAGGGTAAAATTCTGTTTCAATTAATTGGATGTGATTGAAGATTTTGCAATCTTGTGGAAAATTAATGATGTTTTCCAATCATGATGTGGATATGAAAATTTTCTTTTATTATATCAAAACAAAAATAAAGCAACAGAGAACTACACGATGAAGACCATCCTAATCAACTGAAGCCGACCCTCACCGTAGAAACTCTAACAGGCGGGGGCAGTGGCAGAGCCGGAGGCGGCGGCGGTGGTGGCCGTGGAACTGCGTGCATCTTCATCTTTTGGATCTTTTCCATCACCACCGCCGTTGCTGTGCAGCTGTGGTTGAGTGGAAGAATCCCGTCCAGCGTCGTCGGAATTTGCCTTAGAAATGTTATGAGCACTTGAGAAGAGATCAACCCGTTCGGACCGGGAGATCATTCCCTCTTCCAATGGAGTTCCAGAAATGTATCCCACCCTTAGCGTCTCCTCTGGTGATAACTTCGCCTGAGCTGTTCCATACTTTACGTCTTCCTTATTCTTTGCCATCTCTCTCTCTCTCTCTCTTAGTGAGAAGTTGTGAAGGTGCTTGCGTGGCATTTATATAGGTAAGAAGATGATTACGTGTTACTGTCCCATATCTATAGCTTGAGAACAAGTGTCATTTTATAAGGGTACGTGTCATGCATTAGAGATAAAAGGTGGCAACTCTTACCCGGGTGACCCGATTAATTTATGGAGGTACAGTCCAATTCTGGGATGTGGATGTATGGTTTGGATCTGCCAAGGCCGGGACTGCTGGGCTGAGTTTTTAGGTTGGGCCGGCCGGACTTTATTATCTTGATATTTAGATGAGGATGACAAAATCTGACGCGTGCGAACATGATTCTACAATTATGTTTGGATCGATATCGGAAAAAATAAAATAAAAGTAATAATAAAACAATGATAATTTTATGTTTTTATGTTTCCTCAAACTAAAAAAAAAAATTCAATTTTTTTTTTATCCAAACATATTAAATTTACTCCAAAATGATTAAGATAGGTAATAGTGGCATAGTCATTTTGAATGGGGTTAGATCTCATTTCGGTGCTAACGAATCCTTAAATCCAAAAGGTAAGGTAACTATCGAATTTATAAGAAAGAAAGAAAAATGAATAATTCTTATTGATTTCAAGTTATTTATAAAGAGGGCTAATTTAAGGGTGTCAATTTTGGGATCGAATTTATCCGAATTAACCTGAAACCGACTTGAACCGAACTCCTATCGAATATTTTTCGGGTTGAGGTATGGCATATCCTATCGTCCCAGTTTAGGCTAACCCGAAATCGGCCCGGAAAAGTGGACTAATGAGTCCAAACCCAATAACGGCCCGGACCAAAAGCGATTTAGATTGAATATTAAACTTTAGCTACACTACTTCAACCTTCTAGATAAGGGTGTCAAAACTGGACCCAGCCCGGTAGCACGGATCGAGCCAGCCCGATATAACCCGAACCCAGCCTGGACCGAGCCTTAATGGACAGGTTTTGGTTTGAGCTTGTAAAGTCCGACACCGTTTCAGCCCAAATCGAAACCAAATCGGACCGGTCCGTTAAGAAGCCCGAATTAGCCCAAACCGATAAAATCTAACCCGAACACCGGTAAGGTCCGTTCAGGCCCAATTTCTTAATTTTAATGGTTTTAAATTTTAATAGATTGTGTTACACTATTAGAGTTCACTTCATGATCTAGAAGATTATGTGAATTTTATAGTTGAAAAGATTATGTTAATTGTTATAGTTTATTAAATTACATACATATGGAAGGAATAATGCTAATTTTATAGATATAAATAATAAAATAGGCTATATAGTTTACATATAAAAGGGGCCCGATAAGCCCGATAAACTCGATCCGGACCGAACCAACCCGAAATCACCTCAATAAACCCAGCCCGATATCAAACCGACACCGGACCAGCCCGTTAGTTATTGTATCCAGCGTAGCCCACCCCAGCCCGAACTCTTAATGGACATGTTTTGGGCTGGGTTTATAAAACCCGACACCGGTTCAGTCCGAACCGAAACCGGCCTAGATCGGCCCGTTGACACCCTTACTTCTGGATAGCCTTAACAGGTTTCTTATTAAGCTTTCAACCCAAACCAGTTCAATAACAACCTGATAAGCTAAACCAAATAACAACTCGAAAACGGACCAGCCCAGTAGTTAATGTGCACAGTGCAACCCACTCAACTCAAACATCTTATTGGACATGTTTCGGTCAGATCCTATAAAGCCCGACATTAATTTGGTCCGAACCAAAACGGCCCCCAACCAGCTCATTGACGCCCCTCTAACTCCTCCTCTATGTAGGGAGGATTGATTTACAAAGAAGGAAAAATATGAAAAGATATGCTAAAATACGAAATAAGAAACTACGAAAGAAAATTAAATCCTGTTAACCAAACTTGAAAAACCTGAAACACCCCTTAAATGTGCGAATTTGGCCACTGAATTATGATCCAATGATCTTTAATGATTGTTCCTGCAATGAGGCACTAGTTGCCATTCCAGAATTGAGATTATAACTCCCCTAACTTTAGCCAAATAATGAGAAATCACTGTGTTGATTGATCGAAAGGATTTCTGTCCATCCAAACGTTTTACGAAATCTGGAAAACTCTCTACATCAAATTGGGTTTCATCACCAAAAAAAAAAACAAAAAGTATCGTTTGGGTCCCATGGTAGATTTTCTCTATGCATCTACATATGTATTACAAGTGGTGTCAAATCTAAATGTCACTATACTTGGTTACTTAAAGGATAAGTTACCATGAACACCTCAATAAATAATGTTTATTTAGAAAAATCCCATGAGGCAATGAGAAGCAGACTAGATTTGTCATTAAAAAAATAATTAAATAAATTATGAAAATTTCAATAGGGAATAAAAAACCATTAAAAAAAATAAAATAAATTCTTATCAAAGAAATAATAAAATAGAATTACCTACCTCATTTTTTTTTTCTTTTCAGACAAAAATAAGATTGAAAAAAGAGCTTCAGAAATGGAGTCCTTGAGGTTAAAGTCACAATTCTATACTATTAGAATTCATGGTCATCGTTATTTTTTTCTTCTTTTCAAACTAAATAAAAATAAAATTGAAAAAAAAAAAGTTTTGGAAATGGAGTCCTTAAGGTTAAAGTCTCAATTCTATACTGTTAGAATTCTTGGTCGTCGTTATTTTTTTTCTTCTTTCAAAACTAAACAAAAATAAAATTGAAAAAAAAAAGTTTTAAAAATGGAGTCATCGAGGTTGAATTCTCAATTCAATTGATAGAATTCTTAGTCATCGTTATGTTTTTCTTCATCATGTAATCGTGTATGAAAAATGGTAATCTAAATATTTTCTTTGATAGTAAACTTGTACTTCATTAAGCAAATCATTCTTTGAATGAATCGTTAAAAATTTTACAGAGCTCTTGGTTATTCCATGGTCCAAATAGGAAGGGAGCTAAGATTTAAATATATGGCACATGTCAACTTAGATGGGCTCAACTTTAAGGTAATGACACTAGGCATGCATGGCATACACACAATGCAAACTATAGATGCATGTATGAGAATGAATTAGGATTTAAATTTCGGGTTTTTCTTGTTGACACCTTTGAAGTCAAAGGTGTCAAATAATCTGATACCTTATACTATAGATGCGTGAATGTGAAGGAATTAGGATTTAAAAATCGGGTTTTTCTTGTTCACAACCTTTGAAGTGTAAAATAATCTGATACATAAAATAAGGTAATTTCATATGTCTTACTCAAAAAAGATATTAACCATGACAGCTCACAGTAAATTGGGATACAAGGGTAAAATGTTTTCAATCAGTCGGTGAATAAAAATAAAATTATATGGGTTTCTGTCGTCTCTCCAGGCTTGTCTCATTTTGGTTAAATTTGGAATCTTCTAGACCCTATGTACTTGAAAATCCCTCCACTTAATAATTCGAACTTTTAAGATGAAATCTTCTCACTCAAGTGCGACAGTATTGCCCTCAAGAGATTACGGTGGTTGCCTAGAATGCAATGGTGTCGGTTACTTCATCCTTGCCACCACAGCCCCAATGATACCTCCTCCTACATTGTAATAACTCTACCATCATCTTTCTTGAAGAATGTTGAAGAGATTAACGAGAGCTACTAAAATGGTGAATAACAAGCGCAGGTGGAAGATCTTCAACTGGTTTTGGCTGGCCGCATTAAAATTAGAACGGAAGCTGCACCACAAGGAATTCATCTATCCGATTTTTGGGTCTTTAATTTCAGTTTCGGTGATTGTTGTGACGATGATCATGGTATTTCTTTTCTTAGTTTCCAAACATAGCCTAAAACTTTTGAGGGAAATTTTTTTTTGAGGAAATTGATGCAGGCAAGAAAGTTGAACTGGCGACCGGAAAGCCATGTGGCCAATATCTTACCCTCACAAAAGGCTGGATTTTATTTCCAACTATGGATTTCAATTTAAGAAATGCAAAGATTGGTAGGTTTTATTTTAAGCCCATCTAAGGTTTTGGGTTCCTTTTCCCTGGGTTTATATTTTTTTTATGGACCTTTTCTATAAGCCCAAATTATGGGTTTGAATTATGCACGAAATTAGTATTAATTGGACTTGGTCACAGTACTGAGTGAGAGAGAGAGAGAGAGAGAGAGAGAGAGCTCTGGACTCTTAATGTGGTAAAATAAGAGAACTTATTTATTCCAAGGGTTCATTTGGAATTTGCAATTAGACATAAATTCTTTTCCCTATGACAATAACATAATGTTATTTTGTCCTTCTTTTCCAATATTTCGGGTCCTTAAAAATGATTTTTTTTTCTTCAGTAATATATATGGTATAAGATGTAGCCATTGTGTCCCAGTAACCAACCTAGTTATTATTCACAAATAGACATTGTCACAGACTGTTTATGTCTTTAGATCTTAACATTTCATCATCTTAAATGCCAAAATTATCCCTTATTGCACGTAGGGACTAGATGCCTTATCTCATCACTTACATTGAAATCGAACTTCTGGGTTAACAATCACATTGTGGTCACCCTAGTTCGGAAAGTCTTGTCTCTATCGCATAGGACAGTTTGACCTATTTTCACTCCTTGACTCAAGAATTATGTGTTTTTGAAACTTTGACTATTTCACTATTTCAATAAAATTTCTCTTCATAAAAAAAAGAAGACAAGAAGCCGACCCAATGATATATCCCTTTTCGAAAGACATATTAAATACGTATTAAATGCATATGGTATTATTGTATTATTATTGTACACATTTTCTAACACGGATTTTTGAAAAATATTATTGATGTATAATCCGTTTAATATCTGTATATATTTGTATCCAAACTTACTATGCTCCAACCCATTATTTATAAATTAGTACATTTTGCCAAATAAAATAAATAATTTGGATATAATTTGGGCGATCCAAATTATTGAATAAAAACGGAATAATTATGTATAAAATATGAGAAAAGAAAATATACGTTGCCAATGTGTACTTCCCTCTCACATCTCTCTTTTCTCTGGATCCAAATCGTCTCATCCCAGTAGTTCAGGAGGAGGGGCGGCGACCCCAGTGGATGGTCGGATGAATCCGACCCCTCTGTTCGAGCCGATAAGCCTAGCCGACAAAGGAGTATCGGCTCGAACAGAGGGGCCGACCGCCACGCGGCGACCATCCACTGGGGTCGCCGCCCCTCCTCCCTGAAGTACAGGGAAGAGACGATTTGAATCCCTTTTCTCTCTTCTCCTTGAAATCCTAGCCACCTCTCTCTCTCCTCCAAGTGACCAACTACCGATCGTTTCTACACTTTCATTTTCCGTTAGCCTATATATTCCAATATGCCGGCGTAGATAATAAGTTCATGTATTATATACAAATTATAAGTTTACCGTACTTTTTGTCCGTATAAAAGTTTTTGTACAAATACTTACAAAAGTAGGAAAGCTTCACGGATTAATATTAATTTATATAATACAAAATACTTTTGAAAAGTAAAAGAAAAAAGAAAAAAAAACCACTAATCTTTCTTCTTCCCCAGACCTAACCCTATTCTGTCCATACTTTCCCCAAATCTCCTCTCCAACCCTGCTATCCCTCCCTGCTGAATCCGCCGTTCGGCTAAGAAACCTTAGCGGCCACCCTCATGCTCCTCTCTCTTTCACTGGCCCTCGTCGGCTTACCCATGCGGCCCTGCCCTTATCGGCTTGGATATGCCCTTCAACTCCAGTATGCATATCCCCTGCTCTTGAAGTTTCTGCTACCGTATCCCTAAGATAAGTCCAATTTCTGGGATTAGGATCCTTTCACGTTGGGGTGTCAACATGAGGAATGCAAGCCATCGCTAGGTGAGCGACAGCTATCATTCAAATAATCCAACGGCAAGAATGATTTATGTAAGTAGGAGGGGATACGTGAGGGAACACATGGAATCGATCGCCCAAAATTTTGCTTTTGAAAAACTTATTGAGAAGGTGTTTTAGAAGCCCAGAACCAGATGCACGTTCTCTCTCTCTCTCTCTCTTTACAAGACCTCCCCCGTCGATGCGATATTTCCATTCGATCATAATCTTGTCCCCGCCTTCTTATACAAAGGGACACCTGAGAGAAGAAAGCAGAAGCAGAAAAGGAGGTGATCATAGCTGTGGCTGTGATCACGGGAAGAGTAAGAAGAATAGCAGAAGGAAGAAGCTAAGAGAAGCAGGAGGAGTCAAGTGGTAAGTTTACTTTCTTCCTCTTTCATTTTTTAGAATCTGATTATACTTTTCTTATTCTCTCCTTAATAAATTTCTTTAGTTACTTTGGTAATACGATGTCTCCTATGTCAAATCTAGAGCAATGGTCTTAGTTGGAGAGTCTTATTCCACTATTTTATACCCCTTTTTTTTTCCTTCCCTCTCAAATTTAGTCTCAGCCATAAGAGTTCAACCTTCGTTTCTTCCATCGAGAAATCTTACTTGTGGAAACAAATAACAGAACCACAGGTAAGATGTTTGGTTAGTCTCAACCATAAGAGTTCGAAAACTGATTTTGAAATCTATATAAATTAGTAGAATTCACGGGGGAGGATTAGCTGGGTGAGCTGCCAACAAGTCATGGTGTTGTATTGTATGATTGTTTTATATTCATCCTGGCGAGCTACCCACAAGTTTAAGTTGGTGAAAATGATGAAACTTTCAGTGTTTTTGTTGTTTATGCCAATGAGATGCTTGTGCTCCTTTGGTTCTGAAACTCTTGAATACGTACACAAATAATCAATGACTAGATAGAGACCGTAACCATATTCTAATATCTTTTGATATCGTTGCTTCATTGAATTTTCATTACTTCCTCCTTCCTTTAATATGACCGTATACATACCGGTCTAGCTCTTGCTTTTGCCCAGTGGGCTCAAGCTCATCACTCTTTGTGTTAAGCTCTTGCCCTCTTGTTTCAACATCCAGAATGTATAAAATCTGCCTCTCTATTGCAAATTAACCGTAATGCTTTCTTGTTTTAACGTCCGTCGATTTCTATAGTCTATGAACCAGAAAATATTTTCCTAAAATATATATCAACAAATATTATTTTTGTGCATATATACAAATGAAAATTCATAAATGTAATTAAACAAAAAAAATCTTATGATCTAAAAAGTTTTTACGAAATGGCTTTTTCATTGCAACTTCTTCTTCTTCTTCTTTTTTTAATTTTTTAATTTTTTATTTTTTTAAGATTTTCTACCAAAAGAAACTATTATTTATCATCATCATTTTCTATTTATAACTTACAACTAATAAAAACTTATCCCGTCATTCTCTTTCCTTTGGTTTAAGGAAAACAATTATTATTACAAACCAAAAGGCAAAGCAGTAATAAATCAGATTTAGGTTGTGTTTGGTATGCATTATTTTAATGTATTTTAGGTCAGAATGCATTCTAAGATTTACAAAGTCAAGCATTCTAACTCTGAAAAATAATACATTCTGAAACATACATTTTTGCCCATTCCATAAACTAACATTGTTTCATTTGCATTCTTTTTCTTAAATTATGGAATGCATTAGAAATACGTAGTCTATTCTGAAACGTACATTTTTGCCCATTCTATATTCAGAGCCCAAAATAAAAATGCCTAGCCCTTGATAATTTATTAAACCATTCTTATCATATTTTAAGAATATATTCTCCATTCTAAGAATGCATTTTCAAACACAACCTTGGATTGCCCCATAGTATTCTCCTCCACTTATAATTAATTGAATTACAACCAAATTGTACTGCAAGAACTTGCAAAATAGGTTAGAAGGTTCCCATTTCTAGGCAATAGATTCAATGACCTAGTAAAACTATCAACGTAACCTCTCCTAACCCAACATAGTCCTTAAAAAATAGTAAAAGATTCCAATATCTAACCAAATTAAAGAGAATCATGATAACTAGAGGAATCTCCATCTCTTCCTTGTTGATTCCTCTTGTAAGTAGCCAATACTTGCCGGAACGGTAGTTGAGGAGCTTGTGGGGAAGCTCGTCGCGACCTTCTGGGGAAATTAAGGAGATGACTTTGAGACTGGGAGTGAGGTTGGATAGCCTGGATAGTTTGAGCTTTAGCTGACCTTCTTCGTTGAATTCTTTCGTGGATCTCCTCCACCAACAAAAGAGCGACCTTAAAGACTCGTTGTCATCTTCATAGGTCTGAGAGATAGAGTGTTTCGCATTTCCTTAGGCTTCCTTTGAGCTCGGCGACAACTGTGAAAGGTTGCTTATTCTTTTGGGATGTATGGATTTTCTTGGATGCATTCATGTAGATGGTTGAAAAGAGTGACAAGAGAGCAAGAAAGTGAAAATTGAACTAGGGGTTTTTCTCAATACGTTCTTCAAAAGCAAAATGTTGGGTGATTGATTCCGTGTGTTCCCTCGCATATCCGCATCTTCTACTTACATAAATCATTCTTATAGTCGGATTATTTGAATGTCAATTGTCGCTCATTGATGACGACTTCCATTCCTCATGTTGATACCTTAACATGAGAAGATTCTGATCCCAATTTCTTTCCTGCCTTTAGCATTCTGATTGCGAGAGTCTGTCTTTGTCCTTGGTCCCACTAAAATGTTATTGTTCTGAGAACTAACGGAGACTAGAAATGGTTGGTTAGTCCAAGCTAGTGTGGAGAAGAGAGGATCCTCATTGATTGAGATTTGAAGAAGAAAACTAAACTCTTATTGGTTTCATTGCTTGGCTCTATAGGAAGTTTTGATGGGTTTTAGTTTTGAGGCTGATGCCTACTCAAAAAGACTAAAAAAAGAAAAATTCTTTGAAATTGGCTTATATGTTTGTCCGAAAGTCATCATCTTTTTTTTTTTATTATTACAGGAATCACTATTTCTTTCGATTACATTTACATCCCATATGATATTTTAATTTTTATATTTAATGGGAGATATATTTTTTTTTATCAATTTATATTTATATGTTATTATTATATTTATTGAATAATATAGATGTTTATTGCATAGGCGTCTCTGTATGTTTTAATGTAAAATTTTACCGTAAAATGTTATGTGTAATATTTTACAAGTACAAAAAATTTCAACGTTTATTTCTAATAAAAGAAATATGAAGTTTCTTTTCCATTTCCCTTAGGCTTTGTTTGATTATAAAGGGAATTAAAGGGAAGTGAAATTATTTTTTTAAATAGAAACTTTTGTAATGATTACAGCACATGCTATATCCCCAGGGGATAACTGAGTCAGCTAGGAGCCTACGTCTCAAGAAGTGGAAGTGACTGAGTTCGACTCATCTTATTACCTTAGAGCCACTCACACGGGATGTTAAGTGCTCTTTCTTTCCTACTATAGGTGCAAGTAGAATGGTTCTTATTCAACCCTGGAATAACCCAGTCCATGCGGTTGTGGGGTCAGTATAGGCTTGCAGGATTAGTCAAGCCAAAAGTCTATATACCCGTCGTTAGCAAAAAAAAAAAAAAAAAAAAAAAAACAGCACATGCTATCACATTACTATTTAACTAATTCCAAATTATTACACATTTTTTAAATTAATTTACACTTCACTTTGCATTCAAATCCTTCCCATTTGAAAAGAAAAATAAATTTACATCTGTATCATTACTAAATATATTAAGAAACTTAGAAAATTAATACAATCATATTGTGTTACAATTATAAAAGTTTCATTTTTAAATTAAAAAATTTCACTTCTCTTCCTTTCAATTTCCCTTGCAATCAAAATATGCTTAAAGATCATTGTATTTTATCTCTTGAAAGCATTGAAATACAAAATTACATATAAAATGTTACATGTAAAATTTTACGGTAAAAATATACATCAAAACAAATAGAGACATAGTGAATTAAACACATATCATATCAATGCCTTCCATGTGGGGATCCAAATCGTCTTCTGTCGTTCAACTATGTCAATCATACATTGGACGGATTGAGATACACAATATGCTAGTTGTCCATCGGACGAACTGGGATGCGGGCAATAGGAGAGGATTTTTATCGGTGTTTTTGAAATCGAATTTTTGATCCACGTATTAAAATCAGCCTTGGTTTAACACCAGTATATATTCGTATCCGAACTTTTACTGTATCCAAACTTTTACCGTATCCAAACTTAACAAATATGCCCTGAGTGAACCGTTGATGAATTTTTACCGAAAAAAACCCGTTGATGGATGTGGTATTGTGGTCTCACACGGTTCTCTAAAACCCTCCTCTAAAACCCTTGATGATCAGGACCATCAACGAACACAGCAGAGTTCGGTCACTGGCGCCTTGGGAGTCCACCACTGTACTCTGTTCAGCTTCAGGTAATCCCCTGCCGCCTCTCTTTCTCTCCTTTAACTGTTTGGCTTTCGGAACAGATTTCTTTCTTCAAACAGGGGATATATATATATATTTTTCTCTCTCTGGGTTCTCTTGCTGCCTTCGGCCGATCATTTCACTGTTCAGGAAGGCTGCCCCGTCTCAACTCTCTCTCACTCTCTTGGTCTCTCGTCTTCGACTGTGTTTTTGTGATTGGTGAATATATTTCTCTTCCGCAGACCACAGGCAGCTTCTCCATTCACACAAAGGAAATTTTACCCTCTGGGTTCTCTGCAAGTCTCTGGCTGGTCACTTCTCTATTCAGGTAAGCGGACGGACCACTCATTCTGGTTTTATGAAACGCGAGTACTCGACTATCTGTGAGCTTCCGATTGGAAGTTCAAAGCCCGAGCTTTTAGACTACCTAACTTTGATATTCTTGTCTGTGCCTTTGTTTTGATATATATATATATATATATATATATATATATATATATATATATATATATATATATTATAACTTCAAATGTGAATTTTGTGCATCCTAAGTACCATTTAACTAGAGTGAGTGGCCATGATGTTGCTGCTTGTGAAAGAGTGACATATGATGTCCATGGGTAGCCTTCAATTCTCTTGAGGAGGGGCCTAATAGCAAAACGTAGTACTACTACCATGGAGAGCGGAATTAGTTCTGACTCGTAGTCTGAGGCAATCCACAATAGAAGTGAGTTCTTTATCAAGGACCAACATTCCCTTCTATGTTGATTCCGCATGACTAATATTGTTTCTTTATGATCTTCAATTGCTTCAACTAGAACAAAGTGATGGGCTCTCTTATTCTAATTCTATTAGGAGTGGCTTTCTTTTGGTAGTAGTTGCAAACATCTGTCCTCTTCTTTTATTGTGCTAAAATCTGTAGCCTGATACTGATAGATCAGTTTCTCAACCGTACTCATCTCTCACCTCTGCAAATGGATTTCAACTTCCTCAATCCTTACCACTTCATTCCAACTAGCTAGTCAACCTCACTTCCCTTAGGGTCCTTATTCTCACATATTCTTCCCTCCAATGTTCAATGCCTTACCTTCCTCAGTTGCAAGAACTTTATTTGGATCAGAATTATAATCTTACTATTGATATATGATACAAGTTCAATATTTGCAGAACCTTGTCCCCATCTACTAAAAATTTGAATTCCTCTTCCACTGTTATTGTATCAATTCTGAATTCAATTTCCAATGTTACTTCGTTGGTTCATTTGTCAGCACCAAGTTGTTCTGTTTGGAACCTGTGAAATTTACAGTATTCAACGCTCCATTGAATTATATAACAGACAGATTCCTCTTCAGTATCTAATCTTAGATGTCTTCAATGCCGCCAGGGTTTAATGGAGAACAAGTTAGAAGGATCCATTCCAGAATCAGTATGTGAGATTTCGAGTCTCCAATATTCCCACTTGTGAAGCAATGTGATCAATGGATGGTCCCTGATTGCATTGCTCAACTTCTCAAACCCCGAATCTTCTATATCAGCTACAACTCCATATGAGGAACTACCGCTTAACTTAATTTCTTTGTTCCAAAACTACAGGCCAGTTTCTATATCAGCTACAACTCTAATAGTTTCAAAATGTAAGCTTTTGTGTGTCTACAGTTGAAACAGAGACTTTGCTATAATGAAATCATTGTAACAACACAGAATTAGAAGGGAATCCCATGAGGGCTCCATTATGACTTGCTCTCTGTGGTGTGTGCTCTGTACACAGAGACATTAGCCACATGAGTTGTGTGGTTAAAAATGACAAGTGGAGTTCCTTTCAGAAACTTTTAGAGTTAAGAAAAGGAAAAAGAATTCCATAGATAGAAATCATTAAACTGAACCCACCCACCCATGTATCTCCTGGTAGTTTCCCTTAGTCTGGTGATAACTAGGTGCTTGTATTGGTTCTATTGTAGTACATGCATTTACCAGTCAGGAACGACCTTCATTGAAAGTAGTAATAAATTAGGCCTTTTATATGATCTTAAGTCTTAGGTGAGCATTAGAACCACAAGGGCAATGTTTCCAAGTTCATAGGAAGGTTTTCTTGACCTAATATGTTTTAAAGTTTATCATGCCTGAATCTAACTGGGGTTCGTGGTGGTGGAGGAACTGGATCTGTCCCAGCTTTTACATAGAGGAGTGGAAAAATGGAATATAGCACCAGAAACTATTATTCTTTTTTGTAATGTAAGTGTTTTTTGTACACAGAAATCTGTTCAACCGGACTTTTCTTGTTTTTTAACATTTGATATGTATAGATATTGACCCAAAATGGACGCCATGTTTTAGTGGGCTTGTGTGTGGGGTAATAGAGGCCCATTAACCTATTCGGTTTTATTAGTACTCAAATGCATATGAATAAACTTTAATGAATAGGATTGGATTGTATGAGTGTATCCGGATTTATTCCATGAACTAATATGAACAATGTTATTTACCAAGTTAACAATCTTTGCAAAGACAGTGGCCTTCTAATTGAATTTCATGTGCATAAGATTTAACATTTGTTAATCCATGCACATTGGTACCTACAATCATGTGGGGTCCCCTAGGCAATCCAAAAATTTGCTAGCAGAAGAACCCACATAGGGTAAAAATGCTCATTCACACAGTGTTCTATAATTATTATGAGAATTGCTTATTTGCAGAATTATGTCAACAAACATAATTCTCCAATTCTGGGTGTCAGAATTCGAGTGTGCAAATATTGCATCCAATGCCATTCTTAAATTCTGAGAATTGGAGCCAGAATTGTAATTTATAATTGAAACCCATTTGCAGCCATACCCATTGGGTCATGTTACTCATCAAGTTCTCTTGTTAGTGTTGTTGGATGGCTCATTGATGATCTGTGTTTTTATGCAGGTGAAGCGAAAGCTTAAGGGGCGGGGCGGGGCGGGGGCGGTATTGCCAATATGTGAAGTAATTAAAGCCAATAATTATAAGCCATTCTTATTATGACCTGAAAGAACGAGAATTTCATGAATTATGGTATTAAAATCCTTTCCCTTTTTTGGGGTTGTTGGCTACCCTTTTGTACAAAAACTCTTTTTTGGACCTCGAGGAATATTTTATCCACATGCCGGTGTCCATATATTGGCTCTTATGAGCTTGGAACTAGATTCTTTTCATTGATGGATGAAAAATTGGGTTTTTATATTTTTATTCACTAGGAAACGTTTTATGACTCCAAGCTTAGTTGCAATGCTGCTGGCAAGATCGAGTTCCGAAAGTTTCATTTGCAGTAAATTTTTATTAAGGTTAGTTGATCTCTTTTTGTTTTTCTTTGAACGGATAGGTCGTTGTAAGATAGATAGAAACCCAATATCTTATCTTGGGACTTTAACTTCCCAATTCTGTTCTTAAGGTACTTCTTATAGATTTAATATACTTCTAAATTCTAATTTTATTCTTGTATATCTTGAGACTGTGTTGGTGCTTGATTAATTGAAGCCATAAATGTTTGTTGTCTTTTGGTGATTATGGTGCCATTAATATCAATTTTCTGTTACTCAATTCCGTACCCTGTTTTTTTTCTTGTCATGGTAAATTCTGAGACATGTAAAATGTTATAAATAAGTAACTGTTAGCTTTTACTGAATTGAAGTATGTTTTTAATTCTTGTAGGTGTATTGATGAATTTTCTTTGCCAATTCTTTCCCTTCTTTGCTTTTGGTTTGATACATTGGCTATGCAATAACAAGAAATATGCCGTCATATGTCTGACCTATTTTCAGTTAGTGTGTTATCAGAAAAGTTCGGATAGATGGTGAATGTAAATCATGTACTAATGTTCTTGAATGAAATATTTATAGAATTCATGGATTGGAGGTATTAGTGACATGAACATAGTTGTCAAGGCGACAAGGCGAGCCAAGGCGTTTTGAGCCTTCCTAGTCGCCTAGATGACCAAGGCGTTCCCAGTGTATTTTTTTATTTATAAACTATTAATGCTATATTAATGTTTATATATAAGCAGTATTCTACATAAATAATCAACATTTAAAAAAAAACTTATTTAATATAATAAAACCAACAAGACAACAAACAATAAATAAAGTATTGGACATAAAGAAACATATTCATAAAAAATAAAAATAAAACACAAATCAATAAACTAAGAAGGGTGAATTTAGAACATCATAACATATAAGTAAAAAACAAGACTGCAAGAGGAAGACTATAATGTTACTTACCTCTAAGATGCCAAAATAAATCTTTATACCTATATTCCTCAGTAGCTCAGTGTTAAATGTAATAAATCCTGCATTAAAAAAATATGCAAAAAGATTGCAAGAAGGAAATTCTAATATATCTTAATTTATCCTAGACAATGCAATAAGAAATAATAACTAAATAAAAATTCACATCCAAATTCAAATTCTATTAGTTAAATCAATCATCCAAATCATCAAGTAAACTAGGGTCCATTGCATGTTTTTGCTGCTGCCCCCCCTCCACTATGATCCTCAAGCCGCTGTCCAAAGTCATCATCAACGTCCTCATCATCGTTAAAATGAAAATCCTCTTCTTGAATATCTTCATGATTTGACTCATCTTCAGATGGATCCCTCCTCACAAGGTGTGTGTAATGGACATTGCTACCAGATGCTCGAGCTCTTGTTACTCTAGTGCGTCCCTCAAGAGATGATGATGCCCCAATTGCTCGATATACATCACCCCATGTGAGACCATCATGGACCATCTCTTCCTCTTCTGGCTCCTGACCTTCATCCACTCACAACTCCAATCTAACTCATCTAGCAACAGGGGATTATAATTTCTATTATGTTGACGCCTTTCATTAAATCTAATTTGAAGACGTCTATTATATTGAATGTATACCAGATCATTTAGACGTTCATGTTCTAGTCTGTTCCTTTTCTTTGTGTGAATCTGAACATATAAACAATACAGAGTATGTCAGTCTTTCTAAAAAAAGACTAAAAATAGTACATGTACACGACAAAGAAATATAATATTTACAAAATAAAAAATGTACTTAATACTTACAAACTCAAATGTGCTCCAGTTGCGTTCACAACCAGAAGAAGAGCAACACAGGCCTAGAATGCGAGATGCAATATTCAAAAGTTCTGGGGATGCCACACCATGAATACCCCACCATCTGACTGTAAAGTATAAAATACAATAATTTATAAAGCTAAAACTTAAACAATAAACACTAAAATAAATTTTTTAAATTAAAATAATATTTACGAGGACTAGAGGTAACCCGTTGTCTGATTGCCATTGGAGTTCCAAATATGCCTTCAAGACGTTTATAAGAAGATACCTGATCAATAGTCTTGTCTTGCAAATCTGGATTATGCACCATTCTTACAATTACCTCATTAAAAGCAAGTTGGATTTTCCCTTCAATTTCCTGTTTCTTGATTTGATCAGGCTCATCCTCTATATACTTGAAGTATTTTCCAGGATTAAGATATAAGGCAGCAAGATACAAGGGCCGCCCCATCTGACACTCCCATCGCTCAGTAATAAATTTGATAACTTTTTGCCATAATGTTCCTTGGCCACCAAAATGTTCTTGTATTTTTTTTTTGCCTCCTCTAATGCCAAGTATATTTCAGGCATAGCAGGTTTTTCATCCCCATCTACAACCCTCAATACAGCAACGATAGGCTTTGATGCTTTCAAGCAATCTTCTACACGATTCCAAAATTGAACAGAAAGCAATGTATCAACTATTTGTTTATCTGCCTCTGTTTTTGCTAAATTGCTCCTTGTCTAATCATCGGAAACAAAGAGTTGCTTCAAAGCATCTTTGTGTTTATACAAACTCTGGAGTGTCCGAAATGATGTAGCAAACCTGGTAATTCCAGCCCTTACAAGATCTTGCCCACCAGTTTTAGCTCTCATTGCCTCAAGAAGATGAACATGTCTATAAATAAAGGTAGTGACCATTCTACCTTTAACTATTGTATTCTTAAACTCATTCAAATTCCCAATATCTTCCAACATGAGGTCAATACAATGAGCTGCACATGGTGTCCAATACAATGTAGGCCGCTTCTGCATTAGTAGGGAATCAACTAATTTATAATTAGCTGCATTGTCTGTAACCACTTGAATAACATTTTCTTCTCCAAGCTCTTCAATTTTGTCATCCAACAATTTACACAACATGTTGGCATTCTGGACATGCTTGGATGCATCAACAGATCCTAGAAAAAAGGTCCCTTCTGGACAGTTCACAAGAAAATTAATCAAATGCCTCCCTCTTTTATCTGTCCATTCATCAGACATGAGGGTACAACCATATTTCTTCCAATACATTTCATATTGTTTTTTGATTTATGCAACTTTCTCCTTTTCTGATTTCAGTAGAGGCACTCTCACATCATGATAACTTGGAGGCCTGTATCCTGGCCCAGCTTGTATAACGGATTCAACCATCACCTCAAAGCTCTTGGTTTTAATTGCATTAAAAGGAATCCCACATTCATACAACCAAGCAGTAATGTGACTATCAGTTTTCTTCTTCTGCTCAATTGATAATCGACCATGCAATGTAGTTTGTATGGACTCTTTCATTTTTCGCTGCCTATCCTCAACAACTTCTTCAGCACTTTTCCTTACATGAGCATCCATAGGACCTCTTACTTGTTGTTGAATGAAAACTTGTTTTCTTTTAGAAGCTGTGCCAGAGCTTGGAATTAAAACAGTTCTAGATGCTTGAGATGAGGGGGGAGCCATTTGCCCTTCACCTTCTGTTTCCTCTATGTCTAAGTCATCATTGTGAATGGGATCATCTAAATCATTTATCTTCCTCTTCTGATTCTTTGTTATATATTCATGCATCTCTCTACTTATCTCAGCAGTTACTTTGCTACACTTGACTACATCCCCAAAACCACCAGCCAAGTGTTGCTTCAACCTTTTTATCACTTGGTTCAAGTTCTTACCACAGAGAGTACATTTAACTATATTCTTGTTTCCTAGATCTGGCCAATAGCCATACTTCCAGCCAAAATCTTTTGATTTAGCCTTCCTAGCTGAATCTTTACTAGGATCAGCTGAATTTGCAACACTTGGGGTTGAGTTGCTACCAGTACCAATAGGAGCATCCATATTCATATGTTGTTGACTGCACAAGTGCACATTGCACAAATATTAATATACACTTTAAACCATTAATTCAGAACATAGTAACATACAAGTACAAGCATAACAACATACTACCAGGCTACCAGCACTAGCACTTGCAGTCTTGCAGAGAATCCAAGAGAGAGAGAAGCACCAGCAGGCAGCACTCAGCAGCAAGGCAATCCTAATTCCTAAATCAGAAACACCTGCTACTTCCCCAAAAAAAATATCATACATAGTTGCATAGAAGAAGAAGAAGAAGTCGACCACAGTACAAACTGGCATTGTGATTTTAGTTAGATATTTGATTTCTTGGAACTAATGAACTATATAAAAAGTTATCTGCTACTGACTACTGTTTCAATGAAATCTGGCTAAATCAGATCTACAATGGTGCAGGGGAGGAGGAGAAGAAGGAAAAAAAAAGAAGCCACCGGTAAGACTCGAGTCGACAATCTGACAACCAAAAAAGAAAGTAGAAAAACAATCTGGTGCGCAGAGAAGAAGAAGAAGAAGAGAAGAAGGGGAAAAAAAAAAGAAGAGTGTGCAGAGAAGAAGAAACAGAGGAAGAAAAAAAAAGTGCGCAGAGAAGAAGAAGAAGAAAAAATACTGCGAGAGAAGAAGAAGAAGAAAAAAAAAAAACCAATCTGTTGCACAGAGAAGAAGAAGAAGTAGAAAAAAAAAGAGTATGCAGAGAAGAAGAAGAAGAAAAAGAAGAAGAAGAAAAAGAAGAAGAACAAAAAAAAAAAAACAATCAGGGGCGCAGAGAAGAAAAAGAAGAAGTAGGAAAAAAAAAAAAAAAGAGTGCGTAGAGAAGAAGAAGAAGAAGACGAAAAAAAAAAAGAAACAGTGCGCAAAGAAGAAGAAGAAGAAGAAAGAAAGAAAAAAAAAATGTTGCGCAGAGAGAAGAAGAAGAAGGAATGTGACAGTGACACTCGACATTCACAAAAAAAAAAAAAAAAAAAAGAGTGCGCAGAGAAGAAGAAGAAGAAGAAGAAGAAGAAGAAGAAGAAGGAAAAAAAAAACAGAGTGCGCAGAGAAGAAAAAGAAGGAGAAAAAGGAAAAAAAAAATCAGGTGCGCAGAGAAGAAGAAAAAAAAAAAAAAGAGTGCGCAGAGAAGGAGAAAAAGAAGAAGAAGAAGAAAAAAAAAATAGTGCACAGAGAAGAAGACGAAGAAGAAAGAAGGTGGAAAAAATCTGTTGCGCAGAGGAGAAAAAGAAGAAAAAAAAATAGAGTGCACAGAGAAGAAGAAGAAGAAGAAGAAGGAGAAGAAGGAATGTGCCTGCGACACTCGACATTCACAAAAAAAAAAAAAAAAAAAAAACCGATAACATCAAGCATTAATCTTAAATCATACCTGAAATACGACCGCCGGGAGGATAATAAGACGCTGGGAATGTAATAAGACCGCCGGAGGCTCGGAACTGAACCGTCGTCGACTCGTCGGAGGATCGGAAAAGGAAGAGTAGGTGAGGGAGAGGAACCGTGAGTTTGAGAGTGATGCCCTAGTTCGTTGATTGAGTTCGAACAGTATGCCCAAATCCAAGCCAAAACGTTTTTATGAGAAAACTCTTTTTTTTTTTTTTTTTTTTTTTTTAACGTTTCAGTTTTTTTTTTTTTTTTTTAACATTCTAGTCTTTTTTTTTTTTGGTAAAAACGTTTCAGTCTTTCAGATATGTAATCCAAGAAATTGGTTTTATTAAAAAATATTAAAAAAAAAAAACTTAGATTTAACTTTTGATTATTAATGATAAAACTAATACGTATTGTTAATTGTTATATAAGTATAATTATAAAAATAAATAACTTAAAATTATCTACTGATTGTTCATTATTATAAATTATTATTACATAAGTTTAATAATAAATTAATAATATCAACATTGATAAGTATCTAGTCTATCTATGTTTTACCAAAAAAAAAATAATATCTAATTGCCTATGCTATTAGCTTTAACCTATCACTAATGATTTAATAATTTAATGTAAGTATATTTATTTAAGGTCATGCGATTCATGCCACTAGATACTATATGTTAATATGTTATATATATGAGTATATTTATTTAAGGTCATGTCACTAGATATCATATGTTAATATGTTATATATATGAATACATTTATTTAAGTTCATGCCAACCCCATAAGCTTGAATTTTACGCGACGTAAATGATGTAACGAGAAATGATATTACGAATAAAAACCCACATGGTAATAGATGTATGATGTATCTACCATGATTTGTTGTTGCTGGATTAAATCAATATCGAATGATTTTTACTTTTTAGTATAAAAGTAAAATACTATTTTTCATCTCTTACTATTAGCCTATTACTAATAATTTAATCAATTGGTCATGAATCTACCTTACTTTGGATTTCTTGGAAAGATCTCAATTATCATCATATGTGTTGGAATAAAAAAAAAATTTGATTTCTTGGAAAGATCTCAATTATCATCATATGTGTTGGATTAAAATAAAAAAAATTGATTGTGAAGGTGAATAAGGTAAACTTAGAATCCTAGATAATGTTATTCAGTCATTTGATTATTATTATTTATGGTAGTGCTTTCGACGCACAAGCACTAGATACTATATGTTATATATATGAGTACACTTATTTAAGGTCATGCTAAATTGCCAATTGCCAACCCACATGCTTAATGATGCAGTCCAAGAAGGCAACCAGCCCACATGATCAACACTGTTCACGTGAACAGTACCAGCAGATTTTTTTAAAAGATTTTTTCACTCTTTTGTTATTTCTTTCCTAAAAGTTAGTTTCCTAATTTCATTGTTTAGTTTGTTTCCTAATATTTAGGATAGATTGATAGTAGGTTTCAATTACTTGGAGACCAAGTATTTACTTTCCTATTTTCAGATTTAGAAAGTTTTATTTCCATTGTATTAAAACCTTCCTATGTTATAAGGAGGTTTAATTTTTAGTAGCTTTCTCTCTTTCCTATTTTAATTGAAAGGATTCTCATTATAAATAAGAGGAGTAGAAGCTGACGGTAGCTTTTAGAGCTTTTCCAAAAAAATTGAGAATCAATTAATTTCTGATTGAGCCTCACCTGATTGTAATACTCAACCTCTTGTTCTTTTCTCTTTCCTTGGAATTTCTGTTATTCCTTGGATCTAGGTCTACTATACCTTGGCTGGCAACACTGTTCCTACAAGCTCCTTTAAGTTCTGTGGTTGAATTGAAACCAGATCACAAAAGCTCCAGAACACTGTCCAAAACCAGGCGCTACCAGGTCCAGCCAGCTTTGGGGCCTCATATCTTCTTCAGTTTTCTTCCGATCGTCTTCAACTTTGGAGGTGTTCATAACTATTATAAAGGGCCATTCAACCCAAGTTTCATCAATTTCTGACGGTCGGATTTTCAGATAAGAACTTTTTTTCTATTACTTTTCTCTGCAGATTTTTGTGTTGGACTGAATTAAGATCCTATAGCAAAGAGGGCTTGTTAATTTGAGATGTCTTAATCCCTTTGCCATCACTTAAATCTCACGCAAGTCCGCGACACAAATTAGGTAACGAAATCTGTTATGTTAAGGAATTTAATAATGTGTAGCCGTCTAGTCGATAAAAGTGGATAGTTGAAATTGAATTGTGAGTAAATGGAAACCTTAAGGGGGTAGCATTATTCTCATAGGCATCTTATTAATGATTTATAATTTATACACATAAATTTTTACAAAATAATAAAAAAAAATGCACCCATAGACAATAAGGCGATCGCCCAGGCACTTTGGGCGTCCTAGGGGCTCTGGGCGACGCCTATAGTGCCTGGGCACTCGCCTTTCTAACAATAGCAAGGCGCCCAAGCGCCCAGGCTCTAAAAAAGCGCCTGGACGCCTAGGTGTCTGCCTAGGCGATGCCTTGACAACTATGGATATGAACATAAGATAAGTAGCTTAGTTGAACTTGTATGTATTACAGCTATCCTCATGGGGTGGGTGATGGCAAAGAGGGTTCAAAGCAAGTCAAATTAACAAGCCCTCTTTGCTACAGGATCTTAATTCAGTCAAATACAAAATCTGCAGAGAAAAGTAATGAAGAAAACAATTTATCTTGAAATCTAACCCTTGAAATCACTTGAAACTTGATGGGAAATACTCTTTGGAATGATTATGAAGACATATCCAAAGTTGGAGATGATCCGATCACAGATGAGAGAGATGTGATTTTTTGAAAACTACCTATCATCTGTAAACGGGACTGGTTTAGTTAGAGCTGGTCGATATGATTTTAATCTTTAATCCCACGAGCTTTCGTTGATCAAATCAGCACTTAATGGTATCGCAATTCAGTATGCAATAATAAGAACTTGAAGGAATTAACAGAAGGACAAGAAAACCATAAAACAGAATCTTTCGGTTGAGTCTCACAACCTATGAGACTCAACCAGAAAATCAGGAGCTAAACTCTCTTCTTTTTTCTGGTCTAAATCTAACCACCAGCCAGCTTCTACTCCTCTTATTTATAATGAGAATCCTTACAATTAAAATAGGAAAGAGATAAAACTACTAAAACTAAACCTCCTTATAACATAGGAAGGTTTTAATACAATGGAAAGAAAACTTTCTAAATCTGAAAATAGGAAAGTTTCTAAACACTTTTAGGAAACTAAATTTAAGAAAGTTCTTAGTTTCCAAACAATTAAAATTCCAAATAACTAACACTATATTTTAGGAAAGAAATAAAAAAGAGTGAAAAATCTGCTGTTGGTACTGTTCACGTGAACAGTACCGCGTGAACAGTACCGCGTTAACAGTGTTCACGTGAACAGTGTGGGTTGGGCCCATGTTGACACATCCTTGGGCTTATCCACTACTGGCTGGTCCTTGGACTGCATCAACTCCCCCCCACTTAAAAAGAACTCGTCCACGAGTTTTGTAATGGTGAAGAATAACTACAGAGGGGTCGGTAGGCAGCATCTGTTGATCTTGAAACTTAAACTGTGCTTGCGACGTTGGAAGAAAATCCATCACTTTGGGTCCACTTTTTTCAAGATATTTAGATGGTATTACGAAATCAACATGCTCAACATCTTGAGGAAAGTCAAATGGAATCGTGGTATCCATGGGGACGATCTTATTCAATTCTTTGTCTTCTGCAATTTTCTCCATAACACCGTGGTCTTCATCAGAACTGTGGTCACTATTGTCAATCCATAGAGCTTTAGTAAAGGCATCAAAATTATCCACATCTACTTTTGAGGCAATCAAGACCATATTGGTGATTATATGGATTCGGATGAATCCTCACTATCATCCATGACATCCGTATTAGGAACGTAAGTGTCATCACTTTGCGGTTCACATACCTGTGTATCTGGGTTGGCCTCGATTGCAGCAACTAAGGAGTTTACCTTTAATTTTTGTGGACAATCTCTAGCAAAGTGACTATATGCATTGCAGTGATAGCATTGCACATCCATAGCTGCTACCATGGGAGTTTTACCTTTATCTGTCGTTGGAGTAGCATGAGATGTAGTCCCTATGGCTTTACTGTTTGGTGTAGGGTGTTTCAATTCATAAGAACTGGAGGTGGACTTTGGTGTTGACTTCAAAAGGTCATCGGCTTGGAAAACTTTATCAACACAGTCGTTAAAACTAACAATATCAACCACTCCCATTTTTTCTCTAATTTCAGGTCGCAGCCCCAAACGGAATCGAGATATCATTTGATCATTATTGTCTCGTGAACCTGACCGTGCACACAATTGGTCAAACTGATAGACATAATCTTCCATACTCATAGTGCCTTGTCGAAGATTATTGACTGGTCATGCAACCTTCTTTGGAAGGATCGTGGCAAATATTTTTCTTTCAATTCTTCCTTCATCTCCTCCCAAGTAGTGGGTTCTCTACGACTCCTCATGAGACTATATTCATAGTTACACCACCAATCACGAGCACCCCCCACTAGTTTGGAGCGGGCCAATTGTAGCTTTCTAGGTTCGGGAAGGCTAAACCAATCAAAGTAGTCATCTAAGGCATTCAGCCAATCTTGAAAGGCTTCAGGGTCTTGTCTCCCATGAAACTCCTTGAGGTCCATCCGTACTTAATGGGTTTGGTAACGGATAGGTTCATCATAGTCGTCATAGGGTGGGTTGTGGTATTCCTCTCTAGGGACTCTTTGAAGAGCCCTAAGAATACGTCTTGGCATTAGGTTGGCATTAAGGGCTTCCCTTCTAGGGGCTTCCACTCTAGCAGGCCTAGGATGATCTAGCTCCTCCAAATTACTCATTATCCCATCCATGCTATCTAACTTGGCATCCATTTTGGCCAATCGTTGGAGAACCAGATTAACAAGGTCATTGGGATTGTTGGACTGTTTAGGAGAGTTCTAGTTAGAACTCTCCTCAGCCATGCTCTGATACCAATTGATGGCAAAGAGGGTTCAAAGCAAGTCAAATTAACAAGCCCTCTTTGCTACAGGATCTTAATTCAGTCAAATACAAAATCTGCAGAGAAAAGTAATGAAGAAAACCACTTATCTTGAAATCTAACCCTTGAAATCACTTGAAACTTGATGGGAAATACTCTTTGGAATGATTATGAAGACATATCCAAAGTTGGAGATGATCCGATCACAGATGAGAGAGATGTGATTTTTTGAAAATTACCTATCATCTGTAAACGGGACTGGTTTAGTTAGAGCTGGTCGATATGATTTTAATCTTTAATCCCACGAGCTTTTGTTGATCAAATCAACACTTAATGGTATCGCAATTCAGTATGCAATAATAAGAACTTGAAGGAATTAACAGAAGGACAAGAAAACCATAAAACAGAATCTTTCGGTTGAGTCTCACAACCTATGAGACTCAACCAGAAAATCAGGAGCTAAACTCTCTTCTTTTTTCTGGTCTAAATCTAACCACCAGCCAGTTTCTACTCCTCTTATTTATAATGAGAATCCTTATAATTAAAATAGGAAAGAGATAAAACTACTAAAACTAAACCTCCTTATAACATAGGAAGGTTTTAATACAATGGAAAGAAAACTTTCTAAATCTGAAAATAGGAAAGTTTCTAAACACTTTTAGGAAACTAAATTTAAGAAAGTTCTTAGTTTCCAAACAATTAAAATTCCAAATAACTAACACTATATTTTAGGAAAGAAATAAAAAAGAGTGAAAAATCTGCTGTTGGTACTGTTCACGTGAACAGTACCGCGTGAACAGTACCGCTTTAACAGTGTTCACGTGAACAGTGTGGGTTGGGCCCATGTTGACACATCCTTGGGCTGATCTACTACTGGTTGGTCCTTGGACTGCATCAGTGGGGGAGAAAAAAGTGCGCGAGGATTTATTGTAATTAAAATAAGAATAATGTTGGAGACGGAGAAAGCACTCTTACTCCTTTAGGAATAAGAATAATGTTGGCGATGGAGAAAGAAATTTTAGTTGTACTCCTTCAGGCTTTGCAGTTGAATGCTCCATGGGTTTGGATCTTTATGTGATCCATATTTTTGCAGAGGTGGTTGCCTGGTGCTGATGCAGAACTTTCATGAATAAAGCTCTTTTTTTCTTCATGAAATCATGGTGAAAGAAAGCATTTCTCTAAGGGATTTCATTAGTGATCAAGCTGCCACGCATTTCGCCCTGGCCAGGACCAAAATTATTTCACCCAGATGGTGGTCATGGCCATTTTTGATCCGAAACTTCAGGGAAACCTTAATTAAGCATCTCTAAACATGTTTGAACTTTTAGATTGTAAAAAGCATACTCAAAATGGTAGTTCAGCTTTAGACGCTAGGTTGTTAGTACGCCGTGGTGTAGACTTGTAGCGTATCTTTTCCATCACAATAGCCTTATAGGTGGGAAGCTTGAAATTTGGGAAAAGTAGCAAATGATGCTTCAGATACACCAAATGTTGAAGTGGATATTCCACAGTCCTCTAAGCATTGATTCAGCAGCAAAGTGAAGGATTTTGCCAAAAATATGATGTTTTCTAACATTTCTGAGCTCTTGGGCAAAGGGGTGAAATGTGAAATGTGAAATGAGGCAAAATGGGGCAAAATGTTGACAAAATCTGTTGAAATTTCATCGAAATATTGTTTGAAATGAGTCAAAATGTCCCAAACGAGGCGAACTGCTAAAATTTTGGGCAAAATCTGGTAAGCTGAAAGTGTTCCCTTGCATTTCATTTCGATAAATGTTAACTGAAATATTTTGTTGTTTTGTTCTTTGAAATCATTTTCTTAAATATTTTAACATATTGCATCTTGGAAGGGCCTTTATTTCTGAGGAAAAGGTGGTACACTAACACTCCTTGTTAGTATCCTATTTTGTTAAATCACTCTCAACAATTTCTGCTTCTATGGTAAAAACTTTTGATGCTAGCCTGGGTCACAAAAACCCACTTTGGGATTACTATGGGCCCAGCCGAATGATAAACTCAAATAATACGGCCAATGGTGATTATGTAATTATGTGGAATTCTTGGACCTTCTTTGGGCAAAATAACTTATTAAGGGACTCAATGGAAGTAAATTTAGAAGGGGAGGCTTTTTCTGGATATTAGAATAAGGTTATTTTGAATGGTTTTATAAGGAGCTATTCTCAAGTGTGAATAGGTTGAGAATAGGGAAATATGTCATCTTCAACCTCCCTATCAAACAAGCCAGCGGTAACCAGTTGGTTTTCAATTGACAGATCTCATTCAGATTAACTCCTTTCACCTTTTAACATGAGAGGAGGAAATTCCTAACTCCCAACTTTTGTGAGAGCAACCAATAACAGAATCAAGATTTCTGAAACTACCGCAGGCAGTAGTGGAGCAACCAGACTTGGTTGCTGATTGTGATTTCACAGATGGGGATGACTTTGGGGATGAGAACCTAGGGTTTTGGGTCGCCTCTAAAGGTGAGTTCAGACCCTAGAAGTTGAGGCCAAAAGGAAATAATCTGAGAGAGATCAGGTGCGCTCTTTAATGGAACCAGTACTAGCATTAGAACTGGGTACTGGGATGAGTTCAGAAATATAATGGGGAAAGAAAGTAGTAAGAAGATGATGATTGAAAGAAAATAGAAGCAACACAGGAGTAAGAAAATAAAGAAAAGAAGGAACGAAGAATAAGAATACCTTGGAAGAAGAACTGAACCAGGATAACAGAGGGAAAGTCACTGCTGTTAAGTATGGCTGGATCAATGCATGGAGACTGCCCCCGTTAGAGGTTTGCGAAGGAAGTGAACCTGCTTTTGGAAAGTTACATGACCACCAATGGCATCTTCAATCAAACTATCGGAGTTGCAGTATGTAATGGGTAGATATACAAGCTTTTATTCAACAAATGGTGGTGGGATTTCCTGTAGCTGATGCTTTCGCTGATATGCTAATTCTCACTAACCAGGAAGCATACATAGCAGATTACTTATCTTGGCTGCGTTTAAATAAACTATGGTTCCCTTCTCTTTGATGTAATGTTAATTGACTGTTAGCTTCGCCATTTTGAAGGTAGTGTACAGAAACAGATTGATCAATGTATTGTTGTGTCCAGTTTGATGATGTCTTGATTTTGGTTAGCTTCCTCTGTGGGTATTTTTTGGGTAGGAGTCCCTGTCAAATCCCAATCCTTTATGTGGACTACTACCATAGATAGTATCTTTATCGTTATCAATCTATTCATTAACTTTTTGCCTCCAAACTGTCAAGTCTCTTTTCACTAATGTGTGCTGAAACCGTGCATTGTTATCTTTTTGGTGCATTGTGTTTATGCTTTTGGAGTACGGTTAAATTTTTTTAGTGAGGTGGAAACCTCTCTAGGTTTGTGTGGAGATGGAAAGATACCATATTCCTGGAAGGGAACAAAATACATAGGTTGCTATTGTCTGCAACATTTTGGATTATTTGTAGAGAGAAAAGCAGAGCCCAGAACTTGAAAATCATCCTCATTGATCTTTTTAGGCAGCCAAAGAACGAAGGAGAAGGAGAAGTCTATTTACTAGGCCTCTCTCAGCGGAATCAGTAATCTTAACACTTCGGACATTAGAAAAAACTGTAGGTCTCTTTCTGTAAACTGAATTTTTTTGGGGGGGGGGGGGGGGGGGGTGTTGTAAATTGTAGGAGTAAAAAAGAATCAAGTCCCAACACATGGTAGTCTATTGGTTTTTTTGTTTCAGCCTCCAGTGAGGTACACCCGGTTTAGATGTGCACTGAGACGCGAAAATGGCAAGCTATTCAAGAGGTCCCTGGTTATTGGTTTGGTAGTTAGTCCTTTGATAGTGTCAGGCATTGGTGGATGTGAATATCACCCAGGTCATTTGTAGGACCAACTTGTCCTTTTGTATTGTAAACATTTCCTTTGTATGAATGAAAAATGGCTCAGCTTGACTGTTTTGGTTTTCGATCCTCAATCCCATGATGAAGACCTCGTTGCGATTTATTTTTGTACTTCCGTTTCATGTGTTGTTCTTGGCCACTTGCAACTAATTAAGGACCCCTATGGTATGAATAGGTAACTCCAGGCAGGCTTCGAGGTATTAGCTTGGAGATCTTCTTGCCCGCACCCTGGTAGCAGTATGGTTTTATTGTTTTAAGATTTTTATTAACTTGAAATATCCTGTTCAAAGGCTGTTTGCTAAGAGAATTTTCTTCGTCCCCCTCATAGCAAGTTACTATTTCTCTTTCATGTTAGTACTTAAATCTCGCCAGTTATTCCTCGTTATTGTGTTTTTGCACCAATTATTTTTCTTGATTGTTGAAGGGCTTGTATCTAAGATTGATCTAATTCTGTAAAACTACATCATTCACCGATAATTCTCTCTTTCCTTCTGTTAAGCACTAATTTTCTTTTTCATGACCAGGGAAGCCATTATTTGTTGCTTGGTTTTCGTCCACCAACCATGCCTTAGCTACAGCGGTTTTCTTTCCATGAATCCTAGCAACAGAAGAAACTACTGCCACAATTGCTTTACACAACCAAGAAACAAAAGGTTTCTTACACATAGCCAAAATCTTCACCATTCCTCTGGGAGTCATTTCCATCATTTTGGTCATTCTAACAAAGTTGTAAGTGGGGGAACCTATTCAATTCTTCAGTCTAGTTGCCTACAGCACTGGTTCAAAAATTGGCGGGAACAAAGAAAGCATAAACTGACTGCAAGCACTTTTGGTGGAGCTGTTGGGTTCTGGCCAGGCCGAAGAGTTCAGCTCTGGCTGGAAAAGCTTGGGGCGATTGAGCCTTTCACTGGGAACCTAGCTACCTGTTGGAACAATATCAAGGAAGAGGAAGCACTTGAAAGGTATAAGTTGATAACAGGAAACAGTGTCTATTTTCCTGAATTTCAGATCCATGGTAAGAAAAATCCTGAAGATGAATGGCTTGCCGCTTCTCCTGATGGGGTGGTTGACCAGGTTGTTTATGGTTTACCTTCCCGTGGGGTGCTGGAGATTAAGTGCCCATTTTTTGGTGGCAACATGCAGAAGGCTTTCCCATGGAAACGAATCCCTCTTTACTACATTCCACAAGCTCAGGGATTAATGGAGATATTGGACAGGGACTGGATGGATTTCTATGTTTGGACTCCTCATGGAAGCAGTTTATTCAGAATAAACAGAGATGTAGAGTACTGGAACCTTATGAAGTTGGCTCTATCTGATTTTTGGTGGAAGCATGTTCAACCTGCAAGGGATCTCTACTGCAAGTCTCAGATCACAGATCCTCTGATTCAGATGAGATCACTCAAGCCAACACCGAGGCATGAACTGTGTGGTGCCATTGTTTATGCTAGCAAATACCTTGTTGATGATTCAAAGCTATTAATGCGAGAAATTCATGGAAAATTGAGAAACTGAGGTATCATTGAATTTTCCTGAGTTGAAACTTAATTGAGTTGTGAAATCTTGAAATGGAAGGATGTTTAGGAGACTTTAGGATGTTTGGCAAAGTGGGCTTTAGTTCATTGAGACTATCAAGCAACTACATAACAAAGAGGAGAGATGACAAGTTGGAGAGGGAATGGAGGGCGAATTGTTGAGAACAGAACAAATGGTAATCACCTTGTTAATTGAATGTAGAATTGCTACGGGAGGATAAAAAGTTTGATCTAATCATCTATATGAATGGCTCATGTTGGGCAAAACTTCCTACTTCTAAAAAGCGGTAAGAAGATAATATAGTTGGATATTTTTTGTAGAGTTCAAAGTTGCATCGACCGTCACTTTGGTGAGGGGGATCCTTAAAGTGACAGGATAAGGAGAAATGGCAAATGGTTTTCACCTTGTAAACTGAATGTGGAATTGACTTTTTGATGTGAGCTACTAGCTAGAGGATAAAGATCTATTCTCATAGGATGTGATGGGCAATGTTCACTCAATCCCTCCTTTTACAAAGGGATTGGATGAATATATGTAATCTGTAATCTTTCTAGTAGTATTCAAAGTTGCAGCTGTGTAGTCACTTTGATGGAGAATGAGTATTAGGAGTGATTATAACAAAACTTGGAAGTGATGGGCTGTAAGTTACTTTTCGTTGAGTAATGTTTATCAAAACTTATTTCTTTGCAGAAGTATGTAAGCTAGGTTTTAAATCATATTGTACAATTGTCCTGATACCATGCAATTATGTACATGCAATTGAGTTGGGTTAGGACCTATCATTGTGTATCTGTTTATACCCTTTGAGGAGATCTCTGCATTAAAACTTAGCTGGACTGGATGATTCTGGTTCTTTATCTGCAAATCTTTGAGAAGTCATAAAAATGTTTGCTAGATCCAATGACCTAGAGTAATTCAGAGGCAGTTTTGGCTTTTGAGATCTCCTAGTGCTGCCATGAATGGTACAGTTTAAAACTCCCAACCCATCTGCAAGTCTTCCATGTTTATGACATGGAATGCAGGACTTTAGTTGGGTGTCTAACCGTGTAAAGACATGGGCATCTTCTTCTCAATGATTTTTCTCATCACTATTTTTTTTTCTTTTTTAAATATGTAGTCTATCTTGTATTTTATGAACTAATTTTGATCAATATTCAGATGGTGCTCTTAAACATATTCCCATTCCCCTCTCCCCGGAGTTAAAAAATCTTTCCTTTGTGGCAGTACTTTTGTGAAGTTTGTAATGTTTAAAATTAATGCATCTGATCTTCCGTCCCGTCGCAAGGATGGATTTGTTCAAACCAATTGTATATTGATAGCCCCTGCCCTAGCTGTTTCATTCTACAACTTGCAAACTATCTAATAGAATTCTTTTTCTTTAGAAACGCATCTTTAGTTTGACCTACTTTTGATGAAGTGGGGTCAAGTACTGCCAAATTTTCTGAGTATTTGTTCTAGTAGGAGCAAGTTTTCCAGGAATTTTCAGAGTATTTTATTTAAATATTTTAGATTGAGCTAGACTGAAAGTTGTGATCTACTTCTTGTGTTTTACTGCAGGCTCTTAAGATGTGTAGAGCACTACTACGGAGTTTGCTTAGAGAGATAGGTCTTGATTGAGAGGTTTGTTCTTGTGAAGTTATTGTGTACATTCTGCCAGCATTTATTCTTTAGTCTGTTGATATATCTGTTTGTGTTTGCAAACCTCACAAAATTCTTTCATAGCCACGAAGGTGGGAACATAATGAGTGTGTAAGGGTTCTTGGGTCAGTCATTTTATGTCCCTGCTTCATTTACTGGTAGGCTGCTTAATCCAACCTGTCAATACACCCAAAACCCTTCATTATTTTTTAGGATGTGTCCAGAGCATTGATCCATATGTTTGGTCTTTCCTGCGCAGATATATGACTGATGGGAACCAGTTGGGTAAATGATTCCCACATAAACATCAGAATATCAATGTAGAAAACCATGCCCTATGCTTTCTCTTTTTGATGAGGTATGCTACTTTGAGAAACTCTTGGTGTCTGGTGTGATTTCTTCTCTCCTAATTCTTTTGTAAATTTGAAAGTGTAAGCATATAGGGTTGGATTGACCATTTATAGTTGGTGAAACTGCTATTAATTTGGATAAAGTGTAATCTCGTGTGCTGTTAATGGATTGGTGATCGAAAAAGAAAATAGTAGACCAATGAGGATTTTGAAGCTGAAGAAGTTTTTTTTGACAGGGGCATGAATTGGAGAATGAATTTCAGATGGACCAATTACTCAACTAATTTGGTGGCATCTGTTCTTGTGGTTTATTGAATTCTTAGGTTTTTAGCTTCTAATGATTGGATAATTGAAATATTTTCTCCTAAAATTTGACAATTTAAGACTGGAATTTGAACTTCTGTGAAGGATTCCAATCATAAATTTTGGCACATAACAAATCATCTCTATTCATAACTCATAAGCTAATCTCTCCCCTTCTCAATTCTTAGAGATTCTTATTTGGAATTTTTATGCAATCTGTGCTGAGTCTGTTGTATGTATCTCCCCCCACCCCAAAGAAGAAAATCGAAAAAACAATCTACCATTTTCCATTTAGGTTCTTTTAAAAAAAGGGTAAATCAGACCTGGGGTACCAAACAACCAGTGAGTATTGTTGACCTCCGTGATCCCCTTCATCCCTTCACCCTGCTGCCTAAGCACCCCCGACCTCTCCTACTTCTCGCACCTGATCATTACCATAGCCGCCCCCGACCTTTCCTCACAAACCCTATTACGCTGCCCTGTTGCATGGCCACCACACTTTCTGCTACCCTTTTGTGTGGTTCCCCTCACCTCTAGGAGGTGGCCCGCAGGCGATGTCTCTGCATCACCCCCTTTCTCTCTTTCCCCCTTTCGCAGCTCTTCACCCACTCTCTCATCAATGCTAAGAATTCACCCCCCTCGCGCGCGGAGATCTCTCCTCCCTCCTGCAGCCAGTCACCTACCTGGTCATCAATGTTGAGAAACAGGGAGCTCCACCCCTGTCGCTCCATTCTTCACTTCACCCCTTCTCTTTCGTGTTTAAAAACCATGGAGTCCACCACCAACCCACCTACCCACCCATCAGTGTTGGACATCACAGGAAGCCCAAGTGTTCAATCACCATTTCCCCCAACGGAATAGTCAATTATTCCTTCCCAGAACCATTCCATGAAACAGAAATTCAATTTCCTTACTAACTAAATTTCATTACGACACTCTAAGTGGCTGAAGGAAGACTGAACACCCAATTATAATATTCTACATTTACTTCCAAAAAAGAAAGCTATGGATGCTTTAGGGGATTCGGAAGACAAGTTAAAAGTTAACCCTAGGAGCAATACTTATGTTTATTTGCACCGCCTTCACTATCATCGGACTTTGTACAACTGTGCTGAAGAAGAAGAAGAAGCAGAATGGAGAGGAAGAGGGTGCAGGGAAAGAAGTGAGTCATGGATGAAGAAGAAGCAACAAACACAAATAAGGTTGAGTCAAGTTTGAGCTGTTCGAGCTCGGGTTCGATTAAGAGGGCATTGATGGATCCGCAGCAGTGGAGTGCGTGGGTAAGCTGGAGCTGGAGGAAAGACAAGCCTTGAAATGGCGAGAGGGCAATCCTGCTATGCTGGTTGGGTGGCAGAGTCAAACTCAGTGTCACGAGTGTGGCAAAGGCTGATTCTGATGGGTGACAGTGTGAGTTCCCAGGTTCGGTGGCCTCATTCTCTACGATGACTGAGGATGCTGACTTCGTCATGGCAGCCAACTTTGATACTAACCTATTTGACAGGTTTCAGGGTAATCTTATTCTTTCGTGCATTTCTCTGTTTCCAAGCCTTCTCACCAGAGCCTTCAATCCTTGGGATAGGGACTCCATATTTCAATGTTTGTTCATATTTTGGTTGACTAAACATCGTTGCAAGCATAGTTGTCTAGGTATCCACGCGTTGAGCAAAATCCAAGGTGACAGTATGCCTTACTGTCTGGACGATGTTTTTAATTAGATTGAATTGATATTGTTTTGAGCTCATACAATGGCTTGTGTATACAGTTATGTTACAGCATGATACATGGAATCAATGCTTAAAGGCACGTAAAAAAAAGGAAAAAATCTGAGCTGGTTTCATGAAATATCATATGATCGGAGTAATATATTCCAATCCAACGATTCTCCTCTTACTTTAGCTTAAACACCTGTAAGTTGTGGGTTTAATTTGTCGTACTTGGTGTGGGAGATTCATCTAATGGCATAATAAATCTGAGCTGGTGGTTAGTGAGATGGGAAAAGAGAGACGGAGTGAAAAGATGGTCATTTTTTGTGATTTTGATTGCTTCTTGATGTGGTGGCTTCACAGATAAGTGGGATAGAGAATATGAGGGAGGGAGGGAACCAAGAGAAGGAAGTAGGTGGAGAGAGAGAAAGAGAGAGAATGATGCAGTACAAGTCTATCATAGAAGACCCAAGAGCCAAGCTACCAAGCAACTGAGCCAAGCCACCAAGCAAGCCAAACCAGCCAAGCCGAGTCGCTAAGCCATCTGCGGCTAGGACAGCTATCGGCTAGGCTGGTCAGCAATGGGACAGCTGTCCTAGCTGTCCTCGAATAGCTACATAGCTTCTATTTATATAGTTTCCTAAAAGTACCCTACTATATATATGGTTTCTATTTGTTGGTCCTTCCTAAAGATAGCTATTCCTAGTGTTAGTTACCTTCCTAAATCAATCTTTTTATTTTGATAAGTTTCTATTTTCAGTTAAAGAATGTTTGTATTAGGCAATAGAATACTTTCCTCCTTTGCTAGTGTCAACAAGGAAGGATTGATCTGTCTTATTTTCCTATTTGAAATCAAAGACAACTCTCTATATATATAAATAGAAGAGAAGAAAATAAGTTTTGGAAAATGGAAAACTTTGCTTGCAAGTTCCAAGCTATGTCTCTAGGCTGTGACACTCAGCCACAAAACCCATTCTCCTTCCCTCTTATCGATTTGCATCCCCCTTTCTCTTCCCCTTAATCTCCCCATCAATATCACCACTTGCTCCCATCTCTCCCTTTATTTCTCCCTCGATACTCAATGCTGTTATCTCACTTTTTTATGGAACTACTCATATCTTCTTGCTGCCGCAAGTAATAGGGGTATCGAGTAGTGCTGGTCATGCCTCAAGAGATATCGAGCTGACACTAAGACTACCTTTGTTCTCCATCGACTTCAAGCACCAAATTCTGACTTACGACTTCTCCTTGGGAGTCCACTTTCTGCAGAATTTTGGAAGTGCCATTACTTTCTAATCGTTGGGCGGATCGACCTCAATCTGAGTATTGTTTCTCCTTCATTGTGACTCTATTCAACCAGAATTTTGTAGCCATACAACGGCCGGATTGATCAGATCAGATAAGTTTTCTGTCCTGGTTCATACTTTTCATATTCGGAAATCATTGTTTTGAAGTGTGTGATTTCGATTGTTATCCTTTGGAACCCTATCATTAGGCCAAGGAATAAAGTATCGTGTATCGGTACCGTATCGGTCAGTTGAAATTAAGAGACGTATCGTATTATATAGTGGATACGGTGGATACGCACGGATATGCATGGATACGGGACAAGATACGTACAAAAATGATTAAGGAACATACAAAACATAATTTTAAAGCATAAAAACACTATAATTAGCAACATTGAGAAAGAAAATGTTTCTTACATCATAACACATGATTAAGGATCATACAAAACACATTTTTAAAGCATAAAAACACAATAAATCTTTAATTAATAACTTTAAGAAGGAAAGCGTTTCTTACATGTATATTACTCAGCTAATTCCATGTCGAGTGACGGCCCGGATCGAAATCTGACTCATATTGGGGAGGAAGAGGTGCAACCAATATTATTTGAAATGTATCTCTTATTCATGTACAGTAGCTAAACCAATCCATATGTTGATTATAGAAGGTAGTAAACTGGTAGTAGAAACGTGCATACTCTTCTGAAGCCGACATTCTCATTTCTAGGACCCACGATGTCTCAGTTTGATTTCCATGTGATGTACTACCAGCATCGATGTTCACCATTCATGCTTCATTGTCTGCAGCAGAACTCATGCTTATTGACTCCATTTCATATGTAATCATATTAGTATCATCATAGAGTTGCTGCCTACTCTTCCCCTTCCCCTTTCGGCTGTGACTCCTTTGTTGTAAACGACTGCCATGATTATCGTCTTGAGTTGTACGAGTATATCTTGCCTCCTCTGTAAAGTGCATTGGATCATATGATTGCATACCACCACCAGTACGACCAGTACCACCAGTATCAATTCCACCACTGACCCCACTACCACAACCACCACCACCATCATCATCACCACTCTCCTCAGAAATAGTGCCTCCATATTTAGCACCTGACCTCGTCCTTCTGGCATCACCATCAGAGGGGGACGAAGTACTCTCACGTTGGACTTGATCTTGTGTTTGTGATGGTGGTTGTGTTTCGTCATCTTCATTTAGTTGACGAATGATGTCATCCACTAAAGGATCAGGTCTAGTAAATTGTCTATCCTCAGCAATCTCATCTATCACAAATGCTCTATCGGTGTCCTCTACCCATGCTCTAACTAGGTCATCCTCATCAAGCGCATGGGTCATGTCAAGTGGGTCGATGTAGGCTTCTATCTCATTTGGCCGTTTCAACTCCATAAATTTTTTCATCAATCTCATGTTGTAGTGCATGTAGACCAGCTTCTGAAGTTTTTAATGGCTGAGGCGATTGCGTGGTTTGGTATGTATATGCCCAAAAGTGCTCCAGTTCCTTTCACAACCACTTGAGGAGGCCGTTTGGGACAAAATCCGGATTGCAATCCTCCTAGTTAAGCCACCAATCAGCTGTACAAAGAACAATATTTCTAATCAGTTAAGACAAAAATAATATGTTCATTGTCTAACTTACCAGGAACCATCTTAAATGCAGCAGCCTTAGCAACCCTATCACTAAATTCTCCCTGGCATTCATGAAAAATTTTAATCTACAGTAGTTAAATAACTTTAGCCAATCATTAAGGGTTTGTGCAACTAACATTTATGGAAAACAAAAGTGGTTTTTGTTACCTATTTTGTGGCCAACGAGGCATTATTTGTATATGGCTCCATTCTCTTGATAACTTTTCTAACAACTTCTATATATTTATGTTGGAATATTTATGTGTGGGGTTGATTAATTACTGGGCCCATTGATTAGTGGGAGTTTGTGTTCCTAGGTTAGACTAATTCGGTCTGGTTCGTCACAAGATAAAGAGATAGATAATCCCTTTTACAGTGTGGGACTGATTAAAGTTTTGTGATAGTATTATATATATATAAGGTCATGAGTCCCCACAGCCATAGTTGTTTTCTTCTTTCTATACCCACTAGCAGTGAGAAACACTTGGAATCTCTACAGGCTGTAGAAGACCGTAATCAAAGCTCTAACACCATTCTTGGAGAATAATGGCGGAAATCAATCTTCTACTCTCAGGTATGTCTCTACTATTATTGATTACATTGATTATCATTGTGTTCTAGATATCTGTATGGAGATTAGGGTTTGGGATGATACCCTATGAATGGAAAAAGTCTTAACATAATGGAAACCAAAGTACCTGCCATATGAATGTCTTATAATAACATTCATTCTCATCGGTTCTCTATAATATTCAAATATTTTTTCTTGGATAATGGGTTTCATTCATTTTACTTATACCTTATCGTCCCTATTTTTATAAAAAAAGTCAAAATTTGTATTGTTCTTCAAAAATTCTCATATCAAACCTCAAATTAGTGTTAAATCTATGTATGTAGCATGCATTCACCAAATATGACCATACTTTACTGATTCATGGGAAGAAACAACACAATCGATTTATTTTGAAATAAAATAAAGTTGAAACTCATACCTTCACTATTTTCCACCCTTGGAGCTTGAAGAGATGATTTCAGGCTTTAATCTTTACAAAAACCAAGTTTGTTGCTACCTTCCCAGTTGTTTTAGGGCTAAGAATCAAAGCCCTGAAGTTTTTTGGAAGAAAATCAAGTTATAGACAAGGAATCAAGCTGATATGGTTATCGTTTCGTAGAAAAAGACATGTTTTGCAGAGAATCGATACTGCTCGATACTAAAAGGGTGTGTATCGGTTCGATACTGGTCGATACAGGTTGGTTTTTCTTTTTTTTTTTTATTTTTTAAATCATATTTAATGTGTATTGATACACTCGATAGTTTATCGGCTCGATACGTTCGATACTGTGTTTTTTTAAAAAAAATTGAGAGACGAATAGAGGAGTATTGTATCGACTAGTGTCGATACCGATACGTATCTGCCGATACGGTAGGTATCGTGTCGATACTTGATTCCTTGAGTATAATGGTAAAAAACTCTTTTCACCTTTCCGGTTAGGGACCTTAACAACGTGTGACCGATAATGGGGGAGAGTTGAATTGCGGGTAAGTGGAAAACTTAAGGGAGGTATGTCAAATTTTCCATTTAATTAATGATTTACCTATACATCTGCAATAAGGCAACCGCCCAGGCCTTTAGGATGTCCAAGGCAATGCAAAGCGACCTAGGCGGTGGGTTGCCTTTTGAACATACACAAGGCGACTCATCGCCTAGCCCATATATTACCCGGATGCCTAGGCTAGGCGACGCCTTGACAACTATGCTAGTTACCTCTTGCTTCAAGTGATCTTGCAAAAGCCTTTCTTTCAATGACCACACAAAAGAAACTAGATAAAATGCACAATTTGTTTTTGGGTAAATTACAATTGAGGTACCCAAACGTTTAAGAAAACTATGCCAAGGGTACCCTAGGTTTAAAATATTGTGCTTGGGGTACCTCATGATTTATAAACGTTATGTTTGCGGTACATACCTTTTATATTTCCAACTTTATCCATACATATGCCCTCAACCCTCTTGGAGCCCCTCACCACTTTGCATCTCCCGTAACCCTCTTGCAACTATAGTTGTCATGCCAACCCAAGGAAGTGGAGGGGTGCCTAAATGCTTAGGTGACAAAGCGCCCACCTAGGCACCATGGGTGTGCATGACTGGTTGAACCTAGATGTCATTATGAGAAGATAAATGCTCAAATTGGTAAAAAAGAACACTCTCTCTCTCTCTCTCTCTACACCTACCTTCCTTTTGGAGCCCCTCATCGCTTTGCATCTCCCATAGCCCTCTTGCAACCATAGTTGTCATGGTGATCCAAGGAAGTAGAGAGGTGCCTAATTGTTTAGGGGACAAGGAACCCACCTAGGCACCATGGGCGTGACTAACTGGTTGAACCTAGATGTAATCGTGACAAGATAAATGCTCAAGTTGGTCAATCAAGAAGTAACAATCTCTGGTGCAAGGCTAGGGTTTGACAATCAATTTAGAGCCTAGCCTTACAATAGGATCTTTTCAAACCAGCCCTAATCAAAGAATCAAGTATCGACATGATACGTACCGTATCGGTCGATACGTATCGGTATCTAGTGTCGATACTATACTCCTCGATTCGCCTCTCAATTTTTAAAAAAAACACAGTATAAAGCATAATTCTCTGCAAAACACGTCTTTTTCCAAGAGCCGATAACCATTTCCGCTTGATTCCTTGTTTGCAACTTGATTTTCTTCCAAAAAACTTTAGAGCTTTGATTCTTAGCCTAAAACAACTGGGAAGGTAGCAACAAACTTGGTTTTTGTAAAGATTAAAGCCTGAAATCATCTCTTCAAGCTCCAAGAGTGGAAAACAGTGAAGGTATGAGTTTCAATTTTATTTTTTTTCAAAATAAATCGATTTTTGTGTTGTTTCTTCCCATGAATCAGTGAAGTATGGTCATATTTGGTGAATGCATTCTACATACATGGATTTAAACACTAATTTGAGGTTTGATTTGAGAATTTTTTGAAGAACAATACAAATTTTGACTTTTTTTTTTCAAAAATTAATCCTTTGGTTTTCTACTACTTATATAAGATGTGTAGACCACTGATCTACCATCTTTGCTGCTCAATGGTAATTTTTGAGTTTTTTTTTTTTATTTTTTGGTTAAAAAAATAAATATATAATACCTCTCAGCTCTATCTTTCTGCTCTCTGCTCTCTGCTGTCTGCTCTCTCCTCTGTTCTTAGCATTTTTTTTATTTTTTGGTTAAAAAATTAGATATAGAATACCTCTCAGCTCTCTCTCTGCTCTCTCTCTCTCTCTGCTCTCTGTTCTCTCCTCTGTTCTCAGCATTTTTTTTTATTTTTTGGTTAAAAAAATATATATATGTTCTCTGCTCTTTGCTCTCTGTTCTCTGCTCTTTGCTCTCTGTTCTCTCCTCTGTTTTCAACATTTTTTTTGTATAGTCCTCATTTAATCTCTCCTACTTTTCTACATGTACCCCAGTCTGACTTTGTTGACTGGTCCTTGTTGGGAATTCCCTTTGGGTTGCAAAATGTTGTAGTCTATCAGTTTTATGTTGCAAACTAATACGCATTATTATCCTTTGTAATTTTTCTTACAGATTTTTACTATTAAATCTTCTAAAATTTTTGGTGGAAACTCACACAACTTTCCAAATAACTCTTTATCCATTTGTCTCTGTTTTTATGATTTTTGTTAGCTTTATGGGTTTATTTACATGGAAAATGTTGATTAGTTGGATTATTCTGGAATTTGTTATGATATTTATTTTTAGACTACTTTGAATAATACCCTAATTTGGGCAGAATGGTTCTGCTTATGTACTAGAAAAAATCTAAGGTATAAAACTGATTGATTACATTTTCATTTTGCTGCATGTGTTTGTTGCCCTTGGATTCCAATGTTAGTTGTTTTACTAGAATTCTCACTTCAATTCAATCCTCATCTTAGATGTCACTTCATTACTTGTAAAATTTAAATCATCCATCATATCATTGAAAACAACCCAATTATTTTTTAAATGAAAATAGTTTGCTAGGTTTGACATTTTATATTAACCTCGTATGTCAATCACACTTGTGGTGTGTAGGAATATGACGAACAAAGACGTGGGTTGGTTGTATTGCACTCAAATCAACGACAATAGATTGACGACAAAATACAATTTTTGTGGCACTGAACATCATGGTGGTGGGGTGACACGGCAAAAGCAACACATGGTAGGAGGTTTTGCCAATGTCAAGAAGTGCTCAAAATGTCCAGTGGAGATGAGTAGGGCAATGGCAAAACACTTTGCTGAAGGAAAAGCAAAAGGAAAGCAGGGAAAGGATGATGCAGAGAGAATACCAGAAAACCTTATGGAGGATGAGAGTCACTTAAATTTAGAGGATTATGAGGGGCCCGATGCTGAAGATGAGATTCCACAGGTGCTTAGGAGATCAAGGCATTAGGCAAGAGAGAAACGTTGGAATGAGGACCAGCTAATAAGGTTTATGTCTCAGGGTGTTGGTGGTAGTGGTGTTGGTGGTAGTGGGACACAAAGAAGCAGGGGCAAGCAACCAGCTTCATTGAATAAATCCAACAATGTAAAAGGTATGCTTGATCAAGTGAGAGGCAAGAGGAAAAAAAGCCCATAAATACATGACATGGCTCCTTCGATGCCCTTCAAACCAAGAGATGCAGGGCAACAGAGGATAGAGGAGTCAATGCATTCTAAGTCCATGGGTGAGAGTGGGAAAGTCCATCGCTAAATGGTTCCACATTGCATTTATCTCATCACACAAGGCCAAAGATCCCTATTTCAAGGCAATGATGAGGAAGATACAACGCTGTGGACCTAATGTGACGGCCCCCACAGTTTATCAGATTGGTGGCCCTTACTTAGATGCCATAGTGGGTAATATGGAGTAACCATCATGTGTGATGGTTGGAGTGGGCCCACAAGTCTATCCATCATCAACTTTCTTGTCTACTGTGATGGGCGTTCCATCTTCCTTAACTCAGTGGATGCATTCACTCACGTGAAATATGCACATTTTATCTTCAAATTGATGGATGAAGTTGTTGAGGAAAATGTAGTTTAGATTGTTATAGATAATGTTGCTAATTACAAAAAAGCTAGACTAATTCTTATATTGAAGAGGCAGTACTTATTTTATACACCTTGTGCTGCATACTATGTTGACTTAATGTTTAAAGATATTAGAGAGTTGCCTAAGGTGGCTAAGGTAATCAAGTAAGAATGGTGACAAATTTTATTTACAATCACAGTTGGATGTTGGCTTTAATGAGGAAGCCCACACAAGGGGACTTGATAAGGCCTGAAGCAACAAGGTTTGCAACCAACTACGTTACCTTGGACAGCCTTGGGCAGCGAAAGACAGGTTTACTCCAGATGGTAACTAGTGGAGAATGGTTGTCGAATGCATATCATACAACCAAGATAGGGACTGAAGTGATAGAAATTCTTATGTCAACAAAATTTTGGAAGAAGGTTGATGAAATAACTTAGATTATGAAGCCCCTATTTGTTCTACTTAAGTTGGTTGATGGTGATAAGGAACGAACAATGAGGTTGTTGGTCGATGCAATAGGGACAATAAAGTATAAGTTAAATGAATGGAACCCATCATCCAAGAAAAAATATTTGAAGATTATAGAGAACCGATGAAGTAATGTTGTTACAAGACATTCATATGGCAGGTACTTTGGTTTCCATTAGTCTTAGAATATTGCTTTTTATATTTATCGGTTAGGATTTGAATTATAAATTTCTAATGTATCTTACATCTGGATGTGTAGCATATTACTTAAACCCGGATCAACAATATTCAAACTCTAGATTAACGTATGACTTAAAATATATAGAAACTATTAGAAAAGGTATCAATAGAATGAAGCCAGATACATGTAATGCCTTGTTGGCCACAGAACAGGTAACAAAAATCACTTTTGTTTTCCATAAATGTTAGTTGCACAAACCCTTAATGATTGACTAAAGTTATTTAACTACTGTAGATTAAAATTTTTTGTGAATGCCGGGGAGAATTTGGTGATCGGGTTGCTAAAGCTACTGCATTCAAGATGGCTCCTAGTAAGTTAAACAATGAACATATTATTTTTGCCTTAACTAATTGGTGTCTTACTTAACTAATTAGTGATTGATTAGAAATATTGCTCTTTGTACAGCTGATTGGTGGCTTAACTATAGCACAAGTGCTCCACACTTGAGGAGGATTGCAATCCGGATTTTGTCCCAAACGGCCTCCTCAAGTGGTTGTGTAAGGAACTGGAGCACTTTTGGGTTTATATATACTAAACCACGCAATCGTCTCAGCCATCAAAAACTTCAGCAGCTGGTCTACGTGCATTACAACATGAGATTGATGAAAAAAATTTATATAGTTAAAACGGCCAAATGAGACAGAAGCCTACATCGACCCACTTGACATGCCCCATGCGTTTGATGAGGATGACCCAGTTAGAGCATGGGTAGAGGACACCGATAGAGCATTTGTGATGGATGAGATTGCTAAGGATAGACAATCTACTAGACCTGATCCTTTAGTAGATGACATCATTCGTCAACTAAATGAAGATGACGAAACACAACCACCATCACAAACACATGATCAAGTCTAAGTGAGAGTACTTCGTCCCCCTCTGATGGTGATGCTAGAAGGATAAGGTCAGGTGCTAAATATGGAGGCATTATTTCTGAAGAGAGTGGTGGTGGTGATGGTGGGGTTAGCGGTGGAAGTGATGCTGGTGGTACTGGTGGTAGTAGTGGTGGTATGCAATCATATAATCCGGTGCACTTTACAGAGGAGGCAGGATATACTCATACAACTCAAGACGATGATCATGGTGGTCGCTTATAACAAATGAGTTACAGCCGAAAAGGAAAGGGAAGGGAAGGGAAGGGGAAGGGGAAGGGGAAGGATAAGGGTAGATGATGATACTAATATGATTACATATGAAATGGAGTCAATGAGCATGAGTTTTGCTGCAGACAATGGAGCAAGATTGGTGAACATTGACGTTGGTAGTACATCACATGGAAGTCAAATTGAGACATCGTGGGTCCCAGAAACGAGAATGTCGACTTGAGAAGAGTATGCACGTTTCTACTACCAGTTTACTACTTTCTATAATCAACATATGGATTGGTTTACCTACTGTACATGGATAAGAGATACATTCCAAATAATATTGGTTGCACCTCTTCCTCCCCAATATGAGTCAGAGTGCTATCCAGGCCGTCACTCGACATGGAATTAGCTGAGTAATATACATGTAAGAAACACTTTCCTTCTTAATGCTGTTAATTATAGATTTATTGTGTTTTTATGCTTTAAAAATGTGTTCTGTATGATCCTTAATCATTTCTGTGTGTATCCTGCCCCATAATCATGTGTGTCTATGATGTAAGAAACATTTTCTTTCTCAATGTTGCTAATTATAGTGATTTTCTACTTTAAAATTGTGTTTTGTATGTTCTTTATTCATTTTTATGCGTATCTTGTCCCGTATCCACCGTATCCACGATACGATACGATACATCTCTTAATTTCAGATGATCGATACGATACCGATACACGATACTCGATTCCTTGCTTATACTAAAAACCAATCTGAAAGTACATTATAGTCTTGCTCTTGCACTCTTGTTTCTAATTTGTATGTTATTATGTTCTAACTTCTTAGTTTATTGATTTGTATTTTTTTTTTTAATTTTTATAAATATGTTTCTTATGTCTTATATTTTATCCATTATTTGTTGATTTTTTCATATTAATTAGGTTATGCTTTAAATATTGATTCTTTATGTAGCATACTGCATATATATAAACATTAATATAGTATTGATATTTTAGAAATAAAAAAAATACACTAGGAACGCCTTGGTCGCCTAGCCTATGTCTAGGTGCCTAGGATGGCCTCAAATGCCTTGGGTCGCCTTGTCGCCTTGACAACTATGGTAACTAGTTGCTGGAAATCACTGTTCAAGAGGTTGATGCAACTGTAAGCTATTGTAGAACCAATCCCAAACTTGACAGCTGGGGACCAGCTCAACAGTAGGATCACTTCTATGTCATACCAGCAGACGGCATGCAAATCAATGAGGAAAACATTAAAACAACACCTGTCAGCAAGGTGTTTTCACTCTTAGGACTCCCAACAGCATATAATATTACTATGATGTGAAGAATGCCAACAAATAAAGACAACCATTAATATCTACAAACACTCTTTGATCACAGGTTCAAGTAAAGAAAGAAAGAAGAAGGATATACCATAATTGTCAAGGCAAACCAAGGCGTTGGAGGTCTAACTTACTCCCAAGGTGACCAGGGCGCCACCAGTGCGCCTGAGCACCTAGGCCACGCCTTGACATCTATGGGATATACCCATAGTTCTGTTGCTTCCCTTAGTCATAGGCTTCCCAGCTAAGCTGTCTCACACAGTAAAACTGTTTCTTGAGTCCCCAGTCATACTTGGCATCTTTTTTTTAATCAACTCAAAATCAATAGGGGACTTTTCTTTTATCTTTATTTATAATTGTGAAGTAGAATTACAGAGATAGAAACCCAAATTTAGTAACTCCCCCTACTAATTGACTTGACAAACAAGAATCCTTAAAAAATAGAAACTCCTAATGAAATCAAGGTTCGAGGTGCCGGTTTTGAGGCCGATTTCGGCCAGCCTCCAAACCGATATATCTCGAGTTTCGATCGAAACTCGGTCGAAACCTGGTATTTTTCCCTGTTGATCTTGAAGCTTGGTTTCGACACTCAAAAGTGTTTTTCTTGATCTAAGTTTTTTTTTTCCTGTAGTCTATTTTAACCATTTTACACATATTCCCATATTAGTTTAAATAAAAACATCCAAAATGATAATATGTGGTGTGGGCCCAAGTTTGTTAGTGTACACTGAGACCTAAGATTGTGCCTATAGTTAAGTAAGCAATACGTATTTATGACTAATATTCATGTACTTTAAACATGATTTGATCGAAGCATAACTCTTTTAACAATCTCGAATTCGTTGCAAAGCTAGCATAATCAGTTTTCCAATAAAATCGAGATTGCTTGAATCCGAGTTATAATGAATGAGTTACACTCCGGTCAAACCTTATTCGGAGTACGTTAATGCTGTTTAAAGTCGTCTGAATATAAACTATTTTTTGGGTATCGAAGCAATATATTATTTTTGCGCGCTCTTGGTTTTTAGTGATGCTTTACTATAATAAGATTTATAGAATTTTTATATTTGAAAAAAAAGCTTAGCATTTGGAAGTTGAAAATCGCCTCCATACCCAAAAATATTGTTTTTGTTCTTGAACTGGAGGGTTAACTTTTTATCCTTCTGGAATTTGAAGTTTAGAATATTTTTATTGGATTCAAATGGAGGGGTATTTGTTTATTTATGAATAATATCTTAAGTAAATGAAATATAAAATTTTATATTTCATTTACTTAAGGTATTATTCATAAATAAGTACTGCCTGATAAATGTTGTTCCTGTTTAATATAATAAATATTGTGAAGAAACTTCAAAGATCAAGGAAGAAGTTCGGTATACTGGTTTCGGCTGAACTCGGCACTAATTTATAAGGGGTTGGGTCATTTTATGGGTCGAAACTTGGGTTCCGCACAAAACTAGGTCGAACCTAGCTGCGTTCGACCGAAACTTGGTGTTATTTAGTTTCGAGCTTGGGTTTCGTCTTGGTCAAGCTCGAAACCGACTTATCTCGGTTACTGGTTTCGACCGAAACCTTGAACCATGAATGAAATTAAATCAAATCTGATCCTAAATAGAAATATATAATTTGGAAATTACTGAACCTACAAAATAGAAACTTGACAAGAGAACTCCCTAAAACAGAAAATAGAAACTAAATCAAATCTAGTCTAACAACTGAAGATAGAAACTAATAAAATTCCAAGCATATAAGTTTGTTTGTAACACACTTAACACAAAAATAGAAACTCTAAAAGTAACTTGCAGCTGGCATCCTTGTAGCACATTCCCAATAGAAGCTTCCAAATCCTTTTTCTTGAGTCTGAATCTTCCCATTAGGGCTTGTGGCCAAACAGTAACACCGTTACTGTTACGTGAACACTACCAAGCAAACAGCATCACATGAACAGTAACACATGGATAATTACCAAGTGAACAGTGTCACATGAACAGTAGCACATGGATAATTTCTTCCTTGAACTGCATCATAAGCATTCTGCTTAGATCTTTTTCCTTCTGTAATTAGTCTTTAACTTATGGGGAACAAATCGAATCCGGTATAATTCTTTTGCAGCAAAATTGATTAGTATCAGCGTTGTTTTTCTCTTTCCCTTCCTTAATTTAGCTTTGCTTGTGCGTAGCTTCTGTGCTTTAATTTGTTGTGTAGAAGTAGTGAGACAAATGAGCCAACTGAGTTTCAGACATTTTTTAAATGATAGCAATTTAAGAGTCTTTTCTTCTCTGATCTGGGAAATAGTTAACTGAGAGACCCTAAAAATTCCTCTTTAGATAGTAATGAAGCTCTAGAAACAGAATCAAGAGGACCCACCTCTTTGCAAGCTTGTGCTGTTTGTAACTATTATACATGATTGAAAAGACAGTCCAGCCATGTGAATGCCATTATTTTTAGCGTTATTAATTTGATTCCTTGGAGCCAGACTACTCATCCATTTTCTGTGGAACCGTATAGCCGGTTAGGGACATCTAATTATCATCTTTATTTCACACCAACTGTGATCAAGTTTTAAACATGGAATTATGATTGTTATTCGTCAAGCGTATTAGCAATGGTGTTGAATTGTTTTGTTTTGTCTTCTCACTTCCAGCTTTGCAACCTTGTTGCACCATCTGCGGATTTCACAGATCGAATAGGACTTGTGATGAGGTACAGACGTCATGGTTGTTCAAGATTAATGATATTTGGAGTGGGAACTTCCTTTGATAAAGTTCACTTTGATTCTCAAGAGTTACCTGACAAGCAGCTGCTCTTAAAGAGTAGTACCATAGAGCTAGCTAATTTTTTATATGGACACTTGAAGAAGGCTATCTGGGGAATCCAAATCGTGGGGAACTTCAATGGAGCAGATGGTTGAGCATCGGCAGCCCATGATGGAATGTTGGTCGAATGCCTGGTCGAAGAAGAGCTGTCGGCATTCTGTGCAAGCTGGACTGGCTTTCCTGTGACAGAAATTCGAGTGTGAAGAAATGAGACTCCTGTTTCAATGTCTACCTTAATTGGGTTGAGTAGAGATTTGGGATGGGTCAGCAGCTTGTGTCAATACATGATTTGGATGAATTGGGGAAGGGCTTGATTTAATGTTTTTTTGCAGCCAAGAGATACACTATTGTTGTCGTTGGGAATATAGATGAATTGGAAAAATGTTGAAGTAAAATCAATACAAATAATGAAATTTTACCTCAAAATTCTCGTTACTTAAAATGCCTCTTTTTGTTTGTTTGTTTACCATAGACTCATAGAGTGGCAACTTCGGATCACCTGTATGTGCATGTATTCTCTTCATTGGATCCCATCATGTAGCATGGGACCCACCTTTAAAGTGTGAGACTCATTGGATATGAACAGTGATGGGATCTCATGGAGAGTACATGTACACGTTGATGAATTATTCTCGTGAGTGGCTGTCCAGAGTTATATTTTCTTTCAGGAGCTTATCCTATCCATCCAATGTTTGGAGGTTCCTAAGTATCTTTGCTGCGCTCTAATGACTATTGTTCAAGTAATCGGCATCAGATGGACTGATTCGTATTGATTTGGACCTGATCGACACCTGATCCCATCTTATTTTAATATTGTTTTAATGTGAAAAAATCACGTGTCAATTTTATCTAGATTGGTTTTGGCATGGCTGACGTGTCTGATACCTAGATTCGTCCCGTCTCCATTGTTCAAGTTATTGGTATTGGATCAACCGGATTGACTAATTTGTACAGGTTTTGTGTTGGCCGATCTTGATCCAATACCAATTTGTGTTGGATTCCATGGTCGAAAGTCATCCATCCTCAAAATGGAAAAACCCTTATACCTAGGATTTGTCTGATGTTCGGATCGAAGAACCTCTACCCCAAAGATTTTTTTTAATAAAAAATGATAATCCTTTTTGGGCATCAGGTTACAACGCTACCCATGTAAAATGGATAAAAAGAATAAAATATCTGGGCATCGGGGGTAAAAAAACATCTCGCCGTTGCCGGGGATCGAACCCGGGTCACCCGCGTGACAGGCGGGAATACTTACCACTATACTACAATGACTTCTTGTTGTAGAAAGGTGTTATTTCTATTAATTAACAATGAATTAAGTGAACATTGTCTTGTTTGAGTTTGAATTTGGATATTAGATATAGATGTAATTAAAAATGTTTCCGTCATCAACAAGTCGTTGTAGTATAGTGGTAAGTATTGCCGCCTGTCACGCGGGTGACCCGGGTTCGATCCCCGGCAGCGGCGTGATTATTATTTTTGAACAGCACCCCATCGACTCCAAGCTTCAAACTCTTCACCATCATTACCCATTTTTAGGAGAAAAAAAAGATCCAATTGCCTTCTGCCACGGCTCTCCCAATCTCTTCCAAGTCAGATTCACGCCCAGATCATTAAGTTCCCCATGTATTGAAAATGTGTTTGATGAAATGACTGAAAGAAATTTTTTGTTTCCTGGACTTTGATGATATGGGGGTCAATCACAATGGCGAGTTCCAAATGAGTTTGGAGATTTTTTTTGGAAGTGATGGGATCTGGGTTTTAATCCAGTGATTTTGCTCTTGGTATTGTTGTCAAATGTCTATTTTGAAAATGAGGAGGTTAATGGTGATTGACAATGGAAAGTAACATTTTGTCATGCCTGGTTGAGAACAGCTATATAAGAACCGATTCCCTTGTATTTTATACCAAGGTTGATTCAGAGGTGGCGGTGCAGGGAGGAATGACAGTCAACATAGCAGCCGGACTCATGATGAACCGGTATTGGATTGGTTGATATGAATTGGTTTTGGACCCAATCGATCTTCGATCCTCGATCCCCTATCCAAGTTTGTTTAAATATCATTTTAATAAGGATTGAACATGTGTCGGTTTTCTATTGGATCCAGCACCATGTTAGGTACTTGGATTTAGTAACTTGGTCGGACTTGGACCAAGAGATGGCCAAACAGTAAGTGTTGGAGGATTGATGCACTTGCTCACGTGGTCCGATCATGAAATTCATTGAGAAGGATCTCCTGTTGCAACACATCAAGGTGGTGATGGTGATAGTGACGTGGTCGTCTGAGGAAACGGTGGAGGAAATGCCACCTCACTTGTTCATTTTGTAACCGCTTCTTAGGTTAGTTTTACACGTGGCATTCAGGGCCGGTCAAGCTTTATGGGAGAAGACAGTTTGGATCTATAAATATAAAGGGATGGCATCCTATGCAACCTTACACAATTTCAATTTTTTTTTTTTATTGAATTCGGATCTGAGGAACAAGTGTTTGCACAGAAACCCTATCACAAATTCTTGATAATTTTAAACAATACTTCACACAAGAAGAACAACACACCTCGATTAGACAGAGATGGCTGGAGTAATGGTGTCTAAGACGAGGGAAGAAGCATCAAATACTGTGGGAACTCTATAGGGAAAGAGAACGGGCTTCTTGTAATTCAAATCTTAACAAACCGACACTAGATTGGTCCATTAATTAATGAGTACAATGCAGTCCATTCCAGCCCAAATCTCTTATTGAATATGTTTCGGATTATCACTAAAAAAATCTGAAACTAACTTGAGCCAGACCAAAACCAATCCAAACAACCCTACAGCTGATCTCTTCATTATGTCCCCTGGACAACATCATCGAGTTCCCACTTCTTGGATCAAATATTTTTAATGGTCATTCTTGTAGTGCCACAATATAGTCAATACACATTTTCCCATTGCTTATTATGGGCATTGCTTTGATGCTCTTCTGTTCTATACAACACATCCACATCTGGTATATGAGGAGGGTAGACACACTTTCTTTCCATTTAGTCTACTTTTCTTTGCCCCCAGCATTGTTCTAAGGTTTCTCCAAATTCTAAAAGGAAACTTACAGTTGAGGTGAAAAATCGTATTCCAGATTCATGTTTTCTGTGATTTTGGTTGTTCGATGTTGCCTTTTATTTTCTGTTCCTATAAATCTGTTCCCGAGAATTGGAGTGTCCTTCAACAAAAATATATTCTATACTGCCCACGCTAAGACCAGCTTTTCCGTGCTGCCCCAAGCTAAGCTAAGGAATGACAATCTGAATCGTCTTCTATGTGTACGAGCATAAGAGACCTGGTGGAAACCACTTGATGAATGCCACGTAGAGCTCCTTTAATCTAAAGGCCAAAAGTAAATAGAATGGATCTAAGTACCGTGGATTATGCTCCATAGAATACGACGTTCATTAGTGAAATTGAGAAGATAAAAAAGAGAGGATCATTATCTCTCTTCTTTTCAAAAATGAAATCCCTAACTTCTACTTGCTCTGCAACCAGAGAAGAAATGAAATTTTCTTCAACAAATCTAACCCTTCTCCTTCGCCCGTTTATACCTCAAACACCCCACAAAGTTAGATTGAAAAAATGAGGAAATTAATTTTGCTCATGTAATCTCTCTCTCTCTTAAATGTCTAAGGTGTCTTCTCTCCTCTCTCTTTTAAATGACTCAAGTGTATCTCCAACTTCATAGCATGTAATGGAACTCATCTTTCTTCTCTCATCCCTTTCTTCAAAGCAAAAACCCGCATGTTCTTTTTCAACACCAAAGGGTAACCCTGCCTCAACCGATGCTCATGGCTGTTCTGAAATCCTCTAACAAATCTCAACCAATAAAAAATTAAAAAAGAATTTTTGTTTATTTGGCTTCTGAAAAGAACCAACCAACCAACCCAACCAACATATAAGACTTCCTTCTTTCAAAAGTTCCTAACCCACTCGTACCCACTCGTGGCTACTGCACAAACCCATCTTATTCCGCTTCCCACATCCAACGATAACTCATAAAAAAAAATTATAAAACAAGAACAAGAGGTCAGAGTCATATCCCTCAGTCCATTGCTCTAATCGTTCATCCCCATGAACCCTAACGAGTTTGTTCTAAAATTGCAGATAACTGATGTCGAAGGATAGTGCCTGTGACAACAAACAAAGCATGATAGGAGCACAGTTTTTGTTGGAGATGAACGCGCAAAGACGACAAGCTTTCTCGATTTCATTGGAGTACTCTGCATCAACTACGGTTTGAGCTTCAAGAACAGAGAAGAACAAAGGACAATAGAAGACAATTGAAGCTAGGGATTTCAATAAAGAAGAGAGATAAAAGGGGGGAAAGAAGAAAATGTATGTGTGTTGCTCATATAGACCCAAATCTATACTCCCCAAACGGTTACAGCCTTCAGACAGGAGGAAGGCGCATAGGAGACAATTCAAATTGATTGAAGACAATTCAAATTGATGGAATGCTGTAGTCTGAAGTCATCCACCCATACAAAACACAACCCCACCCCATCCCATCCTATCCCCTCCAACAATAATTAACACCTTTTTTCTGCTTCACTCTCCCATAGAACCTCTTCCAGATAGAAGAAAATTCGGATATGATTCATATCCACAATCTTTTAAGGGAATTCGAATCCAATTGTTGGTTAGGATTCAGATCACTCAAACAAAGGTCTCATTGTTTTCTTACTTCTTAGGGTTACGTTTCTCTTATCTTAAACAGCTACGAGCCATCGTTGCCTATAATCTTCAAGCCATTGGCAAACAAAGAAACAACAACAGTTCCAGGCCCCGTAGCAATCAACCAAATAACATCCAAAGCACTCATTTTAGTCTCCGTCAATTCTATGTCAGACCATAATCCCCTCATGTTGACACAAAAAATATTCTGTGGCTATACGTGTATATCAATATAACTAATTAGTCTCCGTCAATTCTATGTCAGACCATAATCCCCTCATGTTGACACAAAAAATATTCTGTGGCTATACGTGTATATCAATATAACTAATTAGTCTCCGTCAATTCTATGTCAGACCATAATCCCCTCATGTTGACACAAAAAATATTCTGTGGCTATACATGTATATCAATATAACATTAACTAAACACAATGGATAACAACCAATGAATATTCCTCATATCAAGATAAAGGCATAAAAGAATTATTTTCCCAAATCTCCCACCTCATTTCCCAAATCTCCCACCTCATTCCCCTCTTCTATTTCAACTTTTCTAAACTTTTTATGTTTATTTATCGTTCTGTCCAGATCGTGTCAATTTCATTAGAGGTCAACAGATAAGAGATAAAAAAATAATTAAAACAGCTTCGGAAATTTTTTTTTTTTTTTGGGTAAGAAAAACAGCCTCCCAGAAAACAAAACTAATATTCAGAGTTCAACCTTCCAACGGAAAAAAAAAAAAAAAATCAGAGCTGAACTGAACAGAGTGAGGTGCATAGTTTCATCCCAAGGTTTCATGGTGATGGGTCTTTTTTGAAATCTAAGGAGTAATCAGATGCTATTGTAACTGCAGATTTTTCTCTCCATCCCTCGGCTCCCGGGAAGAGAATGGAAAATGGGGAAGATTTGAAAACGTATAAATTAAAAGGTACCTAAGCTAACATTTATCAATCTCATGAATAGGATTAGAAACCACAGGCAGAAGCCACATTTAGGTAGAAAGGATTGCCACCAATCACCATTACGACCAGAAAACATTACATTAACCAATCAGAACACTATTACCCATTACACCTGTAGGAAGAGTTCAGCAAATAATTTGGAACAGATCCACCAACCAGAACATGAAGACATTCAGAATAAAGCCTGGCCAACACAAATATCCAACAAAGTTTCCATTAAACCAATAGATGAATCCAGAAAATCAGAAATAACTCACTAAAAAAGGAACTTAATACATGTTAAACACCACTAAAAGCTTTAGAGCGTACTAGGATTTAAAATCTAAATTGTAAAACTGCAAAACAGTGAAGAGAGGAAATGAACACAACAAAGACCGGCCTTCCTTCACCTCATCTCCTCCTTCGTTCACACGATTAAGGTGATAAAAGGAGAGAATGGGCAAAGACAAAAACCACCTTTGTGTCCACGCCACTGCTCCAATCTACTTAGATCTCTGCCTCATCTTTCGGCGCTTTCTCTTAAGTCTCCTCATGCGCTTCTTCTTCCACTGCAACCAGTATATTCACAAAGTTTAATGCCATATATTAAGAAGCTTATATATACAATTAAATTCAAAAAAAAAAAAATATTAAACTTGGGAATGGATTGCCATAAATTTCATCCTAACATAAAACAAGGGCAACTAACATATGTGGATGATTCACAATAGCTAAAAGAGTTTAGTGAACAGATAGACAAGCACAACATGTGGAAAATAACAAAACGAAATAATATAAAATTAAAATATTTTTGGAAGAATTCAAGACCCCCATTAAGACGAAGTAAGCCAATATACCTTTTACCTACGTCACCATAGAATTGCAAAATTAACTGAGCCGGCGTCCAAGTGTTTCTCCTCAAAACAAACAATAAGAAAAATCTTGCCAATGTTCCTCTAATACTTAAGACAATAGTTTCAGACACAATTGCAATTTACTAAATACAAAAATTAATGGGAATAAGTTTAACAATTCATAGAATTAATTCTTGATGAAGCACTAAGAAATTGCAAAGAAGCAAGGGAGCATTGAATTAAAAAAAAATTCAGAAGTCAAGGTTCAATGCTAGTATTAGTAGAATTATTATTTATAAATTTCAACAGTAATTACAACTTAGGAATGGATATCATTAATTTGTTAACAGAAAATCTTTCTGCACTCCTCAAGACTTCCAAATTTGCCTAGAAACTACACTTACCGACTAACAAAAAATTTAAGAAACTCAGGGCAGTTAGCAGATTAGCATTCTACATAATTACACCACCCAAAGATCATAGGGAAAGAATTCCCACAGCTATGCTTTCATCAAATCCTCTCAAGGTAATATGGATATATCCTCGGAGAAGGATTTAAAAAAAAAAAAAGAAAAAAAGACAAAGCAAAGCTACGTGCAGCTAAACGATATTTTTTTTGGCATATATCAGCTGATATCTTTAGCGAGCAACCCCTACTTCTAGATTAGGAAATATCGAAGAAAAACGATATAATCAATTTATCACATTTAAGTAATGTCTACAAAAACCAATCGAAACCCTACATTTAACGAAGACCAACAAAATCAAATATTCAGACAAATATGTATAAATCAAGACCAAAAGCAACCACAAAACCCTAGATTAACAACGAAACCGTACAAAAACCCTAACCTTCAACCTTGTTTTATAGAGCCAATCAATCAGCCAAAAAAACAGGACAAATTATTCAATAAGAAACGAAATCATTGAAAAACCTAAAGCAACTAGTGGTTAAACCAATCGATATGAACAACATGTTACATCGATCAAACTTCGTAGTCATGAGAAAACAAATTTTAAGCTAAAACCGTACAAAAACCCTAACCTTCAACCCTGTTTTATAGAGCCAATAAATCAACCACAAAAACGAGGACAAATTATTCAATAAGAAACGAAATCATATTGAAAAACTTAAAGCAATTAATAGTAAAACCAATCGATCTGAACAACATGTTACATCGATCAAATTTCATAGTCATAAGAAAACAAATTTTAATCTAAAACAAGCAGTTATATGAAGAAATAATTGAAGATTGAGAAAACCTCACCTTAGCTCTCATCTTCGCCCCCCGATTTCTAGACCCTAGCGGATTTGTTTCAGTATTCGCTTATCGTGAAGAAAAAGAACAAACCGTCTTTATGCATTTATAGCGGTCAGTCAGGCTTTATAGAGAACTCGAAACCCTAATCCACATGATGCCCCTCCGAAGGGCTAAAAGGGTATTTTAGGTTATATAATAACATAAAGACATTGATATTTACAAAAATTATAGAAGCTACCCCAATTCTCAAGAATCATCTGGAAATGCCCCTTCTGAGAGTCCATCCTCATTTGGGCCTGAAATGAGTCCGTATTTCCAGCCCAAAAGGCCTGTTTGGAAAATGAAATAGGCACAACAATAGACCGGGACCAGATGAAATTTACTTACAAACCAGGCGGTTCTTGTTGTGAGTTCGGATCGGATCCAAATCCTCTCATCCCTGAGATTCGGGAGGCGTGGCAGCGACCCCACTGGATGGTCGCCATGTGGAGGTCGGATGAATCCGACCCCTCCGTTTGAGCCAACAAGCCGAGCCGACAAGAGAGTGTCGGCTCGAATGGAGGGGTCGGATTCATCCGACCCCCCACATAGCGACCATCCAGTGGGGTCGCCGCCACGCCTCCCGAATCTCAGGGATGAGACGATTTGAATCCGTTCGGATCACATGTAATGTACATGCACTTTCTATGGATCTTATCACCATCAATGTGGTGTGAGACCCATTGGATATGAATAGATCCTACAGAGGATACAAATACATGCAGGTGGCTATTCTCGTTGTGAGTTCGGATCACTTGTTTGTGCATACGACCCCCTTTAATAACACTCCCCGCTCCTTGATTCCATTGATTTCATCTCTCTGGGAGTAATTTGAGAGCTGAATATTGTTTGGTAGGAGTGTTAATCAGTCAGTCTCAGTCGGGCCTAACCGGTCCCCACCAATTTAACACCTTACACCGTGATCGATATGTTTAACTAATCGGTCTTGATTTGTGAGACATTGATTCTTTTATATTTGGTCCGATGGGTCTAGGTCCCTAATTAGTCTTATGTTAATCGGTTCAATCGGTCTATTAATGTCCATAATCGATTATCTTATTCGGTTTTATGTTCAATTATGCTATTCGATTTTATGTTCAGTTATAATCGGTCTATTTTGTTGTAAACCAAACCCATTGATTTGTCTTTACTCATAAATAAAAATGTATGTGAATAATGGTAAAACAAAGAAGAATCAAAATATGTATTTTAAAGAATATTTACATGTGGTCGTAACAATCTTTTAGCATCATCTGCTAAAATTATATCACCTTGAAGGCTAGGACATCAAAAGACTCATTGCAATCTCATTTAGTAGACCTATATTCGTTGCAAGTCCAATGTTCATAAGTAGATAGAAAAATGGATGGCAAAAGTAGGTGGAAAAAATAAAAGAAGAAATTTATATATGTTTTTAATCGGTTTTTAGTCTGTTTATACCCACTTGGGCTTTAATCAGGTGACCGTCAGGTTGCATCCCTACACCGTGAACGACCTATTAATAATCGGTCCTATCCTAAGACTGACAAGTTTATTAAACGGTTTGACTCAATGCGGTTTTTTTAGCTGGTAGCTTGGTTTGGGAGACACAATGCGGTCCCAAAATTGACACCCCTATTGTTCGGTAAATCCAATCCGATTTTGGATCCCAAATTTGAGAGCTAAAAAACGAGCTCTCATTCCTTAAGAGCAAATGAAACAAAACTAAAAAAGGGAGTCTGACTAAAATGAAAGCTTGACTGGCTTGACTGCTGCTACCACCACCACCCGCCACCACTACCACCATCTCTTAAAAAACTGACTCCAAAGCAAAAACAATAAAGTGACTCTAGAGCAAAAACAACAGATCAAGAATAGAAGTATTATCAAACAGGGTGTATTGTCCATAGGATCTTACCGCTGTTGATGTAATGTAGAAGTATAGGACCCACGGGATATGGACGGTGATAACATCCCAAAGAGATAAGTATGTCAGTGATCCAAACAAAGAAAAAACAGTTCGCTTGTATATATATGTTATCACCCAAAGAGATAAGTATGTCAGTGATCCAAACAAAGAAAAAACAATTCACTTATATATATAGTATTCTCTATAGGATTCTAGTCCATGAATTGTGGGACCCCCGAATGAGACCCACGGGATATGTATTCGAATCGTGTCTTATGCGTATAGGAGACTTGGCGGAGACCATCAGATGATCGCCACATGTTGATGTTCCAATCCTACGGTGATGAGATCTCCGGATTACAAAGGCTTAGCTGCGATTGTATCGATTTTGATTTTCAGTCGTCAGAAAAGGGGGAACCAAAATCAGAGGAAAACCAAGAAGGAAGAATTCTTCCATGCATTTGCCAACGTATGACCAGAGCTCTTCAATGGTGGATCTTAAAGCAATTTCTGATTCTACCAGTCGAGATTGAGATGCTGCCTGTAGTATTGCAGGGGATTCTCTTTCGTATCTACTTGGAATTGTGGAACGGATACATTGCCTCCATTGTCAGAAGCTAAAATGAGAAAAAGAGAAATGAAACCAGGAAGCCTAATCTTATGAAAGACAAACGATTCAGCCAAGACGGATAGGACAGGGGGAAAAAAGAATTCCATGAAAACCTTGGGTTATTTTCTCAGATTTCATATTAGTATTTCTTCTCAAATGGCAAACAGTTACGGTAACACCAATTCGTCTCCTCCATCGGAGCTGAATGAAAAATTTTTCTACAAGGAAGAGAAAAAAAAAACAGAAAGAGTAAATGTAAATCTATACAAGAATTGATCTCCGTTTTCTCTGCCTCTGTCCTTTTCTCTCACTATAATTTCGAATACTTCATCCATCCGGCTTGATCAACCTTATGCTAGTTCATTTAAACCGTTTCCCTCATCGGATGGCGGAAAACTTGGGTGGTTTCAGCAGAATCCAGCGCTCATCTCGCATGGAGGAAGAGGAAAGGAGGAAAGAAGAGACATTCTTTCGTATCCTTCCTCTGAAAAATTAAGAATCGACGTATTCTCTCCTTGACACAGCAACGCACGATATAGAACCTGGCCCTCTGCTCCTTGACCAAGCTCGCACATTTCTTGGCGAAGGAGCACCTCTTCTGCCACAAATTCTTCTTCAGAGAAGATGGCAACAATGTAGAAGATCGGCTCCTCGATCCTTTGTAGGTAAGCCTTTGTAATCCAGAGATCTCATCACCCGGAACACCAACACGTGACCGCCAAGTCTCCTATGCCCCTCCGCATAGGAGACGATTCGGATGCACGGGCATATATATACAATGATGAATACACGTTACATGCAGGGCAATTATGGACACTTTGATAACACTCCAGCGTCTGGATTTTGGCTTATGGAATATAAATGGAGTAGAAGCACGTTTATTTATCCGGTTTGGATTCTGGAATCCATTTGAGTGAAACGGATCCAAATAGACTCTAGAATCCATTTTTTTGGAGCATCAAATTAATGTTTTTCGATTTCAAAGTTAAAGTTTGGAGTTGAAGTTGAATGGAGTTACTCCATTTTAATTCACTCACCCACCTCAAAATCCCGATAGTCTGTCAGAGAAGGGGTTTTTCATCATCGAGCTCCCGCTGGGGTTCTTCATCATAGAGTTGGGGTTCTTTCATCTATTGGGTCATTCTTCATCGTCTCTGCTACTAGGGTACTACTTCATCATCTCTGCTATTAGGGTATTGTTTCATCCGCTTCTAAATCAGCAGCTGGTCACAAAGCAACAGCATAAGGTTATGCTTATAATGGGAGGTCTAGGATTCAAAGGAGCACGTCTTGAAGTGAAAAACCTCTTCCAAACCAAGCTATCAACATCAAAATCTACATTGGGGGGAGTGGATTCTTTTTGATAATCAAATCAAAAGAAGATCATTGACCCCTCTTCATTTTCTACAGGGGTCTCTGCCCACATGGAAGCGGGGCAGAGATGGAAGAGATCGAACACGGGAATAAGAAGGATTTCATCTCCTTTCTCTGCTACTGCGGTACTGCTTCATCGTCTCCGATATTGGGGTACTGCTTCATCGTCTTTGCTATTGGGGTACTGCTTCATCGTCTCTGCTACTGGGTCATTCTTCGTCGTCTCTGCTACTAGGTTTGGATTCATCATCGTCTCTGCTACTGGGTCATTCTTCGTCGTCTCTGCTACTAGGTTTGGATTCATCATCGTCTCTGCTACTATGGTACTAACCGAGACCAAGAAAAATTTCATCGATTGCAAAGTAAGTTTCTCAAATTTCTCTCTCTCTCATAATCCCTCTGCCCAAATAGTCCCTTCACATATGTTTCACGATTAAGGAAAAATGGGGTTTTTGGCTTCTATATCAAAGAAACCCTAAATTTGACACACCGATTAGGGCTTTTTCTAATTTCTCTTATTTTGCTTCCCTCTCCCAACTACGTTCCAATTAACCTAGGTTTCTTGATACTAAGGTATGTTTCTTCTTCTCTCAATTTCGAAATCGTCTTTTTTTTTTTTCACTGATACCTTGTTGCGGTATGTTCTGAGTAGTGTTTTGTACTCTGTGTTTGTTGTCTGTTGTTTTTTCTACCATTTTTGGGTTCTATGGGCTTTTGGTATCTTTGGTTAATTGAATATTAATGAATTAAAGCTAAATCACTTGGGCTTGTTTTGGGAATAATTTCTTTCCCTTCAGTCAATACTGCGGTGGAGTTTGGTGTTTGAGGATTTTTGACTTTCTTAGGATATGTTACTTGATTAGGGGTTTTAGAATGAGCAACATAAGCTCATTATAATGCAACGGTTGTGGGAAACTTTGATTACATAGAACACTTTAAGATTGATCTTGTTTCTCTATGTTTCTCTCTCACATACACATACACAGAACTTTGATATCAGAAATCTAATAACAAATTTAAGATTGATCTCTATATCAAGTTGGAAACTAAAATATTGATCTAAATAAGTAGAAAGAAAAAAAAAAAGGGAAGTGATTTAAAACAAGGATCTGTACTACATCCTTGTTAACAAAAATTTAGGATCTCATATGCAGCCAAAACAATTTAAGTTCTCCCCATGGTCAATTGTCTTTCACCCCTCACATAAATGCCTCCTTCAACATGGACCATGGCATTAACAATAGAATGTATTAAAAAGTTTGAATGGTCCACCACAAGTTCTATGGGCTAAACCTATACTCTCAACCTAGTTTAATGTTCTCAAAATTTTCTTGACTTCAGTGTTTTATTGCATTAGTAAATGGGAAAAGCTATTATCCGACAAGTCCTTGCTTGAAATACCAAAACTACCCCTATATATTGTGGTTTCCATGATAACTTTTGATGCCCCAATGAGTGTCGATTGAAGAGAATCGATGACACCAAACTTAGGGGGCGTTTGATAAAACTTCTACTTCTGGATTCTGGGGATTCTGGCTCCCAGGGAGCCATTTTAGAGTAGAAACGCGTTTGATAACCCCGGTTGGATTCCAACTCCCACAGAGTGAACCAGATTCAAAATGACTCAATAATCCAAAATTTTGGAGTCATAGATACTTGCTCCAACTTGTTTTGGGAGAAAGAAAGAGTCGTTGGGAGTCCTTGGGTCTCTCACGCAATAAACTGGATTCCCAATAAAACTCCAACTTGACTCCCAACAATAAACTGGATTCCCGATAAAACTCAAGCTCATCCTCCCAACGGCTTCCTCCCAAGCGTGACTGCGACATTGTGAGATTCCTCCCAACAGCGACTGCAAGCTTCTTCCTCCCAAACCCATGCGAACTTCCACCCAAGGCCGACTGCAAGCTTCGTCCTCCCAAAGCCTTGCGAACTTCCTCCCAAGGGAGACTGCGATCTTCTCCTCCAAGTACGGTTTCTTTGAGGTACAGATCTCTCTCCCTCTTCACCTTCATCCCTCTCTTCTCTCTTCCCCTTCATTGATTTCTTTGAGTTTGGGTTTAGTGAATCTAGGGTTTCTTTGAGATATTGATCTCTCTCCCTCTTCACCTTCATCCGTCTCTTCTCTCTTCCCCTTCATCCTGCAAGTATGTTTTCTTAGAGTTTAGTTGGGGTGAAAATAGTGAAACTTACCTCAGCTGTGGCGGAGAAAGACAGAGAAAATAAGGGCCGTGAGATAGGGTTTCTCATGGGAATGAAGAGGTTTGCAAGTAATGAAACCATGGTCATTAATCTCTCATACTTCTTCTTCCCCTGTTTTTTCTTCCTCAACAGAGTAGAGAGTTTAGGGTTTCTTGTGATTTCAATAAACGGTCTTCTTGAATCCAACCGAAAGCATCAAAGCCATAGGAATCCTAATCAATCTGCGGTTTCAGAAGGAACCATCAAACCTCCGACCTTCTTGAATCCAACCGAAAGTAGAATAGGACAGCAAGAATTAAAAAAAAAAAAAAACCTGAAAACAGATCTGGCGATTGGCAGATGTTGCTGATGCTGGGCAATCTGTTGATCAGCAGGGAGAGGAACTGCCTGCCTCTTCACTGCAGCCCATGTCCCACCTACATGACATTTCAAGTCCTTCGGAGCCTTTAGAGGATCTCCACATTGATGAAAGAGTTGGAGCCTTGCTAAGTGGTTACACTGTTATCACCGAAAGGGAACTCGAGACTCTTGGGGGTATGTTTTCTTTGAGGTACAGATCTCTCTCCCTCTTCACCTTCATCCCTCTCTTCTCTCTTCCCCTTCATTGATTTCTTTGAGTTTGGGTTTAGTGAATCTAGGGTTTCTTTGAGATATTGATCTCTCTCCCTCTTCACCTTCATCCGTCTCTTCGCTCTTCCCCTTCATCCTGCAAGTATGTTTTCTTAGAGTTTAGTTGGGGTGAAAATAGTGAAACTTACCTCATCTGTGGCTGAGAAAGACAGAGAAAATAAGGGCCGTGAGATAGGGTTTCTCATGGGAATGAAGAGGTTTGCAAGTAATGAAACCATGGTCATTAATCTCTCAACCTTCTTCTTCCCCTGTTTTTTCTTCCTCAACAGAGTAGGTTTAGGGTATCTTGTGATTTCAATAAACGGTTTTCTTGAATCCAACCGAAAGCATCAAAGCCATAGGAATCCTAATCAATCTGCGGTTTCAGAAGGAACCATCAAACCTCCGACCTTCTTGAATCCAACCGAAAGCAGAATAGGACAGCAAGAATTAAAAAAAAAATAAAAATACCTGAAAACAGATCTGGTGGTAGGAATAAGACCAGATTTGATTTCTGAATTATTTTTCACAGCAGAGATGGTTTTAGGATGTAAGATTCTAGGGTCAGGGTTGCCCTAGGGTAAGATAGCAACACCCAAAGTTGCAGCCAAACGGATGGGCAACCAAAGGAGTTCTATCGATTTCTTTGGGTTTCCATATATATATATATATATATATATATATATATATATATATATATGAAATAACCCAACAGAAAAGAAGAAAATTACAGAAACACAAGAATAAGTGATGGAATCAAGAAGATGAGGTATGAAAAGAATCATAATAGAGGAAGAAACAGATTTGGCAAGGAGGAACGGGAAGGGACACACAAGAATAACTGATGGAATTAAGAATGAGTGGGCTAGCTTTGTTCTGTGTTACTTTTTCGATTTGATTTTTGCTTTCATTTTTTTTTTTTGGTGCTTCTTTCCTGCTCTGTGTAACCTAATGATATTGGATTTCATTGTTGGGAATAATGATAAATTTGGAAGATGATTTGTGATGTTTTTCTGATCACTGTTTATTGCAAACAGAGTTTCTGTTAGGCAGGTGAACTGTTGTTTTCATGGGAGCCTGATCAAATAATGTCAGTCCTCATACCATGCACGATACAACACATTTCAAAACAATTGATATACCTGGAGTATTGAAATACTCCCCCATCAAAACAACCCCCTTCCATGAATTTTTTTTTTTTTTTTTTTGTTGAAGCTGATTTTCATTACTTGGCATGTAAAATTAATTTTGCAAATTGACATTCACTTTTATTTGTCTTTCTTGGTCAAAGAGAGATGATGAACATTATTTCTTTGCATTCTACTTCCATTTGATTTGTTTACAGTGATTACCAACTAGTAATGACAACTTCATCAAGAACAACCATAGATGCTGTTAAATGGAATAGAGTGGAACTAGATACGTACGTGGACATCTTAGTCGAAGAGGTTCTAAAAGGAAATAAAACTACGTGCACCTTTAATAAAGAGGGGTGGACAAATATCAAGACAAAGATGGAAGAACTACTAAGTCGCCCGTTTACAATGAAGCAATTGAGGAATAAAATGAACAAGTTGAGGTCTGAATTCAGCAGTTTCCAAAGACTGTTGAATACCACTGGGTTCGGATGGGATGACTCAACCAAACGAGCTGAAACATCTGACCCAGATATTTGGGACAGACTCATCCACGTAAACACATCCCCATAGATTATTAGAAGTAGTTCCCTTTATTTTCAATCAAAGTTTTTCTTAAACGTTGTCATTTTGGTTTCAGGAAAACCCTGGTTGGGTAAAATATAGGAAAAATGGGTTACCCCAGTGGAAATCTCTTGAAGTGATATTTGCTGATTCCTATGCAACGGGTGCGTTTGCCTGTTCCAACAACGATGATAACATTGTCTTTGGAGAAAGTGATGGTGATAACTTGGACACTGAGGTGCCTCAAGAGCTCGCTCCTGAACAACCTACTATTGGTGTCACTAATGGAGCCAATGTGCAACGTAACCCCCAGGGAGCTCACAGGCTAGATCAGACTCCATCAGCCATTAGGAAAAGAGGAAGAAGCAGTGACATAGCTGGTATTATGAACACAATGTTGGAACATTCCAAAGCTAGGCTGGAATTGTTCACTTTGTCAATGATTACCAATACTACACCTACTCCTTCTCCCAATTCTGTGAGCTCAGCAGGGTATTCAATTAGCCAATGTGTGATAGTTTTGAACCAAATTCCAGATCTTAGTAAGGAGTTATATGTCAAAGTTATGAATCATATGACGAATAATGCGGATTGGAGAGAGCTGTTCATGAGCTTAGATGATGATAAGAAATTGTGGGCGATAGAATCACTTCCATGATATCAATAGTGGTTCCATTTAAAAGTTGTTTACATTTGATACAATGGTTTATTTAATTTGAGTACCGTGGTTTGATAGGACGGTTTGTTTAAATTTTTGTTAACTCCAAGTTTGATACAATGGATTATGGAAACTTCTTATGGTTTGATTAAATTTTTAATTGACTTCAAGTTTGATATAATGGGTTATGTAAACATATTATGGTTTGTTTAAATTTTATGGAATGCTTTTTCATATAGTGCAATAGTCTGATGTGGTTTAATATGTAATGGTAGTTATGTATCTGTTATGTCTTTTTATTTTTTATTTTTTATTATGCAGTATTAAACATGAATGGAATGATTAGTAATGAAGTTATGAGATGTTACGAAGAAATGGATTGGAGCATGTTGGAGTTGATAACAATGCATGAATTAGAGATGTCTTTACACATCAGAGAACCTTGTAGAGATTCATTCATGACAGGTTCGAGATGGGTAGCAGAATTATTAGTTGGTAGTAGTGAAAGAATCTATGATGAGTTTCGTATGGAACGACATGTATTCATTAATCTGTGTAATCTCATGAAACAAAGAGGTTGGCTACAAGATAGTCGATACCTAAAAGTTGATGAACAATTGGCCATGTTCATCCAAGCGCTGCAAGGGAGATGTGGCATTAGAAAAAGCGCTGAAAGATTCCAACACTCGGGGGAGACAGTGAGTAGATTTTTCAAGATTGTGTTAAAGGCATTTATGAACTTATCAAAGGAAAATATTCGGCCACCTAATATGAACGTGGAACAATCACAAGTACGAAACAATCCAAGACATCATCCTTACTTCAAGGTAATTTTTCTACTACCAATTGTGCTCACATTTTTATTGATATATTTTGTGCATTATTCAGTTGTATCTCTACCCATCTTATTAGGATTGCGTTGGGGCCATTGATGGCACACATGTGGACCCTTCAGTACCAGCAAATATGCAAGTTTTCTATAGAAATAGGAAGCAAACACTATCACAGAATGTGATGTGTATATGCTCATTTGACATGAATTTTAGTTACGTATATGTCGGATGGGAGGGTAGTGCTAATGATTGCCGCATATTAGCAGATGCTCGTCGCCAAGTGTCTTTTCCACATCCACCCCCAGGTTATGTGTTTTGATACTCAAATTGTTTTATTTATTTACTTAAGTTGTTTATATATTAATTTATTTTTGTTTACAATGATATAGACAAATATTATGTTGTAGATTCAGGATATTCGAATCAACGTGGGTACCTCACACTATTCAAAGGAAATCGATATCATCTACGTGATTACAGGGGAGCTGGACGAGAACCTAGATCTGCTAAAGAATTGTTCAATCACAGACATTCTTCTTTACGGAATGTGATGAACGATCATTTGGAGTGTTAAAGGCTTGGTTCGGCATTTTGAAATCAATGCCATCCTATCCACTCAAAATCCAGGGTTTCATTGTCATAGCATGCTGTGCTCTCCACAATTATATTAAAGATGAGCAACTTGCAGACAAGGAATTCAACAGGCTAAATGCATATAATGCCTTGGATAAGGATCAAGAGGAGGAAAATATTCAGATAGGAACTGATCCTGTGATACATGCACCTAGTAATTTGAGTGGTACAGGCCCAGAGATGAATGAAATTAGGATAGGGATTGCCAACCAATTGGCTAGGGATAATGGTTTACCAGAACTTTGATTTTATAACTATGTTTAATTTGACTATGCATCCTTTTATTACACAATGTGTTAGAATAAATTACAGTTGTACCTTATTTTAGTAGTCTATGATAATTATACAATCATTAAATTTTATTTCATCTTAAGGACACTTGAATGCATGTGTAATTAAATTTGAGGCCATTTTTCCCCCTTCATAAATATATATGGCTGATTTTGAACCTCCTATGTGTGAATGTGGGATGGGTAAATGTTATTTTCCACATCCAAAAAAAAAAAAAATCTCGATAGACTGAGAGGGATTGTTAGAATGTAATGTTATATATCATCCATGCTATTTTAGTTATATTTCAAAATATGTATTGAAAAAAAAAAGGAGGGATAGTTTTTGTTATTTTTAATTCATTTTAATTTTTACTCCAGAATATTTTTTTTTATCAAACAGGATTCTATTCCATTTTAGCTCTGAAACGGTTCCAGATCAGTGTTTTATCAAACATGCTTTGTTCCAAATAGGCTCTAGAATCCGTTACAGAATTGCGTTATCAAATAGGTTTCTACTCCAAAATAATCTTGGAGTAGCTTGGAGTAGAATCCAAATTTGAACCAGAATCCAGAATCCAGAAGCAGAAGTTTTATCAAACGGGGTTAGTCACTGGATTGGTGACATTAACCAGAAATATGCATTATATAGTAGGTATAGTACCAACATTAGCCCCTGGATATCAAATGATCATTGGCTGCTTCAAAAGTGTAAGCAAATGCATTGAATGGCAACTATAGAAGCCTTTTTCAGAGAAAGTTGAGGTCTTTGGAATTGGACCAACACCTGCTTGATGCATGAACAAGTCATTTACGCTATCAATGCTAGTATACTAAACAAACCAGATTTGGAAAAACTAGTCTTTCTTTTGCCATATGGCAGAATCCTATTGGATGAACTTTCAACAATGAAATGGTTTACCTCTCAAGGTTAGGTAGTCTTTAGGTTCAGGTTGATACCAAAAAGCAACAAGTCACCATTGGCCGCCTATGAAGACCAAAAATGAAAGACTCAAGTGGGGCATAAAAGAAAGAAACCAAGCTGATTGCAGCACATTATTCACATGCACTAAAACTAGTCAATTTTGAAATGGGCACCTTTGCCAAACTCAGATTCTCAGAAGCTATTCCTCTACTCTATAATCTACAAGATCACTACATCACTAGGAAACAATACAATTGGCCATATTCTCCCTTGGAGAAATGCCTACAAAGGGATGTTTTGCAGAACATATGATCATCATTATTTGCATTCTAGCATTGCTAGTTATTTTATGGTTCTCTTCACTTAAAACTGGCACATTAGGGATGTTTGTGATATGATGTATGTATGTGTGATTGATGAACTTAATCCATCCTCAATTGAGGAACTGAGGAGTAGTAAATCTGATTGGAGGTACTTCCTCCCATGGACTAGGAACAATATTCTAGATGTATACTATTATACATAGAACCTCATTTTGCCATTTTCCAAAAAACGAAGTGATTGAAGGTGGAGGGGGGGATCTCATCCCAGATTTTAAAATTGAATATGCTTTTTTTGGACTTCTTTTTTTTATATATGCCCATCACCTGGACTTCTTTTTTTGGATATGCTTTGGGAAGACATTAAATTGGTATTTTGCAATCTAGTTTTGAACACACAACATCACCACCCTTCTTTTCTGGTCATGCACTTACTGTCCATATGCCCATCAGATGTGCTTTGTTAAGCTGAGCTTAGCATGGATTAATTATTGCCTAGACCAGTTGATTGTCTTTCAAAACTGATTGTCAACTTTGTTAGTGTCATTCACCACTTAAATTTTTTTACAGTAATTTGTTAGTTTGTAAAATGGTAAGTTCTTCACGAACAAGCATAGATACTGTAAAATGGAACAAGCTGGAAGTGGACATGTATGTTTATATGCTAATGGAAGAGGTCCTAAAGGAAAATAAAACAACATGAACATTTAACAAAGATGGGTGGAGTAACATAAAGAAAAAAATGGAAGAAGCGTTGGGTAGACCATTGATATTGAAACAATTGAGGAACAAACTCAACAAGTTGAGGTCTTAATACGGTAGTTTTGGGAGACAGGTCAACACTACTAGGTTTGGATGGAATGACACAACCAAGCGTGTGGACACACATGACCCTGATATATGGGACAAACACATCCAGGTATTCAGATCTAACTGGAGTACAAATAGTAATTCCTTGATAATTAGTTCGCAAATTCTGAATAATTATCCATTTGCTTTCAGGAAAACCCAGGGTGGGCAAAATTTAGGAAAAATGGACTGCCCTAGTATCGAGAGCTCCAAGTGATATTTGGTGATTCATATGCAACTAGTGAATTTGCTTGTAACAACCACGATGACAACTTCATATTTGGAGAAAGAGATGCTGATAACTTGGACACCCAAGATGGTTCAGAGCTTCCACCTGTAGAACATACCACTGATATTACTGATGAAGGTGATGTGCATCCTACCCCACAAGCAGCTGCAGGTCACAAATTAGACAAGACTCCTTCTGCCCTTAGGAAAAGGAGTCAAAGTGGTGATATAGTAGGAGCTATAAATGCAATGGTGGAACATTTCAAATCCTGTATGGATTTGTTCACTTTGTCACACACTTCCTCAGTCTCTCCTTATCCCAACTCTACCACCACAGGAGATTATTCAATTAACCAATGTCTGACAGTTTTGAACACCATTCCGGGCTTAGACAAGGGGGTATATATCAAAACTATGAATCATTTGATCAACAATGCCGAATGGAGAGAGTTCTTCACGAGCTTAGATGAGGAGAAGAAGTTGTGGGCGATAGAGTCCATTCCATGATATCACCAGTGCTTCACCAACCTTCCAGTTACTCCATGCTTTGCTTTTAGTGGTTTAGTACAATGGTTTCTTTACAATGGTTTTATTTTCATTTGGGTTCCCTGGTTTGATATAATGGTTAGATACTTTTAATTTCGGTACAATGTGTGTCGTTAACTTATTATGGTATGTTTACTTTGGATGTTTGTGATATGATTATATGCTTTGTTTGAATATTTTCTATTTGATTATATATACTTTAAATGGTTTGTTTAATCTGTATGTTTACTTCATGGATTGGTTTGTCTTTATATCTTCATTTATTATGCAATATTAAAAATGAGTGGAGCGATTAGCAATGAAGTTATGAGAGCTTATGAGGAGATGGGTTGGAGTATATTAGAGGTCCTATCCATCCATGAATTAGGGAATTCATTACACGTCAGGGAACCATGTAGGGATTCATTTATGACAGGTTCCAGATGGGTAGCAGAACTATTAAAGGTTCATGCCGATAGAATATATGAATCATTACGTATGGAAAGGCACGTATTTATCAACCTGTGTAACCTCATGCAAAGAAGAGGGTGGCTACAAGATAGCCAATACATAAGGGTTGATGAACAACTAGCAATGTTTATCCAATCACTACAAGAGAGTTGTAGCACAAAGAGGCGATGTGAGAGGTTCCAACATCCAGGGGAGACTGTTAGCAGGTTCTTCAAAATTGTGTTGAAGGCATTTATGAACCTAGCTAAGGAAAATATCCGTGCCCCAAATATGAATGTTGAACAACCTCAAATTAGAGACAATCAAAGGCATCATCCTTACTTCAGGGTAATACCTTTATTCTTGATTTTTGTATCATTTTACCTTGTTATATATCTACATATCTTTATGTAAGTTATTGTCTTTCTTATAAGAATTGCGTTGGGGCCATTGACGGGACACATGTGGAAGTTTCTATTCCGAGAAATTTACAAATTCCTTACAGAAATAGGAAGCACACACTTTTGTAGAATGTCATGGCTATATGTTCGGTTCACATGAAGTTCACCTATGTGCACCCAGGATGGGAGGGTAGTGCTAATGATTGCCACATATTAGCAGATGCCCGTCGGTCACCATCATTCCTTTATCCACCCCCAGGTTGCAACCCTATTTTGATCTTACAATGTATTTCATAATGTATTTTATAGATTTATTCAGGTTTTTTATATCTTTAATTGTGGCTTGCTATGTGTTATAGGAAAATTTATGCCATAGATTTTGAATATTAGAGCCAACATGAGTATTTGACACCATTTAAAGGGTATAAATATCATCTATGTGATTATTGCGGTGCTAGATGTCACACCCCAATTCCGACTGAATCAGAAGTGTAAGTGAACTGTCACTGAACCAACGGTTCACACCAGGATCTCAATAAGATCGTGTCCACTCATACAAACCATTGCACATAACCATAATCAGAATATAATAAAATATAGTGGAAGTCTTAAATAAAATGAACTGAGTGATCTATTGATAAATTTAACAAAATATCCAATTATTCAAATACCAAAATATAAATAAATATCCTTACATCAACTGTATCTCCAATTGAAAATAATTAAAACAAAATAAATCAAATCCTAGAGGTACACGCAGAAAGGGCACTTGCATGAAGTGTCATGCTCGTCCTCTCCTGCTTGCACGTCCAGAGCAGCCACGCCTCCGTACACTGGAGCATTCAGGTAATCCTCCACCGTATAACCTGCATCAACATCTAAAAACATGTATATATATATACAGGGTGAGCTCACAACTTAGCTCAGTAAGACAATCAGACAATACATATGCATGAGTAACATTCACATTATGGTCTGGTTTTAAGTTTACAATGTGCTATAGAAAGGATTGGCGGCCACCGCACCTCTATACACGAGTGTTTGAAGCCGCCTAATGGATCAAACACCACTGTCGTCCCACATGCACCTACCATGGAATAGAGATAGAGCTAAAGCGTTCGGATCAAACACCACCAACACTTCCCCTGATACCCTACCCATACCAACACGTAAGCCCCTATTGGCGAGGGCTTACAAACTGGGCTCGCAACTAACCAATCATATATGTCATCACAGTAGGTCCTATCCCAGCACAGCTCCCTACGACATAGAGATAGAGCTAGAGTCTAGTAGCCAGGCCGGAGACCACAGTGCCACTTCCTCCCCCTGATACCCTACCCGCACCAAGCATGCTAAGACAGAACGATACGAAAAGGTGTTAGTGTGAGGAATGATCCCAGACCCTCGGCCCTTCCCATTCCACACACCAACAAAAACAATTACATGCCTAACAGTCACATCCTAGTATAACGACTATGCATGAACAATGATAATAACTGAAAGTAAAGGATGACATGCGAGTATGCATAAACATCAGTCCACAGAATCATAGTTATTAACAACGTTTTACTGTTATTAATTATTAGGGTTTATGTCCGATTCCCTTACCTGACACTTGTTTGATAGCTTGCTCTGCATCACAGAATCCAAACTTGCTATCACAAGATCTTACATGACGTTAGGGTTGTATTAGAATAGTTTTCTTAGGATTTACGTTGGTCGAAAAACCAACTGGGTCAAAAACACTCCTCACAGAGCAGACCGGTCGCAGGTACCGGCTGCGGCGCTGCGGGGAAAGATGTGACCGATATGGTCAACCGGTCCCCACAGACCAGTCTTCGGGAGGTACCAGTCGCAGTACCGATCGCATATGGTGCGATCGGTATGGTCGACCAGTCCCCACAGACCAGTCTCCGGGAGCTATCGGTCGCATTATGGTCGATCGGTATGTCTCCAAAAGACCATACATCCGGTTCTCACCTTCCGTCAGTCACCCCCTATTGATCCTAGGGTTTCTCCTACACATTCTAGGTTTGAGCACTGAGTTAGAGTTGTTTCCAACTCCATTCAAGTCCTAGTTTCAATGATCTTCAACCTAGAACTTGAATCTAGGGTTTACCGACTAGATTAGGGTTTGACGGCAAAACATGGTTTAGACCAATACCTCGCTTTGCATGGTATTGATCCAATCATAACTAACCATCCTAAAACAATTAAAGTAGAGGAAGGTTTAAGCACTTATCGTTGATTCATGGTAATGTGTTCTTCGTCCAACGGCAATGGTGGCTCTTCCCTCTCCTTCCTAGCTTCTTCTCCTTCTTCAGCCTCTTTTTCCTCTCTAGGGTTTGTGAGGATCAATGATAGAGGTTTTAGGAGGTTTAAGGGTCCTTATATAGGCTAGGGTTGAGTTTAGGAAGTCCCCTTACGTTAGGAAAGTCCTAGGGTTTGAAATTTGAAAAGTAGAACCCGCATAGATCCTTTTTCGGATCTAAGTGGTCTACTGCGCAGGCCATACCGATCGATCGTTGATCGATACCATCGATCGGTATGAAGTATATCATACTTAATTTGGTCGGTTTTCATACCTGGTTGTCATCTGCTCGTCCCGTCTGGCCCGGTGATGATTGGAAGACCTATTACGACATGAATTAAAGGTTTAGATCGGGTTCATGGAGGGTAGATCTTACAACTCCCCCACCCTTTAAAGAAATTTCATCCCCGAAATTTGCATGTAGGTTTCACAACTCTCCCACCCTTAAAATAAATTTTGGCCTCGAAATTTGAACGTACCTTGGTCATCAAAAAGGTTAGAGTATTCCTTTCGCATCGTGTTCTCTTCCTCCCAAGTGATTTCTTCTAGATCTTGGCTTTTCCAATGCACCTTCTCATAGTGGATATCCTTGCTTCGGAGATGCTGTACCTTTCGGCTTGTGAGCATCACAGGTATTACTTCAAATGTTAAGTCCTCTGTCAAGTCTGGTGGGTAGCTATCAAGATGTGCGATGGATCCTTGACATACTTCTTCAATAAAGAAACATGGAACACATCATGAACGCTTGACATGGATGGTGGTAGAGCCAGTTGATATGCCACATTGCCACGTCTGGTCAAAATCTCGTATGGTCCCATATACCTGGGGCATAGCTTCCCCTTCTTACCAAACCGTTTCAGACCTCGCACAGGTGATATCTTCAAGAACAGTTTATGTAAGACCCGCATGCCACGAACCCGGTCTAACCTTACATTTCGTGTCGTGACCAGTATACATGTCATGGTCGAGCCAAGTGGACCAAGTGCGTGAAGAAACCCAAGACCCAATATGAAATTTAACTCAAAAACAGTCAAAATGAGGGTAGGGTCGACCCCACCTCGACAGAAGTCCAACCCATGACTTTTTGGTCATGGGGTCGCATGGGTCTCGGATTATGCGACCCTAGGAAAACAGTACGAACCGAAATTAGGAAACTTTCCTAATTCCAAGGGGATCTTTCCTAAACTCATTGGGACGGATTTTGGGAGATTTTCCTCTATAAATAGGATGTCCCTTAGCATCTTTCACTCCTTTTGAAACCCTAATTAAAAGTGGGAGAAAGAGAAGAGAAGGAAGAGAAGGAGAAGAGAAGGAAAGTTGGAGAAGAAGGCTAAGGAGAAGAAATTCAGAGGAATCTCTGAATCTCAGCAAGTCTAAGGTATGAAAACATTCTCCATGAATTGTGTAAGACCCTAGAATAGTTTATAAAGAGGGTAAGATCTAGGAGAAACCAAAATCGTCCATCCATGGGTAAATTCCAATGGAATCCATGGAGGGAATCATTGTAAACAAAGTAAAGTGAGTAACTTGGAGTTTTGAGCCATAGAACAGTCGTAGAATGGACCATGAAAGTAAGCCAAAGGATCCAAACATGGAAGAATGGACTGTAGGATGAAAGATCGACTCAAACTACGTGTGGTTGCACATAGGGTCGACTGGTGACCGACCCTACCAAATCACAGGATCGACCCTAAGCTCTCGGGAAGTTCCAGGGAGGCTGTGGTCGCACCTAGGGTCGATGGATAACCAACCCTATGATCGAACCTACCCCTGGGGTCGTAGAAAGCTGCTACCCTACTTGCGACCCAACTTGCGACCCTAGCAGTACAACAAGCTTAAAACTGTTGGAATTAATTCTAATTAAAATCTATCGACTTGTTAGGTTTTCCTAGTGATCTAAAATTGATTCATAAAGCTTGAACGAGGATCTACACTCAATCAAAGGTGAGGGAACAAGACCTAAACTAATTGGCTAATAATAAACTGTTTTCGTTTATTGAGTCCAATGCCATGTATGATTCTATGATTGTATGATTGTAATGTGCATATCACATGTCATCTACTATTCCTGCTATTACTGTTCATGCATATTTAATTTCGTTTATTTATAACATGATGATGATGGTGATGTTAGGAATAGGCATGTGAATGTTTGTGTGTGGTTAGTGTATTTGATGCGAGTGAGGCATCAGGGGGAGGACGTGATATCATAGTGTGTCCTAGTCACTAGACTCTAGCTCTATCTCTACTCAATTCTTGTCCATTAACATCGTCGTATCGCCATTACCTTAGCAGAACTAATACATTGTAGGGCATCAGGGGAGGGGGACGTGGCATTGTGGTGTGTCCTGGTCACCAGACCCTAGCTCTATCTCTATGGATGTATAGAGGGATGCTGGGGTGAGGCCTCGGATACATTGTTTGACATTAGGATTGGTTAGTTGCGAGCCCAGTTTGCAAGCCCTCGCCAATAGGGGCTTACGTGTTGGTATGGGCAGCCGGTATAGCAATGCCGTTTTCATTGTTTGTATACTTGTCCATGGTGGGTGCATGTGGGACGGTAATGTCGTTTTTATTGGGTGCTCCACATACTCATGTATAGAGGTGAGGCGGCCTCCAAACATTTCTATAGCACATTGCAAACTTATATACCAGACCATAGATATGAATTAAATGCATGCATATGTTTGTTGCATTATTTTATTTTCTCACTGAGCTCAAGTTGGAGAGCTGACTCTCGTGCGCACAAATCTTTTAGTTTATGATGTTACAGGTATTACGGTTGAAGATTATGTCAACAAGTCAACATGTAAATGGGTGGCGGCTATGATGACCAAGCTATGGAGGACTATTGTGATTCGTCAAGCTAGCGTTTCAACTATGGATACGCTTAGTGTTTAATTTCTGTATTTGGATATTGTAATATGTATTAAATTATATTTTGGTACTTGGAGATAAATAGAATATTAATTATTTATCATGACTAAACCTCAGTTCATTATCTGTAATACTTCCGTTATTTACTTTATTACCTCTGATTAATGTGAAATGTGTTTTGGTTTAACAAAGTGCGAATAGCCTATACGAGATCCTGGTTGAACCATTGGTTTATTGACGGTTCATTATACCATTCTGGTTGGTGCAGAATTGGGGTGTGATACTTTATCACCCACTGCATACTCTAGATCTCGACGTTGGTTATTCGCATAGTGCTTTTGTCGAACTTGAGCTATCTTCACTCTTTCCTTAATTTGATCAATCACTCGACAAGTTTCTTCGACGAACTCTGGTCCTACAATCCTTCTTTCTCCCGCCTCATTCCATAATAGAGGTGTACGACATTTCTTCCCATAGAGTGCCTCGTATGGAGCCATTTGGATCGTTGCCTGGTAACTATTGTTATAAGAAAACTCGATGAGCGATAGCTTCTCGTCCCAAGCTCCTTTTAAATCTAGAGCACATGCTCTGAGCATATCTTACAAGATTTGAATAGTTCTTTCTGACTGCCCGTCAGTATGAGGATGAAAAATTGTGCTAAACTTCAACTTGGTTCCCATAGCTTTCTGTAATCCTTCCCAGAACTTTGATGTAAAACGGGGATCTCTGTCAGATACTATACTTTCTGGGACGCCATGAAGTCTGACTATATTATCCACATATAGCTTGGCCAGCTTCTCCATGGTATACTGAGGTCTGACAGCGATGAATCGAGCTATCTTGGTAAGTCGATCGACTATAACATCCACTGACCTTGGTGTCAAGGGTAGGCCAGTGACGAAATCCATTGTGATACAATCTCACTTCCATGCTGGCTCTGGTAGTGGTTGTAGCAAACCTGCGGGTCTCTACCTTTCAGCTTTAACTTGCTGGCAATTCAGACATTGGAATACGAATCGAGCTACATCCGCTTTCATACCCCTCCACCAATACAATCTTCTTAAATCGTGGTACATCTTGGTGCTTCCTGGATGTACCGAATAAGGGTGTAATGAGCTTCTGTCATAACTCTATCTCTGATATTTGAGTTCTCACTTTCAGGTATACATAATCGTCCACGATACCTGAGTACCTTGTCTGAATCCAAGGTAAAATCAGGATTGCTTTTACCCTTCTTTAGATCTTATTGCACAGTCTTAGGTGTGGATCCTGTAGGATTGCTACTTTGACCTCATCTATTAGATCTGATGAGATTTTCAAAACTGCGAACATCAATGCGAACTTATGAATTAAGTCCTGTTCCACTGGATCTACTGCAGTCTCTAATATATAGTCTTTATCCTTCTCTATTGAGCCTGAGGCTGCAGCACACAGTGTAGCGTTTGTACTAGGTCCTTCCTCAGGTTTCAATGCCCATTTTCTGCTTAAGGCATCAACCACAATGTTTGCCTTACCCGGATGGTACTGGATGTCACAATCATAATCTTTCAATAGCTCCAGCCATCTCCTCTGTCTCATATTCAGGTCCTTCTGAGTAAAAAGGTAAGTTAAACTCTTGTGATCCGACTTAATCTGAAACTTTTCACCATAAAGGTAGTGCCTCCAAGTCTTGATTGCGTGAATGACCGCTGTTAACTCCAGATCATGCGTAGGATAGTTCTTCTCGTGCTCTTTCAACTGTCTTGATGAGTAGGCAATCACCTATTCTCCTTGCATCAACACACATCCAAGACCTAACCCTGAGGCATCCGTATATAAGGTAAACGGCAAGCCTGGTGCTGGGATGGTCAAGATAGGTGCAGAGACTAGTCTTGACTTCAAAGTCTAAAAGCACTTCTCACACTCATCTATCCATATGAATTTTTCTCCTTTATTGGTTAGTCTGGTAAGTGGAACGGTGATTCTTGAGTAGTCTTCAACGAATCTTCTATAGTAACCAGCCAATCTAAGGAAGGTACGAATCTCTGCAACTGATTTCGGTGCACCCCATCCTACTATAGCTGCGATTTTGCTTGGATCTACCTTGATACCTCTGCCGATACTACGTGACCCAAGAAGGCCACTTCCTTCAGCCAAAATTCACACTTCTTGAACTTGGCATAAAACTTCTCCCTTCTCAGCTGTTGTAGGGCTCCTTTCAAATGTGTTGCATGAGTCTCCTTATCCTTTGAGTAGACCAAGATGTCATCAATGAATACGGTGACCGAAGTGTCCAACATGTCATGAAACACTCGGTTCATCAGTTCCATGAACGACACTGGAGCGTTAGTCAACCCGAACGACATTATCAGGAACTCATAATACCCATACCTTGTCTTGAAAGCAGTCATCGGAATATCCGTTGCCTTGATCTTTAATTGGTGATACCCTGATCTAAGATCAATCTTCGAGAAAACCTTTGCACCCTGCAACTGATCGAACAGATCATCGATCCTAGGCAAAGGGTATCGGTTCTTAATAGTTAACTTGTTCAACTCTCAGTAGTCAATACATAATCGTACGCTACCGTCCTTCTTCTTGACGAACAAAATAGGTGCTCCCCATGGCGATATGTTTGGTCGTATGAAACCCTTATCTAGTAGTTCTTGTAGTTGGGTCTTCAACTCTTTTAATTCAGTAGGGGCCATCCTGTACGATGCCTTAGACACTGGCGCCGACCTTGGCATAAGGTCTATGAAGAACTCTGTTGCCATGTCTGGAGGTAGACCTAGTAGATCTTCTGGAAATACATCTGAAAAATCTCGTACCACTTCTAGATCTTCCATCTTTGACACCTCTATAGTGATGTCGACTACAGACACTAAGTACCCCACTCATCCCTTCTCTAAGCATCTCTTAGCTTTTAGGGCAGAGAGGATCAGCTTCCGCTTCCTAGGTAACTTGGTTCCAATGAAGCTAAACTCTTTTCCCTTCTCATCTTTAAACACAAGTTTTCTTTCGCCACATAATAAGCTAACTGAATGATGGCCTAGCCAATCCATTCCCAAGATGACGTCAAAGTCTGCCATCTCAAGTTGAACCAGATTTGCTTCTAGGTTTCGGCCCTCAATACTAACTGTATACGGCCCATAGCATTCATCCAATGCCACTTCTACTCCCAACGGAGAGTGAACTATCAAGATTGGGGTTAAATACTTGACAGGTAATTCCATTCGCTTCCCAAAAGAAATAGAAACGAAGGAGTGTGTGGCCACAGAGTCAAAGAGTACTCTGGAAGGTACACCAACTATAATTACAGTTCCTGAAAGTTAATTATCCCTTAGTTCTACATGCTCACACACAAAAAAACAGTAAGCCAAATAGTAAGGGATGTAATCATACAAGTAACCACATCAGATGATGCGGCTGCCTCTTCAGTGGTGACTGCGAATATCTTTCCTTGCTGCGGCAGTTGCTTTTTAGGTAGAGTACAGGTCTTTGCATAATGACCCAATTGTTGACAGTTGAAACATTTGACATTTGGGTTTGTCTAGCTAAATGTGAGGGTGGTGGTGCAGTAGTGTTCCTTGCAGGCACCACAGCAGACTGTGCCCTGTATGGGCAGAATGGTCTAGTGTTTCCTCTACCCAAAGTCTCAGTAGCAAGCCTCTTCAGTCCCCTGTTTTGAGCAAAGAAGCTGTCTCTTTGGATTGATTTAATTACCCTAGCAATCTGTACAGCCTCATTATATACTTTCTTCTCCAAACCCAAGACTTGCTTTCGGATACTTCCTTGCAATCCCATGGTAAACCTACGGGTCTTGGTTTCTTCTTCTTGCATGCTTGTCGGAACGAAGAAAAACAGCTCTTCATACCTCTGCTGGTAAGCATCAACAGTCGACTGGGATTGTTGCAGGTTCAAGAATTCCTTCTCCATTTGATCACGGAAGCTCTTCGGAAAGTACTTATCAAAGAAAGCTCCCTTGAATATCTCCCAAGTGATCTGAGTATGCCTTGTCTCTAAGTATGTCCGGGTAGAATTCCACCAGGCATTAGCATCTTCCTTGAGCATGTGCGTAGAAAATAGCACCTTCTCATCCTCCGTGCAAGTCATTAGGCGAAAGTTCTTCTCCAATTCAACAACCCACTGTGCAGGCCACCGTGGTTTTCCTGGTTTCCCTGTGAAAGTAGGGGGTTTCAGTTTCAAGAACCTATCCACTGCTTGGCTTAGATCATCCTGTCCCTGTGCATTCATTCCATACCATGGTGGTGGGTACGGATAGATCCCTTGATAGGCAGACGACATTGGAAATTGGTGTGGTGGTTGTAGATTCTGTCCTTGGCCCATCGGCCCAGTACCACTATCCATTGGCAGTGTGGTGTCATTTCTCCCAGACTCAGGCGTACCTTCTGTAGGGATATATCCTAGTGGCCTGAACATCTTCAGCAATTCATTCAGGAATGCTTTCTACTGAGCTTCCATCTGATAAATCAGATTCGTTACAATTGTCTCAGAGTTAGTGTGAGGAGGTCCTGGCAAATTTGTTGGTGCTCTGGGATTCTGCCCTTCTCCACCCTCCGGGTTCAGGTTTTGTTCATCCATAGATCATGTTTCCACGTTGTCCTCGGCTTGGTGCACCCTGGAGTGGTGACGCTTTCGTGAGCCTCTACGACCGTTTCCGCATACCATCTTAGATTAGTTTTTCCTGCTTGGATCTGAGAAGAAGACATAACACATGTGGTACAATCAAATAGTCATAATAGTGTTAGTCTTTAACAAGTGCAAGGCGAAACTCGTAAGGAAACTTAAATCGAAATTTTACAATTTTTTCCCAGAATTTTCTGGGCTTCAAATAGATGTCTGGTCGCAACATACCGGTCGCGGTACTGTGTATGATAGTGCGACTGGTATGTCCAGGTGGACAAACCTCTCGAAGTTCCCGAGAGGTACCGGTTGATGTACCAGTCGCAACCCTGTAGAGTGTGGTGCAACCGGTATAGTCGATCGGTCAGAAATTTTCTCTGACCGAGAGGTACCAGTCGATATACCCAAGGGGTACTGGTCCACCGGTATGGGCAAAACGTCGACCGGTATGCCCAGAATGCCTTTAAAATCGAGAAAAGTGAGATTTTTCTCACTTTTCTTTTCTTCTTCCTCTCCGGTGGCGATTCCTCTCTGGCTTGGTGAGTTGCTACAGTCCGACCAGTGGTCTTACAAGCGATTTTCTCCCGATCAAGACCTTGAGCATCGTTTCCAATTAAGTTTCTTCCTTCCATTCTTCCTTTTTACATCGTCTCTTCAAGGTTTCATGCCCAAAAACTAGGTTTTTCTTGGTTTAGAAGATTCTAACCGTAAGAACTCTTTTTTTTCCGCTTGGAAAGAGTTTAGGAACCTCTATGAGCAAAAGCCCTCAACCAATTTGAGGTTCCACCAAATAGTTTTCTAAAAATCAAATTTTTAGGTTTTTGACCTAGGTTTTGATAAAAATCGAATTTTTCTCAAAATTTCTAAATTTCTCATTTGTTTGATGGATGCTTGGTTTTCATATGGTGTTAAATGGTTACATAAGTCCTCCTCCCCAGATTTTGGGTGAGTTTGAGGCTTTTGCTTCCATTACTGTCGTTATGCTGTCGAAATTTCAGAAATTCTAATAAAATTTTCATTATTTTGTCTTTGTTTTGTAGTTCAAAATGTCTCAACGATAGGTGCTGGTTAACATGCATTCGGTCTTGGCATGAACCGTCCGCACCTGCCGGTTCCGCAGCTCGATGAGCGGTGGTTTTGTTCTGAGGCGGCGCAAGCCCGTTTTTCCTGGTTTCAAGAGAAGAATATTGAATTGGGGCGATGGGTGAACCTGGATCAGCTGCAGCGATTTGATGTTGAAGCAGCTTTTGGTATAATTACATACACGGTGACAACCCGTCCCAACCTCGTTAAACACTTCTATGTGAACTTGGAGATAGAGGGAGATGTCAATGACTTCAGCTGAGGCAGGGAACTCCGCCTTACTAGTTTCGTCAAGGGTGTCCCCATATCTTTCGACACTCACCAGCTTGCCGATCTTCTGGGGATTCCAAATGATGGTGACTTGGTTTACTGCGGCCCTAAGATGAAGGGCTTTCTCACTGATGATTTACGCCAGGAGATTTCGAAGCAGATCCTTAACCTAGGAGCGCCCATGAAAGCTGCTAGCTTGAGACTTGTTCCTCGAGTATATTGCCGCATCATCCAGCACAATATTGTTCCTCAGAGCGGCCACTACAGTGAGTTGTCTCAGCTCACTTAGTACTTGACCTATTGCGTCTGCACTGGGGAGCGGGTCTGTCTCCCTTACATCATTATCAGGACTATGCGTCAGGCTACTCTGCCCGATCAGACCAGTAACCTTCCATATGGCCAACTTATCACTACTCTTCTGCAACGCTTACGGGTGGACATGAGGGGTGAGATTGCGGTTGAGGACACCATGACCTCTGACATTGACTGGGATGCCATTATCCGAATGAAGATGGACAATCTGTCGATCAGTGATGAGGAGCTAAAGGCTCATCCTCGTCCGCTCAGGAGGGTAGCAGTAGCGGCAGCAGCAGCAGCAGTAGCCAATGCGGCTCATGCAAAGAGGCAGGAGATGATGATGGTGACGATGATCAGATGGAGGACATTCCAGCACCGGCACCACAGCCCACACCTATAGCGGGACCATCCCAGCCTCCTCTTGATACCATGATGGATATTTTACGGAGATCTGGGATGCCCAACGTGAGATGAGCCGTGACCTAGGGCGCCTTGCTCACAGCCTCAGAGTCACGCAGGAGCAGGTACACTGGCTTAGGGTGGCTTATGAGCGTGACTATGACATCACTAACCCTATTCCTCCTATGCCCCCATCCTCATGATAGACCTCTTATTTTCTCTCTCTCTCAACATTGTTTTTATATAACAGGGTAACTGTCCAACTTGTGGACTGTACCCTGTAGCACCATTACTATTGATACACTTTAAATATTTAATAGAAGTTTATGATTTTTCTCACCTGTCATTAAGGTTCCTATCTAGAGCATGTCTATTTATTAATTCCACCTTTAGTATAGTACATTATGCTCTTTCATATTTAGTCTTAGGCATCAAACAAGTGCTTAGAGTGTGTTCTTATTAAAGCTTTTAATTCTTCCTATCTCAGTTCATCGACTCAGTAAAGTGCAAATATGTATGTTGGATAGAGCCTAAGAGCTCTGATACTAAGTTGTCACATCCCAATTCCGGATGAACCAGAAGTATGAGTGAACCATCACTGAACCAACGGTTCACACTAGGATCTCAATAAGAATGTGTTCACTCATACAAACCATTGCACATAACCATAATCAGAATATAATAAAATATAGCGGAAGTCTTAAATAAAATGAACTGAGTGATCTATTGATAAATTTAACAAAATATCTAATTATTCAAATACCAAAACATAAATAAATATCCTTACATCAACTGTATCTCTAATTGAAAATAATTAAAATAAAATAAATCAAATCCTAGAGGTACACGCAGAAAGGGCACTTACATGAAGCGTCACGCTCGTCCTCTCCTGCTTGCACGTCCAAAGCAGCCACGCCTCCGTACACTGGAGCATTCAGGTAATCCTCCACTGTATAACCTGCATCAACATCTGAAAACATGTATATATATACAGGGTGAGCTCACAACTTAGCTCAGTAAAACAATCAGACAATGCAACAAACATATGCATGAGTAACATTCACATTATGGTCTGATTTTAAATTTGCAATGTGCTATAGAAAGGATTGGCGGCCATCGCACCTCTATACACGAGTGTGTGAAGCCACTCAATGGATCAAACACCACTGTCGTCCCACATGCACCCACCATGGAATAGATATAGAGCTAAAGCGTCCGGATCAAACATCGCCAACACTTTCCCTGATACCCTACCCATACCAACACGTAAGCCCCTATTGGCGAGGGCTTGCAAATTGGACTCGCAATTAACCAATCCTATATGTCATCACAGTAGGTCCTATCCCAGCACAGCTCCCTACGGCATAGAGATAGAGCTAGAGTCTAGTGGCCAGGCTGGAGACCACAGTGCCACTTCCTCCCCCTGATACCCTATCCGCACCAAGCATGCTAAGACAGAACGATACGAAAAGGTGCTAGTGTGAGGAATGATCCCAGACCTTCGCTCCTTCCCATTCCACACACCAACGAAAATAATCACATGCCTAACAGTCACATCCTAGCATAATGAGTATGCATGAACAATTATAGTAACTGAAAGTAAAGGATGACATGCAAGTATGCACAAACATCAGTCCACAGAATCATAGTTATTAACAACGTTTTATTGTTATTAATTATTAGGGTTTGGGTCCGATTCCCTTACCTGACGCTTGTTTGATAGCTTGCTCCGCGTTACAGAATCCAAACTTGCTATCACAAGGTCCTACACGATGTTAGGGTTGTATTAAAATAGTTTTCTTAAGGTTTACATTGGTCGAAAAACTAACAGCGTCAAAAACACTCCTCACAGAGCAGACCGGTCGTAGGTACCGGTCCCAAGTACCGACAACGGCACTGCGGGGAAATGTGCGACCGGTATGGTCGACTGGTCCCTACAGACCAGTCTCTGGGAGGTACCGATCGAAGTACCGATCGCATATGGTGCGACCGGTTTGTCTTCGGAAGACCATACATCCGGTTCTCGCCTTCCGTCGGTCACCCCCTATTGATCCTAGGGTTTCTCCTACACATTCTAGGTCTGAGCACTGAGTTAGAATTGTTTCCAACTCCATTCAAGTCCTAGTTTTGATGATCTTCAACCTTGAACTTAAATCTAGGGTTTACCAACTAGATTAGGGTTTGATGGCAAAACAGGTTTAGACCAATACATCGCTTTGCATGGTATTGATCCAATCATAACTAACCATCCTAGAAAGATTAAAGTAGAGGAAGGTTTAAGCACTTACCATTGATTCGTGGTAATGTGTTCTTCGTCCAACGACAATGGTGGCTCTTCCCTCTCCTTCCTAGCTTCTTCTCCTTCTTCAGCCTCTTTCTCCTCTCTAGGGTTTGTGAGGATCAATGATAGAGGTTTTAGGAGGTTTAAGGGTCCTTATATAGGCTAGGGTTGAGTTTAGGAAGTCCCCTTACATTAGGAAAGTCCTAGGGTTTGAAATTTGGAAAGTGAGACCCACAGAGATCCTTTTTTCGGATCTAAGTGGTCTGCTGCGCAAGCCATACCGGTCGACCATCGACCGATACCAAGACCGGTACCATCGACCGGTATGAAGTATATCATACTTAATTTGGTCGGTTTTCATACCTGGTTGTCATCCGCTCGTCCCGTCTGGCCCGGTGATAATTGGAAAACCTGTTACGACATGAATTAAAGGTTTAGATCGGGTTCATGGAGTGCGGATCTTACACTAGATGAGAACCTAAAACTGTCAAAGAGTTGTTCAATCACAGACATTCTTCACTACATAATGTAATTGAAAGATCCTTTGGAGTATTGAAGGCTCGTTTCAGCATATTGAAAGCAATGCCGTCATATCCACTCAGAATTCAAGCTTATATTGTCATAACCTGCTGTTCTCTACATAATTATATTAAGAATGAGCAAATTGCTTACCAAAAATTTGCCAGGCTAAATGGTGAAGATGTTGTGGATGAACATCAAGAAGAGGAGCATGTTCTGTTAGGAAATGATAATGTTCAGGCGGTAATGAGAATTTGATTGGTACTGCACAGGAGATGAATGACATTAGGAGAGACATTGCCAACCAATGGCTAGGGATAATGGATTACCACAGATATGAGTTTTTAGTTATGTTACAGTTGACTATGAACACTTACTTATTTTTGCAGTGTATTAAAACAATTTATTGTTGAGTTGATATTTTAATTGATGATAGTTAGATGTTTCCTTTAATTTTATAGTAACTAAATAAGGGATAGGTGAATGCATATTTAATCAAAATTGAAGGTTTTACATTTTTTCCCAATCACAGATATATATGGCTAATTGTGATGTTCCAATGTGTGAGTGTGGCAAAGGCAGAATGATATTGCAAACATCTTGCACGCAAAAAAATCCAGGCATAAGTTTTACACTTGTTCGATCAAGGAAGACCATAAAAAATCTTTTATTTGGGTCGAGCAGTACAAAGGGACTGCAGGGTTTAAACATCAATCCACTCAACCATGTTGTGTGAGTGAGGGAAGTCAGCATATACGACATGAAGTTGTTCTACACCAATCCGTGTTATATTCGATATATGGCATAGTTATATTCGAAGCCATATGGTTGTTGATTCTGATATGCTATATTGTTTATATAGTACTAAAAGGATGATTGTTAGTTGTAATACCATTAATTTTTCGAATATGTAACCCTATAGAATTTTGAAGGTCATTAAACAGATGTAAGAATGGTAGTTTTTATAATTAAACTTGTTTTGAATTTGGATCACAGAGTTTTTGTTATCAAACGCGCTTTTACTCTATATTTGCTCTGAAATGGTTCCAAAATCAGTTTTTCCAAACATTCTTCTGTTCTAAAGATGTTCTAGAGACCATATCAAAATTATATTACCAAACATGTTTCTACTCCCAAATACTCCTGAATCCTTTTGAAGCAGGAGTTGAAATTTGGACAAAAAGTAAAAATCCCATAATTGAAGTTGGACAACTATCCCAATAATAGGAACACTGAGCTCACACTACATGTCTAGCCAAACAATATACTCAGCCATAATTCGTAGAGACCCCTAGAAAAGAAGTAAATGCAAACTGAACTTAGCCTAGTGAGTTCTTGAGGACAACCCCAGCCCAGGTTGACCTGGATTTCCCAATGAGCTACAATCCACGTTTAGTTTCCTCCATACCCCCCATCGGATTCCCCCACTCAACTCTAGAAACTGAATCCACTACGGCCGGTCTAGTATAGATTTGGTGACGATTCGTAAAAAACAAATCCACTAAAGACTTCACCATACAAGGGGCTCTTACACTAGAGGGAGAGAGACAGAAAAGAGGTAAAGTGGTGCCTTAAAGCAGAATGTGAGATAGGAGAGTTGGACCCATTTCTTCCTAGATGCCTACGTTCAACTAGTAGGATACCTACCAACTGTGCTGATAGCAGTTGTATTCGTTTTAGTTTTCTTCATCCATGATTAGGGTCTGACTTCTACACCAATGACACCAGAGTACCATAATAACTCGTTAAAGAACGGCTTACTAAGGTATACTGGACCAGAAATTGCATCAAAATGATTGAGTAGAATGTCCTAAACATGGGTTGTTTGTCTTTATACCTTGAGAGGCATGAATCCTAATAACAAACCAACATACTAAAACAATCCTCCAAATTAATGGCTTAACAAGGTATGGTGGTTCAAAGTTCAAACAGTGAAAGGAACAAAAGGATCTACGACTTCCTCTACATTAAAAGATTTTCTTCCAATATTGCTCGAAAATATACATTCTGCTACTATCTTCGCAAAAATATATAAATGGGACAGGATGATTCAAGGCACATGATTGCATGAGATTGAATTGTGAACCATCCAACTACTGTCTCTTTAATGCACATTTCTTAGTCTGACCAAAGATGGATGGAACTTCAGTTATTTCCCAGATCTATCAAATTAGGGAAAAGTCTCTAAGCACACGGCATAACCTACGCTAGCATTCTCTCTCTCTCTCTCTCTCTCTCTCTCTCTCTCTCTCTCTCTCTCTCTCTCTCTCTATCTCTCTCTCTGTAAATTAGGGAAAAGTCTCTAAGCACACGGCATAACCTACGCCAGCATTCTCTCTCTCTCTCTATCTCTCTCTCTCTATCTCTCTCTGTCCGACATTATCTCTCGTGTCCGCCCCGTATACAATCCATAATGCCGCTCTCTATCATATCATTTCCAGCTTGCTCATACGACCCTCTCCCTTTAAATCATTTCTGAAGTGATACCTCAAATAAGTTGACACAACATACATACCGGGAATGTAGGCATCACACATCGGTTTATGAACCATAAGGCAATTAAACAGCATAAACTGTTTCCCAAAATCAATATTACAAAAAAGATAAAACTAGTATTCATAATTCTTTATCATTCGGGATACGATGAGGAATTAAACATCTTACAACATCATCCAATTTTTGTACTAAAAGATGATCACAGGTGCATTGCCTTACAAAGATTTTGAAAGCGTTAATTTAATTTATTTTTGTAATATGAAATCATTTTCTTG